>CM041717.1:8145235-8824877 GCA_023373845.1 Nibea coibor | reverse complement strand
ACATTAGTTCACATACCTGTGATATGAGGCTTTGTACAAGTTGTTGGTTTCTTCTGAGACTTGTGGTATACAAAAACAAGCCCGACATTGTCTGTCATTTCTGTTGTGACGTTAGCGTTGGCGCTAATCACTAGCTAACGCCACTCGCTAACTAGCGTAACTGCTAGCTAGTGTTAAATGCAAGCAAATGTGTGCGGTTACAGTTCACCAGCACTTTCCATTAGCACAATTTCACGGTGCTTTTTGTATTAAGCGTCTTAAACTTTGCCAGCTAATGGTGTGGTTGCACAGCAGACATTTTGACAGGTCATACCAGATAACTCACGGGTGTATTAATTAATGATAGCTGCGTTCCAGTTAGTCCTGCTATTGTGCCTGCTGGTTCACTGTCACTGTTACTGGGACACCTGGAACTGAGCCATCTTCACTGTAATTAAGTCCACCTGTGTTTTTACAGCTTTGACAAGTCAAAATATCTGCTGTGCAACCAGTCCATTCATAGCTATGACAGAAGCTGCTCAAGTATCTGCTAAGCCAACAAGCTACACAACATAAAGGCTGAAAGAACTGACATGCAAAGGTGGAATAAGTCAACATAATCTGAAGATACAAGCAGCTTTATCACAGAAAGCCCTCTGTGATAAAGTCCGCTTAACGCAGAGATATTCAGTCAAATATATAAATGGCTTTGCTTGGGTTAGTTTACCTTTGGTCGTGTGTGTGGTGCATATATATATAAAAAATGCATATAATTCAAATGAAACTTGTGTATTGTTTGTTGAAACATGACTTTGTGCCATGTAGAGAGGCCGCTTTTGGCAATCCCAGACAAATCAGAGCCAAAGCCAGGTGAAAAAAAGCTTCAAGTTGTATATATATTACCTACAGAGTGCAAAAGAAGCCAAAGAGCGACCAACATTTTTCTCAACATTGGGTTGAACAAGCCAGAGACAAATATAGATAATATACTGGACTTGTCTTTGAACAGGGTGGGAGGCGTAGGACTCCGGTGAAATGCCCCGTTTCCACTGGATGTGTAAGTAATGCTGTCCATTAGAACTTAAACTACACCCAAGTTTGTTGTAAGTTTGTTTTGAGTTCTTCTACCTGCCTTCTTCTCATCATAATTTCATGCAAGTTATATTTGTGCAGCTTTCCTTTTTCTATTTCCGTTTGCGTTGTGTTTCCTATGGCTTAGTATCACATCTCAATATTAACAATATAATAAAAGAGAAGATTTAAAAATGTTAATTGGCTTCTCTTCCACCCGCTACCTCTCTGTTTCCATATTCTGTCTCCATTTCAACCTATCTTCTCTCCCATTTGTGAGATCTTTTCATCAACCCCTTTCTCTCTTTTTTTCCACACATGCTTTCTTTGTTCCTATTCTCCTATTCTGTCTCTCTCTCTCTCACACCCACTTTATTACCTCTGGCGTCCAATTGGCCTGCATTGTAGACGCTACAACCAAAAATGATGTCATTAATTATTTGGGTAGAGATTATGTGATTAAGCCTCTGTGCGTGTGCGCCCTTGCACACAGAGCATGTGAATGCCTCAGTGTATTTGTGATTATTGTGCGTTGTATCTGGTGGCCACATTATTAGATTCAGATGACAATGGAGAGCCTGAATGCACGAGCAATTTGTTTGTTAAATTGTTGACCTACTTCTATTCTGCTGATGCAAAGCGAGCCAACAATCAAAGAAACAAAGGTCCCGTCCAAGTCTCGCCTGCTGAAAAAAAAAAGCCAAAATGTGACACCCAGAAATCAAACATCCCCAGCTGAGGAGGATGCAGGATGATGCAGAGCAAGATGTTGAATCACACACACTCGCATTGTTTCTATTCAGGTCACAGAGTTTTGTTTATGAAAAGACTGATGAAAGAGGGGCATCAATGCACGAAGTAAGAGTAGAGGGCAGGAGAAAGGGGAAATGTAAAAAAAAAAGGTGAAAGACAGAGAGATTCAGGTGAACAGATCAATACAGATAGAAGTCTAGAACACGATGGACCAAATAAACAAATGTGTTTCATGCCCAGATTGTGATTCATCATACTGTGTGTGTGTTTGTGTGTGTGAGAGAGGAGGGCAGGACGGTTTATAGGCCAGCTGTGTGTAGTCTTTTAGTCAGTCAGTGACCTAAATCACAGAATAAAGAGAGAGAGAGAGAATGAGAGGAGGAGTGTGTGTGACAGAGAGAGAGAGGGGGGGTAGATGCAGGGATGAGGAGGGGAGCGAAAAGAAAAGGAGGAGTGAGTAAAAGACAGCAGGAGGAAAAAAAGAATGAGACAAAGGTTGAGGAGGAAAAAAGACGAGGAAGGAAGAGTTGGGGGTTGAAAGCAAAGAAGGAGTGAGAGAGATGATTTGTATAAAGCTGAAATTGTGCAGCAGATATAAATACCCAAGCTTGTTATTCAGTCTTTGCCTGCTTTACATTTCTAGAGTAAAAAAACTTCCTAACTGCCACGCTGGCTCACTACACTAATGCACAGCCGCTCCCTGTAGCCGTGGCTTTCTTCTCTGTGACTGTGTACTAAACATAGCATCACACCACAACATGCATAATGGAGGAATAAATATCCAAAGCATGGCAAGCTGTAAAGTCGACACATAGAGGGGGATAATTAGCTGCATTAGGGTAGTAAGTGTCCTTGATACAAAATGCCACATTAAGAATTTATCACTTTGTTGCAAATTAACGAACAAATGTATCATTTTAAATTATTAAATTGCAGAGTGTAGGGGTCATTATACGTTAGTATATCAGTGCACTACATATACAGATCAGAAAGAGGGAGGATCTGTTATATTTATTATATTATCTCCGTCAAATGATTATATTTGTGATTCAGAGCGGGGAAGCACGCTAAGAGAGATCAGAAAGAAGGCCAGAGTCCATTAGCATCACTTTCAGCCTTCACATCTGTTTGCTGCCCTGCCAGTTGAGAACCATAGTGCTGGCAGTGCTTTGGCAGCATGGTGCCACGCTGAAGATCGAGACACAGCTTGAGATTCTACTCTGATGTTGAGAAAATACAAGAAAATATCAAATAATTTGGTCCGCACCAGTTTTAGGCTTAAAAAGGTAGCTGTTGATAGTTGTTCCTCTTAGAAGAGAAGCTGTGGTAGGATTGGATTCACGTTAGCTCCAGTGGCAGTTGATAACTTAAGGGTTTTTTTTATCCATGAACTTTAAATCATTGCAGATGGACATTGTTGTAAAGGTTTTCTGGAAATTGATTCGTTCACTACAGCTTTTAAAAGAAACTCATACAGTAAACGAAAGTCATTAAGGGAGAAAAATGATTCTTATTGATTCTTAAAAATGAGTTTTAATGGTTTCTGCAAACCCAGTGTTTTCTCTGAGGTTACTCCACAGCCTGGGCAGCTGCCAGGTGTGAATGTGTTGTTTCGAGCTACAAGCTGCTGCTAAAAAAAGAGCCTGCTTGATCAGCAAAACTTTCTCCTGCATATCTCTGCAAGCCCTCAAAAGTTTTAAACCCAGGACCTCCTGATAATCTTTGTCTTTCTTCCTAAAATATCTTCAAAGATATTTCTCCATAATCGGTCACATAATGCAGCGTTGGATGACAGTCCATCAGGCTGATGAGCCTTATTGGTTACATTTTATCATTATCATTATTATTATTATTATTATCACTAATACCTTGTGTTATGTTGAAATATTTTTGTTCACCTGTTGAAAACTGCATCATAAAATATGACCATTCACATGTAACAGATGTTCCAGTCGATTCAGAGCTTGGAGGCAACGACCATAATTGTAATCCATACCCACTTCTGCTTGGCTTTGCCATATTTCCAGCTGAGTTGTCATGCACTGTCTAAATGTTTCGGGGGCATGATGCTGGTGAGACAGCATCAGGCAGACAGTCAAACATATGGATTTTTTTTATGCCAGTTTCTCTTGTTCTCAGGAATGAATGTGCAACACTTCAGATTTCATATTACTGAGTTAGATTTTGAAATATACTGTACTGTGAATCAAGAATCATGTTTTCATTCTGTTTTCAATCAATTCATTTATTGGTTAATTAATAGAAATGATTTCATGTAAAGATGTTTAAGTTCCTCTCAAGACAATGACCATCAAAAACTGCTCATCTAATGAGGCAGCAGGGCAAATAGGTCAAATGATGTAAGCTTGCCTAATTGGACAGATTTCAATAATTGCTCAGTAAAAGGAGCAAATGGAGGCCTTTTGTTCAGTTTGTGTAATGCGTTGATTGGAGTTAGTCCAAAACAGTCTGGGAACACAGATGGATTTTTAAACACTCAAACCAAATCCAATTTTAATCAAGTGAAGTCAATTCAATTCAATGGCTTTATTCATATGATTTCATAAAATGAAATCTTATCAAATCATACAATCTTAAACAGGTGAGATTGTTATAAAAAACAATTAAAACATTAGTGAGAATTTTTAGCTGAGTGGCATCTCTCCTGAACATACAACAGTAGCCCACTTTACTGGTTCACTGGTTTAGATAACTTGACCTATAGACAATAAATGAAGGACTTAGCTAATTATTAATTAGCTAATTATCATATAAATATAAACATAACTAATAAATATTCATGTTTAGTGGTTTAAGAATTAAAAAAATCTGAATTAATATGCAGATAATATCAAACCATATGTTCAACCTGAGTGTTTTGATGATTACTTTTATCATGCAGAAAGTATAGATTATCTTAAATGACAATTTTGAAATGGGAAGACGTCTTTCATTGCCTTTTAAACAGATATGTCACTATTCTCTGTTAGCATAGGTTTTAGACAGATGATGAATAATAAATAACAAATGCAAAGCCAAAGGTAGGATAGTCAGTTCAGTTTTATTTGTACAGCCCATAGTGTTTCAATGGCTCATATCAACTACAATCCTCTTAGAAAACAAGGAAAAGCTTATCCACCGTCGGCCGTGGTGGCAGCAGGTTTAGTAGGATGTTCCAGACGTCCCTTTCCCCAGCAACACATACCAGCGTTCCAAGCTTTCCCAGGCCAGATGGGCTCCGTAGTCCCTCTAGCGGGTTCTGGGTCTGCCCCGGGGTCTCCTACCAGTTGGACGTGCCGGAACACCTCAAAGCAAAGGCACCCAGGAGGCATCCCTAATTAGATGTCTGAACCACCTCAGCTGCTCATTTTCGACACAAAGGAGCAGCAGCTATACTCCGACCTCCCCCTGGATGTCCGAGCTTCTAACCCTATCTCTTAGATTTGAACCCAGCCACCCTGCAAAGGAAGCTCATTTCGGCCACTTGTATCCATGATCTCATTCTTTGGGTCACTACCCAAAGCTCATGACCATAGGAGAAGACTGGAATGTAGATGGACTAGAAAATCCAGAGCTTTGCCATCCAGCCTTGTAAGAAACCTCAGGAGGCAATTTAAAGGGTGCTTCCTCCTCCTCAGTCAGCCAGATGGCGATTACACACGAGAAAGAGTTAAAGGTAATATGAAATATAACAATGAGAATATTATCCAATAATACAATTTATTAAATCCAGACCTAATGTTGTAAATCCATTACCATTTTATTGGGCTTTTTGCAATGCTTAGTTTGTATTCAGTGCCAACACAGGAAGTATAAAGTGAAGCAAAAGTAAAAGGTATGAAGGACAGGATAGATAAATAGTGATTTTCTTTCTGAATCTCCATATCCATGTCTTAAACATACTGTAACAAACATGGGGCGGGGGGGGGGGGGGGGGGGGGGGGGGGGGGGGGGGGGGGGGCTTGGAAGGCCCATGACATTTTCCATGAGACCAGTTCCAATTTACAGCACTGTGAGCCAGCAGGACATTCAGGAGCCCAGATTGGGTGTAAATTAGTTACACATGGTTACAAGGACAGACCTCCATGTTGGACAGAGCGACAACACTTGACAAGGAAATCTTTAGTGCAATTATACACACGACAGTGATGCAGTTTGATATTCTACATAGCATGGCTTTTATACAATAGCATGCCTACATAATAAGGCATGAGCAAGTCTAGAAGACATATGAATCATATATGTGCATAAAAACAGCAGCAGCAGCAGGGACTCTTCTTTGATCAGCCAAATTTTATGGCTAAAATAAGCCTTGAAAAAAGGTGATAACAGAACCAAAGATTGCAGTGATTTTATATCACTTCAATTTCAGTGCTCTGTGCCTGTAAAGCACTTTGTTGCGAATGAAAGCTGCTCTATAAATAAACATGTTTTTGTTCCCCTGATTACTAATGGTATGTCCCCCTTGTCAAAATCTGGGTTCCCATTTGTTCTTGTATTTTATACCGCCCTCTTTTCCCCTCTTACAACAAAGAATTGCACAGAAACAAGCTGTTTTCTATTCACTTTTCAGTCCAATTTCTTTCCACATCCATAGTCAACAAAAGCCTCTGTTAATAATAAAAAATAACCAGAGATGAACAAAATGTTTTGTTTATTTATACCTGTTCAGCTTGTGTGGAGCAGCAGTTTAAAGCAAATCTCTCTCCCTGTCTTTCTGTCTCTCTGTCTCTTGGATCAGTGCATCATTTCCCCCTGGATTTTATTCAACATTGCTTCACATCCCTCCTACTGCAGCACACACAACAATAACTACGAGAGGCACTCGGCAGATCAGACGAGCAAACTGGTAATCAACCTCTACACCAAATCTGTAATCTGACTCTTAAGTAGCACTCATCACTGGATCCTGTTCAAATTCGATCTGTTTCAGTCTGGACTGCATTCGTATTCAGCCCAGGGTAGCTTTGTGCAGCTCTGGCTCTGGTTCCTACATCACCCAGTCTGTGTGTTTGGCATCAGGCGGGACGGTCTGAAGCCAGAGCTCAGATGGAAATCACACCAAATTGGATCAATATTGAATCCAGGAGGGAGAGCTGTGTCTTATTACAGGACAGTATTGGAAAGTTAGGATCCTGATTACCTGCAATAGGATTACAGTAATGCACAGGGAAAAGAGGTACACTTTAACAATCTAATTTTACTCACATGGTTGGACAAAAAGCAATAGGCGGTAATCAGACTTTGTTGGATCAGTATTTAATCCAGCTGTCTTCTAACTGGACAGAATTAGGAAGTCACTCATTTGGTGTAATAGGATTACAGGATTACTGGAAATCTGGTTACAAAAAATAGTATGATGCATTTTCTAAAGACTTAAAGTCTATAGTCATGCCAGCAGCCTCATAAAGACATCTGTCTGTTTTAATTTATTTACCACTAGTGTGGCAAAAAAACTTTTGTTTTTAGTTTTGGCACTAGAGGAAATTAAGAGTGTTTATCCTATGCACAGTGGCTGTTTTAGGACATCTCACGCCTAATATCTGGCCACTCCACACAGTGGCACAGCAAAATGAATTTACAACACACAGCTTATACAGCTTCTTTCATTTTGGATTTTCCAGTTCACCATTCTCTCAAACGTCCGAGGTTTAAATATGATTTACAGTTGGTCCACTGCCTGTCTTCATGCATGAAAGTTCACCACAGTTTGAACTCTGCATGAAAGCTCAGCTTGGATTTACTCTGTTTATCTGTGAAATTACCGTGATTGCAGCATTCAGCAGTTCCATTTTAAGCGATTTGATTTTTGTCCAGAAGTTCTTTTTAATAAATGCTGGACCCGTCTAAGCTGTACTTTGCCACCTTTATTTATACTTATTGGACGACTGGAGCACAGGGTAAGATGGAAGAAATCTGTTTTGCCAGCAGCTCTTCTCTGAGCTGCAGTACTGGAATGCAGCATTATTTCACTGCACTCCTGCTTGTGTGCAGCAAAAAGTCAGACTTCAGCGGAAGAGACATCTAGAGGAGCTACTTCAGATAAAAATCTCACTGTCCTGGGTATTACGTCAACTCAAATACAGGATGATTTGTAACGTTGGGACGTTATGTTGCACCTATCACTCTTATTTCAGTCGCTTGTATCGAGAAAGAAAGGCAGACTGTTCAACTGAAAATATAAAGATGTGGGGCGGTTGGTGGCGTAGTGGGTTAAGCAGCCGCCCCATGTGTAGAGGCTACAGTCTCTCCCCCTCTCTCTGCCCCCTGCTTCCTGTCTATCTTCAGCTGTACTGTCAATAAAAGGCCAAAAAAATCATCTTTTAAAAAAAAAGAAAATATAAAGATGTTCTGATGTTTAAGTGTTTGTGTCAGAAACCTGATGGGAGAGGAGCTGCATGGGAAGTCTCTTTTACTCAGCAGCCAATCACGGGATGGCATTCAGCAGAGCACTAATAACCCCCCAACCCTCTATTAGTTGCACCTGTGCTTTTCTGCTGCAGCTAAAACCAAACTATTATCATAGTCAACCTATTGTTCCTGTTATAGCAGACAATTTCAATACATGCGTCAATCATTCAGCTGACAGTCTAATTGATGCCACTGTTCCCTCTGTGGTGTAATACGACCCTATAGAGCTATAGAAGGAATAGACTTATCTTGTAACATAATCACTGAATCAGTCAGGGCCTTGAGAGGTGCATTAGAGCACAACAGAAGAGACTACTCAGCAGAGCAGATGGAACGTCTCATCTTGTATTCTTTATAGGTTTCACTTCACTGCAAGGCATTCCAGTGCATTTACATTTCCACATTTACATTTTAGCCTCACACGGCCACTTATCATAAGAGCATTCAGCAGGAGTTTGGTGGAAATCCAAAGATTATTATCACAAAACCCTTTTTGACAGATGATTGGGACGCAGAAATGAGCTCTCATGGAAATACAAGAGAGGAAAGTGGCTTCATTTATCCCTCATTCACCACCTTTTATCACTTGAAAGAGTGAAAGGTGCTAACCACCTCTATGGCCATTTCCATATGTGATGGAGGGTTGTCTGGGTAACCGTGCCTTTGTCATCATTTGGTTTAGGAGTTCAGTTTTGATCGGCTGTATCTAAAGGACGAAATTCTATGTTCACCATCACTGTGCCACTGTTGAGCAACGGTGGCCAACAGTTGACTGTAGTTTTTGAAGTGGCAGACATTCAGCTGATAAAGCAAGTTGAAACACGCTCTCAGACTGGCTGATCAATCTGCAAATCGCAGATTTCAATCATTCAGTGCTGTTTTCTCTTTAGTTTTCAAGTTTTTTGTTTCTTTCCTGGGCTGACAACATAAGCAGAAAACAAAACGAAGCAGAACTGCTGCAACTTTTTTATCTGACATGTTCTCACTTTGCACTCCGAGTATATAACACGATTGTTAAAACTGACTGTTTCTGGCTATTGTTTTTTTTTTGTTGCTTGTGTTTCTTTTTTCATCATGTTTTGGTCCTCAGGTTTTTGTGTTTGGATAAGAATCTGTCTAGTTATCTCCTTCTCACACAGGCGCAGAACGTGTGCACATTGAGCATCAGCTGCAGTCTTTGCCGTGTGTTAAAGACAAGTGATTTGAGGCAACGTGAGGCAGTGCGAAGCTTTTGATCATTTGGCCTTTGTTGCTGTTAGTTCTTTAAGATTGGTTTGGTATGTCAGGATAACAACAACAATGTGGAATAGTGAGTACAGAAATCAATGAACGGCAGCTTTCTCTGACTGAAAAATCAAAGAAAAAGGACTGCAGGCAATTTAAGTATACCCTGGAAATTCATTGCAGTCACTAAGTGTTTCACTGAGCGTGGCAAACAGAACTGATTACTGAAATGATCTTAATGCTGATCTTTCTATGTAGGACAGATGCACACAGCCAGCACTTAGGTAGTACTCCTATAAATAACCGCGGAAACTAGGTGCATGTACAAAATGTGCGTTGTCTTCCTCCAGTAAAGATGCATGTGACACATTACTTGTTATGAGTGGTTGAGCAGATGAATCGTTGCTTACAGTTGGATTCACTCTGAAATCCAACTCTGTCCTCCGGTGTAAATGGATGTGTATGAACTGTGGCAGGTGTAATCACACCAGTGCGCCCCACTCCTGAGGAGCAAATTATGTCCTGGTTAAATATGCAACGGGCTGTGATTGAGGCTAATATAGAAAAGTGAGGAGTGTGTATGTGCGTGTGTGTGTGCAGCCTTAAGACAGAAAGACAAAAAAGTGGACATGATTTTAAGTGAGTAAATCATATCACTGTCTATTACTAATATCTGATTTTCCATTTTCCAAATAATGAATCTTGTTTCATATTTACAATCATTTAATACAACAGAAATGCCAAACTCCTGTTTTTCAGTTCAGGATTTGCTTCTTTTCTCTTGTATTTCTGTTACATAATGTTTGTCTTTGTTTCAGACAAAAAAACTATTTGAAGATTTCCAATGGACATTGAGAAGTTTGTGTAAACACAATTCTGATTCTCTACATTAAATATGATGGAAAATACTTGCTGAAATATGAATTTGAAACCTTGAACGATATATTACTGAAATGTGGAGTTGAAGTTAAAACAGTTTTTCACCAGTTTTCAGTCCAGGATTTTGTGGGCGGTCCTAAAGGGTGGCTCGATGACACGCTGAGGCCACCCTGAGCATACCCCTGCACCACTAGCAGAGGGATAGAGATTAATTTGTCTCGCTCAGTGGTTCAAAGTTAGTCGTGTCATTTTCTGAGCCCATCTGACACGTTTCAGTCACTTCAAAATTGCTGCTTGACTGCTCCTGCAAGTGGGTGTGGGTTCAACACATTCAGTGGACCCACCCCCACAGACCTGGAGCTGAGAATACTCATTTTTACCCGATTTTGACACCTAATTTCATAAACTTTTTTTTTTTTTAAAGTAGTTAGTAACCCTTTCTTCTTTGGTCTGAGTATTTCAAAACAAATATTCATTCTTACTTTACACAGCCTTTAATTGAAAGGTTTAACAATGTAAAGATCGGTCTTTGCAGCCCATTGCTGACTGTGTGTGTAGAGACAAAGAAGGGAGAGCTCGAGTGTGTAAAAGCAGACATCCATTAACAGACAGGACTTATTCTTGTCATGTTCAAGTGGGACCTGACAGTGAAAACCCCAGAGCCCTGTCTCCACCCTGCTGTGAGACATTTTGTCCCCTGCTGTTCCTGAGTGATGTAACTGAGACTCAAGGAAGTCCCATCCTAATCGGACACGCTTAATTTTTCCATTGCGTCACTCTGGACAACGAGGTTTCAACATTTTCTGTCACCAGGACATGTGCACTGCAACGTGACTGCTTTTTCTCTCTCTTTATTCCCATCTGTCATGTCAATTCAAGTCAAATATCATTTATATAGCCTAGGGTGGGAGGAGGAATCTCTCTCCTAGGATGGACAGACAAATGTCAAATTTACAGAACAAATTTTGAGGGCAGAATTTCTGATGCATGGAAGTGGAATGTGGATCCAGTAGGACATTAAACAAGTTCAAGTGCTGCTGAGTGGGACCTCATCCTCCTCTCCACCATGGAGACCTGGAAGATTACAGGCCTCAGAATATGTAGCCAAAACATAAGTGAAAGAATATGGATCCAGGAGGACGTTGAGCACTTTCAGGTGTCACCAGAAAGAGCCACATGACCTGCTCTCGTCTGTGCAGACCTGGAGTTGGATAAACCACACAAGTGAGACATCACTGCATTCACACTGGCAGGAGAGACATACATGCACACACATCACGCATGCAACTGGGGAGAGAGGAGAGAAGTAGAGAAGCTTAAATCTCCTGGGGGACGATGATCCAGATCCAAACGTGAGGATGACGCATCGGCAGCAGAGTGAAAAGAGGGTGAAGGAGGAGGAAACTGGAGAGAGAGAGATGCACACAGCTTGGCAGTTTATGTGAAACAGAGACCGTTGGAGGGTTTATTGTAGTGGCAGGACCAAACACTACAAGTACTAGGTTTGAAATTTCCCATTCCTGAACCATAATGTGATATTTGAACAAGCGTGTGCACTCACAAACAACAAACTGCATCATATACTGTGCCACCCTATGTCCTTCATGTCCTTCACTCCAGTTTGCACCTTGCTCTGGTGTCAACACATGTGTTTTACTTCTGGAAATGTGGCTACTTAAAGTAGAAGTGGGTTTGTATGTGAGAATGTGTATAAGCTTGACAAGAGCTGTGTCGCATCCGCCTGTTTCAGGCCATGATCAGAAGTCTCCTCCTTTCACATACAGAGAGACACACACACATGCAAACCCAAACTGTGGAGTTCTTTCAGCTCGATGGGGGTTCATTACACTCTCACACACACTCCTCGACCCCCTGCTGCTGCTTCCCAGTCACTAATGCGGGATATGCACTTTGATAGGAGTGTGTGTGTGCACGCGATGGCAAAAGACACAGTGAAAATGAATGCATTAGCATATGTGCGTGCCAGCTTGCATGTTTTAAAGCGGTTGTGTGTGTGTGTGTGTGTGTGTGTGTGTGTGTGTGTGTGTGTGTGTGTGTGTGCTGGCAGGGTGCTGGCATGTGCATTTTTAGAGATACAGCCTAATAGAAGGACTTGAATAGATAATTTGAAGATGGGTTTGGACAGAATGATTTTTTGAACTTGACTGAAATTAGGCTAAATGAAAAGAACTGAGCTGCACTTCCAGGCTAAATGCTAAATAAATACAGGAAGTTTGACTACATCGGTGCTAAAGCAGTGAAAGGGGGGGTAAAGTTGGTGTTCTATTATTCAGTGCAGATTGTTGATGTCTCAAACTTTCTCTCCAAGTGTCTTGTCTAGTTTGACTCAGGTGTTGATTATGTGTGTGTGTGTGTGTGTTTCATATCCGAGAAACAGCCCTGAACTTTTACTTTTCCATATGCCTCACTTCACCAAAGGAGATGCTCGCTGTAAAAAACAGAGGTCTGCTGTTGTTTTTGCTCCTGCAAGCTCAGTTAACCTTTCTCAGACAAATAAACAAGTAGAAAAATAAACACTAATCGTTACCATCTGAATATAAGGCATTATTACATGTACCGACTATGTTTCCTTGATCTAGTTCCATTCTCTGACTAAACATGAATATAAAAGGGTTGTTAGGTGTTTTTCAAGGCTTAGGTGCAAGTAAGTAAGTTTCCTCATCTGGGAACTAGTCATTAAATCACATTTTACAGGAATGCCCACCTCAAACCGTTGGACCACTGATAATAGAGAGGTTCACAACATCTGCGTCATCAGCTGTGTCTTCAGGTTTTCATTCAAGCAATCTATCTGTTATTCTTCCATAGTGAAAACTCAAAAGTGCTGAATATTATTAGATATGCAGTGTATTTCATCAAAATGCCTCACAGTGAGCATTCATACTTGATCATGGAGATTCATTCGTCACCTTGGGGGACACAAAAATATTCTGATGCATAATCATTCCAAATAAATTCCCAGTTTGTTGTTTTTTTTTTATGGGTTTATTTAGTTAATGACAGTCAGAGATTGACAGGAAACTGCGGATAGAGAGAGGTGGAACAACTGTGGGTCTATCGGATGAGCCACCTGGGCGGCCCCAGGGTCCAGTTAGTCGACTTGACATATTGCGGCATGTTGTTGTGTCCTGAGGACCTTCATGGGTGGATTTGTGACCGCGAGGCTCACGAAATATGACCAAACACAACAAGAACAGCCATCAATTCAGTAGAAGGATGGAGTTTTTCTAAAATTGCTGGAAGCTTGTCTTGTTTAAAAGGTACAATAATAATTGTAGTACACATACTGAGCTGGGTAGGTTTGTTTATCTGTTCCAGAGCCCTTATGACACTAAGATTTGTGGCTTTTTGTCTGTCACAGAACAAAACCTCCGCACGCATCCTATAGCAACCATAGAGCATAGATTTAATGGCACTATAATCCAGCAGCAGAGATCAGTAAAGATTACCGGGAGAATGGGGAGGCTGATCGACCCAGCGGGTCTGACAGCAGCTATAATGAAGAAGGTTAAAGGTTTGGTCTCTAAAACAACTGAATGTTGTGACCATCATCTGCCAGTCTGTCCTTCAGCAGAGCGCTGCATGCTCACTCTGCCCACTCAGAATTCGATCTGTATGAGAACATCTGCTAAAAAACACCAGCAATACTTGTGCACAATGAGACAGTGTGTTTGTTTTTCTTTATTTAAACAATGCTCCATTCAACCACAATATGCGTGTGTGTGCGTGCGTGCGTGCGTGCGTGCGTGCGTGCGTGCATGCGTGCGGCTAGGTGCACTAATGTGTGTGTTTTCTTAAGTACGCTCACATGCACACACTGACATACTGAAAGAGGCCCTGATACAGAGAAACGAGATATATAGAGGCAGTAAGCAGAGGGAGAGAGGGTAGGCAGGGAGATTGGGTCATAGACAGGCCGGGTCTGGGTGACAGCTGTTACATTGAGAGTTTATCAGATTAAATCTGACCATCTCCGCTGTGGGAGGGAGGGACCCAGTTAACTGATGCCTCAAAGAGACAGACACACACACACGCGCGCGCGCACACACATACACACACACACATACCTCAATGGAAACGTTTTAGACTTCATACTTCAGCTGCTTTGGCCAAATTGACACATCATATCATAATTTAAATAAAACACAAAGTATGGTTGCAAAAGAAAAAGAATAGGTCTTCTAAAATGAGATTTGTGTCCTGATGTCAGATTACATAATATAGCATATGGATATTATAGAAGTCATCACCCACCTGTCTATCGTTCAAAACTGATAGATTTAATGCAGCCATGACTCCATCAATAAACTATTGAACTATTAAACTAATTAGCTGATCTCAGCGTTCAGCAGTGGGTGCTACTTTTTTTTTCAATATGGTGAGCCCAGATTTCAGTGGATCTCAACCAGCTGCTCACTGATGTGTTCCTTATATGCTGTGATGGCTGACACAGGAGCAAATCTTTATCTTGCCAAACATTCCCTCTTGAGGACGGCGTCTACAGATGAAATCAGACAGGTTCAAATTTGGCCGTCTCCCCAAACCCAGTTAACATCTGTGGGGAGCACAGCTGCCCTACAAACATCCGCAACAGCAAAAAGGCTGACATATTTATTGCTTTTCATAAAAGTTCAAAGGTTATCTTCATCTTTTTAAATAAGTCGCCAAACAAGATTTAGTTCAATTCTGCTTCCACAATATTTTCTTTTCTTCAGCTTCTGTCCTTCATTCAAAATACAACCTGTCCCTGGGTCTGCATTGAATTTTGGTCTATATTCTGTTCAGAAATTGTTTTTTTTTTTTTATGGATTTCTCCCTGTATGATTGGTAAACATCAGTGCAAAATGGCATCTCCAGAAAGCCCTCGCTCTTTGATTTGAAGGGTCAGTCTATTCTATATCTTTTCCTCTAACCAGATTTCATTGTAGCTGCATGAGTCATTTTCTATTTTTGAGCCACATTGAGTCGTCTGTGCAAATAGGACACAAATATGAAGTTTGAGGCGGATTTTTCCTTTAACCCTCATTTACTCCATAATGGATGGATGACAAGCTGCTCATTTTGTCTTTTGATGCCCATAAAAGAACAAAAAAATTACAGAATATTTTCCCCCAAGGGCAGAGCATCGCCACCACTGCTCCTCCTCCACCCAGCCCCCATCTCTTCCACGAGCCATAGCCTTGGGCATGCAACCACAGTTCACAGCAATTAGGTATACCCAGAATCCTAATTTATACGATTTAATTTAATTCAATTCTCAATTTATTCAATTATTGTATAACACAGGCCCTGCGTCTACCCCCAACCTCCCCTCTTCCCTACTTGTCATGACCAAACCCCCAACAATCTCCTGCCTGTCACTTACACCGCTGCTGCTCTTGACAGGGGCATTTGCAACTGTTTTTGAAATGAATTGAAGGGGCATGGTGACACAAAATGCTGCACATGTTGAATCTAGCGGAATGCCGAGTCTCTGCTGCAGACAGATTATTCCACGCAAGCAGCCACAGCGTTCTGCAGCTCGCCTTCAGTCTCAATCTAATCCTCGCTCTAAATCAATTTAAGTGCAGAGGTGTTTCCGCCGAATCCATGCTTGTTCACAGAAACTTGAGAAATAGCTGTTGGTGGAGGTATGCGTGTCACGCAGTTTTGCCCATGCTTCAGTGCATCAGTAGACCAAACAGCTTTATATCAGCACCGTGGAAGACCTGCAGATTACGATGTTTCTCAGTTCTCATCCTAAGCCTTGAGTTTAAAGTCCTGTGATGACGTTTTATAACTGTAAGTGATGCGGAAACTTGACACATCCAGTCCACTGAAAGGACTTTTCTGTGAAGTAGTATCTTGTTAAATTTTTTTTTAATTAAATATTTTTATATTGACAGATTGTTTTTAATGATGGAGAAGGAATGGATGTAATTTAAATCATTTTCAGAAGGTAATAGAACTTTTGTGGAAAAACCATTAGTATTCACAGCAGAGTATTTTTATATTACAGGATAAGACTGGCAATATTCTTCCTTTTTCTTATCATCAACCAAGTCCATGAGTGGATTCCACACGCTGTCCTGTAGCCATAGATAACTCACGAGTCCGCCCAATGTTTTAATCTGTGTCTGAAAACGATAAATAATGTGATAAGTGATGCAGCTTCTTACTGCTTTTAACAGTATCACATGGTGGCTTCCTCCCCTCCATCGACTTCCTTTTCCTATTAGAATTGATTTTAAGATTTGACTGATCATCTCTAAAACACGCCTGGGTCTGGCTCCAAGCTACAGAGCAGGCATGTTGACCCCTTATGAGCCAGTCGGCAGCTTTAGATCCTCAGGTGGGGCCCTTCTGGCTGTTCCAAAGTCGAGGCTTTAATCTAAAGGTGACCGTGATTTTGCCATCAGGGCCCCTCGACTTTCGAACAACCTGCCTGAAGAGATAAAGCTGGCAGAATCAGTGACTTCATTTAAATGACTTCTGAAGAGCCAGTAGACTTGCTTTGATATGATGTTGAGTATGTATTTATTCATTTATTTTATCGTTTAATTGCCTTTGTTCTCTTGTTTTTAAAGTCATGCTTCTCTCACGCTATGTGTTCTTATCTTTGGTTTTCTCTCTACCACGTTCTTAAATCTTAATTTTGTCTTATCATTGTTTTTATTTTGAGTATCCTGTTTCTGCATTTCTGTCAAAGCAAGCTTGATCAACACTGCTTTTAAAGGCACCGTATTAATAAATGTATTATTATTATTAATAATATTGTAGTAGTAGTAGTGTAAAAAAATAATATGACACTTAGGGGTTGGTTTGCACTTTTTACACATGAATATTGAAACTGTTTTTGATTGCTGTAATCATTCTTCCAGACTAGCCATTAAAAAATCCAATTCAAAAGTCTATCTGAAGCTAATTCAGCAGTCTTAATAATAATAAAATTGTAATGGGATGTGGCTACATTCAGAATGACTGATGATTAAATTGGGAATCAGTTGAAATTCTAGTTTAAATGATGAGGCAAATAGACATAAAATATGTAAATCACATGTCCTAAATAGTCACATGGTTGCCAAATGCTCCTTACACAGAGAAGCAATATATTTAAAAGATGACTTTTTTCCACGTGCAGACTGACTAAAATAAACATGACCCTGACATCTGGATGCTGGTGTGTTGCAGCATGCCAGTCAGAAATGGCTGGCAAGTGACCTCCTGTGATGTCTTGTGTTCAAGAGCCAAAACAGCTGGAGAAAGTTGAAAGAGCAGATTCAGAAACAGGCGTGTTGGAACGCTCAGATCTGATTCTGCTCATAGGAAGAGCGCTCATTAGTTAGTTTTGTGCGCTCTTAAATCTTTTGTCGTCAATATAGGAGGTTGGGATGGCTCAAGATGCAAATCAGGAAAATTACAAGTTATAGGCGACATTATGTAAAAGTGTGTGGGCCGGCCAAACCAGCAGCGGATCACCACCTGCCTTTCTATCCTCCTCTTTCTCCTTCTAAGCTTTCCTGCTGAGTCAATAAGGAATTGGCTTGTGGAGGATGGAAACAGCTCAAAATAGTGTGTCTTACTTCTTCACTGCCAAGATCTGAGCTACGTGCAATCTTGAGTAGTGTGTTAAATCTGTTGATGTGAATGTGTCAGAGGCCTAGATGAAGCGGGCGTCACACCCGGCTGCTTCTCTCCTCACATGGAGAAGGGGAGATAAATCTGCTGCTGGTTCAGATTGGAGGGAATGACTGGTTCACATCCCACCATACTGTATTGTTATTATTTTTTTGATCTTGTGTTTCCCTTGCTACCATTTGAGCTTCAGAAACACACAATAATTCATCGTGCAGACGGGGAAACACAGTCACACTTTCTGAAATACCTGTCACACAGCCCTGCTGAAAAGACCTGCTCTTCCTTGGTATTAACAAGTCATCTGTAGCTGCATATCTTTTCTTCTCCAGCTGCTATTTCAAGCCAACACAGCAAAAAGCTACAGCTCATTAGCAGTATGTTTGTTGACAGGTCTGCCAGCCACGCTACCGGAGATGAGATCTGATTATTAGCACCAGGTATAAATATAACTGATGAGATATAATTAACCAGATAATTCAGATACGCATCAAATGGTAATACCAGGAGTCAAACGCAGATAGATGCTCATGAATGTAGTCTCAAGTACACTCAAGCCAAGAGAACTCATTTGACTGATATAGGAGCAAATGAACAGTTGAAATGACAAAGAGTTTTTGGTATTTTGGTTGTTTTCCGGAAGTAAAAGTCTTTTTTACTTTTTGCATAGACAGCGTTCACGGCACTTGGAGCACTTCCAGAGTCTTCGTTCAATCAGGAGAGACTTCATTGTGACAATACAGACAGTGTTCACCGAAAAGATGAGAACTGTGAATAGTCTAAGGCGATTAGACCCCACGGTGAGGTCATCATATTTAAATGGTTTGTTGAAGCCCTGATTAGTTTCGGAAAACGCCCCTGATGGGATCTAGACACTGGTGGTGATGGTGGTGATGGGATGAAGAGGACGCTGGATATCTGGATGTGATGAGCTCAGCCCGAGCAGGGGATATGATGAACCGGGGGTGAACAGGTGGGAGGAGAGTTGCAGTTATTTTTGCACTGAAATGACAGCTGACAGCAGCAGAGAGGAGAAGAGATTTAAAATCCGAACTAACTAAAAAAAAATAAACGCCCATAGTCGGCTGATTAAGAAAAAATGGTTGAGAGAGAGAGAGTACCCAAAGGATGTAGTTTGTGGTGCAGAGAAACAAGTAAAATTCAATGAAAAAAAACTTTCCACGTGATAAAACATCATTAATGAAATATTAAAAAGATGCTGGTTAGGCCTTAGCGATGGGGGAATGAACAGTTATCCCATGCTGTATTTTTAAATTTTTATTATTATCTTCTCCTGCAGGCTGTGCCCAAGTTCAACCCTGCTTATGTTTTCCAAGTCTTGTTTTAGTGCTGGTGAGCTTCCCATGGGAGGGGAAATACAGGTTGGAGTTAGGCATAGGAATTAGGGGACGTTGGAGTCAGGGACAGACGTAGGTTTGTGGTTAGAGGAAGGGTAATTTATAGGGGATAGGTTCAAAATGGTACGGCAAAAGGGATCAGGAATGGCAGGCCAGGAAAATGCCAGCCATGCGACCCAAGGTGGAGCCCCCTGGGTACTAGAGACCAAGGTGACCTGATATAGGAACACCCTCAGCAGTAATGCTGCCTGAGGCCCATATATGTTATAGTATTTGGGGCCATAAAAAAATAACTGGAGAATATATGATTTTTCAGTAGAAATAATGACCTTGGCATAAACCTATAGTTAAAATATCCAGGAGACTCCAGTGTTATTATCTATAAACCTTATGTGTTACATTACTACTGAGCCTTTATTTAACATCTTTTGGATTTCCTTGTTTTCTTAAAGGTCCAGTGTGTAGGATGTGATGCGACCTAGCATTTGGTTGCAGATTGCAATGAAATGAATACTCTCCCCCGTCTCACCCTCTCTGTTTTTCCTAAGCATGTAGGAAAAACTGTGAAATTCACATAAAAAGCAAAACGCCATATGTAGAGCAGGGTTTGCTTTGTCCCTTCTGAGCTACTGTAGAAAAATGGTAGTTCAACATGGAAGAGGACCCGCTCTCAGTGCAGAAATAACGGGCTCATTTTAAGACAACAAAAACATAATGACTCTTATTTTCAGGTGATTATACACTACTGACCATATACTAATGAATATTATATCCAACTCCTGCAAATAGATCCTCCTAAATGTTACTGGACCTTTAAACACCTGCACATTTAAAATATTCTGCACACTGTGAACATTTGCACATTAGCTGGTAAACACTTTGAATTCCTGCACAGCTCTTTTCATTTTAAAACATATAATTTTTAGATTTTTCTTTATACCAATTACACCAAGACAAATTCCTTGTAAGTGAAAACTAAAAAGTTAAAAAAAAAACACTTGTGGAGGCTCACTGCACTTCACAGCTCTGTTTGTCATCATATACCTGTAATCATTTGTTCTTTAGGTTTGATGCTCCTCTCTCTCTCTTTCCCTCTTCCCTGTATACTCACTCTTCACTCTGAAGGTCTCTCCCTGCCTCCCTCTCCTCTCTCTGTCCGTCCCCTTCTTTGTTAATCTCCTCTTTCTTTCTGGTCTTCCACCCAGTTACACTTTGTCTCATGCTCTCTCACCCTTCTCCCCTTTTTATCTGCTTCTTTCCTGCTAGCTCTTCTTTTCCACTCTGTCTCGCACACTTTCTTTCCTCATTTCCATGTTTTCTTTCCTTTTAATTCCTCATCGCTGTCACCCTCAGTCCATCTCCACGTCACGCATTCACTCCATCCTGCATTCTGTTATCCTCCCTTTCTCTCACTCTATCAGGCCATCTCTCTTTTTCTCTCTGTCTTTATTCTCAGGGGCGTCCCTGACCCCATTCATTCATCTCTCTTCAAGACAGTGGATCCACTCTCAGCGATTACTCTACATGCTCTGCTCACTCTAACATCCCATCCGTGTGTTTTCGAACCACTTTCACCCCCCCCCCCCCTGTTTTATCCTCTCTCGCTTTCTCTCGCTCTCCTCCCTCTTTTGTCTCGCTCCAACCTATCGCCCGAGGGGAGTGATTGACAAGCAAGCGGGGGTCTTGTAAAGGGGAGTTTCTGATTGGCGGTGAGGGAGATGAAAAGGATAAAGCCTCCTGGACCTGCCCTGACTGCACTGCAAAAAAAACGAATCGTGTATAATTTATCTTGCGCTCAGTCTGAAGGTGCATTTGCGTCAAGCACATCTGAAGTGGCTTCTGTGATGTCAGCAGTGTAAACTGCTGTCTTTCAATGTGTTTGTCCTGATGAGAACACTCATCTAAAACTTAGACGGCATACAAACCAGTCAACAATGAAAATGGAGTTGCTGCTACACAGAAATTGTGTCGAAAGGAGCCTCCGAAATTAAAAAGTGCAGAAAAATGTAAGAACTTGGCTTCATCAGGCAGCAAACTGGGCACCAAGCCTGTCTTGTGTGTACCTTAGTGCTTGTGTTGTGTGCCAAATTAAATTTAGCACTTATTGCACCGGCAGATTTGATTGATGGCTTTTATTTGTGAAACAAAACACAAGTGGACCATAGCTTAAAATGCTTTGACTTTCTTTTATAGCTTAATTAGTTCAGCATTCAAGATTCAGTTCTATTAAAGCACAGCCAAAGACTGCTTACTTTAGCTCAAGGGTTATAGTCCTGGAAAGCTCTATTGTAAGTGGCAAATCAACCATTTCCCAATCATAAAACACCTGAATGTGAACATATTAGTTCCAATGTATTCCCATCATGGACTCGTACAGCCATACAACACTGAGCAGAGTCACCTGAGCTCATTTGAGACAGCTGTGATGTAGTTAATTAGTGTACTGATCATAACAAACAATAGGAAACAAGCCTAAAAGGTTTATTGGTATAAAGAGACAGATGTTGGCATCTGGCAGTGAGCAGTTCCTCATGCTTGGCAACGTGAGCACACAAGAAATAAGCTCAGGATTCATCATTAATGCTCATATTCAGCAACTTCTTCATGTAACCTTTATATATATATACATATTCATGATCTTATACATGTATTTAAAGTGCATTTAAAATATCATCTGGAGCACAATGATTAGATGATACAGTTGACTAAAAGACTACTGTACATGACATCTTAAAATGTTTTTTTTTTTTTTTTGCAGTGTGTCTGGCTGAGTCTAGCTGTTCAGGGTTGGGGAGGGGGGGTCAACTGGTTAAAAACCTGTCCAAACATCGCCACCATGTGGTGAACCTGGCCCACTGCGGTCAGATTACATCATCGCTCTACATGCCCTCCAGTCAGTTTGTTTATTGTAATGAGCTGTAAGCATTTGGAGATATCACACACCCAGGGATGGCACACACATGTGACAAGATAAACACAGCAAGGAGGAAGGAGGGCATGCTGACATAAGGCATGCATGCACTGTACACAACAACTCAGTAACACACACTTGAGCATGCATGTAAAGGCTTAGCTGCTGTGCTCATATACACAATTTGGGGGAAAAGAAAAGACACAGCACTGAGAGCTTTTGCCATGCAGCCATGCTTGATAATCAAATATTCAAAATGAAGCAAACTTCGGTGTGAATATAACTCATGTAAATATGCAGAAACAGTCGGTGAAAAGCTCCAGAGACAGCTGTGTTGTCACTCTCGCTGAGCACACAACAGACCCAGAGCAGATGATTCCCCAAATGAGAAAATCTGATGCTGACCTCTTTATCACCCGACTCATGCGTTTGTGCGTGCGTGCGCACACACACTCACACATGCTTACACATACACAGGGCACCCTTGAATGTACTCCCTTTGAGACTTAAACCCACCTGTCTCCAACTATATCAGCCGGAGCACAGCGTGTTGAGGGTATAATAACATACGGGAGCAATTTCATGTGGAGGGAATATGAAATATGAGACGGCATGCTATCTTTCTAATTAGGTGCTTCTAGATTTGAGTACACATACACTGTATGCGCTGCACGTGTAATACATTCAGGATATAAACACGAGGATGAGAAAACTACACTTGTAAACAGAAGATCGGAGTATAATTTGCGTTTGACAGTTACATTTTCCCAGTCATGGAACGTCGTGAAGAAGTGACAGGATCTAACATCAGACAGTACACCCGTCTGAGGTGGTTTGAGGTTTCCCGTCTGCTGTCAGTGCTTCTTTGATGTATTTCCATGTAACTTTTTGAGATCAGATAGAAGCGTAAAGTCTAAATGGGGTCTTTCCCTCATTCATCATCAAAGGGGTTTAAAGTTCAAGTTAAGTCACAAGTCTTGGTTGGTGAATTGCAATTAAAGCTGCAAGTCAAGTTTGAACTTGGGCCATTAAAATGACTGCTGTGTTAATAATGATTTTTTTTAGCCAGGCTCGCAGCATGGTTCTAGGCATATTAGCGTCTGTTGGTCAGTCAGTTTGATCCACCACATTGGCCCAGGTTGAAATGTCTCAACAACTGTCAGATAGATTGCCATCTAACTTGGCACAGATGTTTATGGTTCCCCTACAACATCATCTGGCTTTTCCTCTAGCGCCATTATGTGGTTCACATTTTTGGCTTTCACTGAACTGTCTTGACAACTATTGGACTGCCATGAAATTTGGTTCAGACATTAACGTTCCCCTCAGGATAAATTGTGATCACTTTGGGGGATGCCCTGACTTTTCATCTAGTGCCATCACCAGGTCATAATTTTTATGTGCCCAATACTTAGTCCTAATAGCAATAGCAAGTGCACACAAAAACGGTAAACCTTGAAGACATTATAAATTGTTAAACCTGAGCGTGTTAGCTTTCAGGTGCCCAAGTCCAGCCTCACAGTTTTTTGATTGTTCCAGGATTTTACACATGAGACACATGAGATTTGTTGACTTGAATGTATTTGCTTTCAAGTCTCAAGTCGAGAGCTGACTAATGAAATATAGTACCTTTATATGTTGATCTGGGAAATGTTTACATTTGTAACACTCTAGTTTGTTCACTTTTTCTTGCTCACCCAAAACTTACATGTGCCTATTTTGTCCAAAAGTTTGAGTTGAATAAGTTGAATATTGAAACGTATGTGAATTTTGCGCGTGTGTGTGTGTGTGCATGCGTGTGTGCACCGTCTATAGCAGAGATAGATACAGCTGACTGCAGCTCATTACTGCAGGTCAGGACAGGTTGTGGGAAGGAGGAAACACATCATTAAACTGTTCTGTGCGTTCTCTACATTTATTGGTTGTCACTCATCATTTGGGGCAGTAAATGTCAGGAGTTCATACCATTATTTCAAATGAAATCTAAAAGTTAACTTGTTAATCCCTAATGCATAATTTTCTCTCATACTCTGCAGGGACGAGCGCCTCGGGTCGGCTTTGGATCTCGCTGAAGCAGTCTGTGTGTGTTGGCAGGAAGATCATGACTGCGTGGATGTGCACCATCTCTCACTCTCCTCACCACCTTGGTCAAAAGTCAGGGAGAAGAAGAAGCTGACAACCAGAACAGGCGGAAGGTATATCGTCTGTGAAAAGACCATTTTAAAAAGGTTCTGTCTTCAAACGATAAACAATAATCATACTTTGATTTGATGTTTACAAGAGACAAAAACAAATTTGAATAATTAATATGGAACTCACACCCACACACACATACATGGCATTAGACAGAACTTTTATTTCCTCTATCATGCTCAAGATACCACTATAACATAATCATACTCCCTATGCTGCTTGTAATGATCTTTATTAATGGACGATTAAAATTTTAATTCCTTCATTGTTTAGTTGAGTTAATAGCGTAAAGTTGCTGTGCAGCACGATTACTGCAGACTTTAAGCAATAACACTCTGTTACCATCTTCTTCATGAAATGTAGAGGGTCCACTAATTGCCTGCATGGTCTCCTATGTAGGCTACATGCTAATTGCTGCTAGTGACCTTAGCCATGGTGAAATTCTCCACTAATAAGATTATTATTATTATTAAGACAATCAACTGATTTGCCTGAGCTGCTCAGTTAATTAAAACAGAACCAATTATTTCTGCCATTGTGTTATTGTACAACAGCGTGTGTGTGCATGTGTGTGCGTGTGAGAGACAGAGAGGATTAGACAGATATATTGATGTGAGGATATAAACGACTGATGACTGTCTATAACACGGTGGGGATTGTAACCCAGACAAGACAAGTTAAGGGACACATTCATTTAGAATATACTGTAGGTAGTGTTCAAATATATACATATACATACATATCAGAAGTTCCTCTAAGAAGCCTGTGTTGATTGGTCCTAGTGTGTGCATGTGTAATTTGCCACACATGTAATGTGTAGACAGGTAGGGCAGCTATTTCAAACATCAAGGTAACAAGCGGGAGAGTGATGCAGGAGGACTTGCATAAGGAAGAAACGAAATGAGAGGAAAGGTTTCTTGTATCATATCGTGTTTCATAAACTCATAATCACACATATGCATCTGTATGTAACAGCATATGAAGGTAATCAAAACTGTCTCCTGGAGTCCACTGGAAAACACATTTAGAGCAAATAAAATCACCCTGGATAATTAATAGAAATTATTTGTGAGGACCCAGAGAAAATCTGAGTTAAAATGTGATGTAACCCATCAAATTTGGAGCTCAGCAAACCTTTGGCTTGTAATGGGCCACTAATGAGTTCTTTCCTTTTTATAAATGAGGTTCAAACAGGAAAATAATGATCAACAGAAGTGAGGGAAGAAAACAGCATGTTAGGAATCTAAGGCAGAGGAAGGGAGGAAGGGATGTAAACAGAGTAAAAGGCAGATGGCACGTCACATTACCACACTTCTTTCTGTAGTGATGGATCACTCCTAACAGCATACACTGTATACGCATGCAGTGTGTGGGTTATTATTGGATCTGTGTTGGCCTGAGGGTAATGTGGGGGGATTTACAGTATCCATATGTACATCTACAATGTATGTGTGTTTTATGTACAACTTTCTTGGGGTCAGAGATAAACAGAGAGAGAGAAAGTGTGTCATGGTTATTTTAATTCTGCAGACAGGAAAGACATAGAAAGTGTAGGCAGACAGATGAGTGTGGCAGGTTTGACAGTATTCTTTACATTCAGACAGACGAATACACTTCAGGGTCAGAGGCATGTGTTGAGATTGTTCGGGATAAGGAGGAATGTCCTGTGAAGTCGAGCTGTGAATGTTACCAGTGTGTTCGCAATCAGTAAACCGATTTTTATTTTAATAATTACCCATCTTATTTCTTTAAAATCATTATTTTTGGACTCTTGACTCTATTCTTAGAAGCATTTAACTCATCTTATAACTGCTATCAGATATCTGTATAAAGAAATGAATGGGAAAGTGCTTTAACTTCCAAAACAAGTGACACTAAAATTAGGACAGGCAAGCTTAAGCTTTGTATGCGAGTGTATAATACGGCTAAGAATAAAGGGATATAAAGGAGGTCGGAGATGTTGAGGCCCGAGGGGCGAAAACATGTCAGTAAAAGAAACACACCAACGGCTGAAATGAACATACTGTGTCTATTATACACGCCATATGTTTACAGATACAGTGAGACGGAATAAAGAAAAAATGAAAGCTTCGTTCTCCATCTCTCCCGCTTTAATACTGTGGTCATTACAGCAGTGGTTAACACAGTGACTGTAAATAAATCAGCATTTTTATAAACATCCCGTTCCATTAGTACAGGAAATAAAATGTTTAAAAAAAAAGTCTGTTAAAAATAATACATAGGCCATTCAGAAACAAGCAACATTTGCAGGGATCAAACAACATTTCATGCAGTGAGAAGTGTAAGATACTTGATACTTGTGTACATTAACGGTTTTGTTCCAACATGAGATATCCACTTAAAAAAAAACAAAAAAAACACCAACTTACAAAATAATGTGAAGCAGAAAGTGAAAACAAGCTATGGCACATTATAACAGTCATTAACTGAAATGGCAACACATTTTAAGTCATTATTTTCCCATACCAAAATTTATAAATAACATTTTTTTGGCATAAAACTCTTCATATATATTATGTTCATGCCATTTCATGCATTTCCTAATGTTATGGCACGGTGCCCTAAATGCTGCTAATGTATAGTTTTGTTGTTTTTTTAATAACTTATGAACACCTGTAACATCTGCTATATGCTGACTGATACTGAACGATTGTGATTTGTCAAGCAGGATAACTGTGACTAATCTGAGGGCTCTAAAAAATAATATGATAACAGCAATTAAGACTCATATGCAGAATATATATTCTGTACAGATCTCTGTCTTTAACTATAATAAATATTCATGTGGCATAGATAAATACAAGGTGGGTAACATACATGAAATGGGACCTTTGACAGCTGAACAAGGCTTATTAAAATGCCTTCAGGCAGTGACTAAGACACTTTGATGTCTTTCAAAGAGCACACACTTTTAGCTGCATTAAATGGAGGGTTCCTGTGATAATAATGGCGCAATTTAGAAAGTTTCTTTTTGATAGGATGGCATCAAAATCATAGAAGTCTCAGGTGTCTGTTGATGTCAAAGGAATATAAATGTACTATATGATCATATAACCAGAGTGGAATTTAAAATGACAAACCAGGGCTTCAAAAGAAAAAAAATATATACATCCTATCTTCACAGTCCAGACACTGAGATTAGGAATATTTGGCTGTTAAAATTCTGCTACTCTTATGGGAGAGGAATCTTCTACACCCACCATAATCCAAATTTAGTTCTACGCTTATTTGCTTTTTCAGAGTGTTAGAGCATAAGATTTACACCACTCTCCTGTATGTACAGTGAATATGAGCAGCTTAACATAGCATAAAGGGTGGAAGCAGGGGGGAAAGAGCTAGCCTGGATCTGTCCAAAGATTAACAAAATCTGCCAACAGCATTTAATGTTTTATAAGAGGGGTTGGACTATTTCTTGACAAGGGCCATTAATTTCCTGGAGTCTCAAGGTTTTTGTACAAATTAAATTTGTGAGCTTTAGAGGCATTGGTAGGCAGATTTTCTCACCTTGGGTGAGAGCAACACTAGCTCTTCCTTCTTGCTTTCAGTCTCATCCATCAATCTTCTACTCATAAAATTCATACTGACATTACATTACATGATTTTTGGGTAAAAAAAAAAAGTATGTCCAGCTGCAGGAATCTGACAGTAGCGCGATGGTTAACACATACATCATACTTGACTGTACATTGTATACACTTTCATTGGTAAATGAAGTGTGGACGTGATACAACTGCAAAACATAGGTGTGTTTGTGTCAGACGGTTGGGGAGGTGGGGTTAACAGTGATCTCAGGATGGGTGAACTACGTCGAGGCTATAGTTGCCTGATAGGGGGAAGGTTAAGGGTGTCCAGAGCGCTGTGGTAGAGCTCTCTCAATGCTCTTAGCAGGTACAGACGACAAAACATCTGGTTGAAGAGATGAGGCAACGGCTCCTGGAAAGAAAGAAGAGAAAGAGAAAGTGTCAGAGAGTTAAAGAAAGGGAACAAGAATTACTCTACAAACACAAGACCTTCATTTCTAAGCACATATCAATATATACAGTAAACACATCCTCACCCCGAGCACATGGACTCTGTTGTAGTATGAGCTGAAGTCTTTACTGAGAGACACAAGAAATTTACAGATCTGAGGAACACAAACACAAACATGAGTTAGACAGACATCTAAACAGCAGACACTGATTTAATACACGTTTAAAGTTGTCTATTAATAATCAGTTCATCTCAGTGCCCTGACCTGTTCGGTCTTAATATTGACTCTGGCTCCTCCCCCTTCACAGTCTAATGCTTGTCCTGATTGGTCCAGCAGCTCAGAGAACGGGATGAGGTAATTGAACAGGAGAAGCCACTCGCCCTGTCAGTCAGAGCACAAAGACAGCGTGATAGGATTAATGTTGCTGTGAGGAAAGTTAATCGTCTAACAGGCAAAGAAACAAAAAAACAAAGGAAAAAAATTAAAAAGGACAGAACGGAGGTGGTACCTCTTCTTTCAGAGCAGAGAAGTCGAGCTGGGAGCCTTCAGGGATTTCTGGGTATAGACCTGCAGATAAATATTCAGAACATGAACAAATCAGTATTTTACACATATACACACTATACAGCCAGGAGCGGCCTATGGGGCAAATCCCTCCAACAGAAATATGAAATGAATAAATAAATCCCAACAGACAGTCTGCTAACATCTGCTTAGAATTGATGATCGATCGTGGGCTGGCTCATAGTGACAGATCACTATTTATTGAGTGTAGATAACCTGTCAGTTACATAGTGCAATAACACATGAATTTGTAATAATAATGTGATAATAACATAAACTGCTTTCATAACCCCACAATCAGTAAATCTATTCTATTCTTATACCCAACACAATACAGTGCACAGCTTAGCCTGTGAAACTGCTGGCCCCCGATGGAACAATATTGTAAAAAGAACAATGGCCCACAGCTGAATATAATTGCTATTACTTCATAGTTTACTCTGCAGTGAGCAGTAAACTGACATTTCAGACATTAAAAATTAAAAGGTCTAAAACATTTAATTAAATCAGGCTGGAATTGATCAGAGCATATAACCACACTACTGCTGCTACTTGCCTGTCACTTCTTTTCAGTTGAAGGATTGTCTTAGTTTTTATTAAATGTTTCCTTGTCTTTCTTTTTCATTCTGAGATCAAGGGAATACTACCAGGCTGCAGCTGTCGGAGTTATTGGTTGTTTGTAATGCTGATCTAAGAAATGAAATGCGAATGTCTTACAAAGCACAACTCTCACCCTTCTCCACTCCTCTCTCGTAGCTGTCAAACAGCGTGTGCAGTCTGGCACAGTTGTACATCACAAACACTCCTCCTCTCGGGCCTTTGGTGGACACGCCGCCTTCCCTCTGGACGTCCAGTGTCACCTAAACAGACAGCCGTTGATCATTTTGACTCCATTAATTATATCAAAGAGCAAACTGACATTAATTTGAGGGGTGTTCACAGCCGACAAGCTCATCAAGTCACACACAGTTGTTTTTAATTAATCAATACGACAAACACGGCGCATCACCACTTGCATGCAGGGTTCCCACACCTTATTAAACATCAAATTCAAAGACTTTTCAAGGATATTCCAGGCCTGATTTCCTCAAAGACCTCGAGACCCAAATGGCATAATTTTAGTCATGAATCAAGGTTAATTACTTTTGCAACATTAAGAAGACATTAAGACTTTTTATAATGAGAACTATCAGGCTTTACACAAGCCTTGCTACTGCTGCTTGCTTGCTTGCTACTGTTTAACCTGCATCATTCCACCCCGGTCATTCATTCACACACGTGACTGTTGACACACGCAGTCAAACGATGACCCATGTCTGTGAATTTGAGGGGGGAAAAAATCAAGGCCTTGATAATTTGAACATAAACAAACTTGTAAGGAACCATGGGACACATTCAGATGCCAACACACCACTGATGACAAATAACGACGACTCACAGGACTGGTATGAACCGTTGACAGCAGCTCAAATCTGACAGTGGCAGAGGTCATGACCCTGATGATGTCATCCCACGTCTGACCTACAAGAGGACAGGAAGACGCTATTTAACTTGGAGACAAAGATTATTATTAATGATGAGCGTGCACAGAAATGCACACACCTTCTACTTGATCTCCATACTTCATCTCTGAGGCCTCCTTCATCTGACCTCTTCTCAACCTGAAAGAGGAACAACAGCAGCCTCACTTAAAAAAAAACCCAGCAATAACACTGAGATGAAGAAAAGCACCATCAACGCCCACTAGTGTTTTTTTTTTTTTTTTTTCAATTTTGCTTAATTGGTACTGCAATTTTATAGTGCAAAGATCCGAGTGAGAGTGTCTTCTGTAATGATGGGCATCTGTCAGGTGGACAGCTGAGCAAGGTAAGTGAGAAAAAGAGAGTGACAAAGACATGTGGATTCAGAGGGAAGAGGAAAGAAAACCTAAAGACAGACACAGAAATGGTGAGGAAGGAGAGAAGAGATCCAATCGAAGACACAGAAAGTGTCTTACTGCAGGTACTGTGCAGCAGTGAGGTGAGAACCAGGAGTCTTCACAGGCCCACACACCAAATGTCTCTGCAAAACACAGAATCAGGTAAAAATAGGAACACAATGCAGTACATGGTAGTGTATGGGGGGGGGTTGAGGATGGGGGGGGGGGTTTACCTGTGTATGTGTCGCTCCACTGGCTCTCCACAGCACTGCTATCTGCTGCTGGCGAAACTCATCCTGGCAGGAAGTCACATGCAACGCTGTTGCCATGGCTACCTATAAAAGAGGCAGCAAGGATATTGAAGTCGGTGGTTTGTTTGTGTTGTTTTTAATGAGAAAAAAAAAAGAGAGATCATCAATGTGTGTGTCTCACGGTGCAGTCAGCTGTGGCTAGGTCCAGTTGCGCCAGGTGGGAAACACTGTCTCTCTGTACTGAAACAGATACCAACAAAGTCTTACCATAAATATTCAGTAACTATCTGTTAACCTACCAGTGATTCCGTAACACATAAACCATCAGGTTTGTTGGAGGAATAGTTTTTAGCATTTAGGAAAATTCACTTAATAGCTTTCTTGCAGATGGTTTGGTGATACCACTCTCATCTGTCTGCTAAAGCTTCCCTGTGGAGTTTTTGTGGGCCAGTGACTTCCTTGAGTCTCTGCTTGTTGCCTGGTAACCTCATGCTTAAGACTCCAGGGCAGGGGGTTACTGGCCTGGCCAAGAAATAACTTGGCCAGGCCAGTAACCCCTAGTAAGTAAAGTTGCTGTCGAGTTTCTCCATGCCATTTTAGCATTAAAGCCTCAGTTGTTTTGGAGTAGCAAGCAGAAATCTGAAAAAAAGAGTATCTCAAAACCCATCGCACATGAAGCTCAAATCTGGATTTCAAGATATCACTAGAAGTACTATAAGTAAGAAATGATGAAGAAAATGTGAAGACAGGAAGAAGGTGAAAGAAATAGAAAGAAGAAGAAAATAGAACTACATTTATTTAGTTTAATTGATCTTAAACAACAGACCACACATAAAAAAGGCCAGATCTCAGATATCCAGCATTTTCTGTGCTACTCTGTCGGCCAGATATGCAGACATGCGTGACCGGCAATATAGCAAAATGGTTTCGACGCGTAAGCTATGTTTTCTTTACATAAACATCTGACATGAAAATGCAATATAAACAGTGATATTTGGTCATTGTGGAACCAAAGTGCTTCCCACCCCTGCTGCTGTTTTCCCCTTGCGAAATGACTGAGCACACAAATAGTGCAGCATGAATGATTATAACATTACAACATTAAAACATTAACATTAACCGCAGCAAAAACCGAGCCTCTAAAATTAACGTCTGACTCAGACTAACCTCCTTGTGGCCTCACCTGTGCATGTACCGAGGCTGGGGTCGTATCCCAGCAGCCCCTCCTCCTGGAATACTCTTTTCAGGTTAACCCTGAGAGCTCCTTCGTTCTCCTCCTCCACCTTCCTTCCCCCTCCACCTCCTCCTCCTCCTCCTCCGCTGGTCCGTCTGCTTTTCTCCGTCTCCCTCTCCCTGTAGACAGAGTTCTCCAGCGCCTCCTGAATCTTCTCTTCCCGCTCCTCGTTGGTCCAGTTAGCTGGGGTTGTCGGCCAATCGATGCCCAGAGCTCTGAGAAAGGTGATGATGTCGCTGTCTTCGGGAAGCGTGGGGCAATAAGACACTGCAAATCTGAGACACGTGAGATTGGTACTCATCAGCATTTTTAATCTACGTATAGTAGTATATGAATATAGTTTTAGCACCAGTCATTGTTATAAAGAGGTAAGATAAGAGGTAAGACGCAAAGAGGCATGGGATAGCTTCAGAGGAAGTGGATGTATAAATCTGTGTTTTGTTTGTGTCATTATCGCTAACACATTATACATCTACAGACCATTTCCTTCCATTCTCAAGCCTCTTCTGTCATGATAACCCACAGACTCACCCCTGTCTCCTCAACAGCGCCCCCATGTGGTCAGCCAACAGAACAGTCCTCAGCTGACCCAGAGTCAGTGTATCAGGAGTGGGTGTGTTGGGCTTGGGGTGCAGCGCAGGGCAGTTGAGCACCACACAACCTTGCCGCTGACTCGAGGGCTTCAGGTACTCTGTGGCTCCACCTGCCAGGACAGCCTTGAAGGCTGCAGCTCGATCCACCCTCACCCTCAAACCCTCACCCATTACCTCCCCGCCAGCCACAGGGAGAATGCCACTGCCACGGAGAGACAGGACCCTGGACATCACTGCTGGAGGGACCTAAAGTGAAACATTACAAAAGCACAGTGAGCCTTTGAGGAGGAAAACACTGAATTTCAGGTAATTACACATACATGCATGCCAAGCCTGAGAAATCATAAATTATTCTAATTTATGTTGAGATTTCTCTCTTCTAGTGTGTCATTTAATACTTTTAACTCAGAAGTACTACTAAATAATACTGGAAACCTGTTTCTTAAGGGGATGGTTTATGAATTAAAAAAAAAATTGGACATTCAGTGGAACTATATCAGATGATGGCATCTACAAACAAAAACAGCATCCTCCTACACGGGGCTGCGTGTACACGCCCACAGATGTGCCAGATGTGGGTAGAGCTGAAAGATGCATTTGTTAAGATAATTTACACTCATACATAACCACAACGTTATCATTCACAAGCTATAACATTCCCATGTGTTGGGCCACCTGAGCTGCAGCACAGCTAGCTTCGTGTTTCTGGCTTGCAGCTGTGCGTGCCTGTCTGACCCATATTACACCGCCACTCATGGGTTAATAATTACTGCCGCAGGCTGATAGTGTCTGGTCGATCATGATGGGGCAAAGTCAGACACATATTTGGGTTTCTCAGTAGTAGTCTTCGTGGTTTTGGGTGGCTTTTTATTAAAGATTGAAAAGGCTCGTGTCAGTTTTAACCGTTTTTTTTCAGGCAGTTGGACTCCGAGCATCGTAAAGCAGATAGTTCCGCCCTCACGTTCGAAACCGTTTAAACACCTTCCGTCCATTTAAATATTACTCCGCTAAACAAAATAAGCAAACACCTTCAGCTGCTGCCCAGGGACTATACTGCTTAGCGGAAGAAACAAATGTAGAGTTTCTTAGCATAGGAAGTTTTACGTGTTAACCAGCCATGTCTAACGTCAGCGGTGTCACTGTCTACGGTTAAATGTGAGTGTCCAGCCAAAACGGGCTTTTCAGCTCAAGGCTGTTTTCGTGAAGTGAACATAAGAAGACATAAAACACCGCGAAATGAGCATTAATGTCGTTAAATGTGTTGGCAAACCCAACAGGTATCACCCACACGAACCTGTCCGTCCGCATACAGCGTGTTAAGCATCGTGGTCGGCGACAAGAAGTCCCTGTTACGCAGATTTTTAGCGCTGCTCTCCTTAAACCAAAGCTTCTCCGGTTCGGGGAATATCCTGTCGCCGTTTTCCCGGCTAGAATCGGAGACATTTTCACGCTTCCCCCGCAGTGCGGAGCTCAGCGCCCGGACGGTAGGAGTGATCCGGAGGGGCGAAGACTCCTCGATATTCTCCATCACCACCACCACCACAACACAAACAGGTGAGCTCGCTACCAGGCTATCAGCACATCCACACCCTGCACATATCTTCTGTTAAAAACTCGGTCCCACTGGTTGGTGCTGATACAGGCTGCGTTAAGCTTCAACACGGCCAAATTACATGCCGCTTTCCAGCCGTACGGTCAGTCACTATCGATGTCAGATATTGGCTGTAGAGGAGGACTGCATTGGCTGTTTTTTTTTCACGGCGGAACTAGTGCAGTGCAATCCGTGTTTCTTCCGAGGTGAATTTCTGTGTTGGACCTGTTTGTTATAGCACCATGCTGTGTGAGGTAGAGGAACTGCAGTCTGACTAAACATGCAGGTTGGAATTGTCAGCATGGGCTTTGGGAAGACCAAACAAATTCAGTTAATCAGCAGTGAAGCTGTAACTGCTGCAATAATAGTTAGTAATAACTTTGTGACATCAGAACTATCGGAGAAGCCAATTCTGGCTGTGTGATGTGGAAAGCTGAAGCCTTTTCAGTGAAATACGAGACAGCACCCAGCAGTTAAATAAAGTGTGATCATAAACTCTAGTATTAATTAAAATAATGGTTTATTTTCAGTCTTTTTATTATTGTTTATTATTATCTCTTTATTATGTTTATTATTATTATGTTGCAGTGATTTAAAGGACCAGTGTGCAGGATTTAGTGGCATGTGCAACCCCTCACCTCACACTCTCCTTGCAAGCATGAAAGAGAAACTATGATTGCTGCAAAACATAAAGAAATACGTTAAAGTCGCTGTATAGAGCCGGTGTTTCATTTGTCCATTCTGGGCTACTGTAGAAACAAGGTGTTTCTATAAATATGAAGGTTAATTCTAAGATAACAAATACATAATAATTGTTATATTCAGGTGGTTTTAAACTGAACAGTTATGTATGTTATATATGTTATATGTTATATTGTTATATTATATTTCAGACTTGTAAATAGAGCAGCATCAATCTGACACACTTTTATGCTACAAAGACTACTAAAACATTTTCTTTAAAATAGCAGAAGCATAAATAATAGTCATATTTTCATACTTTCATGCTCATTCCATTGTTTTCACTCCTGAGTGAGTGATCCTTGATAAACTATCTTTGAGTACGCCTTCTTCCGGCCTTCAAGGAGGTGTTTGTAATAAGTTGAGACACTCCAGTTGTATAATTTTGCATTTTTCTGGTAGGAGAACGAAATCAAAGAACTTCTGACCATCCGGGGCTCCAGATCTGCAACCAGATCGGGCACGGTGAGTTTACAACAGGATGACCAAACTGCTGGTGGAGAGGGGGGTTTACAGGTATGAAGGCGCTGAGGAAGCAGTACAGCAAGTACCACCAGCAGAAGACCTGCTACGGGAGCGACTGCGTCGACTGGCCGTTTTATGAGCACTACCACCAGGTATTCGGGCAAGGCCCGATGGGGAACCTGGTGAATCGGCATAGGAATCTAACTCCTCCATCTGCATCCTCACCTTCACCTCCTCCGCCGCCTTCTGCCGTCAGCGAGGAGCATCAGGAGGCTGTAGTCGGCCTCTGGGACGAGGTCGGCGAGAGGGAGATCAACAAGCATCTGGGTCCAGTGGAGGCGGGGGACAACAAGGAGCAGTACAGCCCATCAGAACAGTTACATCCCATGAGTGAGTGTTTCTGTTGTTATTGTAGTTGGAAATGACACCTGCATCACCTACTAGCCAACGACTGGGGATGATAGCATTTGATTAAGTCTGGAATACATTTACAGAGTCCTTTCAAATTTAAAGCAACAAAAGTTAAATGCAACTAGAAGCAAAACTCAAAGACTGACATTGAGGAAGTTTTGCAAGTTAGGTGACATATCTGGCATTCAACCAAACATTTCACCAACTTGTTTGAAAGTGAAACCATCATAACCAAACCTTACAGAGTGTCCTTAACAGCTCCAAGGACACCTTTCTGAGCCAGCTATCTACAGACGGCTGGGCTGCAATGATTTGGTTGCTGCAGCAGCATCCTATAAACTCTCTGTCTAGGAAACTACATTTTGTGCTATCGCTAAAATAAGGCTAAAACCGACACATCCCAAAAGTATAAAGGTTGGTATTATCCTTTCACATGGATTCAGAAAAATATCGCACATATTTAAAGCTCAAAATCTTCTGAAACTGTTGACTTCTTCCACAAACATCCCCCAATGAGGAAGCATTTGTGGCCATGCTTCCTCAAAATCATGTGGAGAATTTCTCCCTCTGCCCCTCAAAAAGTGCTGACGTATATCATGTTAGTTTTGTTTAAATACTAATGTGATACTGTGGTGACAATGAAATAGCAGTGATACGTATTTAAGACTCAGAGCAGCGACATTTCCTGTAGATGCTTCCATGTTTTGTAGCAGCCGTGTACAGTTAGTCTTAGATATGTGAGCTAGTGATAGTTTAGTTATGTAGGTTTAGTCTTAAAGTGACCTTCAAATTGTCAAGACTATGACTGTCTGTCACAGCCCTTTTCTCCATCCCATCCATAAGACCATCAAACTGACGGACAGACCAGTCAGGTGGGTAAACATGAGAATGCTGTTTATCAATGTCACATCATATTTCTGTCATGACTTGGAAAAATACATGTATATTTCTATACCTTATGGTTGAACAATATAAATAATAAAACGTGCCACTGCTTACTGACAGGCTGCACTGTCTCTTTTGTTTTTTAGCGTACACCGTTCCATCGAAGAAGAAGAAAACAATGGTGACGGAGCACCTACTTTAGTGTCTGCGACAGTCGCCCAACTCAGAGAGATGGACGCTTCCATGCAGGCGCAAGAGGACGCCCAGCTACAGAGGCTGATGGACCATGAGAGGGAAATACAGAACAATGTGAGTCAGCCGGTAGCCATGCATGAACGGATCAGCCGAGAAAACCACGAGAGACACCTCAAACTCCTGGACAGGATACTCTCTAGGTTTCCTTCACCTTTGGCACCTTCAGCTCCCTAACTGACGCTTCCGGTGAGTTGTTCAGGTGGAGGGAACAGAAATGTGTCTGTCCTTCACCAGCTGACGAGTGTCTACCTCCACGTTCATTTTGTTTTGAAGAATGTAAGGGAAGAAAAGTCACCGAGATCATCTCTTATTTAACCTGGACTCTGCTCACACAGACCATGTTCACACTGCTGGCCTTGGTTTACCCTTTAACAAAAGGTAACAAGAAAATGAGTAAAAAGAGTAATGACACTGCACCATAATAATTAACTGTGGAAAAGAAATAATGAATTAAATGCATATTTAAAAAAAAATGTTGGCAGTAGCTATTGGGCAGCTAAAACCTTCATAAAACATTTAGAACTATTTAATGATAAAATCACTAGTTGGGTTTATTTATTTATTTATTTGTGTGTGTGTGTAACTGTCTAGATCATATCAAAACATATCTAGTAATTTAATGACTTTGTTTCATGTGCATTTACTCACTCCTGTGACCCGAAACGTTCTTAACGTCTTCTGAATTTGTGAATCAGAACATCTGATCTGAGTCACGTGAGGCTGAAATTGAGAATTCGGAGACTTAACAGCTGCAGTGTGAACACAGGCTCCAAATGAAACCCGTAATGTGGTGTCTAATGGGTGGATGGATGTACTGTACCTCTCTACCACCTCACCTGAACATGTTGGTGTGAACAGTGGACCTCTGACACCGGCAGCTGCTGCCTTTTGTCGCAGGGAACTCTACTAAGCATTTTCTTTCATGAGGGATCATTCCGCTTGTGAGAGCTAAAATGTGACTGCAGTGAATAATAAATGGACTGCAACTTTCATTTAGAGGAGGTGTTACTGTGTGAAAGATTGATGTAAGTATCACATTTCAGCTAGAGGAAGAGGAAACCAGAGTAAGCTATATATACCACTGTAACACAGATAGAAGAAAAGCTGTTCTTCAGTGGCTGATTATTTGACACCCCAGGTCATACATAATGTATGGTGATGCACATCGTAAGAAAACTATAAACAGAAACTGTTAAAGTTGAAGAGATTTATTAGAGATATCCATTTAGAAAAGCTAGACAGAAAACAAAAGAAATGAATGTGTTCTAGGTGTCATTCTTGGCTGACACGAAATTCCCGGTTGCGTTCAGTGTCGTCAGCAATCCGGGAGAAAACGTGTCATTGAGGAAAAACACCTTCTACACTTCTGTCCACAGCAACGCAACAGTTAGTTGGTGTTAGTTTCACTTTCCTTATTGATTTGACAGAAACAAAACTGTAATTCCACCTTAAATAAAGCGCCCGTGGTGCATTTGAATGCATTTCATGATGATTTATGTGAGGCGGGCTCAGTAAGCTGGGAGGTGTCATTTTATTTTAGATACTTTTATACAGTACACATGTTTAACTGTATATATTACTGAAAATTGATTGTGTTTTTTTTCCATTTATGGAACAATAAATAAAGTTTTCAAGTGGAAACAGACGCTGATTTAAGAACTCTAATCTGAAGTTGGAAAGTGAGAATGTGACGAAGTATCTGTAGGAAGGAAGAATCCAGCTCAAGTGTCTTCTTGTTGACAAAATGCTCGACATCAGCCCGTCTGCTCAGGATGTCCTGTGCACTGTGGGATGGAAACGGACCCCATAACCAGCTGGAGCTCAGAATCACAGCTGCATTATGGGTTCCGTTACAATCCCACCCACAAAAAGAGGTCTGTGTCGGGTCTGGTCGCAGGTTAGCACGGCTAAAAGAAAAGAAGAAGAAAGGTGGTGATCAAAAAGGGTTTCAAAAGAAAAGTGAATTTACATTACATGTGCGCGACTGATCGACCAAAAGGTTTCATCTTAATGTCCCGAAAGAAACAGTTTTACGATCGGCTCTGTTCATTTTAGGTTTTCTGAATAAGAAAACAAGCAGCATTTGTATTTGAAAAACGGTAATGGGAAGAAGAGGGAGTTAACATCCAGTAAATCACTTTGTTTAGTGTTGAGCTGTTGAACTTCAAACTCCAAACACAAATCTGTCCTTTTTTTTTTGCTGCAGTAACAATGTCTCAAGCATGTTGCATTTGTTTTTAATCACTCACCATAAACTATAGTTAGAATAAATACAAATGCACTTTTAAGTGCAGCTTAACATGATTTAAACAGCTTGCAAATGAGCGATGTTTCCAGTGTGGGACTCTACAGAAAGTTCAGTTAAAATATTCTAACGCAGTAAAAACACTTCCTCTGGCTCGCTTTGTTCTGTCCTCTCTGGTTGATTCACAAAGTCTATGAACTAAATCTGTGAGCTGTGGTGGAAAATCTGTCTCAGTGGCTTACATCTGTACGCCTCAGTTTCAAAATAAACTTAAAAAATACATTTGGATTGTCTCTTTGTCCTCATTATTTTGCCTTCATTTGCCCTTTACAAACATTAATTGTTACTTTTCTTTTTTATTCCGTGTTACAACAGCTGCAGAAACAGATCTGCGCTTTGAGAGAATCCAAGTTCACTGGATTGTGGTGTAACATAAAACAAGACAACCATTAAAAAATCACTGATGCACTCAGCTGGAACTTTGCAGTTTAATACTCACTCCTGAGTGAAACCACAAAGTAAGCAGAGCTAGTTTTTTCAGGTAAAACATTCTTCGCCAAATTATGATGGCTTAAATATTATTCAACAAATTATCGCTATTAAATAAAAGACATTTTATATTTACAATTTACATTTTTTTAAGATGTGTATTTAGGGTACAAACAAAGAAAATTAGACACTTAAACTAACAAGCATTTAACCAAGAGGAAATAGGTAAAGCAAAATTACAGCCACTGTAAATGTGTGTAAATGTCTGTTTGTCGTCTGACAATATTCCAAAATTCTGCATCTAAGCAACTAATAAAAACTTAAAACAGATATGAGATGAATCAGTATTTCACTGAAAGGAAATACTGGTTCATGTTTAGTATGAAACCCTCCTAAGAAGCAACAGCTTCTGTCACAAGCTCACAGCATCAAAAATCAAAGCAATGAAAACATTCCCGTAACTGTCGCATGTCAGCTTTGTCCGTTAAAAATATTGCAGCCGTGAATGTAGTCCTATCACTTACAGTATCACACTGACAAATACCCCTGTGTGTGCCAGTGCCACATCTTGAAAAACCTGTTGTGTATCAACTGAAAGGAAAAAGAAAGCATGCAAGCTAGACGGGGCATAAGAGGTCAGTCTAGCATGACAAGGAAGAGCTGATAGAACGATAAAAGGAAGGAGAGAGCAGAAAAAAAAAATTAAGGAAGAGATTTACATCGTGGAGCGCTTCCTGTGGAGCTGAAAATAGATTTAAGACCCTGATTTAAAGCTGCATTCACTTCTCATGCCCTTTAAAATCTCCAGAAACGAGAGAAAGAGAGAGAGCGCTCATATAAATGTATGAAATAACAGGCTGCAACATGCTTTCAGTTTGTTATCTGGACTTCAACCCCTGATAAGAAAGCCTAAAGTCTCTTTAGACAAAACGATGGCACAAACACATTCAAGATGATGAAGGGAAAACAACAAGTTTATGCGGAAAATGTGAGCACAAAGTTCAAAAATAAGAAGTCAAACAAGGTGAAAGAGAAGAGAGGCTGGCGGGGAACAAAGGCAGCAGAGGGAAGTGAAAAAGTGAAAGTACACCAGGAGCTGTCAGAAACACAGATTATTCACAGTGATCATAACCTTTCAAAAATAACGTGGAAACCTTCTCACCGACATCACAGAGCAGTGCGTCCACCTCTGTAGTCCCGTCTGCCAACAGCTCCGAGAGTCCAAACTTCCTCTTTAAATACTCTAGAGAATCATTTCACTTTCACTTCTCCTGATCAGACAAAACTCCTCCTTTCCTTCCTTTCTCCACTCCCTCCCTGACTCCTCTCCTGCTGGACAGAGACAAACACATACAAGCTCTTTTTAAAATACATTTTGATTTTAGCCTGCTTGTTTGTTCTAAACAAATTGTGTTGTAAAACTGTATTTCTTTCAGTTTATTTGTTAAAACCGTAAAACTGATTTGGTTTAGTTTGATTTAAACCCTTTCATATGTCTCATTCAGACATTTATACAGTATATAGTAGTTTTAATATCACATATTAGTGTGATATAGTCAGTTCATTTAGTTAACTGATCTATGTTTGTGTTGTATGAATAAAATGTGTGTGTATGCACACTGAGCTGTGTGTAGTCGGTTCTTTTCTCAGTGTAGCCGTTACATGTGTACCTGAGTCAACGTCAAGATTTAAATCTATTTACATTTAATAAAGGGTCAGTGCTTTTTATAATGACTAGATATGCTGATATATTAAGTTTTGGATCTGCTGAGATATAAAATAAAACAAATGACAAAACAGATCCCACTGTGAAGACTTTTCATTTGAAACACTCTGTAAAGAAAATCTAAAACTAAGGAAACGGGTGGCCGTGTGTTCAGTAAATTACCCCGACGAGGACACAATTTCTGTTGTTACATTTTCTAAATGTAAACGTTCAGTTCTCTGAGCAGACATCAGAGATGAAAGTGGACAAATAAAACTAAATCTTTGTGTGTGCCGAGATTCTACAGGTAAGGGAGTTTTATTTTATTTTATTTATTTTATTTTTTATTTTTTTGTGATTTGGTTGAACCAGAACTTAGAATTTGTTTCAGCGTTGCTGTTCTGTTCAGTTTTCCTGTCCTAAATGTGTAGATGTGATTTTGGTTATTTATTATTTCCACTGTAATAATGTAATGAAATAATAAAATTGCATTGTTGTAACTCTGGTCTTGCACGTTCACTATAAAATCAGGTGTAGTGTTTTTATGTTTTAGGCTTTTCAGACTGCCTTGAAAACTTCTCATCTTTTTACCCTTAATTTTCTTCACATACTTTAGACAATCTTATTTTTTTTAAATACGTTTTTTACTTAACTTCATTTGTCATATGCAAAATGAATTACCGTGAAGCAGTCTTTGGCAATGAAATTCTTGTTCTCAGACTGCCTTCTCATTTTATTTCTTATTTATTTCTCTATTTCTTTTCTTTTTCTATTTTTTCTTTTTGTTTTTTTTTCCCCATATCATTTTTTTAAACGGTTACATACACAGAGATTAAGATACAACACAATGATAAAATCTGGGAAGGAACAAATTAATTAAGAAATGATCTTTTTTCTATGATCTATTTTTTCAGTAAAATGAGAAAAACAAAATTCAGACATAATAAAGACATAAATACTGCATACGTTCAAATATAGGAATAAACAGTATGCATTTATAAACAGAATAAAATAAAACAATTACTATTTAACTGAAATATATAATATACTGTGATGGTTTAACAGTTTATGTTTTATATATATATATACATATATATATATATACATATATATATATATATATAGCTATATTTGTTATTTATTTATATTGTTAAGCGCAGTTAGTTCAAACTCTGTGTTTAGATATGTGACATTGGCATTGCTGGTAGCAGTGTTTTAATTTGGTGATTTCATCTTATTGAAGTTTCTTGATATTTAAGTAAAAGGTTTTTAGTTTTAGACATGTAGGTAACATATAACAATGATTTTAATACTATTTCAAAAGTTAGTCAGGACTTGCTCCAAACTGAAATATAGTCATTTCATTTAAACAGGTTATATGGTTTTAAATGGTTTTAGTGATAGCAGTAACTACATACCATGAATCACACGTAAAGCCTGATCTCTCAGTTTGCTAATTGAGGCCCGTGACCTGACTCCTTCCTTGTGTGTTAATTAGAAACGTCTACGTGTGACATGATGGATGATGTGAGACAGGTGTGACCAACAGAGTGTGACCGGATGAGCCCAATCAGTCCGTCTGGGTTTCAGCCTGGAAAGTCCGGTGAATTTTGGCAGAGTAGCTGATCCTCCCCGGAGACCTGCAGCAGCGAAGGTGAGGAGGTACTGTGGGTGGAGAGAAGATAGCTGCTTGTTCTCTGATGGAGGAAGTCTAGCCATCACTCCCACACTTTGTCCTCGAATGTATATCAGTCAACATTTTAGCAGTGTGTTGTCTGACTGGGCCAACAAACTGGCTTCTACTGTACTTCCCTAAAGTGAAGGCCACGCCGTAGACTTTAGATTCAAAGTGAATGGATTTAGTCTCTATGATCTCCTCCTTAAAGAAACTTTCATTTAAAAGTTCAGTTAAAAAAAAAAAATGCAAACTGTTTACCGTCACTTGTATGCAAGGTCTTCATGACTTTTCAGTTTAAAGATGGATTTTACAAAACACAGTTTTGTAATATTTTACTAAAAAGGAAACCGATGTGTGGCCAGCAACTCCTGGTGCAACATAGAAAATCTTTGTCAATGCTCTGCAGTCAGCTGAATATGTACGTGTGAAAACGTGTCTATAGTCGAGCAAAAACACATTAAAGTTGGTGATTAAGGCAATATTGTAGTTTTTAAATAGTTTTGCAGTCATTTAACAAATGTCTCATGTTTTCCACTTTTTTCCCTAACACACTGAAAATATGGTTTGATAGAAAATCACAGATGATGAAAATATAAATGTTCATATTTATTCAATAATTCATCATTAAACGGATGGTAGTCACATCTCCTTAAAAACTGGAAGTTAAATGACGGGATTTTCTGCCCTGGTTTGCTCCGGCAGATGAAACTATATCTCGTGGTTGTTGAGGTGACGGTTTCTCATTAAACGCCACAAGCTGCAGCACGTCTTCGAATGTTTCTCCTCTGCAGGTAACATGAGGATCGAGAGAAAGCTGAGAAATTGTCCCCACATTCTATTATCGGCTTGTTTTAATCTCAAACAGTAAATCTTCAAAATGTCTCAAACTAAAACACACACACACACAAATCTTAATTGAAAAACAGACAACAGCTGCTCGTGGAAAAAACATGAGCTTTATTATCGGACGACTTTTTTGCCTTAAAATGGACACACCAGACATTTTGTTTTTTAAAATCACAGCATGGAAGGCATTGGAGGTCTCAATCACACGTGCACTGATTGATAAATGCTTAGTTCCCCTCCACGTTACACACACAGCTAGACTAAACACAGACAATGCATAGATGACGCTGGCAGGAAGACTGATGGATCCTTGGAAGAGTGTGTGTGCGTGTGTGATCTTTTAATTTGTATGAGAAGTTAGTTGTGCGTGTCGAGTATGAAGACGGCCTGGCGAGTAGTGCGTTTGCATATGTCTGCTGGAAGGATTCTCCGTCTGTAGGCTGGCTGGCTTCTTCTCAAAACAGACGTTTCTCGTAACTGTGGGAGAAAGACAAGAGTGTGTCGGTGAGGAAAAGATCACAGCTATCCATGATGCTCCCAGGTTTGCTGTTAAGACAGACGAGCGGCGCTAAAGAGGAAGTTTAACTGAAGGCTCGTGTGGCTGGAGGCTAGACATGAAACTGAGCTGAACTTTTAAGACGATAGAGTATGAAACCAAACAACCCATATGTCTACATAGCTGAGTGGATCTATGCTGATAGACATCAGTCTGTGTTACTGTGTGTGTGTGTGTGTACCTGTGCAGGCTGTGGACTCCACCCTCCATCTGAGCGGACGCTGTTCTTTTTTCGAATTTCAGATCTCCAGAATACATCATGGCTCTGCCGGGAGGAAAGACATGCTGTTACACACCAGACGCGGGGAAGAGAGGGAAGTCCATCCTCTGTCATAGCACACCGTTTTAGCAACTTAATACTAAAAGAAAATTCCTTTGTGCAAAGTCCATTTAACCTTCAAAAATAATGAATAATGTCTTGTTCTCCAAGATGTTTCTGGAGCTTCATCACCAATTTATTCTAGTTTTTTTTTCCAGGTGAAAGCGGTTCAGAAGTTTGTGTGTGAAGGTCCAGCTCAATAGTTTTGCAGGTATTTGGTCACAAAGTATAAAACAAATAAAAACACTGACATGATGTCAGTGGCACAGAGTTATATATAATTATTTCATATCAATCTGTCAGCACAGACTACTAACTTATGTCAGAATTAAACGTACTGAGTTACATCCTGTATGCTGCGTGATAGGTCCATCAGTCAGATGTCAATGTGTTAGTGTTGGTTCAGTCGTGTTTTTCCGTTGTGTTTTTACCTGAGCTGTGTGAGGCTCTTGGCTCCGATGTCCTGACACGAGTGCTGAACGCCAGCCAGCAGGTAGGGAACAAACTTGTGGATGGAGCCTTTGTCCTGCACCGCTCCAGAAACACCCTGAGCAACTTTAATCTTATCGCTCTCACTGTGAGGGGAGAGGAGAGAGGGACACGATGGGGTTAGTATCAGACAGAGTGCACACTTCAGTTGTACAAGAGCGTCTCACGTGTACTGCCACCTTGTGGCTAAAGCCCTGACACAAAATAAGTACAATATTATGAATAGATTTCTTATTTTTTAAAAGTTATTCCTTTTCAACGCCAACAATTTTTATATCAGATTTTTATTTTATACAGCATCAAATCACAATAGGAGTCATCTCATGACACTTTCTAGTGCCAGCCTAGACTGTACTCTTTATAACATTTACAGAGACCTAACAGTTCCCACCATGGGCTGGGGGACTCCCCCTTCCTCCCCCTCTCTCTGTCTGTGTCTTCCCTGGAGTTTCTGTGCTCTCTCGTCTAGCATGGATCGTGACTGCTGCTGTGGTCCTGCATGACGTCCACTAAGTGTATTATTACTGCCATTATAGCTACCGTATCTCCATTACAGTTTATAGCTAGTTAATGATTTACTGCTGCTGTGCATCTGTGTGTCTCTATCACAGGTTCCACTGCTACTGTAATCATTTGTTCTGTTGCACGTCACTCCGTCCTGGGAGAGGGATCCCTCCTCTGTGGCTCTTCCTGAGGTTTCTTCCACATTTTTTCCCTGTTAAAGGTTTTTTTTGTGGGCAAGTTTTTCCTCACTGGAACTGAAGGTCTAAGGACAGAGGGTGTCGCTCCCTGTACAGATTGTAAAGCCCTCTGAGGCTAAATGTGTTTTGTGAATTTGGGCTATACAAATAAAAATCGATTTGATGGGCAAGCACTTTGAGACAAAAGAAAAACTTCCTCAGAAACCTCGAGCAGAACACGGGTTATGCTGAGCTTGTGGTGGACTTTCTTAAAACCACTGAAATTCATTTGAAGAAGTGTTGTCATCTGGGGAAAAAAGTTTGCCTCTGAAATGGGAAGCAGTGCTCTTACTTTTTTTCCTCTTTCAGGGTTAGAGTTAAAACTCTCATTGTTATAATTTCACCGCAAGATCTAGAATCACCACCCAACTTTAAACTGCTCATTTTGACCAACAGTCTGTTAGGCCACTCTTTTATGTCTCTGTACCTGAAGTATCTGGTCTGGGAGCCCAGGTTTTTGTCCATAGCATCCAGGGAGCCCATGCCTCTGTATTTCTTCAGCCGAATGCCGTCAGAGAAGAAATATTCACCAGGAGCTTCACTGGTGGCAGCTAGCAGAGAGCCCATCATCACTGCACATGGGCGGGGAGCGAGAGAGAAGGAAGTGAGTGGAAGGTAAGCCAGAAGACTGCAAACTAATCTTTATTGTTAGTTTGATTTTTAATCCCATCTATCCATCATCTAAATCTTTTAATTAGAATTCTCTGAAACTGACCCTGAAGCAGCCATCTGTACATACCTGTGGATGCTCCCAGTGCCAGGGCTTTGGCGACGTGCCCGACAGTCTGGATGCCGCCATCAGCGATGACCGGCACACCGAAACGCCTGGCGTACTCTGATACCTTGTAGACCGCTGTGGCCTGGGGTCTGCCGCACGCCAGCACTGAAGGGAGGAACGGAGGACGTTTAAATGATGCGAGAAAATATGTACAGCTGTAGAAGCTAGACGCCTTCGCTACATCTTTGTAGTCCCATCACGACTGCTGGATAGATAGTCTTGTACTATTAACTGACCCTTCTCCGGAGGATACACACCTGAACCTCACAGAATGCTAATCGTATAATAATAAATATATCATCATGTGTGTTCAGGGACCGGGCTCTGACTCTGGCACTGCTCTAACAAGGAATTTCATATAAATACAGATGATCTTTGGAGCCAGAAATCATCGGCTGTAATGTGTCAGTTCATTTTGACATGCGTACATGGTGGAAACTCGGTGATTCAAGTGATGTTAAAAAAAAAAAAAAAGACACACAGTGAATGAGCAGACAGGCGAGGAACGTGACTCTTTCTGTTAAAGAAAAGTACAAATGAGGAAGTTAAACTTGTCACATCAGCAGACAAATACCACACCACAGAAAGACTCCACACCCGCCTCACATAATGTATACTTTCGTTATTCAGCCCAACGCTGCCCATCAACTGATTTCAATGACATCTGCAAGACTTCAACCAATTATCTTTCACACCGTGGCGGACGGGGACCAGGGCACTGAATGTCAGCCAGTGCTGACAAAGACAAACATCCCAATTCCTTTTTTCACTACGGGAGTTGTTTCCTGTGAACTCGGGGCTGCACGGTACTTACCGAATGCGTAATCCTAATTATGCTGCTATGTACTGACGGGGCGTGATGTAAGACACGGACGGACATGTTGCAAAGGGCTCTGTGTATAAATTATATGCTATTTTAAAGTTAAAATCCTCCTGTTGATTAGGTGGCGCCCATGGGCAACTGGTGGTGTGTGGAAGTACAGTTTAATACTTCAGGTCTCAGAATTCAGTGGGCAGCAAACGCTCCATGAGTAGGTACTTTGTCAAAAATGCAACCGAAGAACAGCTGGTTTATTTACAGCATTGTGTACGAAGTAAATATAAATGATTTTTATGGTTCTGTATATGTCTCTTTTCATAAAACATATGATCAAAGCAGAGTTTCTTTACAAAGAGACATGACAACACTCATAGGAACAGAAACGTGTCCGTTTTTCTCAGCCCTTATGCTGCTCAGACTACAAGTAGCAGGTGAGGGCTGACGCGCCACAAGGTGCAACTGCATGTCTGCATGCAGAATGAATTCACTATGATGACTTTGAGAGAGAGAGTCTTCAGAATATGGCACAAACAAAAGACCAAAGATAAATACATCACAGCTGCCTCCTCCTTGACAATAACGATTATGATATTTTAGTCCTGAAGCAATGCTGCCAGCTGAAATACAACCTGCCTGGTTCCAAACGGCTCACTGTGTTCACCGCCTCTGTTAAACAGAGACACCCTGTGGCTGCCAACTAAATTACACAGCCACTCGCTGCTGTTTGCTTGTTCCGGTGCCGTGTGTTAGGGATGGAGGAGAGCTGTGGTCTGACAATGACAATGACAGTGGGGGAGCGGGTGGTGTGGTCATGAATCATGATCATGTCACAGAAGCAGCACACAGAGGGTTTGGACTTAAACCAGCCACGTTCTGATCAGTGGTATCCAAAGCACACAAGTGCATGGTTGTCTCAATCTGATGACATCATCCAGATACGAGACCGAAAGGTCAGTATGGTGGGTGGAGCAACATTCACAGAGGATGAATGACAGATTAGTGAGGACACGGGAACAAGCAAAACCCCAAAACCCCAAAAGCTCTCAAAACAAACCAAAAACCGACTACCGCTACGTCCGCTACTGATGCAAAGCTGTTAACCAATCAATGCAGCAGGCTGTGAAGTGTGGGGGGAGGGGGCGGGCACACTAATGATAGTGGAGCCAATGGGAGCCCAGCGCAGGCCAAAAGGTGGCGGGGGGAAACTTACTGGAGTATCCCGTAACAGTGGTTGGGGTTTTGGGGCTGTGGAGCTTTATTGCTGGTGGTACACTGGGGGGAGCTGGACATGGACGCACGCACACACAAGACGCCCTCGGGCAAGCGCACGCACACACCATTCAAACACCAGGGTGGGAGGTAGGGGAGAGAATTTAAGAGGGAAAAGAGAAATAAGGAGGGAGGCAGATAGGAAGACAACAAGATGACGATGACAGACAAAGTGAAGAAAAACTGTAAGCAAAAGAAAATGAACAACAAATATTTGATGATTTCAGAGAAATCTTGGACAAGATGGGGACAGGTCTGAGGCAACAAGACGCGAGAGACAAACTATATCGACTGTTTACTTCTTTACTGTACCAGACAAGATTTAAATCCAACTAGTTGTTTTGCGACGTGTTTAAATTGAAGTCAGCTTCACTTTTCTTGGGAAGTGACACACAACAAGCCAAACTACACAATTAACCCATCAACAGGTTGATGTGCCAGATAAGAGATCATGTGATTTGGCTGAGAGAAATGCCAGACTACACACTGAACCCCGGCCAATCATAGCTCCTGTTCTTTAACAGTATGACTTCGCAGGAGTGTCAGAAATGTCAACACACACAGCGCCTCACAGACTACTGGGGCTGTACTGCCACTAAGACACAGTCCACATGGTTTGTTAACCCAAACCATCAATTTTGTGCCATCATCAGGTGGTTTGGTCTCAACATTCAGGTCAAATCAAGGAAATCCTTGTTTTCTACTGCCATACCAGTCGATAAAGCAAACAACTGTCCACTAGCATAACTGTAACTTTACAATATCCAGAACCATGTTAACAGGTCCAGATGTGGATGATGCACGGCAGGTAGGAGCAAGGCTGGTGGTATTTTGTTGAGTTTGCTGCTCAGCCGCTCACCTTCTTGCGTGATGCAGATGGAGCCGCTGCCCATCCCGACTCTCAGGGCGTCCACTCCCGCATCGATCAGGTTCTTAGCTTGAGCTGCAGTCACCACTGCAGCAGACGGGGGGAGACAGAGAGGCTGTTAGAGACGCACACATTCAGGACATTATACGAACGATACAGCGATATATTTGTCCTTATTATCCTTTGAGGAATCAATGAAGCTCAGCTTTTGGAGCTTTGGACAGTCAGGTCAGTCTGACGTCTATGTTATGTTTTGTTATTTACGACATGGTTGGTGTGTAGGTAAAGGTTGACGCAGTTACCGTTGCCCCCGATGACTTGTAGGTTTGGATACTTTTCTTTGACATATTTGATCATGTTGATCTGGAAGATTGAGTTGCCCTGAGACGAGTCCTGAAGGTACAGAAGGAACAGAACACGTTATTTATTACTATGGTGAATTTGTAGACACCTAAATGTCTGTTAAATCTGTGAAAGAGCACATATAGCCTGTTTCAGCACTGATTACTCAGGAATAACGGTGGTCTGGTCTCCTTACCAGCACAATTACATCCACGCCGCTCTGTGCCAACAGGTCCAGGCGGTACTTGTCGTCGTTGTGGGTGCCGATGGCGGCGCCACAGAGCAGCTGTTTGCGGGAGTCTTTGGAGGCCAGAGGGAAGTCTCTGTTCTTCTTCAAGTCTGTGCGGGCGATGATGGACACCAGGGAGCCCTCTTCATTCACTATGGGCAGCTTACCTGCAGGAAGACAGGAGGGAGGTTAAACAGACATTCACATCTGGATGAGAGTTAATCCTGTTTATAGCACATTTTTAACTGAAAAATAAAAACAATATGCTCCTCACCTTTCTTACTCCTCTGCAGGATTTCGTTGGCTTCTTTCAGCGTCACTCCAGCAGGGGCAACGACTAGATCCTCCCGCTTTGTCATCACCTGTCAGGACAGTGACGCATGGACGTAAATAAAAAGTAAACTCAATGCAAAGCTCCAGAAAAGTCCAAAAACTTTAATACTTAAAGATGTGACACTTTATTTTTGTTGTTTAGTTATTTACATAGTGTGTAGTATATAATTATTTGTCACAGATTGAAATGATATATCCATATAACTATTATAAATGACATGACAAGCATCAAATCCACATTTAAGAAGCTGAAACCAGGAAATCTGTTGCAAAATGACAAGGATGATTAATCATTTACCAAAATAGCTCAAACTGATCCTGTTCTTTTAAAACCAGTCATTCATTATTACTAACTGTGTATTTTGTGGTATGTGTAGGTATATTTACATTTCCCTATTTATATTTGTTAATATAGATCATTACGCAGATGTAAAATATTCCTGGTACACATCAAGTTCTGACTTGAATTCTTGGCCATTAAATACATCTGCTGTTTCCATGAAATCTTGATTCATTCATTTTTAATTAAGTTTTTGCATCCAACCATAAACATCATCACAATTTCAGTCACTTCTGGTTTGCTCTACACACACCTCGCTCAGTGGCAGGTTGTGGTCCTCCTCCTTCAGGAAGTCGATGTCTCTGGAAGAGATGATGCCCACCAGTTTGCCGCCCATTTTGCCGTTGTCTGTGATGGGAATTCCACAGAAGCCGTGGCGGGCCTTGGCCTGGAAAACGTCCCGTACGCACTTGTTGGGGCTCATCACCACGGGGTCTGTGATGAAGCCCTGCTCATAACGCTGGAGGAGGGAGGGAAGGAGGGAGGTGAGGAAAAATAAAGAGGAGCAGAGAAGGAGCAGTGGTGCAGAGCAAATAGAAATGGGAAACGGGAGAGGGGAGAAGCAGGGATAAGGGTGTAACTGAGTACATTATGGGTAGATTAGACAACCAATATGAGAGTTTCACTGCCTACAGTCTACGGCAGAGGGATGAAGGGAGGAGACATGCTTCTACTTTCGAAGTGAGAGCAGCGAATAGAAACAGAGAAAAACAAAGACAAAGATGAGCTGATGTGACGTGAATGTAAAATACTGAGGAAAAAAGGAAAGAAAAAAATCATGAAAGACTGAGGATATTAAGAAACAGATGATATACAGGAAAAAAATGAAAAAAGGAAGAAATCTTAAAGAAAAAAGATGAGGAGGTGAACAAAATGGATGGAGGAGTGTAAGGATGTTTGTCATAGTCACTACCTTGACTTTGCGAACTTCATTAGCCTGAAACTCTGGAGTGCAGTTATGGTGGATGAAGCCGATGCCACCCGTTAGCTGGGAGGAGACAAATACACCAGAGTGAGTAAGTGAGTGAACGTCACAGTGTGCTAATCTGATGACAGGAACAATAAACTATATAATCCAAGTAAACTGCTATGTTTATGCACTGTACATACCGCCATGGCGATGGCCATGTTGGCCTCTGTGACAGTGTCCATGGGAGAGGACACAAGGGGAGTCTTCATGGTGATCTGTTTGGTGAGCGCCGAGGTCAGGTCCTGGATAAAAGATTTCAGGGACATTTCTAAGCAGCTTTAACAAAAGATTTAAAAGAGAAAACACCAGGTTCAACTCTAAATTTTGAGAACCCATTCAGGGGATCTTTGTGGTGGCTGGCACACACGTCTGATAATCTTCACTCTCACCCTGGGTATCATCCCAGACTCAGATTAGTTTAATACCGCCACAGCGGTGTTAATCTGATTCTGAATGTGATCTGTAAACATTTGTCCTTCATCAGGACTCACCACTTGGTCTGCTGTGAAGTCGATATAGCCTGGCAGAATCAGGAAGTCGCTGAAAGAGAGACGAGAAAGCGGTTAGGACAGCGGTCCTTACAAGACATTAACAGCTTAGCAGCTCAATAAGCTTGTAACTATTTACTAGTTTAGATGAAAAACAAGAAGTTATTCAAGGAAAATTGTGACTTCACCTATTCCGAGTAGAACATAACGACTAATATTTCTTTCTCGGGAAGGGGTCACGTTGTGTGAACTGTTTTTTCAGAGAATTTCTTGCATGCCGATCTACGCGGCGTGTGAGTGGCAGTGAAGCCCACGTGAACGCCAAGAAGAGATGGACAGCAAAGCAGTGTGTCATGAGTGACATGTATGACTGTAATATTCTGTCTGTATCTATCTATCTGTGGCCAGATATATCAATAGATATTACTAGAATAGGGTTGTAAATAATGCTTATTTTCATTAGCGGTTTTTATTTCTGATTTATCAATGAAATGTTTGAAATGTTTGAAATGTGTGAAAAACGTCCATCACAGTTGTCCAGAGCCCAAGGTGACACCTTCAAGCTGCAACGGTCTTAAACTCCAAGATACTGAATATACACTGATGTAAAACAGACAATGGTGACATCTGAGAAGCTGAATCCAGAGAAAGCCAATCTTAAGACATCACTTTGTAGAACTGGTAGATATAAAAACATGGTGACGACATGCCAACATCAACAAGTCAGTGCTTTCTAGTATGGAGACTACCGAGCAGATGCTCTAAATATAACGCGGGTTCACGCGGTCCACCATAACAACACAGGACTGTGGAAGAGCTAAATTTAGGACCTGTGTGAACAGGAGGAATGTGTCCACCCTTTCATTTTCACAAGGTTGTACTTGACACGTCACCCGCGCTCTCGCCGTTTAAGACAGGCATGTTACTCAACCAGACACGAGCCGCTTTGAAAGGTGTTAACACCTGCAGGTGAGGTTCAAAGCAGTCATAGAGGGTCACTGATAAAAATACAAATGTGTGTGTGTGTGTGTGTGTGTTCTGCTGCCAACTGTGATTTCCCATTTCAGATAAACAGAGGCACTCGCATGACCTTTGCCCTGAAAAACCACCGCAGACAGTGGACCATGTGGACGATCACCATGCAGTGTGTGTTTTCATGTGTTATGAAGCTGCCACACCAGAGCAGAAAAGTGATTTTTAAACGGCTTCATGTTCATGAATGGCATACTTTGGGTTTATTCGTAATATTTACTGAGAGATTCAAATAGCTGACAGCGCTTTGGACGCTGGTTTCTAATGTAAATGTGTGATCACTGATTTAAAACACAGCCAGGAGAGGTATGATTCAACATGTGAACCAGTTCAATGAGTTCATCTGCAGAAATCCTGCTGATGGCACAAAAACGCTCACATTAAAAATCCTCTTGGTTGCGCCATGGCAAATGTAGGAAGTGTTTTCAGACCTTGAGTCTCTCTCTGGGTTAAAAAGTATTATATCAAAGGCTCCTGTCGACAGGTAAAGATCAATTAAGCATTGATTAAAATATCACCGACTGTCTCAAACACAGGCAGGCGCCAGTTTGCCTGACTTAATTACAACACAGCGGTTAATTAATTCAGCTAACATTGATAAAGGTGCGTGTCAGCGTGGAGCTGTTAGCCTACAGAAACACCCCACCTCAATGTTGCAACAGTGTAAGTGAGCCTAACACAGCGGGCTAACGTTAGCACACGATGCTAAATGACAAACTCCACTTTGGCTGAGTGTGCCGCGGTGCATGGCCGCGTTAGCCCGGGGGCAGAGCGCTGGGAATGATCGTGGTGTCTTTACTTGTATGTGAGCCCGTCTCCTCCGTTGAACAGCTGCTGTCCCGTCAGCCCGTCTTCGGGGACGTAGCCGGTTTGCCCGCTGATCAGGTAGTCCGCCATGACGTCTCAATGACCCGCAGTCTGCGGTGAAAAAGTCAACTTAACGCGCTGCTAAGGCAACGGACGAAGTACGCGCTCAGGTACACACACAGGCCCGCGCACAGAGACCGAGAACTTTCCTCCTTCGCCCGGTCTGCTGTCCTCTCTCTCGGTCAGTTAACCGTCCGACCGTCGTCGTGCTTCGCGCGCTTTTGAGCAGCCGGGAAGTGTCCCGTTGTCTGACCGTCTGTTAACGGATAGAAAGTGTCCGGTAAATGTCGGTGATAAAGCTTATGTGTTGTTCTTTAGGCCTGTCTGCCCCACCGAGAGCTGAGCGCTCATGTTCTTCCAACAGCTCTGCCCGACACGTGCAGGACTCTACTCTGACAGCGTTTCCGACAGCGACGTCACATCCGGCGACCCGCCCCCTCGTTTTTTATTCTTCTTGTTAATTAATAATTATTAATCGGTTTTATTACTAGAGTTGAGTTACTTTTTTTCATCTATTTTTCTGTCTATTTTACAGCGATATGAAAATGCAATTTAGTGGAACATACAGAACTCAGGGTCCCATCATGCTTTGCGTCACCAGCTCTTCATCATATTTTATTGGTGAATTAATTTATTTAAGACTAGGATTTATTTTTTTCATTTAAGGCAGGTGCTTCATGGATCCTGTACCTGCGATATTAACACAACTGTAACTGTTTGCATCTTAAAATACAACATATAATATAAAATACTACATAAAAATAAGTTGATTGATTTCACAGAGGTCAAATATACAAAATGTGTCCCACTTCATCTGAACTCATCCTGGTTTCAAAACATCCTGCAGCCCAGAGAGCTGGTTTATCACAGGAAGTGCTCGTCTGTCCCACTATGGAATAAACACTCGAGGGTGCAATCCTCCCCACACTGCATGATACTGTGTGAAGGCGAAAGTGGGTCAGCCCAGAAGGGTCAGGCCCGAGCAGCACAGCAGTTAATACTATCCTGGCACGTTCTTACTCTTAACTATGTTAGGCTGTGGCAGACACCCAGGGCCCCGTGCCAAACGAGGTGCCAGACCGATAATGCCAGAGGTTACCCGGGTTCTAAAACATGCGTCAGCACCGCAGGGACTGCATTAAAATCATTCCAGATATTTGGAGTAATATTTAATACATTCACTGTATGCATGCGTCATTCACATCTGCACCACAGATGAGGGAGACGCACACAGATCTTAAGTGCCTATAAGACTAATGACTGGCACATTGAGTTCTTTGAGGCAAATATCTTAATAATCATAAAGAATCTTTCCATTAATAACATATAATCACAATATGGACTTGCATTCTAAAAGCTGAAGTCATTCAAGAGTGGTCAGGTGGTTCTGTTGTGATGTTATTCATCTATATCTTAAAGTGTCATATGAACGTCATGTTCACTAGGTTGTCATATTAACTTGTGTAATATGGTAAAAAAACCACTATGATTAGATTTCTGGAACTATATTATTTTTACTTGTCTGAAACTGATTAATGAGTTTGATCCTCTGTTTGTGTGTGTGTGTGTGTGTGTGTAATGAACACACAAGAGACAGGGTCCGGTTTTAAAAACTCTCAGTAACTCTATTTCTGTATTAATGTACAACCGTTGAAAATTACAACAATTTTTTTGTATTTTTGTTGGGTTTTTTTTTTCTTTTTTTTTTAAATGATCTATCTATCAACAGCCATTTTCCAGAAGAAAAGTGAACAATGTGAGCAGGAAGAGAGGAGAAAATAAAGAGCAAAATAAAGTGAGAGGGCGGGTGACTGTAAAGAAAGAGGAGAAGAGAGCACGAGATGGTTGAAGGAGACAAATTAACAGTTAACGTTTATTTTCTGCAGCGGAGTGTTTGAGCACGAGTGTGTCGATGTGGGCATGCAAATGCTATGTCGATAGGTGGCGCTGTAGTGTGCGTGAATGGCTGAGATTACACTTGCTGCTTCAACTTCTTCATGTGATCGGTGGAGGTACAGATGTTAGGTTTGCTCACACTGGTCTGGATCTACATCAGCCGAACATGATCGAGCAACACTGCCAAGATGAGAACGTAAAGAGACGAGAAGGGGAGTAAGTAAATCAGCAGTTTTACTTTGACCACAATGACTAGCAACTGTGTGCTGGCAGTAGTGGTTGTAACAGGTGAGGTATGGTGCCACAAGAGGTGTGTTTATTGTGAAAGTCTGGCATCCAAATCTAAAAAAAGTTATCATCTAAACACACATTCATTTTATTAGTATTTTGTGTACATGAACATGCATCATATGTAGCAAAATATTGTTGTTTTCTTTTTCAAGTATATTAAGGAGTATGTGGAGCTGTGAGGTCACCATTTTTCCACAGTAAACACACCACGTACATGTTTATGGCAGAATATATTATTTAAAAAAAAAACACTACAATGAAATGTCTCCATAATCTGCCATTGAGAACAGATCATTAGCATGTCAAACTGCATCTGTCCTGGTTGATGATAAAGTTTGTTCAAAACAGAGCCAGGGGAGTGACATGTTTCATCCACAGGTATCACACTTCACTAGCTGGCACAGTTTCTGTGTTCTGCTGATGTAAACAAGCGGCTTCTTCCAGAATCACTGCATCTTTTTGCTGTAATCATTTTAGCTTCCTTTAAAAAAATCAATCGTTTGCAGTTTAGGAGATGTAACTGAAATTTAATTGTGTAAAAAGTTCAGAATATCCACTTTGCATGTGTTCAGGCTAATGCAGTTAAAGTGTTACAGGTACAACTGCCAGTGAGCAGCCTGAGAAGTCATTACGGTCTATGTGAAACCACCAAATACAGACCCACAATCAACAGTCTCCTTAAAGAAAATTTATTTCATCTCCCACATCTTCCTTGTCTGCTTAGTATCAAAAGCTTCTTCATCCATAGCACCTTTACATTTCTGTTTAATCTAATCTTCTCTTTTCAAGAGGCAACATGTTGCTTTTAGCTGCTAATTTCAGTGTCTGAATGATTAATGCAAAATAAAAAATATACCCAGTGTTTTCACACATGACAAGACCTCAAAATTTCACCGATCCAAGAAGAAGCAACAGGTGTGACCATGGTGAATGTGATGGTTTGAAAGCCAAAATGTGTAAGTGAGGACGAGAGGAGGAAGGGGAGATACAATCGTGCCATTCTGTGACCCTGCAGCATTATGGGAGTGAGAGGAGGGAAAGACAGAAAGAAAGAAGCAAATGAGTGACTGTAGAGAAGCAAAAAGAAGGGGTCAGTATGACTGCACTGAGGGATGGACATGGAAGGAAGCAAAGGTAGGAGGCAAGGAAGAAAGGTAGGAAGTAAGGAGGGAGATGCTGGTGCTTTGCAGTCGCGATGGAGCTTCAGGTGTCATGGAAATCCTTCAGCAGCGTGCGTCGCCTCTGCTCAGCAATATGCATCTGATTCTCCAGATCCTGTAAAGGGACAAAAACAAGTGACTAAGATTAATAAAAGATCCTTTAAAAGAAGAGAGACTGATAAGAATGTCAACGAATAAAGATCATATTAAATCAACAGTGGATTTAGCTACATTGAGAACTTACTGTTGGGACTTAAATTAGGCAAACTATCAACTGATAATAGTGAAAAAATAATGTAGATTAAATAGTTAGCTTCACAATTACAAGTATTTATTGGTGCTTTGAGCTAAATGCTAATCTTAGCACGCTCACACTAGGAATGTTACCATGCTCATGTTTAGCCGGTATGTTTACCATGTTCACCTTCTTCTAGCATGCTAACAGTAACTAGCAACTAATTAGTACAAATTGCTATGGCTGAAGCTCGTTGGAATGTCATCAGATATTTAGCCAAAAAATAATTGGACAAATTACATGTCTGACCGGATGATGGTGCAAACTCATCCTGAGGGGTACATGAATGTCTCAATCAGTCCTTACCCCTCTGTCACTGGCGCTGAGCTCCCCCTCGCCTCCCACAACTCCTCTCTCGTAAGTGTCAGCTCGCTCCACCTTCCATGACAGGTTTTCTATCTCTGCTTCAAGTTGCGCCTGCTGGTACTCAAACTGGAGAAAAGGACGAATAAAAAGTAGAAATATCAGGTAATTACTCTCCCCTCTGCCGAGAAAACCAAAGATGACGACACTATTCACATTACTGAGTTAAGACTCAGCAAAGTTAAAAACTGTAGGAAATTTGAAATGCTATAAATGTTTCTCACCAGTTTCTTGCGTGGGCCGGACTCCATGTAATAGGCGTAAGGATACGTATACTGCAGCGTGTAACGACACTGGAAATAAAGAAAGACAGAACACATTGACGATGATGTACTAACACAGGAACTCTTTGAAAAGGTTCACTATAAGCCAGACTGAAAATTAAGAAAGGTGCCGCTATAAGTTATTGTAGATGATTATATCAATATTACACCTTAAGAACAGATTTAGCATGTTTTACTTCATCACACACACAAACTACTGGATTCTACTTTTTCACAGAACAATTTACAGCATGAAAGAGGAGTGACAAGGTTAATGAACAAAAAGGTTTTCACATTTTATCACACTTTGCTATCAGTGTAAGGCGTGCGTCTTCACTGATGTGCTCCAACACTGCATGCTCGGTCTGTGTACCTTAGCCAGTAGCTTTGCAGCGTTATGCAGGTACTGCCAGTCGATCCAGGTCCCCAGGTTGTTCATCACCCTCTCCTGGATCTTCTCCTGGATCCTCTGGTACGTCTGAGCTTCCAACTGCAGAGATTTGTTGTGATTCTCCCACTGGTGCGATAAAGATTGGTAAAGAACAAACAGAAATTAAGAAACAACAGCGCAAATAAACACATCTCAACTTTTTTGCTCTGTATATGCTCTGTTGCTCTGCAATAATGTAAAACGGCGATCCAAAGAACTCACCCTCTCGAAGTAGAAGAGGTATTTCTTGAGGGCCTCTCTGGCCTGAGCCTGCTGGCTCTGGTTGACTATATCAGGGTTTTCTTTGTAGCGGCTGCACTCATAGTATTCACTGCCGTGAGTCTTCCAGTCGCCAAGACACATCCAGCAGAAGTCTTTCAGGAGACACAAAAACACATTTATGGACTATGCAGTACACAGTATGAACGGACAGCAAGTGACACACATTGTGTATCATCTAAAGGCTCAGCTCAGTTCTTATGTCTGATGACAGATACTGTCTGTGGTTGCTCATTATATTTCTTCAGATGACAGGCATTCACGTTTCTAAACTAACTGATGAAGAAGATGCTGGTGACTTGTGGAAGTGAAGTAAAAAACAAAACTGGAACTGGAGCTTTACAAGTTATTCTGAATCATCATTTTTGTTCTTTTGTTGGTTTATAAAGTTTATTTGGGGTATTCCACTCAACAATATAACCACAAGATGCTAGTAATGCCTCTGGCAAGGCGATTGCGCTCCTCTTCATCACGAAATGAATGAAGGCATGGGCTGCATTTTTATTTTTCTCCTGCTGTTCCCCTTAGAATGGCACAGCATTTGGAGGTACTTAAGTGAATGTAAAACCCTAAATCAGACCTCCAGGAGGAGGTAAAGGTCAGCAAAGACTGTGGCCCCAGCAACCACACTGGCTCCAAGTGGTGCAAAGATTTTAAGATAGCAGACCAGATAGGCGAGCCAGGGCAAAAAGACAGGCTCAACTTTTCTAGCCTGGCCAGACAAAAAGTCTGGTGACAGTGGGCTTAGCAAAGGCTATCCAGAGTCAGAGATTGTTGATGCTGTGATTCGCATCACAGATTGAAGGAAAGGACAAGCTTACACTGCCTGCCGGATTCTCAGGTCTCACTACCAGGGCAGAGGTGCCACAGAGTTATACAAGCAACTCACCTCTGAGGTCCAGAGCATTAAAGAGACCCCTCAAAATGTTCCGATAAGGGCAATGGACTTCTCAGGAAGCGGATTCGAGCATAAAGTATGACCCAGCACTAGTTCAGAGTCTATTCATGCATGCTGTCCTAACTGACCTACAGATCAACAATATTAACAGTGACCTGCAGCCTTACCTCCTGCAGACAAATGCCTCAAATCAGCTGGAGAAACTGAACATTGCCTGCACCAATAAGAGACAGGACAAAAAGAAACATGCTTCTCCATTATGTGTAACCAATGTGCATACAGTCCAGTCAAGTGAACTTCCAGTGGGAAAGAAAAGAGCCATGCCACAAAACACAGCGACTCTGCCCCCGATCTGCTGTGAGACATCAAAGAAATGCACTCTGACATGGTGCTGATGAAAGACTTGAGAGCTAGTTTTCCAAATTAGGTGAACCATGTAAAGGTCCACACCTGTACCCCCACAGGTTCCACCAAGCAGCTTGTATATGCCTCTTACCCAGTGTTTTCACCCCCACTGTCCACACCTTATAAAACTTGTGTCAGTGAAGGCAGGTGCAGCCACAAAAACACTGTTAGTGAACAAAATCTTATAGTCAAGACATTATGCCTGTAGGGAGGACTGTTGTCGGAACTGTACAGTCAGGTCAGTTTATCCTGCCAACATATTCAAGAGAGATCACCCATCAATCGCATCCATCCATAGCAATCAAGCTCAGAGCTCCAGTGACAGCAGGCCTGCCCACCAACAATGGCACCCTCCTGTTGATTTGACGAACACCAGCAACAAATAACAAACAAATAGTCAGATGCTACGAGAAGACTCAGAGTCATTCTCCAGGTCTGATGGTGCCATTGGCTGTGTAGAAAACCTGCAAATGAACATTTCGCTCAAAGATGCTGAACCAGTGTCGAAAACATATCTCTGTCCTTTGTACAAGGAGATGAAGGATTATTTACGGGACTTGATAGCGCAATGGTGTGTTGAAAACTTCATACACTGCATTTGTGTATCAACTATAGGGAGCTCAATAAGAAAACCCATCCAGACCGCCACCCCATCCCCAGAGTACAGGACACTCACTACTGGACCAGGGAAAGGCATATCATCAAGGGTTTATGGCCAAGGACAGTAGACATCTAACAGCCTTTGTGACACCATAGGGTCTATATTAGTGTTCCAGATATGTCCAAAAAAAAAGCTGCCAGGTTGAGAATTAAATGCACTCAGTTCACAGGTCACTTGTCTCCTGAGAGAGTGGGACAAGTTGGAGATAAATGAGAATGGGGTGTTGTACAGGAAAACTGCCAACAGAAAACAGTTGGTGCTCCCAGAAAAAACATAAAAGTAAAGTACTGAAGGAACTTCATGATGCCCCTGCATCATGAGCCCAGGTGTGGACAGGATAACATCTGTTATTGGACCAGGTTTTACTGGCCCTATATGCAAAGAGAGAGAGAGGCTTGTGTCACAAGGAGATGCGTGTACCTCAAACAGAAGAAGTCAAGCCACGAGACAAGAGCACCACTGACAAAGATCGTCACCACCCGACCTTTCGAGCTTGTTTCAGTCGACTTCTTCCATCTTGGCAAATGTAAGGGTGGTTATGAATATATCCTTGTAATCATTGACCACTTTACACGCTTTGCCCAGGCATATACCACAACTTCCAAAATCAGGCAAGACACAGTATTGCAGCCTGGTGATCATGTTTTAATCAGGAACATGACAGCACGTGGTGCTCCAGACAAACTGGGAGGACACTGCCCAAACAGCCGTGCGCCAGGTGAATAAAGAAATACCCGCTGATGAACTGGAATGGACAATGGTGGTGAGTATTATCCATTAGCAATTCAGCAGCAATCCGGACCATGCCCACATGCTAGTGCACCTCCACAGCCTGAATGCATACAGTCAGAGGAAAGCATGCCACCTGAACAAGTGAGAGACAGAACGTGGACCGACAAAACAAATAAATGACTCATCACTGATTCAGAGAGAGGACAGTTATGTTGTTATGCTTGGCACTATTGAAATGGACAATAGAAACACTGAATTTGCTGAAGTGAGTGGATGTATAGACATTACACTCAAAGAATAAAATAAAAAGGACTGTTTAAACACAGAGTTGACATGCAAATGGACTGTTTTTATGTGAGAGATTCCACAGAGAAAGTGTAGTTAATGTGGAAGTTCTACACAGACAGGCAAACACTTGGCATCAGTCGGCAACAGTCCATAGCTGCCCTCTTACCAGCTCTATCTATAAAAAATGTATGAAAAGAGTTCCAGTTGATTTTGCTGCACTATATGAGGTCAACCTAGAGTAAATCTGAAATGTTGCATGGTGTGTTTATTAATGGTGTACAGTTTAACCTCTTATTTGCACTAACGGTTAGAATGTTGGAGACAACATTTATTTTGAGGGGGAGTGTGTACTTTAACGGTGATCTGCTAGTAATGCCTCGGGGCTCCAGCAGGGGGACTGCGCTCCTTTCTAATCACTAAATACAGATTAATGAAGTCATGAGCTGCATTTTTTTTCTTCCCACTTTCTCTCTTAAAGGGCACAACACAAACAGCTTCAACTTTCACTTCCTGTAATTATGATTGATGACTACTTAGTGTCATGTATTGTGCCACTAGTGAGTTCATCCTTCATTGGATCATGCTGGAGACGAGACAAACTACTCACCATGTTTACACTTGGAGCATTGCTGAAACAAAGAAAGACACAGGGGGGAAATTAGTGAAGCAGAGAAATGACAAAACAACTATGAGTCACACTTTTGACTTGAAACAAATCTGAGCAAATCAGCAGCTGAATGTTTTTATACGAAACATTTTAACACTTGATTTAGCATGCCTGCTGTGTCTCACATGCAGCTCAGAAAGTGTTAAAAATGTGACTAAAGATGTCTACATGTGTGATTTAATCAAGCATCCAAATGTTGCGCTTCAGCTCTCAGAATCAGAATATATTTTTAGCATTTCCTTTGTTCTGGGAAAGAGTGATTTTCAGCTCTGACTCACCATGTGATTGCACCCTCCGTTCTTCTCGATGCAGATATTGCACTTAGGACACTAGAGGAGAATTAGGGTAAGTGACAGGTTACAGCACTGTATTACAGACAATGAGTAATATGTGTTTGCACACTGTGTGAGAATGCCACATGAGAACCACAGTACATTGAAATACCAGTGTTTTTCTATGTGTGTAACTTCATGTGTACATGTATAGATCGGTCGTACATCTTTAGTGTGCGCGCTGATGTAGTTTGCTGTCTCCGAGTCATCTGCACATTTGGTCAGCCATTTCCGGATCGTTGCACAGTCTGTGGGTGCGTGGTACATCTGACGGCATTTGAAACTGAGGAAAACAACAGACACACCAAACCATCATCATCTGTCAGTACAATATGCTAGAAAGTTTACACCAGTAGAGACATTTTAATACTCACATGGGATTTGTAAGAGCACTCTAGACTGACTCTGACATCATATAATAGGTTAGTAACAGTTTAACAGCTGTGGTGACTTAAAGAGCTTAGATTACTAAGGGAACTTTGTGTGTGAAAAGAATTTAATTTACTTAACCAGACTATCAGCTGCGTGGCCATCTGTGAATCAAATGGGCTTTTCTCATTCAACTTTATTTATTTTTATCTTCTCTTGGAATAAAAAACGTGTTTTCCTCTTTGTCTCCCACTTTGTCTAGAATGTTGCTTGTTCTTGGACTGAATAAAAGTGTGTGTGTGTGTGTGTGTGTGTGTCCCCTACCAAAAGACTTCACTGCAGCGGCTACACTGCACCCTGCGTGCCCGTGGCTCCTGCACCTTGATGACTATGGGACAGTCTGCACCCGGACATAACTGCAACTGGAAGTGACTCTGTGGGGACACACAGTGAGAGACGGGGATCAAGTAATACATAAAACAATGTCAAAATAAACAAAAAATAGTTGGGGGACTGAGAATATTGTTCCCAGAAAGACAGGTTGCTGTTATGTTTTTAAATGTAAGTTTTTCCAGTACTGCAAGCATCACGAATGATTTCCGATCAGTTCAACTGTATGGAGAAATTGCAGTCATCTCAAAACCTGAGTGAATAAAACTGAAAGCGTTTCTTTAAAAAAAAACTGAAAGTGTTTCTTAGAGATAACTGTTTTCAGGAATATATTTAGCTTGAACCCCAGCTGGTGTGACAGACAGTGAAGAGAGTGATAAAGAGAGATTTAGTGCTGAGACACAAATGTTCACTCGCTGAAACAAGCACATGAGGGTTCGCTGAGTTTTTCCTCACTGCCTTTCCAAATGCCTCGGACGTCTCATCTGCTATACATGCAGACCTTGACGCGGCATCTGAGCAAACAGATTCCGCACACACAGACCTCGACGTAATCTCTGAAGAGGTAGCGTCTGTATTTGTCTTTCAGCTCCTCTGCTGGCAGCAGTGGCAGGACGTGGTCTTCTGGCATTTGCAGGGAACAGTCCTGAGCCATACACGAGATACCTGAACACACACACACACACACAGATTTATCACAAGGAGTCCTGAATCAGACAGACATACTGAGAGAAGCAACACATTCTTAATCTTCTTTTAAAAGAAGATCATTAGTGTATTTGATATGAACACCTTAATTATGTCATCATCTTTTGAGTGTGGTTGGGTTATGTGATACATGACTGCATAATACTTTTTCTCTAATTTTTGTATATTTTTCTATTTACTTCAGATTGTAATGCCTGCTGTGCTTTATTAAATGTTATTGTCTGGACCACAGGAAGACTAGCTGTTGTCTTGGCATCAGCTGATGGGGATCCTTTTAAATGAACAAATAAACACACTGTGCTACAAAGTCAGCAAATGCTCTTTATGATTCTGCACCAATAAAGTACATCCAACATTTTAACTTCATCCGTGACTGAGACAGTTCCTGTGCAGTTGTTTGGTTTGAGCGGTCTGGTTTCTGGTTACAGTGACCCAGAAACTGGACTGGGATCATCTGTCATCATAAATGTGTCCTTCGTACAGCTGATAGAAACACTTATCAAGCTCAATGGAAAGTAGCACAGGGAGACAACAGCATACAAATATGTTTGCACGCAAAAGTACTCGTTCTCCCACACACACACACATACACTCAAAGAGGACAGGGAGTCTGGTAAGCTGTATGCACTTTACCACACAAATACAGCATACTGCACAAAAACTTATACATATCCGTGTACACACCCACACACCCATCTGTGCTCCTGCTGACACAAGCACTCCTTCTCTCTCAGATTCACACACGCACTAATAATCAGGAGGCAGGAGCATGCCTGCTTGGCACATTTTACACCAGAGGGGAGTCATCAAGACCTCCTATTACACCTCCCTTATCTAATGGATCAAAGTCACGATTGGATTTTACACACACAAATACGTAAACAAATGTTGTTGGACCTGTACACAATCATCCAGCAAGTATCTGTACAGTTTTCTGTCATTAACAGTATCGCGGAGTACCTCAGCTCATTAAATTCAATACCAGTCTGCAGACCCTGCTGGTTTGGCAAGAAAACACAGGCTAAAATAAACTTCAAAAGGATCAGAGGATCAAACCCTGAACACACACTGACACACACACACAAATACAGGGACAGACGTACAGACACTTGTGAGCTTACAAAGTGTGACTCACCCACTCCAATAGCAGCTTTGATGACTATACATACATAGACGCTCTACTCACCCACTCCCATGCCATCTTTGACCAGTACAGTGCAGTGCTGCTCCCAGCATGCTTTGCAAAAGGAGTGCTGGCAGGGCAGTGCCAGCAGAGAGTCTCTCCGGACGACCTGTAGACACACACCACACTGGAGGGACTGAGGGGCCTGAAACACACAAACACATAAATCACAGACTGCGCAGGAGAGCTGGAAGATGAGCTCAGTACAGAGCCTTCGCTTGTTAAATGTTGTTTTTAAAATAACGTGTGTGTGGGGGGGATAATCAAACAACCAAATGATAAAAACAAAACAAAACAAAACATAATTTTCAAAGTTAAAATATAAATGAATGCTGCAATCGATCATTTGCAATATGACAAATCAATCAACTAATCAATTAATCAACTGTTTTCTCCACTACTCATAGATTATCTGCTGCATTACAGAAATAATGATGACTATTTGTCCTTAAAGTTACTTTGCTGTGAATGTGCAGCTGTGAATCAGAAGTTACAAAGAAAAACTGAACATTGATTCCAGGTTCAAACTATGTCTTCGTGGATTTTATTGCTTTATTGTGGCTTTTACACAAGGCTCTCCCTGAGGACACACATGCAGGACAGATGTCTGTGTAACTAAGTGTCTAACCAATACACAGTTCACAGACATGAATGATATAAAAGTCTGAATAAAAAGGTATGGACGAAGCATGAAAATGCTATTTGCGTTTCAGGTGCACAAGTAAGGTCTGGTTTCTTGCACGTGATCTGTTACTTACAGTGACTGATCTGCAGGTGCTGCTGGGCTGGACCAGAGCGTCCGACAACAGCAGAGATGAGTTGGACTTATATCTGTGGGCGACATGGACAGACCAATGAGAGGCAGAGCAATGAGAGAGAGACAAAAAGAACCTGAGAATAAAAGAATGGACTTACAGAGCTAGAGAAAATAGTTCAAGGAAATGAGAGACAAGAAGGATAACATGATAAAGAGAGTGAGGAGGAGGAATTATAATAGAAAAATAAAAAGAGACTAGAGAACCATGAGAATTAAAATCATACCTGTCCAGTATTTGTGTAACTTGCCAGTGAAAATGCACCAGGATCAATTTTGCTACCGCTGGTAAAACCTGAGAGAGACACAGAGAACAAGAGAGCGAGAGAGATTCAATTAAAACCAAAGAAATGTTGCTTCAGAGACACATGACTGACTTGGCTGTGTTGAAAGTCAGCTAATCTGTAAGGATACACAGCAGTCATGTCTGTTTTTACAGAGATGGATAAGAACACTGCTCATGAGAAGGAAATGCTTCATGATCACAACAACCCTGCTAAACACTGATAACACAAGGCTTCCTATGCACTCATATTTTGGTTACAACTAAGTAACCAACAAAACATAGCCAAATATGGAGGACACCTAACACCCAGAAGAGCTGAAACAATCATCTGGTTAAAAAAGAAAAGAAAAAGAAAATGTTTCCATAAAACGTGTGCTAAACACAGCTTCTCAAAGGCAAAGATTTACTCGCTCTTCTCTGTTACTCTGTTGTAAATCGAGTACCTTTTGGTTTATTGATCACTGGCAAGACAATAAGGCATTCAAAGACGTCACTATGGACTGTGATATTATTACAGAGGCTGACAGATTCAGCAAGCATGGAGTCAGTCTTTTGTTTTGGAAAAATGTATCTATTAACACCTCTTGCATTTTCTCAGCTGTTACTGTACAGTGAATATTAGATGATGCAGGAACTTGACTATAAAAGGATATCTAGGATCACTTCAGTGTGCGATGTTCTGCTTGCACTATAGGCCAGATGCCTGTGAGGTTAGCAAAGCCTGGAAGTAAAATGACTGAAATGCGCGCCCTTCTTTCATCTTCTGCCATCAACACATAACTGCTCCTCCGGGAGCTACTAACAGAAGACAAGTCATTTGTGCCGTGCAGCTCCCAGGAGCGATCGTGTGTAACTGTGAGTGTGAAATAAGGTGTTACTGCAAAACAGCATGCGCGCTCAGCAAAGTTACTCCAAACAAACGAGAGTGAACTGATCATTATGCGGTATCAGAGGCCATATTCAAGATGATGTGCATGATCACTGCAAGTCAGCCTCCTTCAGTGTCACTGAAAGAATGCATCAGTATAATGTGTGTACTCTGAGCAACGCCAGCTGTCAGAGATTACAATTAGTGCAGTGAGAGTACACTCACTTCAGATCATTTTATAACAACCAGGACTTCAACCAACAAACTGCAGCCATGCAGACAAGTTACGATATACATGTGAACTTCGTGTACAGGGGACATGAACAGAATGCTTTCATAAAGCTCATAAAAGTTTTCTTTATATTCTGTGTGTGTGTTAATAGAGCAACGTCATAATTTAATTTAGACTTTTCTTCTCACCATTCTGATTTATTTTTTCAAATTTGCGTCACCAATTCATTCCCTCTTGTTTTGTCCTTCCATGGACACCTCCATGGCATTTGATTTTCAGAAACACACTATAAATCAATATATCTGATCGCCGCTGTACTGTGAAAGTGTCGGCTCTCTCACAACAACAGCGTATACCTTTCACAAACACAGCCGAGTACAATAAAGCAGAGGCAAACTTTCTGTTGCCTTCATTTTTTTTCTGTGATCACTTGTTCAAACGATTTCACAAGCCCGAGAGAGGATTTGATTAACAGTCTCTGTGCAGGAATTATCATTTTATTAGCGTTACTGAGTTGTTATGAAATCACTATTTTATAACTCATGCAATCCTCTTATGATGCAAAAAGGCAAAAAAATAAATATGTCAGTAAGAACAATTCAGATGTGTGCTCAGCTCAACACGACGGTGGTAATCATGACACAGATCTCACACACACATTTGTTTTACCCTCTGCACCATCTTCCTGAGTCACATCAGTCAGGTTCTTATCTGATGTTACTTTTCTTTAACCTGCATTTCGTCAGCGCCTTGTTCTTGCTCAGTGATAATTTCAGATCAGCAAACACTGCGATGGGAATATTTTATTTCATTATAACAGTGCGGCATCACACAACTCACCTTCAGTGCAGCAGCCACAGTGTTAACCTCCTCCGTCAGCACCCACTGGCTTTCTTTGTAGGTCAGACAGGTGAACTGGTACTCCTCAGGGTCGAAGGAGTCAGCTCCCTGTTGCTCCACGTCGCTGGCCACGCCTTCATAGTAGCCTGCAATGTCGCCCTGATCCTCCTCTTCTCCTCCATCGTCCTCGTCCTCCTCTTCTTCAGAGTTCACCCCGAAGTCTTCCTCATTACTGTCCGACGCCTGGCTGTTCATGTCCACAGACATCCAGTCGATTGAATCAATCACCCGGACAGGTAGACAACTGGCCTACCTGTCGGATCCTAGTGGTCCGATTCGTTGAAATGGCTCGTTTGAAGCTCCACCTCCCCGTGTCTCCCACGCACCTTTGCACTTGCTTGTGTCACGGTTCAGAAGCAGCCTGCCTTGCTGTCTTTCTGAGCTGCGTAGAGACCGCGCTCAGCAGCAGCGGAAGAAGCAGAAGAAGTCACACTCCCCGTCACCCATTTGGAAAGCTGGTCACAGGCCGAACTGAGGAGAGGGGAAAAAAGACTGAAGAGGAGGGAAGGAAAGAAAAAGACAGAGAAGAAGAAAAGATACAGAAAAGCAAGAGGACATGTTAGTAAACAAGAAGCAGCAGCACTAAAATAAAAATTATTAATCTCCGTACGTCATGTAACACGGTGAGATGAGACTGTATATTTATACCTTGCACTTTATATTCCAAGAAAACATGACCCAGCAAGGACAGCAACAAACTATAAATATAAATACATAAAAATCTATAAAATGTGAAAATAGTGACAAACGTCACTAATAGTGACCACAATTTCCTAAAGCCCAAGGTGGCGTTTACTGAGACAATGAACGCTTTGGCATTTTGCTGGGGAAAAAAAAAAGACAATTGATTTTGCTGATCGATTAATCGATTTGTTGTTTCAGCTCACAGCCACGCATTTACTGGCACAGAAGGTGACACTGTTAATAAATGTCATGGACACAATCTCTAACTAAAGAAATGTTTTGCTTTTTAGCTGTTATGAAGAACTGTCAATGTTTTTATATTTGTGACTTCATTTTAATTCCATTTGATTGATCTCACCAAGACAGCAGCTGCACGGACGATGGAAAGAAATATATCATAAAACATATTCTATAAAACATGTTCTGTACATCTTCACCCACTCAGACAACATAGTGAATTCACACTGTTCTCTGCTGATTATCCTCAAGTCTACTAAAAAACACATTCCCAAAGCCCTCTTCTTTTAGGTTGAAAGATAAAATAAAATATTTTGACATCTGTTTATCTGTACTTGCTTACTAAAATGCCATGCCATACTGTGGAAAATAAACATGCAAACACATGCAATAAACTGAGAAGATCTAATCCCTGCCTTCTTTGGTTCATGGCCACAATCCAGCATCAGACTGTGTTTTCTTAACAGCTTACAGTATTAGTCTATTAAACGAACATTTAAGTAATTAACAGCAGTATCTGTCTTAGAATACAGTGCCGGTGTCCAACTGCACTGATCACAATAGGGAGCACTGTTTGTGAGGAGAGTTATTAAAATGCTTTGACCGGAAGGCTGTAGTGGCTGCTGAGTTTAATATTCATTTGTCCCTGTGGCATGTGGAGGAAAATGCTAGCTTGCTGACTAAAGCCACTCAAAACAACAGAGCTGCTGGTTTACAGACTCGGGAGAGCCTTTGGTGACGAGATCCGCTCAGTATTTTGGGTCTTAATTTCTTCAAACGCGTTTTAATCTTACTCTTTGAACGTGATTTCACAGAGCAGACTATATTTCACACGGTGTAGTTTTCCATTACTCTCACTTACGGCCAAACGTACCCACTATCGATAAAGTTCAATTTACTCCCTTAAATTGAGTCAGGCCTCAGAACGAAAGCGAGGGGGCTATCAAATAACAGGTAGTGATCATTTTTGACTTATTTAAAAAGCTATGATTTCTAACACAGCAGGTAAGCAGTGAAGTCTGGACTGTCTGTGCCCATTTCAGCTTCAGATTATATTGCCTAATTCTAAACCACGCTGGAGTGTGGTGTTAAAAAAGGATGTAGTTTCTGAATTTGTTTTATTTACAGGACAGTGTGGTCTTTTGACAAACGGTTCATTTTCTTCGCAGGCTAGACGTCAAGCTAGTCCATGAACTGTGACCGAATTCGGTCCGAGGTCCCAGCCTGCGCACTCTCTCAGATCACAGCTACATCTACAACCTCCTCAACGTCTGACTTGTTTTTCTGTGCTGTGAACAATTAGAAATCCCCTCCTTATTTCCACTTTTTTCTCTGGTTGCATCCGTTTTCTGCAGCCCTACTTCTGCTCCTGACGCTGGCCTCCGGCTCTGGACTAAATGTGACAAAGGTGGAATTTTAAAATCAGCACTCGCTCACATATCCTGTATTTTTAGATCCCACTACAGTGTGCATCTGTTAAACACGTGCGGGACACAAGGCACGGGTTATGGCTTAATGTCACAGTTTAGTGGATTAGATGCGTTAGCTTTGGGGATGAGGCGAACGGACAAACCATAACCGTAGTTAACTTGGTGGTAACGCCGGACACAAAACAGGAAGAGGAGGCCTGTCGCGGCTGGAATTAAAACACGATACCAAGCAGGCACACGACAGAAAAACTACATGACAGTAAACACATCTTTACATGTCTTTTATCTACAAATGGGATCACTTTGTGGATTTCTTTATATCGTGAACACACATTTGTCCTGTGAGGACTTCAAAAACACTCGAGAACTTGCAGGATGACGTGTTTACATACCTAAAAACAGCTTGTGCGATATCTATTGCCTTGTTTTGCCCTAACATTACCCAGCCCCTTGGCGGAGCGATCAAATTCCTTTGCATGTAAAAACTGCACCGTGCAAAGTCAGTTCACACGGCTGCTGTGCTGTGCAGCGCCGGAGTCATGACAAAGTGTCTGTCCATGTCCAAACGGGGTTCCCCTCCCACATACAGCATCATCACTGCTCATGGTGTGTTTTTATACATGTACAGAGAGGCAGGCTGTGATTGCACCTTGCCAAACGTGTCTACCCAGCACGCAACATGAGTTGAACAAACCAACAACTTTGAACAATACTCTGAAGGTGATGCAAACTTTGACACCACAGAGTCACGTTAGGCTCAGCTCGACCTATTTTTTTTTTTTTTTTAATCCACTGACTGGTCTAGCTACACCGGGTTCAAATGTGACATCGCAAATGTCCACGTGAATATATAACAAGTTAGCCAGGAAAGCCTGCCCAAGCCGGACCCGGTGCCAGCCCAGCGACAGACGACTGCACGCATTCCGCCCGGTCCGGGCTAAAAATAGGCAGCAAACTGGGTGACACACATCTTGCTAGGCTAATGTAACACAGCGACTCAGCACAGGTTTGATAACACATCTTGGGGGGGATGGGGAGTGAGAGGTCCTGCGAAGCGATTAACCATCGTAAAAGCACGGCTCGGTTGCTGCTGGACATTGGCGTTTCAGCTCAACTTGAAAGAAAGTACACCAAAAACAGCAGCCAAGTCAAATCCATACATCGGCTGGCTAACTTACCGTTACCGTTAGCCGGATTAGCTCCGTGGCTAGCGTGCTGGCAGTTGCATTCAGCAGCGAAGTGACGGCATGTCAAGACCCGCGAGTTTTACGAGTTAAATTGTTGGCTACTTTCAGGACAGGCTCGTTAGAAGTTTTCAAGAAAAAAAGTTACCTGTATCCTGTAATACGAATTTGCAGCATAAGAGCTAACCAGGTTAGCCACCCCCTTATCGTTCCCTCCCGCTGTGCCTACGCCTCTCATTCACTCTAGTCCGGGGATTGAGATGTAAACAAGGCCCTCTGGAGCTCCGGAGTAAACAAGCACATTTAAACAAGCACAACATTCATCTCCACGGGTTGAAGCCGGCGTTATTTACCTCTCAGAGCAGCGTCGGCTCTGCCCGCGTTGACAGCCAGAGGAGGTTTTTGTGTGGGTTAACCCAAAGAGCGATTTACACTGTGCTCGCCTGGCTGGTAGGCGGAAGATAGACAGTTACAGAGGTACTTATCTATGACGTCACGTCCGCGTTTCTCATGCCAGCCTCCTCTGTCTCTGTCTCTCCGAGCAAAGATGCAGCATTTGGACCACATGCATTAATGCTGTCCATTAGTACTTCACAAGATGCAGCAGCATCTTAAGTGTTTATGGGTCTCATTTCATATGAATCTCACCTTACAACATCCAGGATTTATCTTTAGTTAGTTGCAGGCCTGGCAGGTTCGTTGACTTTATCACATTACTTATTTCCCAGCCGCTGTGCATGCATCTAGATGACAAAAAAACAGAAGGAAAACTGTTTGCAAACTCTCTCCTTCCCCATTGCAGTTTCCCCACACTACACACATCCTATCTTTCAACATTTTATCAATGTTGTAACAATTTTCCTAAAATGACATGCCCAAAGTCACTTCAACACACACAGTGCAAAGGTTTTAGTCCGCATGTAGTCTGTGCTTTTGGGTTTTAAGTTCCACATGACAGTCATTCTTTGTTGGCATTAGATAATTAGTTTCCCACAATCAACAAACTGATCCTTGAACTGGGACACAGTTGATGTGTGGTTAGACTCTCATTGGCGTACACTGACACGTCATCAGCATGGTGTACTAACTGTTAGCATTGACTTTATTATGCAACATCATCGCCTCACACTTGGGTCAGTGTAAAGTTCCTGCAGCAACTTAAACGTGTGTCTGAACCTTTTGGAGTTTGGACGTCATTACAGCAACAAAATCTGCAGGTCTAAACTTTCCTTGCATAAAAGTGACATAGGTTGAGCTATAACTGCAGGTGCTGCAGCTCTGCAGCTGGCTGGAAACTCAAAGTGCTTTAGCGCTGAAGGTATGTGACCACTAGCTTTATAAACAATGCATTACCCTCTGCTGTGCTGTGCTGTGCTATGGTATGGTTCTCAGCAGCCCCTGAAAGTAGCAGTGGGTCGAGCCGAGCCCCTGGGGTTAATGCATCGCTAATTGGCCTTGAATTGCTGAGGAGGAAGATGCATTAGCATCTAACGCAAAACGTCATTCACAACACATCAGACAGTCGTTACAGATGCACAATTACACGCATTACTTTGATATATTTTTCTTTACACTGCGATTTTGCAGTGAAATTTTCTTGACAAATATTCAAAACCTTAGTTAGAAAAATAAAGTCCATCTATCTTCCACACATATTTTACTGCCTGCGTTAAAGTAGCAGATGCAAATGATGTTTTATGTGTGTGTCCTTGAATCTGGCTAAGAATGCTACCGGGTAATCTGTCAGCACAAGTCAAAAATCCTACATCCTATCATGATCAAATGAGGAAGGAAATGTGAAAACTGAGCCCAATAAATCTTGCAGACACACACACAAAAGACTACAACAATCATTTTGGTCATTGCTTTTAACTTGTATTTAAACATTTCTTATGAAAATACTTTTCATACAAAACCAGTTTACTATTTTACATCCAGCAGTCATGTGCTGTGTATGAACACAAGATATGAAAGAGAGACACAAGTGTGAAAGAGATAATGAAGCTGAATGTGAAGACAGCACAAACAAGTGAACCTCCAGGGGTGTTGCAGCTTAACAGGGAAATAAAGAAAAAGGGGAAGTGTAGTATCTGCGAAAAAAAAATCTAAATGTGAGTGTGTGAGATAACAAATAATTTAACAACTTCTTATCTGCAGTTCAGGAGATTTTCAGGTTTACACCTTGAGAGCTCACACGGTCAACATGACTGCACACAGCACAGTAGCAGAGGTAAAAATATGACTGTGACAACTGGAAAATACAACATTTTCACTTTACAACATCAGTACAAGTTTCTGTTTTCATAGTGTCAGGTTGCATAGTGAACAGTCCGGTCAATAACAATGGCTGGTTGTGGAAACCCTCTTATGTGGAGTGTGATGAAACAGGAACTGGCAGTGAAGATCGTTTCACATTTTTTAAGCATTGGCAGTTTTTTTCTCTCGATCCAGTCAATACAAGCCATAAGAAATATGCTTATTGTTGTTGCTTGTATTGTTTGTAGTGTTGTTGGTTTGTAGCGCTGTTTACCTGCCATACAGGCCATCAGTTCAACAGTTCAGTTCTGCGTCTGCTGTTTTGTGTGCTGTTCAATGGAAACGACGCCCTCCTGGCTCAATCCGGCACTGCACTGGTCAAGCACACAGACTGAAAACTTACAAGAGGGCTAACTGCATCACAAGAGTCAGGTAAAATGATGAGCCGTGTGTCTTCGTGTCACGTTGAACACACGTGAAACTGTAAGGACACTTCCCTGTTCTCACATTCAGAATTTGTTCTCTCCAAGGCAACCTGAGCTCTCCACATTGGATCTGATATTCACCCTGTGTGTTGCCATAAGCTCTCATACAAAAACCAAATACAGCGTATGAGCTAATGGGAATGTACACACTGATGGTGGAGACAAGGCAGGTTTAATGCATGCATTATCACCACTGGAAGCAACAGATCAATCAGTAGGGAGACTGCTCTCTTTTCTCTTCATCCTGTCTTCTTTCCATCTTCCATCTCCTGCTTATAGAGTTACAGCCAAATGGTCCAGTGTTTACCAAACTTGCAAATTTGTTCCACCCAAGGGAAACATCTCATCTTGCTAAGGAGCTATGAGAACATCTTCCGAAGTAATAATCAGGAACAGTCAGCCGACTGCTTTTTTTTTTTAAGAGCTGAGTGTAATCAACCTTGATTTAACTAAACTAGAGTGTTGTGAGTGTTTTGGATCTCCGTCATCACACTTTCTCAAAGGGGAACAGATGTTTCTCTTGTCCTTTCTTTTCCCGTTTTGTCGTCGTCTTCTTCTTCAGTCCACTGACGCTCCCACCATCCTCCTCTGCTTGTCTGTTCTGGGGCCAGGACATGGCTAGAGTTTCAGACGCAGTTTTAGCACCAGGACTTCCACCCTCAACCGCCTCCTCGTCAGACGAAAGCCCACCAGTCTCCTCTCCTTGGGCGAGGCCCTGGTTCTTTTTGCTATAGCGCTGTTTAAGTTTTTCTCTGATCAGGAGCCCCTTCACCAGCAGAGCCCAGTTGGAAGTCACCCTCTTTTCTCTTTTCTGGAGAGTGGAACAGAAGAGTCGATGATGGGGTGTTTTGGTATCAAACATGTTTTAAGTAACAGGTTTTGTCTTAACTTGAAAGTTCTCACCATCATTGCGAAATCTGTCTTGCAAAGTCACTTAAACTGAACCTCGACTCAATGAGCACACTTTTTCGCACATGAACACACACACACAAACACACACAATCACCTCTTTCTCCTTCTGCTTCTGAAGCTCTTGTTCTTCCGCCCAGGCGGCTCGAAGAATCTCCTCGTGCTCCTCACACACAATGTAACCGTCAGTCCTGAAACACACACACAGAAATGATTTACTTTTACCCTACATTTAACACATTTCCATAGCATCTGCAATTTACTCTCTTCAGGAGTAGAGGAAACTATAAATGCCCTGAGAGTAGATTTCACAATATGCAGGTTTTGGGGTGTTTGACTGATTTTAAATATTCACAACGTACTATGCAAATGTCTACAGTGAAGTATTTCTGTGGAAAGTGGAAACTTGGGGAGGCAACAGCAAAAAAAAAAAAAAAACACCAAATCTGCACAGCAGTTTTTACAATGTGTAACTCAAAACAAACTAATGGCTTGAAAATGTGTTCACTGACAACAATACAGCTACATCTAGAGAACATCTGACCTACCTTTGACATAAAAAAGAGCAACACATCCCATAGGCAACAATGAACTTTAGAGCTAGAGAGAATATTAAAAGCAGATACAGGCATGTAGGTCACTATTTCTTTGCACGCAAACACTTAACATCTTTTTTAAGGATGTTTAGTATGAAATAATGATGCAAATGCGATTCTGTGTCCTCGCAGGGGATAGAAAATATCATACATCTGAATGCAGACAATGAATGCAGTGCAACTGTGACTGCGATTCCGTTAAACCGATCCTATCCCAGCTGTCAGCTGTCAGTGTTGTCTTACACAGCGTGTGAGTATCCTCCGTGGAAGTCGAAGCCGGTGACTGCAGGAGCAGCATCGAGGTCCAGCTTCCTGGCCACACGGTGCAGGTTGGGCAGCCTGAGGTGAACACAGCCCACCGGTAACATACAGGGCTTAAACAGGTAGACATTACCATAGTCGTTTCGGGGAACCTGAAGGGGGAAAAATACTGTTTTAAAACTCTGAGCTTTGGTAAATATTGTGCATTTATCATATGATTTCTCCTTCACATTTTCTCTGTTTTATCCTAATATTTGCCACTACGTTGACCTTATTTCCTGTCATTCTGGTCCACAAAGACAGTTACCTTCCCATCCACAGCTAAAGGCGGCTGGTACTCTTCAGTCTGCCATTCTCCAAACAGAGGTAGGTCATTCTCATCTTTCTGCTCAGACATCATCCTGGCCTTACGGGAACGATTAGAGAAGCCCTTCACCATCTGAGAGAGAGTGATGCAGCGGCATGGTTATACACACTGGCTCAGTTCAGATCAGATATGTACGGCTAGCTCTTTATCATAAAATCATGCAGTCAAGTTTTAGATCCAGAGGCAAAACTATCTGTGCTCGACAGTTTACCTCAGTAAAATCTACAGTGAGTGTTGTACAGGGATCGGGGAGAGAGAACAGTAGTTGATATTAGCCAGCAAAGCTGCCTATCATGAACTACATTTCTGAAAAGTCCCAAAAAGTTTGTAGCTCCACTGGAGAAAAACAAGTATGTTTCCTCTTGAATCTCTGCTGAGGTAAACTTTGCTCTTTTGAACGCTCAATTATTTGCCTACAAATCACGATTGTATGTCATTTTCACAGCTCAAATCAAGGAGACGTTATCCACTTTTAACTTATGAAGGAATAGACGATAGAAAAGTGGTGGTTAACTCTGTTCAAACTGTGTGGTGTGGTGGTTATGTGAACATCAGTGTTGATTTACATTTAAATGAACAGATTATGACAACATTTCCATTTTGGCGTTAACCGTTCGTGACTTTGTTCCTCTTTTTTGTCACGCATCATGCAAAAAAAAAACAAAAAAAAACTGTTGATCTAATTTAAGCAGAGACTCAAGTGGGATTACATTAGAGAGGAATAAAAAACACAGATGCAAACTAAAAGAAGAGAAATGATGGAATACACAGAGAAAAAAAAGTAGAAAAACAAACAGTAATCTCTCTCACCTTGTATGGCTCCTCTCCTAGTCTGACAGTTCGTGCTTCTTTCAGCCATGTGTCTTTGGAGTGGAGGGTGTGCACACAATCCCTGTGGAGAAAGAATATTTACACATGATAAGAATAACAAGACAACGTTTTATTAATTATACAAAAATTCTTTCTCAGTCAAGAATTTATGTTCTCGCTCATGGTTTAACCCCAAAGTGGACTCAGTGTTTTTTGATTGTATTTAAACATGCATGTTCGTTCTGCCTGTGAACAGTGCATAACAAAATGATGTCATTCACACCTAGTAGATCACTATCTGCAGGTGAAAGCCACAGCTTCTAGTACAAAACAGTTTAAGTAATCAAATAGCACCACCAGGGGGACACTGAGGGACACAGCAGGTCAACGTTACGTCTCAGTTCAGTTCTTCCAAAGCAACCATCCAGTAATTTCTGAATCCTTGTATGGCAAAAGCTCAACCACTGTCTCTCAACTAGTACTCGTCGCCTTTGTTGGTTGAGTTGTTTAGGTTTAAACATGAAGAATGAGATTGGTTATGGTAAGAATATCAGAGTAAGCCAATCAGAGTAGGATTTTGCCAACCTACCCAATAAATGGGTCTAAATGTGTCTTCGAGAGGACCAGAAGATCAAACTGAACCTGCCCCTTCTCACACTGGGAGCTGGTCTAACTTCCCAGAGATCAAAACTCGTACTGCATTCAAGTTAAATATTTTCAAGTTTATGACCAGGGCGTCGCAATTAAGTGAGTGAGAAGGTGTAAACACCAGCAGTAAAGTGGGACAACCTTCATGATGTCCAAGTTAAGTATGAGTGACATTACAATTTGCAACGACGATATTTTTTGTTGGTCTTTTCCTTTAAATTACCACTGAGTGATGGCCGCATGTGCACACCTAGTAAATAAAAGTCGTGTGAAACCATAGAGGGCTTGCTTAAACACCCTGTCATATACAAATAGCCTGTGGGATCCTGAGGGCTGTTGTGTTTCCAAACAAGACTGCATTTCTCACACACTTGGTGAATTGGGGACAGGCCTCATCGACTATTTGTTTTTGTGAGGTGGACTGAGGAGAATCCTTCCACTGAACTGGAGCACAGCCGGTGACTTCATGATAAATAAGAGCTCTGCGAGTTTCCCTTGCAGTTTGTGCTACAAATCAACATTCACGCAATATACTAGCGTGTCTACAAAGCGTGCATCTTAAGAAGTAATTTACTCCAACTGTATTCACAACTGACTGTTTCACTACTGACCTGGAGTACACCGGCTCTCCTCTGCAGTATCCCAGTACAGAGGCTGTAGGAGGGTAGATAGCTTCATATTTCAGCAGGTGTCTCTTTAAGGCGTACAGCGGGTGGTTCTTATACTCCCCCACTGAGACTGGCAGCGGTTTGTTCAGCAGCTTGTTCTCGAGCTGGGTGGCGAACACAGTGTGGACAAGTGTCCAATCAGTTGTGAGGAAAACTAAAAGCTCTTTGCTCACCAATAATGTATTTTACTGAAAATGACTGAATTCAAAATTTCACTTTCAGTGGGAAGAAAATCACATTTCCATGCTTTGGATGAGACTATAACTTTTATGCTTCTTTTTTCACCACTGTCACTGATTTCAATACTAAACATGTGACCTTCTCTCCATCATCTTTACTGTTTATACAGTAATTACATTTGGAATACCGGGTCTAGTTTATTACTCCCTTTATAAATTATATGACTAATGAAAAGAGTAAAATCATCCATGTGTTGATGGGAGATCGTCTGTCCAGTGCTCTATGCTAAGAAGTCTGTCTCACCTCTTTGTCCTCCTGTTTGTCCCTCTCGTCATCAGGTCCCAGGAACGGTTCAAGCGTATCCTCCCACCAGTCTTCATCCACCCGCCTCTTCCTGGATGATGTCATCCAGGTGGGGTCGTACTTCCTTCCCAGGTCTTTCAGAAACCCGTTCCCATCCACCGATATCACGTACGTCACGGGCGCTGTTGCATTCTGGGAGCAGAGCTGAGGCATCCCAACACCGTGCTCCACATCGACGCAAATCCAGGAGGAGGTTTTTTCCACATACACCTCCAACCACTCGTCCGCTCCGGGGCCCTCTTTCTTTTTTCCACTTCTTCGTTTTGTTCCATTGCTCATTCTTCCTTCTCCTTTCTCTTCTTCCTCCTCTTCCTCCTCCTTTACCTGTTTTTTCCCTCCACCACTCCTTCTCTTTGGAGCTGCGGTACTCTTGCTGTTGGATACTTTGGTTTTGCTCTTCCGTCTCATCTTTGTAGATTTAGCCCCGCTGTCTGACTCTGCACTGTCCTCCTCCTCACTGGTCGCCTGATATTCCTCCTCATCACTTAGTTGCTCCTCCTCTTTTTCCCCCTCGCTGTTGCTCTCCTCCTTGTAGCTGACTTTTGAGGCGATGCTGCGGCGTTTCGAGTTCTTTGGCCTCTGCCCCACGGACGTTATAGCCTTCTCCTCTTCCTCCTCATTGATTTCTTTCCTCTTTGCTTTCTTCCCTCCTCTGTCTCCTTTGGTCTTTTCCCCTCCTGCTGCTCTTTTGGTACCAGGAGAAACTTTCGTCTCAGGGGGGCTGTTCTTGGAGGTTCCCTGGCCTGTGCTGCTCTTTTCTGGGCCAGCAGCAGATGTTTTGCCCTGGAGAAAGCACAAAAAGATATTTAGGTTAAAAAACTAGAAACAAAAAAAACCAGCTAAAATTCTGTAATATAATAATAAGCAAAGTTTACTTGTTTTTGTTGACATTTAACCACAATGCTCTTTGAGTCAGATGTGCACAGATTGGCATAGACAAGATTTGTCAGGGCAACACTTCAATATGAGAGTAAGCCATGCATGTTAATTAGTGAGTGATTTCATACGACTTTCACTGCAGTCCTTGACTTGACTTGAAGCATGCCTGCTGTAATTACACCAGTGTCCTCTAAAGGACTCAATAACAGATTGTCAGTACCTTGGCTGATGGGAGTTTGAGAGGAATTGGCTGCAAAGAAAGAACCAATCGGCAGAAGAGCTGCAGGGACCTCAGGACCAGCAGGAACAGCTGCAAACAAACACACAACACACAGGAGCATGATTATTTACCTATTCTACCTTTGTATGTTTACTCAAAGGTAGGCTAGTCTTGTGCCAAAATACCAACATGAGTCATCTCTTGGTGGTTTCTGGCTGATAGGCTGGCCAGCCGCCTCTCCAGCAGAGCCCGGAGATCCGGGCGCTCCTCATAGGGAAGATCAGGATTGAGGGTGAACGTTGCTCTAAACCTGGAAGGGCAGAGATGAGAGGGAGAGATGAAAAATGGACATAAAAGATACAGTGGACATTACACCAAGCTAATAATTACTGCAAAGGGGATGTTGATTACTCTGGAATTTCAGCCACCGCTACACATGCCACATTTCATATTTCACAAGCACGCACCATTTGAGCAGTCCAGAGAGGTAGTTCTGGTCGATGCGTTCCTTGGCGACCGAGCCGAAGTGGGTGGGCAGCAGCGACAGAGTGATGGCCAGCAGGTCTGGTTCATTGCACAGACGGTTGCTGAACATCCCGCTGGCTATCAGGCACATGAGGTGGACCTGAGAGACCAATCAGAGGTTTGTAATGACCTCAAATGAAACACAGGCTTCAGAAACAGTGAAAAGAAGAACAGGTGGGTACAATATATGTGCTATTACTTTGTGTGTGTCTTCCCGCAGGTCCTTCTTGTATCGGTTCATCATCCGCCTCAGATACATCTCAAACTCTGCCTGCCTCTTTTTCCTGGCCAATGAGAAATTATAATTACAGCAAAACAGGCATTTCTCCAGGGCATACACTTACACACAAATAAACAAATATGTATATACAAAGTTGGACCCACTGGCTGTTTGAGTGTATTTTAGATTTGAGAATTAGCAAAGTTCCATGAAGATGTAATGTGTTTGCAGGTTTAAAATAACCCCATTCAGAAATTAGATGAATTAGAAAAGAAGTTGCCATGTGGTGAATCAGCGCAAAGAAGCAGGGGGCGTTTGTAAATTCTACACTGGGATGGATATTGCTCAAATAGGATATCTGCGCATTAATCTATCCAGTGAAAACTAAAACAGATCACAATTTAAAGACGGACGTAATTTGTATAGAACATGAACTACATGAACATCAACTGAATATCACCAAGTTACATATCTTTCATCACATGCTACATGGATCATATCCTGAATCTAACTTCTCAGGAATTTTATTTTATTCATTACCCATTTTATTTTTCATTACACTGATTTCAATTATTTTGTAAATATAAATAATAATTCACGATATTTCATAACTTTCTCGTGTATGGAACAACACAGCACAAACATACTTACTTTTTCCTGACTTCTGGAGTCTCAATCTCTATCTCAACGGGCTGAGATGGCAGAACGAGGTCTGGTGGTTCAACTGGACCCAGCGGCTCAGTCAGCTCTGATCAACACAGACAGACTCGATTATTTTATTACTTCTGTTACCCGGTTTCCAGCACTATAAAGTACCTCTACCTCTTTCTCACCTCGGTGTGTAAAATTAAGAAGAATTGCTAATGTATATTACACAAGCTAACACGTTTTTTTTCTTCTCCTCCCTCACTTACCTTCCACTTCCTCCCAATCATCCTCCTCTTCATCACTGTCTTCCTCCTCCTCTTCTTCTTCTTTCTCCGTTTTCTTAGCCTTCCATGTACGTGGAGGTGAGGTCAACATGTCAAAGTCTTCCTCGCTGTCCTCCTCCTCCTCCTCCTCCCTTTGTTTTTCTTCTTTCTCGGTTTTCTTAGCCGCCTTCCCTCTACGTGCACGTGGTGGCGAGGTCACCATGTCAAAGTCATCCTCACTGTCAGTCTCCTCCTCTTTCACTGGTGACTGGAAGTATTTACTGGTTTTAACAGCAGTGGAGGTCGTGGATGCTGCTTGTTTCGTGGAGGAACGCTGTTTGGGTTTGACCTTCCTCTCAAGCTTCTCCTCTTCCTCTGTAATGTCATTAGCTGGAGGGAGAGACAGAAGGAAATAATTTTAAGCTGCCGTTAGAGTAATTATTAAGGCTGAGTGGGTTAAAAGAGTTTGCTTTGGTTTTCAGTCTTGAAATTGTAGCTGCTAAATTCAGAATCAACAAATCTCAGTCACATTAATGGAAAACAGAGGTATAATCACCCTAAACAAACAAGATCACCATCACAGACCATCTTGCTTCCATCAGCCGCTGCAGTGCATCTTATATCGTGAACCTCGGAGCGGCATTTAGAAGTAAACTTGTTTTATAAAAAATAAAGTGGTGTTGTTTTCAGAAACAGATCATTTTCTACAAGATTAAAGCCAAACACATGAGCACAATTACAAGCACATTAATCAAAAGAAATCACACAGAACAACGGCGGTGGTGCTTGAAGTCCTCCTCACAACAGGAAGCAAAGCAGACTATGACCAGAATTATGGTCGCAGTTCATAAATCACAAACATGAAAGACATAAAGAGACGTGAAACACAGTCTACCAATCATGTTGACCATAAGTCGCTTTTGTTTATAGTGAATACAGCCTGGTATGAATAATAACGCTGTTGAAACACACTACAAAGAGCACATTTGCATAATGCTGCTGCTGTACTTACTAATGCACAGTAATGCCTAAGTGTGCATGTATGAGACATGAGCAGAGAGAGACAAAGACAAAACAAGCAAAACAGCAAATTAAAGAGGAAGACGGAGCAGCTGGCTTAGGATACACAAATGTAACACGCATGGCTGATAATAATGCATGGCTCAAAGCATATGACTGTAATCGGTATGCAGATGTATGGTGCATGATCACACACACTTATAGAAACAACCGTTTTTCTCAGAAACATGCTTAATGCTTCGTGTTTTGATGAACTGGAGCACAGTTGTGTATCTGGGCCAGCAGATCCACTTCAGTAACCAACCACATCGCCCGTGCATGCACCTGCACTCTGACTGCTCATATACATTAACAGCCGAAACGTATGAACACAAAGGAAACAAAATGTATGCATGCAAACCAATCAAGACCCTTTCACTTACAAAGATGAACACCACATAGGGATATTATTATACAATTAATGCATTCTCTACTAATATACTGAATAACTCTCGGGGGCAGTAATTCACTATTGTCTATAGGGGAGTTATATTGCGATGACATATTTATGTTATATTATCATTTCACAAAATGTTGTCCAAATTCATGATTCCAGGTTGTTGAATGCTTTGTTTTGCACGTGTGAAGGGTTTTGTGGGTTTGGTCTGATGATGTGATGTAAGTCATCGCTCACTGATCTGGATCCCTGAACTCAGTTCAGCTGCATAAGTTATGTAGCCTCCACGGTTTGATGCCACTCTGGTCTGCACTGTCAGTCAGCTATGATTCATAACTATAATTCATAACCTTACAAACATGTACCAACAGTCTAACATCTAGATGCAATCAGTGGGATAAATGTATATTCTTCCTGAAACAAAAAGTAACTTTATTTTGTTCATAAACTCACCAAAAGTAAATCACACACACACACTTTACAAATAAACACTAGTTAGCGAGCTAAACTAGGCTACCTCATTCATTCATACAAACACACTTCCTCTGCAGCAGACAGAGGGGCGATGGTTTATTATATTTATTAAAAGATGCATTAGTAAATATCGTGACTTCTCATACCGGCATCTTTCTTCTTCTTCGCTGCTGCTCTTGCTCCGCTGCTCTTTGCCTTCAGCGCCTGCTTGGCTTTCTTTGTATCGGCCTCTGTCTCCGCACACTCTCTTCGTTTAGCCATGCTGACTCTCTGTCCTCTTTTAAACTCCTCCAAATCAAACCCACCCTCATCAGACGTCGTGAGGAGAAACTAGACTGACGGAAGTCTCTCCGGCGTCCACATGGTGCTGTGCAAGGGCAGAGAAGTTATTCAACATTTCCTTCAGCTGCTTTGCTTTCATAACACACCAGCCTGCACTCCGGTTGTTTTGGTGGGCAGGACTCTGGCGTCACTTCCGCTCCTTCGTGCGCTGCCGATATTGCGGCGGCACAGTTTACCTTCTTTAAAACTTTTAAAAATCTCTTTTTTTAACGTTCAAAGCTGACACAGCGCGTTCACTTCATATATCTGCTGCTGTCTTAACTGAAAGGCAACTTTAAATACAAACCGTGGCGTGTTTTTAATGGTGTAATACCACATTGAGGCCGCGGGGGGGCGGTGTTGTGCTACATGTAACCCTCAGCTATGGCACCACTGAGGGAGCCATTGTCTCTGTTCAGGCTCCTCATATTAAAAATGTCACCCTGAGCTTTGACAGTTTTTGCAGTGACACATTTATAACTACATTCAGGGGGTTTCATAAAACAGACACAGGAGCTGATAACCGTCTGGCAGCAGTAGGGTCTGTTTATTTTTAGATTTTAAGGATTTTGGCATAAATAGTGAGTTGAACAGCAGGAAAACCCCCAGACTCTAGATCCATTATATTAAAGACAGCTGGCATTAAAGGGCCATACCGCATACATGTTTGATTTGATTTAGTACTAATCATATATGGTTGCCATTCCTGCAAATCATTTCAAATATATGCAAAAGACTTTCTTCCCCCTCTCCTTCCAGCACCTGAACAGGCCCCTGTCGCCACTTTTTAAAATAAATCTGCATTTTCAGCTGTGTTCCCACATTATGATAATGTAACTTTGATATAAATAAAACAGGGCCTGGTGTTCAGTGTGATGGATTACCTCAAGCAAATTTCAGGTTAATATTCATACCATGCTGTCTTGAATGGAAGCCTTGAAGGTGGGAAGAATGGAAAGTTAAATCCTTGAATCCCTTGAAGGATTGAATCAAGGCCATGAAAGTTTTTGAAAACAGACTATAGACATGGGTCATTGAAAGTGCTTGAATTTATATATTTTGTGAGAGAAAAGGTGTTGAATTTTTCTTTTTTTATTGGTCATCACGTAACACAGCACAACTGAGACGTGTTCGCACATTCAAGCATTTTCTCTTTTTAATTGTTGTCTCAGTGGGAAAAGTAATTAACCATGATCCATGTCTGACTGTGTGTGGTCATGCAGGGTCCTTAAATTTGAGTAAAATGAACCAATAGTCCTTGAAAAGTCCTTGAATTTTATGTTTCAGGAAGTGTGGGAAGGTTGATGTACAATACTAGTGTATGGTATGTTTGAAAAATGGTACAATGTGATGCAAACTAAAGCAACACAAAACCACCAGCAAACTCCTTTACAGAGCTCAAAGTCAGAGAAACAGTCCCATGACAAAGGTGACAGAATATAATGAGGAATTCAATAACAACGCACTCACAACTTCAAATGCATTTTTTAATACAGTCATTGTGTCCTGAAGAATATGCTGAAAGAAAATAATTATCAGACAAAGGAGGAAACTGTATAATTTATATAATCTTGCACAATCCTGCACATTTGACTGATGGTTAATGGGAACACGAAACCTTTAGCTGACTCTGGTCAGATCACTAGCCTTAGTAGCCAGTTCTGAAAAGTTAATATAGATTTCCACCAATATGTTTTCAGATTGTCTAAAGCAGAAACATATTTAAGTGTATATTTATATTTTATTTTACATATAAGTAATGAATGTATAGCAGGTTATTTTATGATAGAAGTGCGATGTTTTACTTTTTAAGGATGAACTGAATTTTGTTTTCTTTTGGTGTTTTTCATGGAAAATGGGTTCTCTAATACAGGCCTGGTTCTGAAGTGGTTCTGTTCTGCTATGAAAGTGTCTATATAAATATATCGTTTTGTTTTTTAACCGGAGCAACGCAATGTCTCAGTCTCATCTCACTAACAAAAAGATCATCAGTTTGATTCACATCCGAAAACCATGTTAGGAAAACCTCAGATTACAGCCATCAGAATGTGGCAGAAGTCATGGTAGATGTGTGTGTGTGTGTGTCAGCCATTTCCCGGGGGTTTCTCTGCCTCCCACCTAGTGCATGCTGGGATGCTCTCTTCATCCCACCGGGACCATGAATAAGAGTTAGGGATTAGTGGGTAAAAGACCATGACTGACTGAATTCTTTATCTTGTCATTTTACGCCGGGTCTGTGTGATTCCCCTGCAACGAGTTCTGCCTCTTCAGTCTGAATCAATTTGGTTTATTTCAGTTCAATTTAATTTTCATTCTGCTCCGTTGTGATCCGTATCGATCATGTTGGGATTCTGCGGCAGATGTGTGTGTTTCACTTCAGAGAGCCGTCTGTCAGCTGATACAGTTAGACAGCTTCAGACTGACTCGCTGCAGTAGGGGCCTTGATGGGACTTGGGGGACCATTTCTGTCTCGAGTGTGTGCATGTGTAAAGCATGCACCATACATATGCATACGTATTGCATGCATACGCATAAATGAAGACATGTTTATGTGCAGAGTGCATGTGCATCCATATTTCTGTGTGACTGTGTGACAGGTTGTCACTTCACGGTCTCCTGGATGTGTGCATGCATTTATTGCCTTCTGTGAGCATGTAGGCTTGTAGTGTGCTTATACATATAGTTGTGTGTGTGTGTGTGTGTGTGTGTGTGTGTGTGTGTGAGGTGACAGGACTTGAGTTCATGGTCCAGTGTGCTGTGCTCCCAGCGCGGTGCATGGCTTCCATCCCTATATGAACCATCAGTACAGTCAGATAGGAATAAAAAGCCATACAGCGCACTGGGCAAAGGGAAGACTGGAGCAAGGACACACACACACACACACACACACACACACACACACACCACACACACACACACACTCAGTCAGATGATAGATGGAAAGACATTAAAATAAAAACCCCTGGGGCGAGCAAAACTGGAAAACAGGAGGCAAAGGACATCGTACACAAAGAGGTAGACAGAGCTGATAGACGACAATACTGTGCCCTGTATACTGAGTATACTGGGAATACAGCATCATACTGGACCAAGGACTGATCAACGCGCGGACCAAAAGAGAATCTGTGAGGCAGAAGGAAAGCAAAACAAGCTTCATCAAGGATGAGAGTTTCCAACCAGTGCTGAGGTGTGGCAACAGGGTAACATCCACCCAGAAAGCACAGAATTGGGCTTTTTATCCCTGCAGTGTTGTCTCCAAGGCAGCTGAATTTCCAGCTGTGTAGCTCTTGGCTCTTGAAGATCAGACAGAACTACTCTGGTATATGATGTATGACAATTTTTCCTTCACATTTGACGAATATTTGTAACCTTCACACACTGCCATGTTTTAGATGATGCAGTCCTTTTTTGTCCCTTTTTGGATTGGAAAGGTCCGCCCTTTCCCTTCCTCATATATATACTGTACGTACTACATATTGAATAATAAGTGTTTGAGAGTACAACATGTCTATGATCTGCATACCTGCTCACCTCATCCCTTCATGCAACCTTGAAAAAAGAGAAGGAAAGAAAAAGAAACAATCATTCAGGTACCTATGCAAACAGGGAAACAGCTCCAGACAGAAATGTCAAAGAAAGGTTTGAGTTAAAAATGCCAAGAACTGAAAAATGGAAACACAGTTCAAATCAACATCATCTACAAATCGAACAAAAAGTTCGATGTAAATATGGTTTTCTTAGAAGAATGAAGCTTTTGAATGTCTAAAAACAGATGTAACTTTTCTTTTCATTTGAAAATATCACAGCTGTGGTGCAAATATTTAAAAAAAACTTTAAAATATTTTAAATGTTTTTAATTTAAAAAAAATATATAAGCAAATAAATTTCCTCCTTAAGAGGAGGGGTCAAGTCTTCCACCAATGAGCTTTGTGGCACCTGTTGTCTCTTGGATGGAAACCAGATGGTGCAAACTCAAAAAAAGATGAACACAATTTTATCAAATCAAGTTTTTTTGTTGTTTTTTTTTAAGCCAGAGGGAGCAGTGACAGAACAACCAACTAGTTTTCCTTTAATCGGGAGATGACCTCCTCATTCTGCCGCATATGGACAATTCCTGAATCAACACTGGAAAGTAAGCAAGTATATTAAGTCTGATTTCCGATGGTTATGTTTTGTGTGATGTATTTGTAGAATACAAAATAACCCCTCTCTTCTGACTGGAATACACATCTGTTCAGTCCTGCATTGTTGGGCCGCATAAGCTCCAGGATTGACTTGGAGATTTTGGAAGGTGACTGCATTAAAATTAGAATAAACCCTCTCCACGCACACGCACACACATCACAGCCACTACCAAAATCCTCGCAAGTCTAGAGTAGGTATGTTATTATTGTTTTGTACAGAAATAAAGGCTGAGAAACCATTCCTGTCGCGCCTTAAGAGGCTTCACAACTTCAAGGAGCGGATATGAAATAAATCCAATTACCGAGCTGTCAATCAAGCTGCTAATTAGTACGACTCCGGCAGACTAAGTGGCATCAAAGCTGGAAACTCAAAATAGAGGCGACGAGAGAGACGCACAAAGAAGAAGAAAAAAAAAAACACACAAAACGGGCAAATACGACGCTGAAAACACAACTGCCGCAAATAACCCTCATCAGACGCTCCCTCACACAACCTCTAGACGGGCTGCTGCTATTTCTGGATCGCCACAGACAAGCAACAGCAGCTCGTGAAAAAAAAAAAAAAAGATGAAGATTAAGAAGAGAGCATCCATGCATCCGAGCTGGGACACCTCGGGTCCCTCCTCCGTCTCTGTACCCGCTTCTCCGCTGCGTCCACTGGCTGGGGTGTTGGAGCTCCTCAGCCCCCGCCGGGTGATCCGCGCAAAAAGATTCCGGCGTCAAACAGGTGGGCTTCCAGCCTTGTGCTTCTGATCGCTTCTGCTTGAGGCCTGACCAAGTGTCCAAAATAGTAGTTTGTTCCCCAGCTCAGTCCTCTTGTCCTAAGAGAAGAGGGTCGGTGATGCTGCCGCTGCCACCGGTGGATATGTGGAGTTTGATCGCCCCTTTACGCATCTGTGCGTATTTCCATTCAGAGGCAGAGGCAAACAGGCAGGGAGAGAGAGAGAGAGAGAGAGAGAGGAGGGAGGGGGGTGTGGTGGAAAAGGAGAGGAGAGAGAAGGGGGGTGAGGTAACAAAAGCCCCTGAGTGAGGAGGAGCTAACGAAAAAGAGGGATGAGAGAAAAGGGACAGGAAAAAAAAAAAGCAAGGAGGGGGCATCATCATACCTGAACAGGAGACCTCCCTCTGCTTGTGTGTGTATGTGTATGTGTGTGTGTGTGTGTGTGTGTGTGTGTGTGTGTGTGTGTGTGGAGACAGACAGGGTGTAAGGGAGGGGAGGCTTATGTCGCCTCAGTGACGCGCAGTGTTAATAAAAGCCGGGCAGAGGGGCTGAATAGGGCTCTTTTCTGTCTCATTCAAATACCGCCAGAAAGCACTTTCATTCTGCTGATAAAGTAGAGTGTGTGTGTGTGTGTGTGTGTGTGTGTGGTGGCACATTGGAGCTGTGTGACTGTGTCTGTGTGTGTGTCCATCTGCATCTCTGTGTGTTTGCCCTCTCTCTCTCTCTCTCTCCATCACTTTCACTGGCATTTACACTGCGAGCAGCCAGACAAACAAGACGGCCGGGTGTGCAGCCTGACCGACAGCCGATAAACACGAAGCCCCAAAGTCAAGCAAGAAAGTGGAGAGAATAAAGAAATGAAAAGCCGAACTGAGTTATTAGTTTGTGATATGAGGTAAAGGATGAGGAGGGAGACAGGTGAATGAAGTCAGAAAAGAGATAAGGAGGGACAGAGCTGCAAAAAGAAGGACAAACGTGGAGAATAACAGCCTTTGGTAAAGAGCACAACAGGACAGACATAAAGATAAGAGATGAAGGGGGTAAAACAAAAAGGGGGAGACCGGGACAAGAAATAGAAAGATAAGAGAGAGAGAAGAAAGAGGAGAAACACTTCACAGGGATGAAGTGGAAATACTTGCTCTCGATCTCCCCTTCCTCCACCTCCTCTTCTTCTTCCTCCTCCTCCTCCTCCTCCTGTTCTCAGGGGCTCGGCTGGAGTTGCATTCCAACGTGTCGCTCTCAATCCCTGTTACTCCCGGCAACACAGTTCCTTGATCTGGTCCCACGTCATGCCGGGCAGAGCAGGAGGAGGAGGAGGGAGGGAGGAGGAGGAGGAGGAGGTGAAGGTGGGAGCATCGGAGGGGGGGAAGACAGGATTGATGGTAAAACGGGTAAGAAGGAGGAGGGAGGTGGGAGTAGGAGTGAGTAATGAGGTAAGAGGGAGAGGAGGGAGAGAGTGAAGGAGGGAAGGAAGGAAGGAAGGAGAGAGGAAGACAGCAGGAAGGAGTCCAAAGAGATAAGATGAACAGGAGGGTAGAGGAGAGTGTAAGAAGGGTGAGGAAACGCAGAGGGAGAGGTGAGAGGAGGTGAAGAACGTGACAGAGGACACAAGAGGGGAAGAGGAAGAATGATGGAAGGGAAGGAGAGAATGAGAGAGAGAAAAGGCCAAAGAGGACAGGAGCTGGTGAAAGGGAGGGAAGGACTACTGAGGGAAAGGAGGAGCGATTATGTGTGGGAGGAGGAGATGCAAAAGAAAGACGGAAAACGAAGTATCAAAGGAGTGTAGAAGTCGTAACATAGCCAGCCCTCCCCCATCCTCATTCCCGATTGTAATGAAATTAAAAGTAAAATCACTGTTAAGCATCATTTCCTCCTCCTGAGGCCATTATAGTCAGACGGGTTTGTTCTGAACTGCCTGCTTTAATAAAGTTCAATAAACGAGTTAAAAGAGTGAAAGAGAAAGATGGATAGGACTATAAAGAAGACTGAGAGGTGACACAGCACACATGGCTCGAGTCGCAGTAACAAAGTGATGGCGTTGGGATGTCGGCCAATAAAACACGTCAGAATGTTTAAATGATCCAAGGCAGGTCAGCATATGTTTCTGACATCCACCTGGCACAGAATTATAGAGGCACAGAACATTTCAAACAGCTGACTCTTCATGAATTCAAGGTGTTATTTATGTAATTATCTAAGTTTAGATGATTCCATAATACCATAAATTTAGATCAGCCGTCTGACAGCCAACAATATAATAACTTATATGTAATTTATTAAACCTGCAATAACTCAATGATTTTTGTGGCCACTTGAGGGCAGCAGAAACAAGACGTGAACCCAGCACTGACGTTTTATCACTTGATTTAGCAAACGTTTTATTAAATAGTAAAACATCTAGAAGATACAGAGCAACCTACACATAGCTACAATATTCACTCTGTGGACCAACTCATGAGGGAAATATGTCTTTTAGCTGCTAAAGAAGCTAGTTTCTAACTTTGTTTGAAGTTTGGTGCCGGGCAGGTAGAGTACCTTCTTTACTCAAAGCTGTGCTTGCTGTGTCTACACTGGTGCTAGTCTAGTGTTGATGAGAGCCATCAGAGTGAACCGAAACAGCACATCATTGGCTGATCCTCTGTGGGTTTCTCACCACGAACCGCTTTCACATACAAAAGTCATGTGGGCATTTGTTAATGTAAAAATATTGATTACAGTCGCCTTAAGAGCTCTTAGAAACCTCTCCACATGTGGGTGTTGCTGTTTTAATGCAGGTCAATAAGTTGACACAAAGAATTGCTACTTTTCTTCCATTTCTTTCTTCGTAACCTTAAATCAACTCCGATCGAGTCATTGAGCTGGACTCCTAAGTAATAACTTTTGCTTCTCAAGCATGTACAAACAGGAACAGGATGTTTTCACAGAGTAAACATGCAGTTGTGTCAGACTGTCCATCTCCGAGATACTGTTTACGTCCATCCACCTTAATGACTAATTCTGGGCTAGATAATGGCCACAGTGGATGGACTGGACTCAGCATTCATGGATGTTGTGCACTTTTGATGGGGGTAACGAAGCAAAACATCTATCTGGTATCAAGGAGTGTTACAGCAAATAGGATTATTGCAAATGTGTTTATTGATCCAAGGGTGGTGAATAAAGTGAGGCAGATGAAAGGGGATTGTGTGAAAGGGAAATCACCATCTGGGTGTTGAAGGACAAAACGGATTCCAATATTTTTCAGCGACTTGAATGTTTATCATGTTTATTCCACAGACTATGACAAGGATTCAGGTTTTGTTAGTTATTTTCAGAGCTGGCAAACTCTAAAAGTCGGACTTTGACATGATGCAAAAAACCCCTTTAAAACAAGACAGATAATAATATTGATGGTATTATTATACCATGGTAATATGGTATTAAACTCTTTAGGACACTAGGTCCCTAAGTGTACCTTTAGCCTATACAGCTGCAGTACTGATGCTGTGTTAAACATTCAAACCCCAAAAGCTATTCCCAAATTAAATATAAAATGACTTCTGACATGTTCAGGGCTGCATTAGTGAACAAAGTGCAACAGATTTGATTAAAAATGTTGGCGATGCTCTGCAGTTTCTCAGTTGCTGTTTCAAGCAGAAATATGTATGCATAAAGCACCAAAAGTATTATTTTTTTATATAGCACTGAAAGACAGCAGACAGATGCCATTTCTTTCACATCTTAAACGTCACTTTAGAGCAGTAATAGACATGTCTGAGAGCCCTTTGCTTGGGTTCATCAGAACAAATAGCTAGGTTGCCCTTCACAGATCAAGTGCAAATAGGATGAACACAACCGAGATAAGATATCAGTCACTGTAACAGTCCAACCTTATTATCTCTGCTATCAAACAGGCCTTTGTAGTGATAACAAAGGCCGTATTGCTGTTTGTATTAACAGCTGATGCTGATCTCAGTATTGCTGATTTGAGCTTTTACATTTGAAGGCCTGAGGTCAGGTAAGTGTTTCTGGATAATGTTTTGTTATTTATTTATTTTTGCTTTAGATTTATATTAGATAGGAGCAGAAGAGTGACAGGAAAGTGGGGGGAGATAGAGGCAATGATGTGCCATAAAGGTTGAACTCGCTATACCAGTGGGCCCCCATGAGCTTTATGTCTAAGGAAACAACAACAGCAGCAGCAGCTTTTTTGGAATAAACAGAAGAATTGGAAAGTTAGCAGCAATAGCAAATGTTTATGAACAGAAAATAAGTGCAGAAACTATTAGTTGACAGGTAGACTTTGGAGAGTAAAGTGCATAAAATATCACACCAAACAATAACTTGTGTGTATATAACTTGAGTGTACAACCATGTTAGCGGTTTAGCCTGTACTTGTTTTGAACTAAATGCTAAAATCGGCACACTAGGATGCTCACAGTGACAATGCTAATATGCTGATGTCAGTGTTATTTGCCATTTGAATTTAGCATATTAGCATGCTAATATTTGCTATGATTGCGTGCATGCTAATATTTGCTAATAGCACTAAACACAACCTAAAACTGAGACTGATGGGATGGGAACACTTTTGAGGGTATTTGGTCATAAACTATTGTAAGTATTGGACAAATGAAATGTTGACCAGATGATGGCTCTAAATGAAATCGTAATGGATCACCATAAATTATCTGGGAAGAGACTGTCCTGCCAAGCTGACCAACACAATTAGTTGTTTCAATAAATGCCCCAAAATGTCTGTTTGTATTCCAAAGTCAAAGCCCTTGAGCAGCCATGTTACTGTTTCTTTTCCATTTCCAACCAATAGGCAACTTTGTTTTTTAGGCATGTGTATGTCTTGTTACATAACCTTAACCACAAGTTTATTATTGTAAGCATGAGAATGAAGGCTGCCTAACCTAATTACTTAATTCAACCCATACCATGATCTTTCCCAAAACCGAGGCTAATCAAGTGGTTTTTGTGCCCAAATCTAATCAGACCCTAACTTTTGTCACATAATACAACAAATATGTCTGCTGACAGTACGGCAACATTCAGAAAAAAGAAAGTGAGAAAACACAACCAAATACACAAAACATTTGATGGACAAACAAATGACAAATGATGGACATGTTTTGTGACCCATGAAGTTATTGAAGTCTGTGTTAAAAATGAGCTAAATTGTAACGTTGACAGCCTTTTCTGAGCATGTTCATCACCTTGTTCCGCTGTTTTTTTCTGTGAGTATATTTGTTTCAATTTTGTTTATTTGCATTTGTTATCTTAAGTTGCAAAGTGTTGATCTCTTGGGGTAATGCCAGTGATTTGTAAAGGTTTAGGAAGGCACAGAGAAACAATGTTGTCCTCCTGAGAGTTAGGATCAGAAAACGCTGTGTCGTTCCAGAGGGCATGACCAAATGTTTTTTTTTTTTTGTTTGTTTTTTTTTGTTGTTTAATTTGGAGGACTTCTTGTCTGGGAACAATGAATGCCCATACAAAAGTTTGCGGCAATCCATCAAGTAGGTGTTGAGATATTTCACAGTATAAGTGAAAACTCTGACTTGCCAGTGGTGCAAGAGGAGAAGTCAGGGTATCACCAAAGTCATTAGGCTTCATCCATTGGGGACCATAAATGCCTGTACCAAACTTCATGGCAATCCATCAAATAGTTGTTGAGATATTTCAGTCTGGACCAAAGTGGTGGACCAACTGACAGGCATTGCCATCCCCAGAGCGATGAGGATGGCAAATAAAAAAAAGAAATAAATAAATAAAAGATCTGATTGACTGCCACTTTACGCCAAGCAATCTGGCTTATCAAAAACGTGCAGTGCAAAGCATGGCTCGTTATTTTTCTCATTTTCTTCCATTTTTTTTGTTGTGAGTTTGTAAATGAAAATGCCTCTGAACAAAACTTATTAGCTGACACACGTGCATTGGCAACTGTTAATATAATGTGCACAGTGCTCTCCTGTATTGTGAATATGGATGTGAAGATGAGTCATCCGGCGGCGTTGAAGCGTAACCGAGATTTTACAACTGTAATCAACCTGGAGATGATGGGAATTTTAATTCCTCGGCATCTGCAAAGAAAAATACTCCCATCTTAGGAGAACGAGATGAAACACATGCATGTGTGGTATATAGATTTTTCTCTTCAAGAAATCTTGCAAAAGGAGAGAAAGGTCAGTTCACCTCATTTGAAAGATATATTTTGATAAAAGTGTCTGTGTTCTTACTTTAAACAACAAATTAATGAATTCAGAAACAATTTCTATCAAGGCTTTGATTTGGCTATTTCAATGTTTTTTCTCAACGCATCAATCATAAATGTGGGTATGCTGAGAAAAAAAATCTTAAGCTGAGGCTGCAGCTACTGTTACAAATGATCAGCAGTGATAAACCAGAATAATATTGCACAGGGAAAAACGGTTCTAAAAAAAAAGGTCGAAAAGAAAGGATGTTTTTTGATCATTGCTTTAGGCGTTTGATTCTTTGAAAAAAGAACAGAGAGAATATTTTTTTAATGCTTCCTACAATCTCTGTCTGCCTTCGCCCGACTGTGGCACGCTCTGTGACTACACACAAAAAATTAGTGGGGTAAGAGAAGGTGAGCGGCGAGGGGAGGAGAAGTGAGAAAAGATTGAAATAGGCGAGTGAAAAAATACACATCAGAAAATGAATAGTGCGAGGCAGAATTGAACACAACAGTAGAGAATAGGCTGCAATAGAAAAAACATGAAATATGAAATATGAATAGGCCCTTGATGATATTCCCACTCTATCTGCCTGTCAGTGGGACTTCATTGATATTCAGGGGAGAGCGCCCTTTCTAGCAGCACATATCACAGGGCAGTGTTATGATCAATAAATATGCCATGGGAATCAAAGCTTTTTTCTTTGATAGCATTGGTCATTTGCCCAGAAACTGTTTAGAAGTGAGAGCCAGGTTTGAAGGCAGCGTGGTATGAGTCACTGGTTACATTTACAAGAGAGCAGAAAATCAGATTTTTAACCTTTTGTGGGTCAGCTGAGCCGCTTGCCGATGTCTCCTTGGCGGAGAATGAGATGCCGAGTGGCTCGTCCCCAAACCCGACAGCCTTGAAAAGAACAGTTGTAAAAAAGAAAGTTGGGATTGATAGTAAAAAATGTCCATAAACAGCTTGTACCCTTCGACTTTTTGATTGATAATACTGCAGTAATAACAAATTGTGTGACATTTCTGAGTTAACCTGTGGGTTTAGGACTGATTGAATGTTTGGAGCTGCATGAAACTGGTGTATATAAAATCCCTGAGGAAAGAGTGAGCAGTGAAAATATTTCCGGGGCCAGTGCTGTGTCATGCTCGGTTTAAAACCATATAGTAGAAAAAAATAACCTACTAAGTATTTTTAAAATGGACACGTCATGGACACGTATCTTGATCTTGACACATTTTTAATTAAAAAATACTAATAACTACACTAAATCAAGCCTGATAATTATATATATTATATTTATTTATATGCTTTCACTATTGAACTTTTGATTACTGATTTAGGTGGATGTTTGTGTTTGTGTTTCTTCAGTTTTGTGGCATTAAAATCTAAAAAATAAAAGTTACCCAGCCCTGAAATGTCCTTGAGATGACAAACTGAAGATCAAGTCTGTCTCATTCTTAACATCTTAACAGCGTGGCTCCAGGGATGTCACTGTCGGCCTGTCCACCACTTTGGTCCAGACTGAAATATCTCAACAACTACTGGAAGGATTGCCATTAAATTCAGTACAGACATTTATGGTCCCCAAAGGATGAAGCCTAATTATTTTTGTGATTCTCTGACTTTTCCTCTTGCACCTCCAGAAAGTCAAAGTTTTCACTTATCCTGAGAAATACCTCAGACTCTTTTGACAAATGTGAGTTTGACCCGCTTGCTGTCTAAAAGTTGCTGTTCATCAGATGCCGGGGTTATCACAGTTGTGAGTGATAATGTTAGTCAGAATGGTCATGTAACAGAGTTACCATTCAAGGATAATGTAACTAACACTAATCATACAGACCAAAGTGTGAATGTATACAACCTCATTTTTTTTATGTATGTTATGCATTAATCATGGTTAAAAGATGCAAAACCAGATGAGCCATCCACCACTCACTCTGGTTATTGCTGGCGGAAGGTAAAGGTCCATAGTGTATAAAGTTTTATTTATTTTCTAGGTGGCATAACAACACTGTAAAAATATCAAAATGCTCAATCCATGGAGAACTGCACACAGCATGTATTCAGAAACTGCTTTTAAACCTCACAACTGAAGCGATGTCACAGCTGTACAGTCACCACCCTCAGCCATGCTCACAACAGCCCACCTGTGAACAAATCAGACGAGAGGCTTATTAATATTAATGAGACAAAAGGCAAAACAAATCGCCCTGTTCTTACTACGGAGATGTGGAAATATACTGAGATGGTTTTTGGTACTTAAAAGCACAAATAAAATAAAACATCAGAAAAGTATAAAATATGGGAGCCAAGATGTCTTTCTCCTCTGCCACGACCTGCAGCTCTTCCAGGGACATCCTGGGAGGTTTCAAGGCCACATGAGATGTATAATCCCGGGAGGATATGTCTAGGTCAATCTCGAGGTCCCAGTTGAAGAGAATAAATAGCTCCAGAGAACCATCCTGATCATATGCCCAGTCTACAGTGTATTACAGTAACTGTTTTTCAGTTGTTCTACTCCTGTCCCTAAGGGTGAGTCCAAACAGCCTGTGAATGAAGTGCATTTGAGCACTATGGAGTGGTTCTTTAAAGCCAAACATAAAGTGACTGGCAAACAGTGTGTGTTTAATTCTACAAAAGATTCATTTTAAGAAAGGTTCTCCTCTTCATAACTCATTTTTGTGGCTCTAGCTTGGATAAATGCTGTTTTGAATATGTCTATCTTTGCCTCCCTCCACCTCTTGATCACAGATGAACTTTCGTCGCCAAAAAGAAAAATAAAACACCAAAACTGCAATTTATCGCGTTGTTTTTTTAAACTCACTGCTGAGTCGTATTAAAGACCTTCTGATGTCCACTTTTGAAGAGGCAATCGGTCACAGCAGCCGCCCGGCTGCTCATCACACCTCTATTAGCACTGGAGCCAAATGCTGCTGCAATTACTATCACTGTCATGGCAGACACAAGTGGCACAATCCTGGTGATTAGAGTCAGGCTTTGGCTCAGTCTCATGGAAATGCAGACATACACATGCACACGTACACACACACACAGTTGTAACTTGGCTAAGTGGATGCTCCATCGCTGTGGTACACTCAGCCACCTGCTGCCATCGCCGTACCTTCGCTTCAGGCAGGAACATAACAGTGCCTGAGACATTAGACATTAGTCATTAATTGAGCTTAATCGTCGCATTGTTTAATTGTCTGAGACCAACCTAATGATTATGCCAAACTCAAGTGCACTAAACACCTGGCTGCAATAAACTTGAAGCCATAAGTTTCTTAAGCTAAGGGTGGGGACTGGAAATGGGTCACAGGCTCTCCTCTGCTGGGTCCACCTGTGACGAGAACAGGTAACTTTTAATGAGCCCTGGACAAGGCTGAACTTGAATCCAGGGTTTAAAACTTTACAAACACATATTCACAGCTAATGGAAAGTCTGCGTGTGAATCACAATTCCTTAAATAAACATTCAAGTTTTTTGGTGTTGATATTCCTGCAAAGTGTGGTAATTAAAGTTTATTTTAGGGTGAACCCATGGTTAAGATTAGAATTAGTGTCCACGAATAAAGACAGGCACTGTAATTGTCCTCACACCCAAAAGGATTCAAACGTGTGTGTGATTTATGCCTGGAGCAAAACTCCAATTACCACAACTTTGACATTCTTGTTTGGCAGGACAGTGACAGTTGGCTAAAACCTCCAGGATTTGTTGTGAAAGTGTGGGTGCACAAACACATTTACACACATGTATTGTATTGTTTCAGTTGGCCAGCTACTGATTCAGGAGGCTGTTGCAGCCATTGGTGGTCTAGATTGAATGAAAGTCCATGTGCATGGAGGGATGGAGTATGGGGCGATGAGAGGAGGGATGCATGTGGCAGGGTGGAGGGGCTTTTGAGGGTTATTGAGTGGACGATTGCCCACCCTTTGTGCTCCAAATCCGGGGGAATCTGCTGGCCATTGTAGCTCCATGCTGTTCACCAGCCAGAGAGCTGAGAGAGGGGATTTCAGCTCCGCAGAGCCGATGATGCAGGTTTTTTTCAAAATCGTCCTCTCTGGGGTTGCTCTTTTATCCCCTCTGTCTTTTCTTGCTGTCTCTCCGCTTTGTTCTGGATGCAGTGCACAGTCAGCCCCGGCCAGCTATAGTATAGTAATCTGTGAGTGACCGAGCCTGGTGATCCAGTTCTGGGGTCTGATTTAGGTTTTGGGGTAACACCTACGTCTAGTGTGGGGCATGTGCTGCGGCTTATGATACAGACAGTTCAGTTCCCCATTTTTTTTTCCATTTTGTCTAGGTTAACAAGTGAGGGAGAAATAGTTTGTATTCATATAGACCAGGCTATTTTTGTCAAAATCCACGCTTATCCTCTTATTACTTACACAGCTCTGCTCCCCCTCGCCAAATCGTCAGCGTGGAGAAGCTTCTGAAACAGCATGTAGACTGTCAGACATCAGACAAGTCTCAGCTGAAACCAATACTAATGAGATTCTTTCAGGTAGGTTGGCAGTGTCTCAAGACGGAGTGACGCACCAATACCAGTGGCGGAGAAAACTGCTGTGCAAATATATTTGATATGACACAATCAGATTTAAATCAGCTCTTATCTGAAGTCAAATGAAATACAGCTTACAGTGATATTCATTTTATGAGGAAAACAAGGCTTTAGTCTCACTTTCATAGGAAATTACTTGCAGTAAAGAAGTGTGTTTAGCCCCCTGTAGTTTTTATTAAATTGACTTTTACCGGTTTCTCAATGTGACTCTTGCTGTCTGGCTGTCTCGATATAGACTTCAGTAGAAATGCACAAGTTTTGACTGAAAAATGAATGTTGAAATTAGTGTATTCAGTTTATGCGGCTTGTTAGCTACAGTAATTAACCACGAGCTGACCATGAATAGCAGCGCACGCGTGATTGTCAGAAATAGCACTTTAAAAAACTCTGCTGATTTATCAAAGCACCGCTACAACACTGCTGGAAAGAAGATCAAACTCAATCGAGCACCACCAGACATATCGTCTTTTTTATTCCACACATTCCTCTTCCTTGTCAAAGCTTGGCACCTGCACTACCCACAATGCAACTTCAGTTCTGTCAGAGATCCAGGTGTGTTATGCTAGTAGTCTCAAGCTGCTAGCCTCAAGCAGAGACAAGGAGTGGGCTACAGACGTCTGGTAAACTCACTGCTTTCTAACTCTTCAGCTCCAGAGTTTTTTTTTTTTCTTTCCATTTTCAAACTTATCAGCTCCAAACAAACGCTGACTCAAGTGACAGCACTTGATTTATCAGACTTCAGGCGGCTCCCTCTGGAGCCATAAAAGGATTCATCCAACTTTTTTTCACAATAGCAGCAGTACTCCCCAAGACCTGTAAATAAACTTTGATGTGTAAAACTGTTGGAGTTCCCTTTTAATGGAGTTAAAGAGCCGATTCAGGTTCATGTTTATGCTGGACATAAAATTTAACATTCACTGTTATGTTGTACATCAACACCCATTTGGGTGTTTAACAGTTTATTGACTACCTACTGTTGTTTGATTGATGCACTGGGGAACAAATGAAATTTAATGTTCAAAGTCAGTTTGAGCACCTTGTTCAGCTTCAGTCGGCTATAATTCTGGCTTTCCGAGCTTTATAAGCTTGTTACCTTAGTAGGCCAGTGTTTACAGTTTAATATCGGCTGCTTTGATAAACCTGCTTCAGCTGTTTACATGCTGCTAAAACTAGTAACATACAGCTAGTAAGAGAGACTAGCATGTTAAAACGGTTAACTATTAGATTGTGACACAGTTTGAGGCAGATGCTGAAAAAAACAGGAGGTTTATTAAATGAGGAAGCGCTGTAGCTAACAGGGGTGTCCAGCAGCACATAGTTAGAGGTCAGAAATGGTTCCTGATGTGGAGTCCAAAGCATTTATGGCTTATTTAAAACTATATCCCAGCATGTCAGACATGTGGGGAATAAGCAATTGTGAGCGAAGCAGAAAAATATCTCTGGGGATGACAAGTCAGAAAATAAATGGAGCTTCCTGGTGATTTTGGTGTATCAGTGCAGATGTGTGTGTGTTTGTGTATGTGTGTGTGTGTGTGTGGGTGGGTTTGGTTCCAGTCTCGTGCTGGGTTGTCGCGTCTCTCTGCTCCATTTCCTGTCTCCCGGCTCTGTGGGCTGCCTGGAGGAGGGGATGTGGATGTGGAGTGAGGTGAGATGTATGCTCTCCTTTAAAATGAAAGAGACATAACATGAATCAGTGGTTTATAATGAAGCGAGGGAGGGGTTTAATCAATGCACTAATCACAGGGACGATGGTCCATCAGCGCTGTCACCTATTGACAAAATAAAGACTTCAGAGAGTGATAATCAAGCAATGGCAATATTTTGTTGGTGAAAGTGAAGCTAATGTCTTTGAAGACTGTCTTGAGGCTGGGATTCATGCAGAGACACCAAAAGTTAAAAAAAAAAAACAGTAAAAACAAAATTTATCAAATCTGATAAGTCTTTGATGAAAAGGTCCGCTGAAAAGATGAAAGGAGAGACAGACAGAAGATATGTTGATATGTCAGGAGAGAGACAAATTGCATTAGCTTTCTTTTTCTTCTTCTTTTTTTTATTTACTTATCACGTGAACATCCTGTTTGATACATAATCAGATTGTATGTTCAGTATGAAATTGTAAATATGACCGTAATGTAGTGTAATGTTGAATTTAACATGCACATGATATGGCTGTATGTGTGAATAAAGGAAGAAACTCATGAATTAAGGAGAGTAGTTGTGCTGCAGAAAGGAGATAAATGGTATAAAAGGGGGGAATTTGAATAATGAAAGAAAGGCAGCGTGAAACAGAAATGATGGAAAAATGGTGAAAATAGTAAAGACAGTGGAAATAAAGAGTGAAAACTTTGAGGAGTCACAAAAATGCATTCATTATAATAATCTCGGTAAACCGAGAGAGAGACTGAAACAGTGAAATCCTATGAACGCAACGGGAGAGCTGAAAGTCTCAAACCTCGACTCTGGCAACAAAGTGAGCAGAGTAAGAATGAATTTTAAAAAAAGAAACTGTGAAACCAGCACCAGAAGAAGAAAGAAAAAACGCGGTGTAACGCTGAGGTGAGCCTGCAGGAGAAGAGACGGAGACAACAAGCGGTGACACATTAAACAGAGAACTTTTAACTGGGAACTGAAGGAGCTGAAACAGCAGAGAAATACACAGCACGATGTAAAGAATTAAAAAAAAAAAGGATAAGGAACCGGAGGGATGAAAGGCACGAAACAGGAGAGAACGATCGTGTATGTATGTGTGCATGTATAAATGTGTGTGTGTGTGTGTGTGTGTGAGAGAGAGAGAGATCCTGTATGAGCCGTGTGGAGTGCAGGCTGCATGGCTGAGCAATTCCTGTCCAGTTGGCTGGTTGGCTGTGAGTGTGTACAGTAGGGGGTCCCAGGGAGGGCTTTGATCATTACCGAGTGTGACAGAAGAGTTCTGACAGAGAGGTAACCCCCCAACCCAGCACACACATACACACACACACACACCAGTAAACACAACCACTAAAGTTACTCCTACACACGGGCAGCAGTGGCAGAGATGTTTAGCTGCTTTTTATATCACACTATTTGCACTATTTGCTGTTTTTGCTTCACGTGAGACTGCAGCTAATAAATCTGGTCTTATTTGGTTTGATCAGCCTGAGCAGTCCAAAATCTCAGAGACTCCCAATTTACAATGATTTTAAAGGGATATGGATGAATGATTTGAAAGGGCAGCAAATGTTCATGTCTGGGAAGTTTTTCCTCTTATTTGACTGCACAGAGCTATTATGAAATATCTCGAGCTACAGCAGTAATATGAAAGGATAAAGGTGCGGTTATTTTGCTTTTATCTTTTTTTTTTATGTCGTCAATATATTTAAACATTAACGGTGTTCTCCTTGGCTGAGCTGTAATATTAGCTACTGTAGTACTGCAGCCTCATGTCCATGCGTAGTTGCTCACTTCTTTCTGGGCAGCGATACGGTTGTGTAGTTCAAAGAAAAGAAAATAGTTCCAAATATATATTCTGGGGCTTTTAGCATCACACACTGGGTGCAATCTCTACAGCTGATATCTCCAAAACACTGCAACTCTAGATGGATAACACCACACATAAAAGAAAAAATGATGTACTTATGTTTTTGGGGTGAACTGTCCCTTTAAGTGTCTTTAACAGTTTGTGTTGCGTGCTACGACGAGTGGAAGCTGTCCAAAAGTTAGAGGTTGCCATTTGCACTGCGAGCGCAGCTGCAGGAGACGAGTGAAATTACTGCTTGTAGCGAGTCGAGCTCTCCAGAGTTCAGGTAAGGCCTCCGTCCTTTCTTGTGTCGGCTCCCCAGGCATCTAGCCTGCGTTGAGGCCTGTTAGCAGCTCTTACTGCCATAAGGCTCACTGGTGATTAAATCCCCTAACACCAAATCATTTTATCAGCGCTGCCTTTTCTATAGCATAGTTGACCAGCTCACTTAAAAATACTAGGCATTTATATGCTGCTTTAACAGCCTCCATCCCTCAAGCAAGGCTTTTCATCCTCTAACCTGCCTGCAGGGATTTGTTCCCATTTAGCCACAAGAGCATTAGTGGAGTCAGTCACTGACGTTGGACAGTAAAGTTCTAGTTTGCAACAAGTGCTCTGAAAATTAAGATTGAGTCTTTGGGATTGTCTGTTATACTGATTTATGTTACTCATCTTTAGACACCTTACTATTCACTATCACCTGTACATTAAGAGTAAACACACAGACTCACATACAATACTCTGTCACACATGCGGTACTCCACAAGAACTCTCAGCCATAAATAGTATCTTCTTCTATTTCTGCTGCACACCAGTGCACTGTTTCTTTCTTCAAGGCTGCTATTTAATATTAATAAAAGGCTAATTAAAAGTATGGGGGGAATAAATGAACCTGCAGAGCCCGAAGCATCAGAAAAATCATTTGCTTGTTGATGTTTACAATTTGGTATCCACTTATTTTAAATTAAAGAACTCTCAGCCTCACACACTCGCTGTGTTAACTTGTCAATATATACAGTGCAACTGTATTACTTTTCGCAGTTTAAGGAGCAAAAGTGACCCCAAAGGCGATCAAATCATCAGACCCTGTGAAAATACCAGCCCGCACACACACTCTCAGTCCAATAATAGAACATTAATTTCCCAATTTATTTTGTCTCTAGTTGCCAGGCTGCCAGTCCTTCAGGTGTTTTCACTGAGGTTCAGGTTTCTCAGACACTCCGTGAACTGGTAATTAGTTTCCCCTGGCTTTCTGTCTCATAGCCTCTATGTGTGTGTGGGCGTGCATGCGTCTGTGTGTGTGCGAGAGAGAGTCACATCCAGACAGAAATCAATTTCAGGCGGAGATCTATCAGCTTTTGTAGCCAGCGATCCAATCATCAAATAATGCATCTGATATCACGCTGTCGAGGTGGTCTGTTCAGGGAATGATTCACTCTCTCTCTTCTCTCTCTCTCTCTCTCCCTCTTGTTCACCTTCTCATTCTCTCTCTCTCTCTCCGTCCAATTCCTGTCTCCGCCACCCACACACCTGCAGTATCTCACCCATTATGTCACACACACACAGACACACAGTGAGGTGATGGATAGTATTTGGAAACACGTTTTTACCTCAATATCATCAGAGGAAAAACCCTTCTTCAGATTATTTCACACTGTTAGATATCATCAGTCTGATATGTTCACAGTACGCCAGGTGCTGTTTTCAGATCAAGTGCTGAGATTTATTTCTTTTTTTTCTCCTAAGCCTGCTTTGTCTGCCTCTAATTCCTACAATATTCATTCAGCAGCATTAATAACAGGTGCAAAGAGTGACAGTATGAGTGATAGCGTAGTAAGAGCAAGAAGGATGTTTGTATTAAAGGTGAGAGTTGTGCCTCCTCTCATTTAAAATACTAATGTGTTGCTGCTGCATTGCTTTCTGGTTCATTAAGGAAACTCTTGGTGCAGAAAGCCTACCTCTTGTGTGACGGATTTCTCCCCGCTTTCAGCATCTGATTGCAGAGTGTTGCTGCTGCTCGATTCTCAAACAGTTTATTGCAGCTTTGATCTTATTTTCATAGTTTGGGCCATTATTCCTGTCTGTAATAATCTTGTATTCACCGAATCGGCGACACTGCTAAGAGCAGACAGCTGGAGCAAGAAACACAATCAGTTAGATGATCCGACAGGTTGTACACAACAACAAAACCCCCGTTTAGCCATGTTTATTCGGAAGAGGAGGTCAAATTATACCTACTGGTTTATCTTTGCCCTACTGTGCTTCCTGTAGTTGTCTACAGTGTTCTTATCAACATTTCAGGCACACTCATATTTGGTTTTACATAGAGTCTTCAAGGCTAAATCGCTGCCTTGTTCTTAACCTGTCTAATTGTCTGACTGTTCCTTACCGCCTTGGACTTGGACAGAAATGATGGCCAGAACAATGAAAGGCCTAAATGGTAATAAACAGTAATTATTCTTTATATTTCAGATGGTTAACTGACACCAGCTGGCTCTCGGGATGTTGACGACAGTCAGTCAGTCCGCTGGTCCAAGTCACAATCACAATAGCTACATGTGAATTACCATGAACATTGTTAAAGATCTTCATGGTGCCCAGATAACGATGACAGTGCTGATCGAGTTTTTCCAACACTCGATGATAAGATCGCCAAAAAAGGGCTGAATTCCTGCAAATCTCAGCTGTACTACAGTACTACTGAAGGTAATATTAATAAACAGTGCTAATCTTAGCATGCTAACATGCTAAACATTGCATACTTATATTAACAAGCTATATTATTACACACTGTACCTGTGTTTTTACTTGAATTTTCAAAAAACTGACACGTGTATTCTGTGCTTGGTGATCATTACATGCATCCTGGTCTAGACACATATGCTACTTGTATAATTACATTAGAAAAAAAAAAGATCGTGGTTTCTAAATATGTTCTGCAAATATGTACAAAAAAGGCAGTTTCACACACACAGACCATTACCATTCTACAATGTGTTCACAGCGTACTTCAGAGACCTGCACGCTTCCCTCTGAGCGTTAACAGGTTTTCTTCCTGCTCCACTTGAGTGTGTATGCGTCCGTGTGTGTGTTTGTGTGTGTGTGTGAGGTTAAGAGCTGTGCATGTTTCTCCACTTGAGACTGGAGTGCTGCACACCTGCAGCTTGGCATCATGTGTGTGTTTGTGTGTGTATTTTTATGTAAATGTGCGGTTTGTGTGTGTAACCAAGCAGCAATTGTGTGTGTGTGTGTGTGTGTGTGTGTGTATTTTTTGTAGGTTAAACATTGATGTCATAATGCATTGAGACAGACAACCTCTCCCACTGTGATGTCGTCATGGTTACCACATGAAGACACAATGCTGTAAATATCTCTATTTACCATCAGTTAACCACACACACACACACACACAAGCCATGGACATATGGTATGCACGCACACGTACAATCACACTTTTTCTCTTTCTCACTCACACATTTTTGCCAAGTGTGACACACAACACACACAAACACATTAACACACAATCACTTTCACACATACGTTCAAAAACAGAAGCAGACACACACACACACACACACACACAGACACACACACTCACATAATTCACTTCACCCTGCATCCTTACATACTGTGCATGTGCATGCACATCTCCGCCTGATGACACACAAACAATTATCTCTCTATGCCGGTAAATTATCTTTCACTCATTCAAACACACATCACTACCTCTCTCGCTTGGTTTGCTGCCCCTCTCTCTCCCTCTCCTTCTCTCCTTCAGGAGAAAGGTCAGCTCTCACCAGGAGACCCACCGGCCTGTCAGAGAGAGAGCGAGAAGGGGGAGGAATGATGGAGCACAGCCTATGCTCAGCCGGCTAAATTCGAAAGCACCATTTGTGTGTGAGTATGAAGTGTGATTTCAGGTTGTTTTCATAAAGATCTCCCACTACACAGAAACGCCTAGACGATAAGGAAATGGCTTCATGTCTCCTATTTTGATTCAAAAACAACAAAACTACTATATGGATCACGACTTTGCAAAAATAAACATAGGCAGGTTAATGACAACATTTGTGCTTCATCACCATATATACTGACAAATGTTTTTAATGCCAAGTCCTCTTTACTTTGCTAGCACAAAGCCTCAGACTCTGTCTGAACAAATGCATGAATTACGTCAATCATCTTCAGATTTATTCACCCAGTAGACTCTTCATAGACCCTCAGTTTTAGGATGTAAAAGATGCCAGCTTAGTGGGGGCAGAAGACCAATGTAGCTGGTGTGATGTGTGAAATGAGGGGAAGATTTGAAGGGGAGGAGCTGCAGCTCTCACATTTTAATGAGAAACCACTATGGTAGTGTAGGCATGACAACCATCAAACCCAACCAACCAAGTTTTTATCAAAAGCAGAAGGTTAAAGCTTATAGGGATAATTAAGTACATCTTGTTGTTTTGATACTTTAAACCTGGTGACAATTTTGTTATCAAGTACTCACTTCAGTGGCATTTTTACACTGCACCTCTCACGACAACTCTCACGACTAATTATCTTTATTCACAGTGAAGTGAACTTGAACTGGAATCATATTATAAAAGCATTACTTCCCGTGCCGAGCCTTTCTAAAATTACAACTTTCAAAACTTCGTGAAGACAAACAACGTACAGAGAAATGAAGCTGCATTGAATTCGTCATTTTAAATGAGACGACTGTGATCATTTTACCAAACACGATTCAATTCAATTACCAGTTGTAAAAGTTTGATGGGTGTTCATCAAACCTTAAATCATTTTTTTCATGTACAGAGAATGTGTTGGCGTTCTGATGTGTAATTGGTGAGACTTACAGAATGGAAAACTGTCGAGGGAGTGCTGATGTACCCGCTGATTTTATGCAAAACAAGTGAAAGCTATGAAGAACGATAAATGTGACAGACATGTGAGACTACTGTTACTGCTTCAAAAGAAACGCTAAACTCTCATCTCCAACTGAAAACAATAATTGTCAGCTACAGGAACTAAACAAGTCAGGTCTGTTTCATAAACACAAATATATTTCCAACTATGGTACTATTGTTTCTGATTTCATGAAATACATTTGGATTGGCAGATTTACATCAACTTTATAATGACAGAAAGCACTGACAGCATTGGCAGCCTGTCTAGATGTTACATTTATTCAAATATTTAAGCACGTGCATAATATAAGTATTAACATTTGCATTGCTTTAAAGATGAAAGTTCATCTTGATCTCTTTAAATAATCTAAGCAGTAGACAGTACAGCCTACCTGTTTCGGAGGTTTAGGAGTTTTCAACCACATTCCAGTCTTTGTTCAGAAAATGTTGTCTGCTCAGGTTTCATCACTTCACCTGAGTTCTCTTGTATTTCCTCCCGCTGAAATACATGGGACACAGCCAAGGCGCGTCAGATAGGCAAGATTTTTTACCTGCTACACAGACTCTGTGTTTGCAGCTTCAGTTGATTATAATGGAAGCACTCTGCTGCAGGCGTGCTACAGGTGCCATGCTGTACACCGACATGGGCACGAGCAAATAATCCCAAAAAATAAATAAATCAATGAAAACGGATTATTAGTTTATGCCAGAAATACACACAAGTTCATGCCAGTAGGGTGAATTATTCTGTTTTTTCTAAGAATTAAAATTAGTATGTAACAATGCAGCTGCAGTATACTTTTTATGCTGATACTTTCAGTTCTTAGCAGCATACCTTCCTGGTGTTCCGTACTAAAGAGAGAAGATTTTCAGCACAGACTTCAGTGTGTGCAGGTCATTCTCTATTTATTTTCATTCTTTAAATGTCACCAGAATGCAGTAAGCAAAGCCTCTAAAACTCCCTAAAACTTTTTTGGATTGATTTGATTTTTAGATGTTTGGTCACGTCTTGTGATGATACTTAAGCTATCTGTACTGGCTGATGAAGACTGAGTGGTTAAAAGCAGCAGAAGCTCATTACTGGACAGACTCTCTCTTAGATTTCTCTCAGGTCATTTCATTACATATTTCCATTGCCCTTTAAAAAATTGTATCTCATTGGGAAAAGCAAGACTATTCAATGTAGAAAGGTTACCTCTCACTCCGCTCTCAGGTTTGTTTTGCCTCTTTACTGCCAACAGGAGTATGTAACAGTGCTACCTAATGGAAAAAGGGAAATAATTAAATAACACTGGTGATACCCTTTAAAGCTGCAAGCATCCTTGACTGTCCTCTACAGAGACTAGACAGTATTTTCCTCTTTTTTCATCCTGTTTTTTTCTTTTTTCTTTTCTTTTTTTTTTTTACATTTCACCTTGTCCTTGTCTGTTATATCTTTTGCTTTTAGTGAAATGTCTTCTGAAGAAACTCAATTCTATATCCATACAGATACCAAATATACATCTACTGATTATGCTTTCTACAATATTTATGTGTATTTTCTTCAGATTTTCGCACTGTCGCAAACAACAATATTTTCAGTAAATCTGCACAGACTATTATACTTACTTACTCATCCAAACACATACTACAGAGAAGAGAAGAATAGAGAAAAGAACAAGACCTTGAGTCGAACGGGGAATAAGAAGAATAAAAAGATGAATTTGAAGGTGGATTTGATTCCCTCAGGCAACTCCAAGGAGACTGACACAGGTAGAATATGAATGAGGAAAGAGTGTATGTGTGTGTGTGGTGGTTGGATGGATGGGGGGGGGGGGGGTGACTGGTGGTAGTGAGACCCAGAGAGGGAAAGAAAGAGATGTTGAGACAGAGAAATGTCAATGAGAGAGGGAGTGAGGAGAGAAGGAACAGAGTGGAAAGTCGAGAGAAAAGAGGGGAAGAGGGTCAAAGAGCCTGAAAGAAAACCTGACAGAAGAGACAGACTGGTAAGCTGATGGCAGAAGACAATAAGGTAGAGACAAAAGGAAATGACAGGTAAGAGGTGAGGAAATAGTTCTGGCATTTCAGGGAAGGGAGAAAGTGAAGGAGAGAATTACAAGCTATGAGACAAAAATGGTGGGAAGGTCGTAAAAGAAAAGTAAGACGATGAAGACTTGAAGATCATGTGCCTTTGAAAAATGCTCTTTTCAACTCAAGATAATGTTTCTGATCGTTCCAGAACTGGTTAAATATGACGATGCTGGTGTTTTGGGGAGGAAAAACCGAGCATTTGGAAACTTCTGACATATGACTGTCGTGTGATAAACTGTCATGGCCTTTGTGTGTGTGTGTGCTCAGAAGCCAAATTTCTGTCGTATGTGATGACAGATGGAAAAGTTCAAGTAGCGTAATGCAGAAAGTCAGATGGAAATGCAGAAGATGAAGAAAATGAGAGACAGAAAAGAGAAAGAGTCAAAGAAGGCTGTTAATGTCACAGGAGAGCGACGGCGGGGAAATGGAGAAAAGGAAAATTGGGGGAAGTTTGGATTAAAGGGAGGAAGATGGGAATGAGAACGGACAAAAAAAAAGAATAGAAAGGAAGGAAAAGGAGGAAAAGACATGTAAAGTGAGAAGAGGATAGGAACACAAGACAAAGTGAGAAAAAAGGCAGCAAGATGAGTATAAGAATGAGAGAGTAAAAAAAAAGTCAGACAATCAGGAGTAGAGCAAGACTGACAGATCGGCAGGAGGGAAGGAGGAGGGAGTTGGTCTGGGGATCAAACTGGTCTCAGAGATCATTTGACAGGAGATGAAAAAAGGAGGTGATGAGGAGCGAAACGGTGCAGATGAACAGACAGGGAAGATGAATGCAGACGAGGACTGGAGGTGATGAGATAAAAGAAAGACAGGAGAAAAGGGGAAGAAATACAAGGATGGGAGACTTAAGTACCTGTGGTGTCACCTTTGTTGGTGCATGACGCCACCGCTCTGCAATAATATGAATGGAGACAGCGTGGGCTGTCTCGAATCCCCAAATTTTACCTGCTCTATATATAGCTGTATGTGGTTTTGTCTTCCACGGTGTTTGTGCTTTATTAAAAGCCCCGTTTCAGTGTGGAGACAAAGTGAGACAGAAACAGGAAAAGGAAGAAAGCTCACACTGTTCACGAAGCAGCAGAGGAAAGATTTCACCTCATGTCACAAATGAGTTTGATGATTTGCCCTAGAACTGAGCTATAAAACTGGTGTAATGAGACTTTGATTAGGTTTGAGTTGACAGCTGCTACGATTCTCCGTGGTACGATGTTCTGCATTTCATCATCAATAAATCATTATTAATTTTGAAATATTACAGTAATTAACCTACAAGATCAGCGGTTAGACAATTTTAGGCTTCTAACAGCCACCTACGCTGCATTTTAAATTTTGTGATGTGGGGTTGGATTTGGAAGAAAATGTGATTGTTTTCTGAAACAAAAGAAAACAAGGGTTCAGACAAGCAAAGATTTTCATTTCCTGCTATAACAGATGGTGGAAGTTGTTGCACGGAGATCTGAATATCACTTCAAACATGTTGATCCTCTCAAGTAGAGTGAAAAAGAACAACGACGTTGAGAGGTGGAGAATTTCTTACTCTCAGGATCAGGGAGAAAAAAAATCTCATTTGTTTCTAATGGAACATGTCTGAAGCTTGGAGTTTGATTCAACTGCATCAAATGTGCACAACAAAACAACAACAGCTACCATGGCTGAGTGTGACAGGCTGAGACACCTGTCAATTAATAATACATAAGTCAAGAAAACAATGTGAGTCTGAGGTTTTCTCTTTTCACCCCATTTTGGGCTGACCAGTTCACCTCACACTGCAGTTCTTGTCAACACTAACTATGTTGACCAGGCATCGAACAGGCACCACAAACAACCAGCCAGACTTGCTGGTGCAGTGATAATGATCCCTCGCCGACTTCAAACCTATAAACAATGTGAGCAACACATGACTGGCTGCTCAGACACACAGACAGTATACACAGAGATGTTGTATTGTTGACGTCACCCATATGTTTATAGTTTATTATATGTATATATAATAGTATGTAAAGCTCAGGGATTCAAGCTCGGGGAAATTATCTATAGAGACAAAAAAAACTATTTTTTATACTAGGCTGTAAACATGCTTATTTCTGCTGTGAAGTTGGACATTTCAACATGGGGACTTATGGACGTTGACTTGTGTCGTAGCCGGCCTCAAGTGGCCGTTTGAGGAACTGCAGTTTTTGGCACTTCCACCCTATCTTCACTTCACAGCTGGACATCCAATAATATTTTCTTGCTATCACAAAATAGTAATTTCCTCACCTCAGCATTAAAACTTGTGGTGCCCTGTGATCCCCAAAGTTGTTTTTTTTTGTTTTGACAGCTCGTTGCAGAGCAAATATTTGTATCCAGATTACAAACAGAGAACGGTAAACACTTTAATTTTAAAAATCTTTACTTATAGTTTACTTCTGGCCTCTCATTGATTTATTTACCCTCCTATACAAGAGAGAGGAAATACACATGAAAAGCAACAATCTGAAGCAGACAAAAAATGAGATGAGTGGAGAATGGGTGTTGTCACGACACGGCTCTGGCCCTGAACCACTGACTCACTCTGATTCATCTGAGGCTTGTTCACTTTTTGACACTTTCAATGTCATTTCCACGTCACAGCAGCATAAAGGTGTGAAGGATGTGTCAATATCAGCAGATATCAACACAGCATGTGTTGGTAAAAGCTGAACACCGCACTGTCCAAATGGATTTTCAACCCATCTGTGTTTTTAATGAGGCGCAATAAATCCTCTATGACTATGAACATATGTTAATACAGTAGCTGCAACATTAATTGCTGAAACAACATTTTGAAAAGAGGCACAACAAAAAGGCAAACAGCAGGTTTGATAAAAGAGCTGTTGAGTCTGTCTTTCTTTGGAGGTGTAAAAAAAATTAACAAAAAAAAAGGTTGCTGTTGCTGCTGTGGAAGAAAAACCTCACATTTCAGATTTTCAGGTTATTCTTCGATCTTCAAGTTTTTTTTTTATGTGGTGTTTTATTGGTAGTGCAAGTTTTCTGACCCTGAGGCCCACAAAATCCATTCAGTATCCTTAATAAGATTTCAAAGATTCATAGTCATCAATCTTAAAATGAGCCTGCCTTTCTAAATTTAAGAAAAATTGACTTTTTGAAAGCACAGCGAAACAGCGGGTGAAGAGAGCCGGCGTTCACCTCAGCAGACACACAAAGGACTATAAGAGTCATCACTCTTCTTACCAATTCAATTTAGGGGACAGCTGAGGAAAGACTTGCCTTACTCCCCATTTATTTAACATTTGCTAAGGATGGATTCTGATGATAACTATATGATTATGAGCCACCCTCGACAGTCTGCCCTGTCTGTGCTGTAACAGACCTCCAGGACATCCTGTCTGAAACGTCACGGAGTGAAGGTCAGACATAACCACCCACAAAACTCAGATCAGTCACATTAATGTGTAGAGGCCAGGAAGTAGTGATTCAAGTCGTAGTGACATCTAAGTGTGGGTGGATTGCTTGTGTACGTGCACAGACAAAATAGCAACATAGGAAATCCACAAATGCCCTTTAGCAATGTGCCTGATATTCGCCTCTGTCATGGAGACAATGTTTATAGTGCTGTCAGCTATCAGGCTATGTCATGGAGTTTTGTTGGAAAGAAAAAAAAAGTAATATTTCAGATCCAGATCCAGGAATCTTCCAAAGGATTTTTAAACATTGTTAATTCAGACATATTGCATTATTTTGAGAAACTGGATCACAAAAAAATCTGTATCCCTGTGACTGTCTGTCACTATTTGTGCATTTTGATCGTCATCCAAGTCAGAACTTTTTAAAAATGTTTAATACTAAAGTAGTGTATTTAGGATAAGGCAGCCTTGGCGGAGGTGGATGAAAAATGAAGATGAATCAAGTGTCTGAGTAAGCTTTAATAGTCCTCAGAATATATTCTTCACATCTCTTGATCTTTACTGAAGGGATGAACATCAAAAATATTCCCTCATTTGGTATTTTGATGATGATGGTGGAGGGTGATAACCAACATGTCAGTCCAACATATTCCACCACTGTTCAATTAGTTTGAGATCAGGTGACTGCGATGGCCAAAGCATATAATTCACATCATTTTCATATTTATGAAGCCATTTAGGGACCTTTGTGCCCTGTATGAAAGTATCTGCATTTGATATGAGTTTCCACTCATTCATTCATTTTCTTTTAATTTGTCACAGATCTGTATCTATATCTGGAGAATCAGGCATATTAATACTATTTCCATAGTTTGGCAGTTGACCCCAGTTTTTCCTTGTGATTATGGTAAGTCAGGAAACAGCTTAAGAAGCTGTGTTCAACCTAGATGTCAGCTATGACTGGTGGTGGGGAAACTTGTTGACTCACAGGACAATGCAAAAAGAAGGTTGGATTTACTAGAGCCAGATCGTTTTTCTTTAAAAAAGTCCTTTTGTTTTTCTTTTGAATAAATGTAATCACAGACCAGCCAGACTGGTAAGGATGAGAGAGTTTGTTGTGGTTTACAAATGTCACCTCAGATTGTTACCTGGTATTGCCATTTGGGGCTGCAAATGCTCAGAGCTGCCTTTGAATAAATGTGCTGTTTGCATCCACTCACGAAATCCCAGTGTCTGTTTTTATAAAAGTCTTGTTGAAAAACTTACAACAGCTTGTGGGAAAAGAAAAGAAAAGTTTTAGTGGAAACAAAACACTTTGATTAGTATGTAAAACCATTAAAGTTAGCATAGCGTAGCTGTTCATGTTTGTTAGCTATGCCAGGCGTACAACAGTGGCACAGTTAAATTGTAACGGACTTTGCAATGCAAACATAAACATCTTCCACAAATGACATTTGACTTAAACTATGACTGGATGTCAGAAAAGGATGGAGAGAAAAAAGAAGTCTTGATGCTGAAGTGCAAACCTCCAGAAGTCAAGGGTTCAAAGCTAGCAAGCTGCTGTTCAGGAAAAAGTTGATGTGTGATCAAATAAACAACAAATAATCGGTCATCACTTATTATCATAAAGCAGTCCATGGTGCTTCTAAACATGTTGCATAAAAGCAATATCACATTCGAGGTCCTGCAGTTGTACTGAATATCAGCAAGGCTGTGATTATCTTCGGCATTCGGTGTGTGGTATTGCTTAAATATACTCCTCCTATTGTCAATAAACTGTTGTTTTTTGCAAATATTGTTCCATAAATTGTGCATTTGTTGGGGACTATTTTCAAAGATTCTTATTTTTTTGGCCTCTTTAAGTTTTATTTCTGATAGAGACAGCTGAAAAGTGATAGGAATGCGGGGAGAATAATGGAGCTCTGTGGCACAGAGGAATAAGACATATCAGGCTTTGCTTACTAACAGTACTCCTTGAGAGGAAGGCGAGGAGAGATGGAAAATGAGAGCAACAGAGTGATGGAGCAAGTACACCTGACTCCTGGTTTGAGGATCGTCTGATGTCATTGGCGAACGGAGAGAGACACCGAGGGAGGAGAACAGGGTGGGGTGGGGGTGGGGAGGTAGGGAGCAAGAGAGGAGGAGAAGAAGGAGGAGGAGGAGGAGGAGAGGAGGAGGGCTAGTAAAGGGAGTAACGGTCGTCTCCATGGTGAAGCAGTGGTCGTCATGGTTACCCACAGAGCCCGGGTCAGCGGCTCCAGGAATGTGCATGCTGTTTGCACACACACGTACACACACGCACACACACTGGTCATTATTTTCTCCCCCTCTGTTATGTGTGTGCGCGCGTGTGTGTGTGCTGACAGATGAGCCCTGTTGTCAGAGTCACCAAGGGTGTGAATGTCTACACTTCAGGAGGTAAGGAAAGAGGTGTGTGTTTTTAGTGTGTGTCAAATTGAAAAAGAGGCATTGAGTGTGTGTTTCCATTTTTTCCTTTCAGGGTTACAAATGCATGTTTGCATCTGGTGTGTGTTTTGTTTGTGTAGGTGTGTGTGTGGTTGGGTCAAATAGGTTCATAGCGAGGAGGGGCGTGACAAGACAACTGTGACTCAACTGAAGCTACCACATGCAGGCGCCTGACTGTTTTGTATATGTTTGTGTGAGCGTGTGAATGTCTGTGTGTGTGTGTTTATCACAGCAAGGAGTTAACCAACATGCACCGCTGTGCTGCCATTTCTGTATCAAAAAAACATCAAAATCTTTTCCTTTTTTTTTTTTCGCAAGTGGTGGTTTAACTCACAGAGTGTCACACACACAGGTCTCCGCCTCCAGACATGCTCACCCGAGCACAAAATCAGAAGTTCAAGCAAGAAATTCACTCACTATTTTCCCAGCGTCTTTCCACTACGTTTAGGCTTTAACTATGATTCACATGGTTACCGTGACATGCAGGCTCGCTGCAAACATGCCACACTACACTGCCCTAATGTGCTCTAATGTGTTTGCTTCTTATTGATGTTTCTCCCATTTGAACCTACGTACCATTAGTTCTACTTATTCTAACTCCACCTGCTCTGAAGCCCCTTTATCCTGTGTACTGCATAGCTGTCTACACACAGCGGAGTAATGATAGGATGACTGTATGATATGTATTCTCACACCTAATTAGCTGTATAGCTGCACAAGCTGCCATTTTAGTAGCATAGCGAAAAGAAAATATCTTATGGTGAGCTAATTATTAGGGATGAACCGATACAGTTACCGATATCTGAGGTTTAGCATCGGCCAATACCGATCTGATACCAATACAGAAAAACAGCACAGAATTACGGTAACAAACTGTATGTCTCATTGGGTAGAAAAGACTGGGATCATTCTTTTATGCAAGGCAACATCAGACTTGACTTAAACATTTCTTTCCTATTTTTTTAAACAAACAAACAGATTTAAATGCACTGAATTACTTATTTATTTAATAACTGTGCACCGGTACAACAATCTTAAAAAAACAATAGTTTCACAAGCTTGACAGACATAAACCGTCACTCAGTTCTTTGTAATGATTTAGTTTAGTGCAAACAATGATTTTAACATCTTTCCTCTTTCCTTCATCTCCTTCAAAGTTAGCTGCTTCATACCGCCTCCGTTTTGTTTACTCAAACAACCCTATGTGCTCTCTGGCATGAAATTCCTGTAGGTACTTGATTAAGTTGGTTGTCTAACTTGGGAACATTTGCTGCGCGGGTATTGCAAGCAGCCCATTGTTGGCTGAGGTAGTTCCAGATAGCTTGCTCCATTTTGAAAACAAGGTGGGCTTCCACATGGCCTGTTGCTTGCATATGACGTCACTCATTGTCACCGATACCCGATCTAGAATTTTCTTTAATATCACCAATACCAATACCAATACGGGATCGGTGCATCCCTTCTAATTATAGACGATGTCATAGATGTTTATGACAACTTAATGTCACTGCTACTGTGCTAATATTTGTATGTTACCATGGTACCATCAATGTTGGATGAAGCACAACATCAGCATGTTTATATGATAACAGCCTACACATGAGCTGAAAGAAAATATCTAATTAATTATACACTAATTATAGACAATGTTAATTTGCCTAATGTCAGTGTCATCTTGCTAATATTAACATATTACCATGGTATCATTACTGTTGTTGATGAAGCACAGCATTGATACAGTATGTTCATATGATAACAGACTGAGCTGAGCCAAGTTTTGGCTTTGGCCACAGAACAGACGACAGGTTGCAACATAGCTGTCAGGCTGAATTTTAAACTTCTTTAAGTATAAGAAGGTCTTCTTACAATTACCCTTCCATCCGTCTGTTTTGTTTTGTGGTGTGTAATGATGTTACAGCTCCATCGACATACTTCCATACTTCAACTAGGAATCTATAAACCCTGAGCTTATTATGTTCAGTGATGGCTTTTTTCAATTGATTATTCTCACAAAATCCATACATGGCAGCTAGGGACTACTACGGGGTTAAAGTTAGCAATTGATTGGTGTCATGAATATTTTAGAAAAGCCTCAAAGTGCATCACACTGATTGCTGGCGATGGATGAGTGCTGCAGAACTGCCTGATACGTTTGCGAACTCTGAGCTCAACATTCTGATGGAAAGGAAAGGACTGACACTTCACACAGATTGTATGCTACTCAAATGTTAAGATGTCAGACACTTTGCTATGGCATCTCACAGTGTAGCAAGCAGTGTCAAAGCTGATGCTTTGAGTGCTGTTGTCGAAATACACCACCTCAAGGTAAATAGCTGCATTTTGTAGCTCTGAGTGACACAAGTGATGCAGTGATGTTGCCTATAGAAGGACCTGAGCTAGACATCCACCCAGCTGAAGAGTGCCTGACAATGGTTGACAGAGAAGGAGAGTGTCCCTTAAATAAATGATCTTGCTATGTTCTGTTTGTACCCTGGAAAAAATCAGTTCATCTAACACTAACAGGTTTCATGACCCGGGGGCAAAGCAGACCTACGGAAAAGGCTTTGTGAAAGGTCATAAATTCACAAACATCAACAGACGGAGTGGAACAGGTTCACCGGCTCTTGGATCGTCTTATGTAGGTCTGAGGTGTTTTGAAGGTCACTGGCAATACACAGCATGCCTGGTTGAACCAGCCAGAGTACTTCTAGTACTCAACCTCCTGTCCTTTACAGCTCTGACTTAACATTTCTACTCCAGTGAGTGTTGCATTGTTCACTTCCACCTCATTTTCACACATCAGACCCTGGAAATTAATTGAGCACTTAAATAATAAAGAGCAAAAGGACAGGAAAATTTGTGTTACCAAGTGAACAATTTAACTGATTTTGTCTGCTTTAGTGAGAACTATATATAAAAAAAGAATTCACGCGCAATTGCTTTATGAAAAAAAATATTTTAAGAGTAGAAATCATCCTTGGATTAAATTGCCATTTTCTTCTATTAAAGGCACAGTGTGTAAAATTCATGAGGCTGACAGAATATGGCAGAAATGGAATAACATATGCAGTACTATGTTTCCCCCCCATGACCCTGATAATGATAAGGAGTTACAGGAAATGGATGGACGTTTTTGTTTGTTTGCCATATATTTCCATAAACACCACAAGTCTACCATGTTGAACTGCCATGTTTACGCCAGTAGGCCAGAATGGACCTACTAAACACTGTCTGTACATAGAGTCTATCACGTTTTTCATACATTTGATGCCCACCACAGTTTTTCCTTCAAGGACGTCGGCGAGGATGAGGTGACTTACGATAAACAATTACACAACCAATTTTTTTTTATTAGTGTTATAAATACTGTCGTATCTTCTCAACCTTACACATGAACTTGAACACTCCTGATCTTGACCGTGACCCCACTCTGACACACGACTCTGCGGCCCTACAAATGACCTTTGACCTCCGTGACATAATTCATCATCAACAAACCCTTGTGTGCGTCGTGAAAGGCCTTTGAATGGATCTGAATGGACCTCCCACTTCACCTTTATTGTCGCTCTATTCAGTCTTGATCGGGGCTCTCAATGGTACGTCGGGCCCCATCTGTGAATACCTTGGGCCACACTGCATGATAGACACTGAAAGGCATTAAATACATCAACACAGACATCAACAGTCTTTCTGAAAATGCCTCAGTTGGCGTGTAATGCCACTTGAGGCTCCTTCAATTACAATTTTGGACAAGGTCCTCAAATCTAATGTCTCTGGTGGCGCCGAGATGGCCCCTTTGCCAGCTTTTTTGTGTTTATAGGGTCACAGTGCCTGTCTTCGGTGACAGATATTGTAAAGTATTAACACATCAAGATAGATGTAGGCATTCTTTGAAATAAAAGACAAATCAGAAGTTATAGTCAAATGTCATTTGTGGCGCCAAGACGACTCCACCTGGGCTCTCAACTGCCCTCAAAGAATGATGTTCAACTGAGGATCATTTCTGAACGTCAATCAAAAATGTCACATTCGTGTCATTTAAGGCGCCAAGCACATTCTGGCTTTGTTTGTGGTTACTGGGTCACACTTTCAGCCGCACACATGGTACTAAAAAGGAGTAAATAAACATCAATGCAGATATTTTAATGACCCTTTTTCATTTTTCAGCACCAAAGCCACTCCACTGTTGACTGTGTTAACTTAATGGGATTGATCTTTTCATTCTCACACTGTTTGGTTCAGTCGTTGATGCCAGCACTAACGCTTTGAGCCCAGAGTTAGATTTGAATCTATTCTCAAGCTGTCACACTTGGTTTACTTTTGCTGGGTCTGTAGAAAATTGGTACAGAATGAAATAAATGATCTGAAGGCATCAATGAGATTGTTTTACCTCAGTGTGTCTCCCCCTTCAAATAATTTACCAGTCTCAGACTACAGCTTCTGTATTGTGATGTTTTTTTCTGTATGGTGGCCTGGTGTGTTTGAGGTAAACAACATTCCAGTCCATTTTCAGCCCTGGGAGGAGGGCATGAACCATTAGCTTCCAGAGACCAGCCCATTCCTCCACTGTCTGTCGGTCTGAGAGGAGAGAGCTGGCAGGCAGGCAGGCAGGATAGCTGGCTTCCTGGTTCATTGGCTGGATGGCTGGCTGTTACACTCTGGCGGACAGAGATGCCAAAAAAGTGGGCACGGAGAAGCCTCGGGGGTGGGGGCAGAGAATAACAAATGACACAAGAAAAGCGACCTTGTAATTTAAATGCAATTGTGAGTGTTTCTGTTTTGTCTGAAATATACTGCTGCACACAATAACAACACAAAGTGAGGTTTGGCTTTAGGAGGTAATGACTCGTGTTTTATGCATCTGAGCTCAACAAATCACTCAAAGACGCAAAGATAGTCTGAGAGCTGTGTGTGTATGCCTCGAAAATTGCAATATCATTGGTATCAACACTTTAGCGATAAGAGTTGCACTATATCGCACTGAGGACAGTCAGTTTGTTTCTTTTTAGTCACACGCAACTTGTCCTCTGCTACATTAGCACAGAGCCAGATAAATTGGATTGGTGACTGATTGGTGATTGCCTTGGTAATTGGGCATTGATTACTTATGCTGAGTCCACCGTTGACAGAAGCAGGAAGAATCCACTAAATACATGTTATGGGACTGATGTATTTTTCTTACTATTGATAATTTTGTGACAACAGGCCAAAACACTTCCAATATTTCTAGCACAGATACAAGAGACTTTTCAACTGATGTAGAGGGTGAAATCCATTTCAGAAGAAGCATAGAGACCAATTTGCCCTTTTCCCAACAGCCACACACTGCTGGACTGGTCTGGTGTAGCGTACTCTTTGGACTCAACAAGTTTTGGCTGCAGACACACAGCGTTTCCCTCCCTAACATTGCCATGGTTAGATGTGTGTTGCTCCAGCCAGCCAGCTGGCACGGAGACACAAGTTACTGAGCAACATCCACAGAGCAGGACTTTAGAGCTAAGATGGCTACCGTGTAATAGTACAAAGGCCAAAGTGTGGGTGCTTACGCTGACTGGCTTGATGAGTGCCAGTCTGCGTTCTGGCACTGAAGCGGAGTGTTTGTAATTGCAGAATTGTGGCTCAGAGTAGACACCAGGCACTCGGGGTCCAGCACTAAAGAGCAACAAAGCATTTAATTGTTGCCAAAGTCTCAGACAACATTTGCTGCTTTTACACCAGGATGAAAATGACTCCTCGTGTCTGTAGCTTTTCTGTTTACTCGCCAAAAATGGGTTCAGACAATTTGACATATTTCCTCTTCATATCTGTCCAAACTGTTCATAAAGGGCTCCATTATTCTTGCACTCAATTTTCTTTCTGTCCCTTTTTAAATAGAGGCCGGACAGGTTGGCTGTAGCCTTTAATTACTTACTAATACACACAGCAGGGGCCAGGTCAGAGCTGCATCATTTTGGACATACAGGAAACAGCAATCTATTTGGTGCTGATAGGTATGTTTTATGCATTTAGGGTGGTTGTGCAGCCCTGATTTCTGGTACATAAGAGGCCTAGATTCTATGCAAAACTTGGAGAAAAATGTGACTACAATAACAAGCATGTTCTGTAGTCCTCAAGTACACCCCCTGGTTCCATGGGGAGAGGAGTGTTGCTGAGACGTGAATTTGATGACTTAAACTAGCTTTGACAAAATAAGTAAACCGATTTGCCGCTCAACTGTCTCTTCGACAGCAATAACTGATTTCACTGGGACCTGGAGAACAAAGTGTTTCTGCAGTCTGACTGTAGGTGTGTTTTTATTTCAGCTCTGGATCTCACTCGTTGAATGTCGTAGCATCACTGCAACAGTGCATTTATTGATTATAAACCTGAAAATGCGTTAACGTTCTTTCATCCACTGTGAGTATTGCGGAAAGGGAAAGTTTGCACTGGAAATGGCTTTTCTAGAACACAAAATGTCACCTACGTTTGGCTGGTGCATCCACTTTGTGTGGAGAAGTTGGTCTCTTGAAATGACTACATGACCTGTGGAACTTTAACCAAGGTTTCCCCGTGTGACCTTTTCGATGCTTTAAACCAAAAAAAGACTGTTGTGTTGTTTACAGATAAGTGGCTTCTGTCTGACAACAGAGATGGGCACAGTGGCCAGAACTGCAAATAGCAGCAGAGGAAGGGAAACCGGCCAAACAGGCACTTTGGAGCTGAGCGCTGCTCGAGCTTCATACTACTCACTGTGAGTGGAGGTTCAGATTGTTTATTTCACTGTGGAGGAGACCACTTTGTGCTAAATATTACTGCCTGCTAAAAATAACAAGAGAGCGTGGCTAACTTTAATAAAAAATCTTAAAACTTATCTTTGTTTTCTTCACTGTAAATTAGTGAGAAAGACAGACAGAGTTAAACGGTCTGCTGGTTCCCTTCATAAATGTGTCATCCACTGAGCATACATCAATATAAGAACACTTCAGCAAATTACATTAAAGTGCCACAAGTAAGCAGCATCTGTCGAAAAGTTGTCCCATGTCTGGTTTCTGTCTGCTGCTGCTGCTGCTGCTGCTGCTGAGCCTCTCCATGAAACACACAGATGGGGCATCGCTCGCCTCTGTCTTCAAGTGCCCGTTTTTTAAGAGCCGAACCGCCTCTCGAAAGTCTCACGGATCAGCTACTGTCGAAACTAGAATTTCTCTCTTCAGCTTGTCTCTTCTTTCCCTTCTCTGAAACAGCTTTTTTTGTGTGTTTTGGTGTAAAACATCATCTCATCATCATTCCACCCAAAAGTGCCTCAGATCTGTGGCGTTAACGCAGGAAAAGCCACGTTTCAATTAACAATTGATTGCACCGGTTATGATTTCCCAAATTCTCCAAGTGGTAACTTTTCATGCAACGCCTCATTGGTCTCATCTCAGCAATCAGACCCACAGACAGTTTGTCTTCTTTGATCACTGTGGATCAGTTCAGCTTATTGCATTTATGTTCTTGGTTTGTTTAAGCCCAGTTACACAATTACTTGACAGCCAGGGGTGTTTTCAATGTGAAAACATTTTTCCAGTGGAGTGTTTTCTCCCAGTGGCACACACCATTTTGTAACAGCCTTGTTTGCTCCATTCAGTGGGAGTGAAAAAACCAATACATCCTCTGTGAAACCCAACAGAGCAGTGATGTATAGAAACACCACAGTGCTCCAACAGCAACTGATGCAACGCAATGCATTTTTCACCATTAGGGCGAATATTTGAACCTTCACTTTTAAACTTCTCTAAAAAAAAGTACTTGAAGACGCTGCACAGACAGGCTTTGTTGAAACGCATTATCAGCAACCTGTTGTTTCTTATATTGGGTTTACATTTTGTTCTGATAAACAGACAGACCTTACTGAACCTTTACAGTAAATAAAACAGTACTTTGTATTTTTTTGTAACTCTGACAGCTGAAGCTTCAAACAAGGTGTTTCATTTGCAGTGTACAAATCTGTGGGCACACACAAGTCCAGGACACTCTGACATGACATTGTTTTGATGATGCAGACCAACAGAGGGATTTAATGGTATTAGTGCAGGCGTTCAAATGGACATATCACATTAGAATAGTGTTGTTTATGTGACTGAATGACAGAGGTTGCTGTCCGGAATAAATCCATGAAAAAGGTAGAGACTGACGTGTTATTTTGATGGTATTGGACATTTTTATGAATACACTGATGAATATGTATTTTAGTTATGCTAAGGTTCTGACTGTGGTCCAAAACTCAAACCTATGAATTTTATGGAGATATTCATGGTCCCCAGAGGATGGCTCATACTGACTTTTAGACACTTTGGTTTTGAGACAAATGTCTTGACTTGAACTATTGGATAGACTCACAAATCTGGTAGAGACATTCATGTTTTCCTTCAAGATAAATTATAATTTCCTTAATGTGTACAATACTTTATGGTTGGTTTATGACCAAATATCTTCAAATCTAACATGTTCAGCAACATATGTTAGCATGCTGATATCTTAAACTAAAAGAGTGAACATACTAAACATTATAGCATTATAGCTTTTAAACATCGGCATCTTAGCACTGAAATGAGGTCTCACGGAGCTGCTAGCATGACTGTAGACTCTCAGTCTTAGTAAAGGTCCAATGTGTCAGATTTAGGGGGCACATTTCCAGAATATGGCAGGAATTAAATTTAATATTCATAAATATGTTTTCATTAGTGTTTGATCATCTGACAATAAGAATCATTATGGCTCTAGGTAGGGCCTTTTTCATTTTTTGTGACTATCATAGTTTTTTTGCTCATGAAACAGGAAGGCAAGTCGAGGGGGTTGCAATCTGCACCTTCACTGCCAAATGCTACTAAATCCTACACACTGGTACTATAATACTGTTGGTCTATATAATGATGGGTGCTATGTAGTTGTAGTATTGTAGATTGCAGCATTGTAGCAGAGTGGAAACATGTCAGAAAATGTATTTTGTTATTGGTGATGTCAAAGCTAGGGTGCATCTGTACCTTTTCTCACTGTATCAAACCAGCTAAATGCCTCGTGTTCAAACTGCATTGTCCTCGCCTGGTTTAATAAATTAAATTGATCATGTAAACAGTCCAAAGTTGAAATAAACCTTTTCACATTCACTCTAAACATCCTCGGTCTATCCAGTGTTAATCCTTTTGCAATTTTTTCCCCACTCTTTCCATCTCCGTCTGTCTCTGTCTGTCACTTTCTCAATTTAATTTCTCAGCTTGAATCGCTGCACTGGCTCGACTGTTAACTAGACGAAACACTGCCAAAGTGGTTTATGAAATGTAAAATTTCTGCCAGCCTTTCTTTCACTCCCTCTCTCGCCATTTTCTCCTCTCCCTTCTGTTTACCCCCTGCCAGCTCCCTCCCCACTGCCACCCCCACCCCCCCGCCGCCCTGTCTTGAAGACAGCGTTGCGTTGCGGCTCTGTGCTCCTAAAGAGCTGAAACTGTCGGCCGGGGAAGCGGTGAAATGGAAAAATTTAATCGCATTAAGAGAAAAACCTTCTCTTTTCATTTGTAAATTCCTGGGACACGCTTTTTTTTCCACCCTCTTTTTTTTCCCCTTTTACACCTACCTCTCTCTCACTGTGTGTCCTTACCCCGACATGGCTGCTGAGCTCCGAAAACATCCGCCTCGGCCTCAACACACACATACGCACATGCACACTTTGAAGTACGCACACGTACAGTAGATGTAAGAACGCACTCAAACACTCAACTCCTCACTTTACTTCAGCCGAGGATTTAGCAAACCAGGATGGAGGCCTATTGGATGGGTGCACACACACACACACACACACACACACACACACACATTGTAATTCCTTTCCTTTTTCTGCTTAAACGAGACAGAGATCAAAGACCATTTCACTGACTCCTCCTTTCTTCCCTCCCTCCATCATGCTTTCCCTCCTCCAAGTCGGTCAATGCACCTCAACGGTTTTTCCTTCCTTCCCTTCCTCCTTCCTTCTTTCACTTCTACCTCTTTCCTCCTTCCTCTCTCTCTCTTTCTCAAACCCGGCATCTCTCCTTCCTCCACTGCTAAATTCCCCTCATTTTCTTTTTTCCCTCTTCCTTTCCTTCTTTTCTTTTGGTTCCTTCTTTCTTTTTGAAGAGCCGTGTTCCGGTTTCATGTCGTGTCCACATCCGCCTCCATTGTTGTCATTCAGTTCCACAGCAGTGCACACAAACACACACACACACACACACACACACACACACACACACACAATCTTCATTCCAACACTACCCACCATCCCCACCTCTCTGTGGTTATTGACCTCTTTCACCTAAACACACACACACACACACACACACACACACACACACAGGAATACACACACTGCTTCCATGGGGATGAGCCACCTGAAGAGCCCTGAGGATTAACCGACCAGTTCAAACAGTGTCAAGAGATTTTTTTTTCTCTAAGTCCCCTGAAGATGAAGAAACCCCCTGCACACACACCTACACGCACATGCGCACAGACACACGTGCATGCACACAGACAGATTGCGTCTTAGGAATCAGAAGTGAGATGTACTGCTACAAAATAATCAATAGACAGAAAATTAAACTCATCAGGGATTAAAATTAAACTTCAAAGTATCATCTTTAAGGCTGCAATCAGCAGTGTTTTTCTTTTTCTTGTAATTATGATTTAATGAAGTCAAATTAAATGGGTGGCTTAACAAATAAATGAAATGGACAAATATATATATATTTTAATTTTAGGTTGTTTTGGATGAAAATGAAGGACTGCATGGGAAAAGGATTTTAGCAGAAACACCCTAAAAACACAATATTTAAGCAACTGCCTCATCCACTAAATGTTATCGGCATTGTTGTGAATTTCATTTTGTATCTTGATTCTTACAAGTTTGAGATAACAACACACAAGCTGCCCCCCCTCCCCGCTTTCGCTCGTTTTTTTTTGTACGTCAGCTCTAAACTCTGCGGCCGGTGTCCCCGCTGAACTCGATGGTATCTATTGTGTGTAAAAAAGACCAGTTAGCTTCACATTCCTACTGGATACTGTCACACTAAAAAGCACAATAGAGGTGCTTTCACACTGCAAATCTTTCAGTTCAGAGCCGCAAACGTCAGCCAAACTGTAATACCACTCTGTGTGTGTATGTGTCCCTACTCTTTCACTTGCTCGCTCTCTCTCTCTCTCTCTCTCTCTCTCTCTCTCGGCCATCAGAGGGAGCTCTCATGCAACCAGATCACCCCATACAACGCCACCTAAATGTTAATTATATCACCATGAAGTTGAAGTTGATGCCAGAAATCATCATTCGCCACGTGTGTCTTTGCTGTCTGGTCTGCATGCGGCATGCACGTCTCAAGAGTGAGATTTAATCGACAAAATGTCTTTTTTTAGACATCTGTAACGCCGCTGACTTCATCTATCTGTTAAAGTGACGGGCTGTGACATTCAAACACAGATATCTGTGACACAAATGTTCTGTGAAGGCTTTAGTTAAACATGACAAGATGATTTAGGATGGAGCTGCGACGCTGCTGTGATATTGGAGAGAATACAGATATAAAGGAAAAGAGATGTCCTGTGCTCTCTCACAGCCTGAATTCCTGATGGTCTCTAAGTTGAATCACTGGTGGCTCAGTGGCTCAATTAATGGCCATCGTCAATGTCAGGGAAACCCGTGACTAGCTTCTCACAAGTCTAATGAACCACAATTTCACATTACTGTCAATTCTAGAGACTGATGGTATGATGATTACTGTGGCTTCATGAAGATTTTCCCCCTCTTTGCACGGCGCTGCGTGCTGTGAGGAGAAAAATTTCACATTTTATAAAGAATCTCCGCTACAACATGCAGTCTGTGTCTCATTTTAACAACATACAACAATGGCCAAGCCAAGAACTGAGATCTAACAGCTGGAATGTAGCCTCGCAATCACCTCCCACAATCAGTCGAAGTGCCTGCACATCATTGAGCAAACTCTGGCTGCACTGAGAATCCTGCCAGTATGGATTAGAAGAACTGATCCAGTTTCCAAAGGCTGATGTTTCTCCACATACTGGACTATTTCTGTAAATGCTGTGATGTTTAGATAGTGTGCACCAATTCCAATGTCTGCTGGGATTTCACCAACTACCGCAGCGATTCAGGAGAGTATGCTGTGAGTATACGGGACGTTCAGCGTTCTCTTCAGAGCTTATGAATGCTGAATGTTCAGATCCCTGATAGCTATCCACGAAGATACATGGTATGACATCACTGACACTGATGTCGAGGGGAAGACTGTTGTGATGTTGAAATGCCACATAAGATGACAGGAGTACCAACTGAGACATCAGCACAGATATACGTTAATAAACTCAAAAATCAGGATATGAGTCCAAACATGTCATCATCCAGACACGTGAATTGATTTAATTGTACAAAAAAACCTTCCTCCTAGCTGTTCCGTGCCTCCTAGCTCATTATCTATTATTGATCTCTTTATCTATATACACCGGCTTTTGAGATCAGCAGCATCATCATCATCATCATCATCCCCCTCGCTGATCTGTTTCCAGGGAAACATGCCCTCAGAGCAAATCGGATGACCCGAGGGAATTGAATACATATAATCTGACTGGTGCTGGTGTGCGTGTGTGTATCTCTGATGGTCTGTGTGTATTTAACCTGAAGGTATTGTTGGTGACCCTTGTATAATCTCTGCACTCTGAGTGCTCCGTCTGTTCCACCTTGAAAAGGGCAGAAGATCTCACGCCACGCTAGGTACAACGTGTTGTACGTGCAAAAAAAAAAAAAACACCCACAACTTACAACACAATCAGACTAACGAACACACGATCAACTCAAGAGGGAGCTAAAACAAACATGGCAGCAACGTAAAGGCACTAAATAAAACTCAGGCACAAACTATGACACAGGATTTAATTTCTCATGTGAATAATCTAAAAAAAATATTTACACAATTTCAAATGTGCTTTTTTTTTTTTTTTTTAGAAGGACTGCCCGGATGAGTAACCTGCCGTCTTAGTGCACTTAAGCAAGACCTCAAACTGCTCCACTGGACAAAAGATCAGACTGCGGTTTGACTGGGTAGCTTCCGTATGTGTGAACATGTATCATGCTGTTAAAAGGACATTTACCCTGCTTATTTAACATAGAAACAGATCTAACCTGGAAATACACAAAGGTAAGCAAAGATACAAATGAAATATATCTGGAGCGTCCTGCAACATATACAGTGCAAAAACCCTGATGCATACGGAGGAGACACACTTCACAATGACTAGAGAACTGGAAAACATGCAAGGACACAGATACAACATAAATGCGGACATAAAGACACAGAGTACTCATATAGCCTGCCACTTGGCATGCGGTGGATGCTTTTATCTAGAACTCCCTGCGATGTATTTTTAGTGCAGGAAGCCTCAGTGGGAATGAAATAAAAGGTTGGAATATGTAAGATCCATGACTATTAGCTCGATGCGGATACTGCGATGAATGCATCAAACGCCACAAACGTATACACATAAATAAGCTCAGGGGACATATAAGGGATCCATATATATAAAATATATGTATGTAACAGTAGAATAAATCAACAGAGAGGTGACTGAGTTCATCACAGAGAGGGCTGGAAGCCTTTATGTTGTATTTTAAACGGTATGAAATAACGTGAAATGTCAGACGTTGTGAAAATGTTTCAGAATTGCCTAAGAATATAAAATAGGAACAGATTTTACTTTGAAAGTAATGCAGGATTTATCCCTGATCCTCAAACTACATAGTTTCATTTTCGCATTAGATTACTTGGAGAGAATGGAGATTATCTGTCATTAAGGGCTACCAGCTCTGATCCCCAGCAACTGAATGAGGACAATGAATGGATACGATAGAAAATAGGAAAAGAATAGTTTTAAATGTAATAAACACAAATTGCTGCTTTCAGCATGAAGGGAAACAGAAACTGTGGCCGTTAACAGGGTAAAAATCTAAAGAAAAGACCTGCAGCAAGGACGGAGAGAAAAAAGGGGGGAATTTATAGAAAAAAGCATGGGAGCACAGGTGCGATTCTTTGACCAGGTTATTAGCTATTGTGTGCAGCGACAGCTCTAATGGAAAAAATGACAGGCAACTTAGACTGGAGAGATGGAATGTGAAAGGCATGGGGCCTAAATAAAGGACTGGGCTGGAAATATAAGAGGCAAAATGAAAAAAAAAGACAAAACAAATGAAGGAAAAGATGACATACTCAGGAATAGAATATAGGCAGGAGAGAGTATAGAAACAGATGATTGACAAGTGATTTGTTATGCAAAAGCCTGACAAGGGGGAGCTGTATTTTCTATACTGTGTGTAAGTTTACCTCCAGCACAACTACAGTCCATATGAAATATGTAGTCAGTCACATATTGCTGTACAGCTACACATTGTGCTGTATTCACTCTGCCAAATGGACTTTGATCAATCCAGTCAAATCTGAAGGATTTGATTTAAATCCCTTTCAAAGCTAAACCCCTCCCACATACATCCATGTCATCTGGATGCTAAGACGCTAAACAAGCTCTTACGTCCATTTTACTGTGATTTTAACATTAAACTGACACTGACTGTCTCTGGTGTAGCGTGATTCACGACATGATGGAGAAGTCAAAGGTTCACATGTTGGGTGAAATCTAAACCATCTCAACTCAACATCTAGCACTCGATGATATTAATAGCTCACACATTCAGATTAAGTTTTCACTCTGAGTCATTTTCCTTTATTCAACACTTGAAAGCCCAGAGTAAAGTATCTGAAAACCTGCCCGTCAGACTGCCATGAAATCTGACCAGACATGTATGTTACTTTGAGAATTCACTCAACTTTTTATCTAGCATGACCAACAGGTCAAAATCACCTCTTGTTTAACTCCTCATGGGGCTGCCAATGTGGCTCTGGACGGAAATCAAGAGACGTTCATTAGAAAGCAGACAGCCTTCTAGAGGCACATGCATAGTGTATACAAATGTGTTACAGAGGGAAAGATCCACTCAGGAGATATGGATTGTGACTAGTTTACAATAAAACAAGCCAAGCGTTAAAGAAAATGATCCAGGAGGACAAGAAACCAGGGAGGAGAAATGTGTTTGAACAAAGAGAGGTGGCAAAGATGGAGGGATGAGAGTAAAAGAGGGAGCATATTTTATTGCTGTGTCACACCAACCCAGACGGTGCTGGTGTTTTTTTTTTTTTTTTTTTTTTTTTTTTTACTTGTGGCTGCTGAATCCTTGAAAAAAAAGAAAAGTTCAACATAAAACAACAGAGAGTCAAGTGTGGAAGAAAAAAGATTAGGGTGAGAGGGATTTGGGAGGGAGGAAAGGAGCTGGAGGGGGAGGAGAGGGAAGAAGAGGAGGAGGGAAGTTAAAGAAATACATAAACAAAAATAAACTTTAAGGTAATTGATGAGAGAGGGAAGGAGAGTGAATGAGAGGCAGGGGAAGATGAGAAGAGATAAAAGATGAGGAGGAGGAGAGGAGGGAGTGAAGGGAGGAAGAGGAAGAAGAAGACGAAGAAGGAGAAGAAGAAGAAGAGGGGGGCAGGTGTGATCCTTCACAGCTCGGGTGTTTGTTTAGCCAAGAGCGGCAGCGGTAGAGCAGAGGATTATGGGATTATGGCCAGTGCCGTTGGTCATGTGAGTCTGCGTGGTCGACACTGACCCTGCTTACCATCTCTCAGTAAGGAAGCTTAACCTGGCTGTGAAGGTGAGGTCACTCGCACACACACACACACACAGACACACACCTGCCCACCTCCTGGGCAGACTGTCAGCTCCTCCTCCACGTCTCTATGACTTTTTTCTTTTTTTTTTACCTGTTTTCCGTCTTTTCCTTCTTCATTGCCCACCTCTCCTCTCCCCCTGATACTTTTATCTCTATTTTTAATTCTCTCATCTATTTCTGCCTCGTTATCCCCCTCCCTCTCTATATATCTCTCTCTTCCAGATGTCATTTTTTTTTGCTGCATGTTATACGTACACAGCTCATCCATGCGCTCACAAATCCAGCAGGAGTCCCTCATTTTTCTATCTGGAAGAGTAACAAATAAAACAGGAGACAGAGGAGTAAAGTACTGTAGGAGCAGGAGCAGTAACTCAGACGATGTCCAGACACTGAGGAGTACATACAGGAGCAACGCCGGCCTTGGTAAGTGTGCCTTGTCTTGTCTAGTCAGGATAGCACTTACTCGACGGAAGTATTGTTTTTGTTGCTGATTTTAATTCAGTTTGTCCTATGATCAAATGTTCCAGTTAAAATACAAAATAAAACAGAAGAAGCGAGAAATAAAAATACAAATATGGTATGTTCAAAGTGCCGAATTAAAACAGAAATAGATTGACAGTTGAATTATACGATACAGGACAACACCACAGATTTTTTAAAATGAAAACAAAAGCAATTGTATTCTGTTGTCGCTCTGTTTTATTCATGACATGTGGTCAGGGACAGGCTGTTTAGTTTCAAGTCATTATTCATTGATTCTGTTTGAATCATTGTAAAAAAATAAATTAATTAATTTAAAAAGGTGGTGAGGTGTGGGCAGTTGTTCAGTGATCAGGGACTTTTTTGTTTGTTTTTGTGTGTTTAAGGGGGGAAATGTGAGGTTTTGTTCTTTAATCAGAGGCCTTCAGGAAATATTGTCAATTATAGAGGATATAAAAGCTCTCTGAAGTTGTGAACAGAAAACCTGAAAATAAAATAATATAACTAGTCGCTGAATGAGTTTGTTTTGTCTTCAAAACAAAAGTTCAATACAAAGGCAAGTAGACAATTTTCATTGTTTCTTTACGCTCAGTACAAAATAACTGTTGACTGTCAGCTCAATATATAGTGCTGTGAGCAAATTCCATTTGCCTCCATTTTGTATCGGAGTGGCCTCTGATATTTTAAAATCTCAGCATATTTGTTTGTTCTTTGAGGCGACAGTGCACATTAATCACACGCTGACATTTAACAGCATCAACGTGAATGTGCAGGGGTTAGCTTAACAGCTTGTTTGGACCCAAAATCCCCCAAATCCAGCTGCTGTTAAGAAAATAAAGATCTTGTTGTCAGTGTTAAACACTTCCTCTCGATGGTAAAGGCCAGAAGCTTGTCTGTTTGATTTTAATTAAATAGCTATGACGCGTCATTGGATTGTCTTACTCTAGTCTGTGTTGTTCTGGTTACTGACAGTTTGGTTTACTGTTTCAAAACAGCTACACAACTAAAAATCCTAAACCGTTTAAAATACAATCTGTGCCTGACAATAAACAACTGAAACAAGCTGATATTATAAAACTGCATGAAACAGAATTGGTTCTAAAGAAAGCTATACTTATGGATATTGGGAAAAAACAAAATTGTGGTTCGTATTTCAGATAAATATTCTCCACAAGTAGAAGTATTAAAACTGAAGTAAACGCAGTAACATCAGTGGATAAACTGCTGAAATTTTGACATAAAAGAATATATTAAAGAATTCACACATAAATTCACACATGTACAAGTCCACGCAACTTATATTTTTGTAGCTGTGCAGGTCTGAAACTGTATTTCCAGTGAATATTTGCAGACATCACTGACATGTGTGAATCATTACAGGTGTCAATGAATGTAAGAACAGTGTGTGTTGGCTGAAAAATCAGTAACACAGTAAAAAGTCTGTGGAAATGTAGAAACAGTGCCATCACTCACCTGCGTGATTCAAGTTAATAGACCCACAGCAAATGTCATGCTAAGACAGGCTGTGTCTTAGTTTTGCTAAGAAAAGGCCAGATGGGTTTTGATTCAACAAAATAGTTATTTTTGAGGTTGTATTTGTGGCGGTGCTTTATTGAATATGATTATAACCATACAATAGGCAGTAAGGCATTTTTTTATAGTCAGGACTGCAGCTGCGAGTTTATGGTTTGGAAAAGAATTATGACAAGAACTAATATAAACTGCCCATTCATTCACCCATCCATTAGTTAGTCTGTTTATCTCGTAGGTTGGAGAGGATCCCAGCTGACACTGGACATTGTGACGTTCATGGCTAATTTTATGTGAATCTAACACTTCCTGTTTTTGTGGTGTAACGTCCAAAGTGCTAGACAAGAATGATGAAAGTGTGCCCTGACAGTGATGTGATGAATGCTGCACTGACGTCTCTATCCTCAGACTCCTCAGTCTAAAAATGTAGTTTCACTGAGCAAAAATGGCAACACTGGTGACTCTTACTGTTTCTGAATCCTTTCCGTTTTAATATCAGTCATTGGACCCAATCATACAATTTCTGAGCAAACAGAAGCAACTCTCACCTTCCTGACTATGTCCAAACTGTCTAAGAATGCACTAATGGACTGTATGTTGAGCAGTGACTAGCTGTAGCATGGCTGCACTGGTTCTTTTCTGGGCATTGGATTGCAGTGACGCATGTATCGGGCTAATCTCAGCTGATTTCGCGACCTGACTGGATCATACTGGCGTTTCCTCTCGGTTCATTGATTAGCAACACAAACAGCACGGCCTGAGAACATGAAATGTAGAATACTTGCTTAATTTACCCCAATTAGGTGACAACAATCCAATCCTTCTGTTTAGAGGCTCCATATTTTACAAGAAAACATGACAGTGACCCCCTAAAAGGCCTTCTGAAAAAATTGGAAAACGAACACGGCACAGTTCTCTAATTTACAGTATAAGACATTCACTAAACACACAAGAGAAGAAGAAAACATTGTACTGTACTTTGGCCAACATGCGGTAGTCAATGTCAAAGATAGAAACAGCCAGAGCAGCCGTAAGCTCACAGCTTCTGGTTGCCAAGTTTTTAAATGAGATCTCAAGGTCTAAATTTAACATAACAAGCATGGTTTTCTTGTTGTTATGGATATTTTTCTCCTCAAGTGTCAAATCTGATTTTAAGTGATTTAACACTGTTTGATGATGATGATGATGATGATGATCAAATCAGAGTCCCAGCAGGTTGAAATAACAGATTTCCTTTCCCCGTGTTATTGGCACAGCATGGCGGCTTTCATGGGAGAGGAGCAGACAAATGGACCGTGAGATAAAAATGAAGAGGAAAACACATTAGAAAATGAAATAACTAAAAATTAGAAATGCCAGATTTACATACTCATTAATTCCTTCTGAAAAGACACACCTCAAGGACGATGTTGTTACATTTAATAATTTAAAATGTGTGTGAATTTAACCGGGTTAATCTCTCTGACACATTCACGGCTCCATGATGTATAACCTCCAAGGCTGACGTGTCTTTATGTGCTTTGAGCTGTGGAGGCGGTGGGCTCAGGATCAGCCTCTGTCCAGACAGACGAGTAAACACAGTCCAGAGATTAGCTCACTATCATGCTTCACATTCACCACAACCAGTGAGTGAGGAATTATAAGTACAGTACGAAGGGGGTGTTAGGATAAAAAAAAAGGGTCAGTTAGGGGACGGGAGTAAAAAAAAAACAGGATGATTGTAATAACTTGAAATACTCTGTGATTGTCGGATCATGTTTTAGATGATTACAGCCAAACTTCAGCCTGTTAGTGAGAAACTCCAAGAGAAGGAGCCCTAGAAACAATGATTATACAAGAACAAAATGCTTTCTCCCCTCATTGTTTTCCTGTTTTTAATGCACATTTTTCACATGATCGATTTAGAAAAAACAGGGATATTAGCAGCACACTGTGCTTTCTGTGACCTTTGACCTCCTAGGTATTAGTGGCTTATAATGTTGGTCGGAAGTCTGTGAGGATAAGAACAATGCTTAAAATGAACCAAGGCGGCAGTCTGCGGATTAAGTTTGCAATTTTAAAAACATAAACAGGAACCTTAAAGTTACGCGTTACAAAACTGTCATTTATTTTCCAAAACTGAACATTTCATTTCTATCCTGACATCTACTTACATCTAATGTGTTTAAACAGATTCCGCTGAGTGTGTGTAAACTAATCAGTATCACTGAAGCTGTGTCATAATTAGGCATTCATGTGTAAGATATAATTACAGTTTGATGGCTGTTATTGTGAGATGATGGTGACGATGATGAGGCAAATGAGCTGAACTAAACGCGTAAATCAAATGATGGAGCGAAGCGGCTTTCATCACACTCGTCTTGTTCACATGGTGTAGCTGTGCTGCAGAGGTCAGTCCACGAGTAATCAGCATGTTGCCCCAGCACACCCACACAGGTGCTCTCACTTTAGCCTGATTAGACCTCCTCTGAGGACTGTGTGGGCGAGCACAGACGGCACCTGATTGCCCGATGGCTCCCTCACTCGCCCGTCGGCTCGCTCGGTGACATCACATCATTTGGAGCGTGGCTCCGCCTCTCCTCCGCCTGACTAAAGGTCTAATCAGCCAGGCTAATCGAACACGCCCGTGAGGGCGTGCAGAGCCTTCATCAGGGTGCAGATATATTTTTCCTCGAGTTACTGTACTTATTTGCGCAGGAAACAGGAATCCCTTGGCATTTCGAGTTGCACTTTGTCTCTATCAGACATTCGTCACACAATGTAAGATTTCCTGTTTTAATGGCTTGTTAGCGAGCGAGCAGCTATCTGTGCTGTCGAGAAGAGTTGCCACTGCTAACAAGCAATTGCCGGAGCTTTTTCACCAAAATGTGACAAGTTCCTGGTGAAGGAAAATAAGCTGGGAAACATTAAAATGCTGCAGCTCTTTAACACCAGAGGAATGGGACACAATGTGATACAGGGGAGTTCACATGAAATATTGAACTTACCATTCTCTGAAAAGGAACCTGAAGAAACGAATGGAACACATAACAAGCTTCTTCCAAAGAGGACACCAGACATCACTGACTACTTAGATGTATGTGACTGTAATTTGAATCATACGCTAAAGCCTTTGTCGTTACCTGATCTCTACCCAACTCAACATCTATGGGAGATTGTGGAGCTAAGTGTTAGACAGCGCTCCCCGATCACCAAATGAGCGAATCTTTAATAAAAAGCTGTGTTTATCCCGACTGTGGAGTCTTAGAGAACCTAAGCCAGAGGTTTTCAAAGTGTGAGGTGAGGTGCAGGGGAGATTAAAGGGTGAGTGAGAGGAACAGGTGCATGCCAGTGTTGTGGAAAAAGCAGGAAGACAGTCATAGTAGTCTGGGCCATTTACCAACATGGTCAACAGTTGCAGGAGTGCCTGTGACACACAGCTGATGGAGGAGATGGGGGTACCTAGACTCCTTCTACTCTGAGTTATAACTTCATCAAATGTTAACACACAGATATAATGCACATATTTTTAGATTCAGTGTGACTTTCCAATTATAATATACATTGTGAACGAATATGCATAAATCCACCTTAAAACTCTGTGAACTTGCCTGAGGAATCATCACATTTTTGATGTATTTAATCCAGTGCTCATTGTCTGTACATCCATACAGCGCAAACAGAAACTGCTAATACATATTTCAGAATATTTTAATGATACCAATTTGCCAAACTGTCAACAAATACTTGTTAAAAAGGGATGTTGTCAGTTGCAGCCTGCAGCCTAATGGCCCTTTCAGACCCAATGTGATTTCCACTGTGTTCAGCACACTGACACGCTGCGCTGTTTTTCTTAATTTTGCGACTTATCAGTAGACACCAGTAGAGCGTGTCTGTTACGTGTGAAACAGCGACAGCAGGATTTGTGTTCAGGTTCAAAATATTTAACCTGATTAATTGACCGAGTCTCCCAAAAACTGCGAAACTGTCACTTAAATTAGCCTTTGATGTTAATGTGACACGTTTCCCTTATTTAGTATGAGTGTTCTGTACGTAAAATAAATAATTAATTCACATTGTTAATGAAACTATGTTTTCTTTTTTGTCTTCCTCTACTGCCCAGTGATTTTAATCCATAAAGAGCCTCCCATTGCTCACCATAATCAGTTCTTTTATATCAGCACTCCCTGATATGAAAGAGTCTGTTATTTTTTACATTTTGTCTTGATTTTGCCACCGACGCAAAAATGCCACTTATTATTTGAAAAAAAACAACATTTAATGCTCTTTCAAGTTCTCACTTTCTCATCTCTTGTGCTCCTGATGAACAAGAGTCCTTCAGTGTGACAACACTGTATATTTCTCTGTTCGTCAAAACAGGCCAATTATTTACCTTCCAATTATGTGGAAGGGATTCCTCGTGTGCCTGTCTGTTACATGAGCACAACTTTGTTTCAAATAATTCATCTTCTACAGTCATAGTTTTTCTCGACAGCCGAGTGACAAGCCAAATCATGTTACAAGCAACACAACAAAACTGCCGAACCATCCTGGAAAAACACGGTGTATTTGTCATGTTTTTTTTTTCCGGTGTGTGATTTCTTCAAATTTAACAAGAGGCAGCAGGAGGTGATGTTTTCACTTTCTTTTCTGCTAAAATGTAATTTGTCAAAAACACACCTGGATATTCAGGATTTTAGTTTCGCACTCATCAGAACAGACACCATCCGTTCTGCACTGGTTTGTACATTTGTATGTTTTTCATCTTCTCCAAACTAAACTTGTATGAACCACAGTGAAATAAACCATCTAAAAGCTTCAGGAACACACACTGGCAGGTAGCGACTGCAGTACGCGCCTTCAAAGTTTATGTCCGTCATTTTTTCTGCCTCGGCTGTTGTCTTGGTGTTAAATTATTGATGCGGTAACCCGTAGTCAGGCATTTTAAAACTGCAGGTGGTCTAACTAATTGTTGTTTTGTTAAACTCTTAAAAATAGATGATATCATATACTTATTAGCTGAGTGAGTCACACAGTGGTCATCTGTGTGTCAGTCATGCTGAATGGAAATCATGACGTGACTCATTAAAATGGTGTGATAAATGTGACAGCGACACCACGTCAACTAACGGCCTCTTAAAATAAATGAAAGACGGGAGAACTTTTTTTTACAGTAATAACCAAGTGAGAGTCTCACACGATCAGTGAGCACAGGACAAGTGCTATTAAAGCACAAGAGTTTCACAGTCTCAAAAAAAAAAACATAACAAAGAGCCACAGTGTATCTGCTGGTAACATCTGGGCTGTGATCAAGGATAAGACAAATGAATGGATACATTTTAAATTAAAATCCACTCCTTTAGAACAGAAACTCCCCTGACCTCCTACACTGTCATCTGCTCAATGATGGAGAATGATGCAGTGAGAGTAAAACTGGCATTGAAATAAATATATTTTATGATAGAAGGACAGCAGCTTAAATGGGAAAATATTTATGACTGTTACAAGTTGTAGTGATTGTTCCATCGATTACTGTCATTGTGGCTATGTTTGAACCAGAGCTTAGAAAGAATTGGATCTTCGTGTTTGGTATCTTTTAATAATGTAATGTAATGAAAAGATAAACATAAATTTGTTTAAAGAAGCAATATTAACTGAGAGTATCAGTAAGTTACTGATATCTGGTATACACAACAACATTTTTTTCAGTTCTAGAATATATCTAAGAAGAAAAGTTCTTTATTTGCTCAAGTAGGATCTGATATTTTACAACTGTAAGTTGAAACAAGCACATTTGTTCGATTTGACATCTTGTAGTATTTTCTTCAGTTAAAAAAGATTTAGATTTTTTTTTACCTTGAATGATGCCGACTGGATTGACTAAGTTAGTTGGAGATGATCCCTCTATCTATCTAGGTTGGAGGCATTTATCTGTCCTTTTTGTTAATTTGTATGTATGTATTTGAAAATGTTGCACATGAACCTACTGTATGTGATTTCTAAGTACATGTAGAGATGTATAATGTTATCAAAGCAGATGCTGCACGGCATGATTCTTCCATAATTCATACTCATGCATGTTGCTTTACTGTGTGTGCATGCGATGTGAGAATCATTTCCACTCAGCATTTTTCCCGCTTTACTACTGTGCAGCCTTGTACACACGTCTGTAACCATTTTAAAACCTCGACCCCCACCGAGTGGAATCTTATATCACTGAGCGCATGAAATATTAACTACGCTGGCTTCCTTCGTGACACATGTGACTGGAGGAACCCTTGGGAAATCTATAATCTGTCACTGATAACACTTAAAACAGGGGGGAGATGAAGGAATGCATAGAAGATACTAAGACCATTTTAAGGAAGCATTTTAAGCCTTTAAACTAAGACAGTGAGGCGATAAAACAGAGTGCAGCTCAACAAAAGAGTAGGTCGAAGCAAATATCAGGAGATTCTTGAAGGTGAGGACACAGTAGAGCAATGACAGTCAAAATTGTGAGGTCATGGTTTGAATTTTGTTGGTGGTGATCTTTAAAGTTTCAATATTCTGTTACTTAAGGTGATCAACAAACTTCACTCTCAACAGTTGACAGAGCAACTCTTCCTGAAGTACAGTGACTCCAACAAAATGAGGAAATGGTTTATATGCACTGTTTTCCTGACAATATCAGCAACAGCTGATCCAGGGAGGGTTTGACTTCCTGTTATGTGTTTTATAGGAACATGATTGGCTGTGAAGGCCTGAAGAGGTGAGAGCCTGAGAGGTGGCCGCTTCAATGGCGTGGACCGAGCTACGGTCGTGTCCAGACCCAAAGCCAAAACCAAAACTGACACCTTACAACCTCAGGACTCACGCAACTTCATCTTCATCAGTCATCCTTCAAGTCCAGCCTCCAGCTTTAGTGCCCCTCCTTCTCCTGCTTGTTGCCTTCACTGACCTCTGTACTGCTGGTCCATCCCAGCCTACACGCCCCCCTCTCCTGTCCGGACAGCCTTTTATTATCTTCTGGGGCATCCCTGACACTTCCTGCCCCGGTCGGCCAGATCTCAGATCTTTCGGGATGGAACCAGAGGGCCGCGTGGCCGTCTTTTACGAGGACACACTGGGGAACTATCCGTATTTTGTGGACAAAGACACACCGGTCAACAGGGGGCTACCACAGCACACACGGCTGGACAACCACTTGCAAAAGACACAGCAGGACTTGGAGGCAGCTTTGCCTGCCCCAAGGTACCTTGGGCTGGGGGTGCTGCGTTGGGCAGAGTGGGTCCCCCAGTGGTCAAGGAACCGAGAGAGGCAGGCAATGTATCCGCAGGCATCGAGGAACCTGCTGAAGACTTTCTTTCCAAGCTGGACTCCAGAGGTGGTGGAGAAGTGGTCACAGGTAAAGAGAGTTTGGGAAAAGTGGTAACAAAAAGTGGTGAATGGAAGGAAAAACAAGTTAGCAAGAAATGAAAAGGAGGAAGAGAACATGAAAAGAAAGATTTATAGGGGAGAGAGTGTGGGAGCATGAGATGGAGAAAACTTTCAAAGTTGTTGGCAGATGGTGGAGCGTGCAAGATGCCAACAGAAGAGTTTGTTCTTTAGTCAAGTGAAAATCTTTGATGGAAAATGCAAATATACACCAAGACTTCACCAGTAAGACTACTATGGTACCATGTGCTTTTAGTCATTACAGCTAAAGTATTATAATTATGTTGTCTTTATGTAGGAGCATCAAATTTGTAGTACAGAACACAGCATGCCGACACATTACAGCACATAGATAAACAAAACAATAGTGAGAATAAGACTAACATCATCATCTGTAGCAGTCATCATGAATGCCATCACCGTCTTTAGGCAGCATTTAAAGCGCAAGCCAATAATTGTATACCAACATTTGTCATGAGCATAAAACTTCACTTCATCACATCTCATAGTCCATGTACATCCCCAGACTCTCCATGGTTACAGAATCTTGTTTGAATTGAAATATTGCCATTAGTAGAAGTACGTTTTTTTGCTTGGTTGGTTGGCTGATCTTGCGGCATCTATACCTCCAACCTTCTAAAAGGTACCAAAGAAAGAGAAAATTAGGTAGGGCAAACATGAGGCGGCACACAGCAATGAGTGATGAGCAGCATACAATTACTTTAAGTGAGGACTCATCCCGTCAAAGTGGATCTTTGCATGATTTTCTTTCTATGTTGTCAAAGTTAAAACAAAGTGTAACTGACATCATTAAATTCATTCAATACATTAAATTCATCTATATATTTTTTAGGAAATTCAATTGAAAAATGTTTGTAAATAAATAAACCAGATGGTAATGTCTAATGTTGGCCTATCTACAGAAATAGTTTATACTTGTACTCCTGTATTATTGTACGAAGTCACAAATATGGAGCTACCGTTATCCGGTTGGCTTAGTATAAGGACGGGAAACAGCTTGGCTCTGTCCAACGGGGGGGTGTTATGTCAGACTAAGTGACAGACTAAGTGAAATAGTCCGCCACATAACTACAGCGAGTCCTTTTTATACCTCGGTGTCTGTACAGATTAAACAAACAGGATTTAGTGTGTTAATTAGTGAGCTGGAAAGATAATCTAAGCTAACTCTCCTCAGGCTCCAGCTTGATTTTAATGGACAAATACGAGAATGGTATCAATCTTCTCATCTAAGTCTTGACAAGAAAGCGATTAATTGCATTAAGTGCGGAGCTATCTGACAAATCAACCTAGTCCTATAAATCCAATAATCATCTCATATCATCTGATCCTGAATATATTCCCAGAGCTTTGAAGCTTTTGAACTCTTAAGCCAAAACAATTTGAACAATTTTAAATGACAAAATATAAAATGTCTTAAGTGAACTGAAAGGTGATCTATGGATCTCGTCACAGGTGGACTTTGAGGCAGCAGCCCAGTCAGTAATGATGGAGACTCTACGGGAGGTCAAAAGGTTAAGGCCCAAAGCATTATGGGGCGTCTCCCCTTACCCCAGCTGCTACAACGGTGATCCTGCCCAAACTGTGTTAGCCAATTACACCGGCGAGTGCCCTGCTGCAGAGATGGCCCTTAACAACGAGCTCCTGTGGCTATGGAAACGAAGCTCTGCCCTCTACCCTCTCCTCACCCTGGAGAAGCTGCAGGTAGGTCATACTACCTTTGTCACATATTTGTTTTCGGTTTCATAATCACAATAATCTACAGAGGGAGCATAGAAAACCTGATTGTAGCCTAACAGAGAAATCTTTTTAAAGCCTTCATCCACATGAGCACCGGTTCGATACAAGCGGAAACAAAACAGCGAGGAGGAAAGAGATCAAATCACAAAAAATTGAGAAAACTAATGTCAAACTTAAGCTTGTCCCCGGAGCAGTTAACAACATCCACACGACTGCAGGAAAAAAAATCAAGTGAAATGAAAAATGCCATGTTTGGTTTATCAGTGAAGTTTTGTAAAAAGTTTTTTAAAAAGTTAAAAGTATTGCTGTTTAAGCACTTCACTGTAAACCCAACTGAGTCTTGGTATATTTACAGTAACTGTGTTGTACCGGGTAAAAATGTGTACAATCTGTCCCCCTCTTCTTTTTTATAGGGTGGGACATCTGGAGCCAGGCTTTATTTGTCCAGTCAAATCAAAGAAGCACTACGAGTATCATCTCTGACTGGGACAGCGTTTGATCTTCCTGTATTCCCACTGGTCAAGAGCGTCTACGCCTCGACGAATAATTTCCTGTCACAGGTGAGATGTCAGCGTCTGGTATTTGATCCAAGAGCCCTGCATATGGATCAGCGCTGAAGCTGAACAAACAGTGAGGAAGGATCATAGCGCTAGTTATACACTGGTTCTAAAGATTTTATTTGGAAAAGAGAACAATTAGAAAGCTGAAATGTGTTTTTGATTCGCACTTGTGTCATCATGTGGAGCGTTTAGTGTGAAATAAACAGATAAACAGGCTATATGACGAGTGAAATGGTGCTAGTACTGTATCCTACTAAGACAAGTACAAAGAGACAAGTTGAAAAAGAGCATGCTGTGCTCTGACTCTTTTATAGCTTCTTGGTATAATTTATTTTTTACAGACAGATCTGGTGAGCACCATAGGGGAGAGCGCTGCCATGGGAACAGCCGGAGTTGTCATCTGGGAAAGAAGTGAGACTAAGACAGAGGTACACAACTATACATTTGCATGAAGTGCATACACCCACAAATACATCTGCACATGCTCCTGGCCACCCATCACCATCTCATTTTTTTTTTAACTTCACTGATAAATTTCCAAAGATTGCCATGTGTTGGAAATGTTTATTGTATCTACGGTATCAGCACATGCCACGGCTCCTGCCTCATCAAACTGTCTGTTTCCCAGAGAGAGTGTCAGGACCTGGCAGAGTTCGTCCGTAAAGTCCTGGGACCCTACTCCGTCAACGTCACCACGGCAGCTCGACTCTGTTCAGCCTCTCTGTGCCAGGGAAAGGGCCGATGCGTCCGTCAAAATCCAGAAAGCTCCACCTACCTCCACCTCCCACCCCAATCCGAAGTGACGGCGAAGGTGACAGAAAACGTGAGACAATGTAGTTTTATGTCAATATTTATTTGTGCAGAATTTATAAAGCCCTGTTTATATATTCCGGTTATCATTTATCCTGTGGACAAGCATGACGCCTACTCTTACAGTGAGTCATAAATAGATATTGACGGAGGCCTGTTTAACCTTGTTCAGATATAAACCAGTTCCGTCCTTGGTCTACCAGTGGCAACACCATTAGAAGTTGTTTTGTGTTATTATGCGAAGCCATGACACACTCCAGTACTTGTGGTGACCCTAAAAAACTTATGACAGATGAAACAAGCCTTACTTAACTCCCACTGAATGTAACTGGCAACATGTAGCTAAAACTACTGTAGTGCAACACAACTGCCCAGTAGCAAAGCTTCATTTCTTGAAGGATATAATATTGTTGAAATTGTTTTAGAGTGGTGCCAAACTTGATGGCTATTTTGGAGGCTGTAGTTTGTATATTACATTGCAGTTTAGTCTTCAAGTTACTTACTGTGCAGTAACTGTGAAATCATAGAAAGATTGTTGAAAGGTTAATAAATACATACAGTATGTGACTGTGGCTACTACAATGAGCTCTGATTGCCATTTTGACGATCCCCGTTCTCTGTTCTCTGCTACTGGAGGTTTGATTCACAAAAGCCTGTGTATACAAGGTGAAAGACAGAAACGTTTAACCTGTGTTATATCTGTGCAGAAAGTTGGAAAGAGAACAGCTCATTTTGAGTCACGACGGACAAAGATAACTAACTTTATAAAAAAAAAAAAAAGGGAAGAGGTGGAGAAAAACAGCAGGGAGTGTAATTGCCTGAGGATCTTCTGTGTTTAGACAGTGAGAAAGCAGGGAGGAAAACAGTAGCTGAGATACAACAGACAGAGTTTGGGTGGTGTATGATCCTGCAGAAATGAACACAGTGTTTCTCGGGGAACACTCATCACATTTTGGAAATCTCTGCATGAGGCTTTGGTAAAATTCAATGTCATAAAAAGAACGGCACCATACTACGAAAGAACACTATGAAAATGTCTCTTTTGTATCTGAGCCATGCCATTTCATCTTCAGTTTCCAGGCTGAAATTACAAAATGTTTCCATATTCCCCATGAAGATTACAACAGAAATGTTTGCTTATATTAACATGTACATTTTCCATCTGACATTTTAGGCAGATGCAGCCACAGACCAGCCAGACACAAGCACCACACAACCTGTACCAGACCCAGCTGAGATCTGGAAGAAAGACTTCCAGTGCCAGTGGTACACGACTACAGACGGGGACATCTCAGACCAGCAGTCCCTCAAAGACGGAGCGTCTGTTGGGGGTACAGTAGAAGAAAGTGCTGAAGATGTGATGGGGACTACGACAGCCTCTACTGCACCCTCTATAACAAAAGGTCCCTCTGGGACTGAGTTAAGAGGAAGCAGTTCCATTGGTCCAAAGCCTTCACTGGAAGTATCTATAGAAGCTGGTTCGAATCCCCTCAGTGCCCCAAACTTAACTGTTCTGTTGTTGCTGGTGGCTGGAAGTCTATGCCTGGAACCTTAAACTGTGAACTAACCAGCCTTCACGTGGAAGATCTGAGCTCAAACCGCAATATGAGCCCTTCAGAAGTGCCCTTGAGCAAGACACTGAATCCCTGCTAGCTGCAGGCGTGCTGCTGAATGGAATATACACCAAACTACAACCAGAACTAGAAGTTCAAACACTGAATGTGCCAAGAGACAGTAGTATGAACACGTGTCACTTTTTTTTTTTAGTTTCCTGGCTGTATTTTGAGAACTGAGCTGTGATATACTAGATTTAATCGCCCAACCAATGTGCTGATAACAGCTTCTGTATCATATCAAAATTTAACCTGACCACAGATACAAGAAACCTTGACTGAGGTTTCATTGTCTTTGCACATTTTGTTTATACTTATCAGTGCTTTGTTTTGTGGAAATGATTGATTTATCATGTTAAAGCCTCGCGTCGTCTTTCTCTCTTTCCATTCAGTAGAGGTGCTGAGTTAAAGGGCCAATTCACCAAAAGAAGAAACAAACATAAAGCAAGCCATTCACCTTTATTGTATTTGTATGGTGAGACAAATTAAATCCCGGGACCTGCATTTCTAGGAAGAACTTTTAGAATTTGAGTGAACCAACCGTTTCATCTGATTTACAGAGCTGCTGGCCATAAGTCACATGTCTAAAGGCCTTGAAGCGATGAATATTCAGACTTCTGTGGTTTCATATCATAAATCGTCTTCAAAAGGCTCCTCTGCTGAACTACAGCGCCAATTCTCTGAGCTCTTTAGCATCCTCTGCCTGTATTTGGATGAAACTGCACCATTCAACATTTTGGCATGCCACAGTATGAAAATACGAGTGTAAAAAATAATGAAACCAGTGATGGCCAAAATCCATTTAGCTGCTTTAGCGTGCGACACTTTAACACTTTAATATCTTTAGTAACATCTGTGCTTTTCTTACTGCGATGAGCCAAAATGTCTGCTGTGAAAAAATCCCATTGGTCTCACCAGCATGATTGTAATCAAAGCTCCTTTAATTATTATTGTGGTTATTAATGCAGTATCTGTTCATTCAAAGGACATACCTCTAAAGACAATCACTCAGTACTTCAGTCCATAATAGGAAACCTGAAGATATGTAAATGTTTTTCATTGTTGTCACTTCTTCCCCATCCACACCCTTCAGTGCTCCTTGAGGCTGTTCACTGTATGTATGTGTGTGTGTGTGTATATATATATATATATATATATAAAAAAGACTGAAATGTTTGTTTTTGCAGCTGATGTAAATTTATTTGTTATTTTTCATTAAAATATACACTCAAGACAAAGGGTATCTAAATCATTTTTTAGTTACAGAAAGAGATCATATGTACACAGGTGCATCTGATTGTACAACAGAAAATTAATTAATCATACATTTATTTATACCATGAACAGGAAAATGACGTTTCCTTTTAAATCTCCCATGATCCTTCCTGTCCACTCATTTTTACCTTCATCTGCAAAAGAACATTTACATCTTTCCATGGACACATTTGAGTACATTTCAGCATCGTCAAGGGAAACCAGGATCATATTAATCTCTAACAGAAATCTTTAGTGATGCTCTCTAATCATCGCTGAACTTTTCCCCCAAACTTTTTGCTAACGAGGTCGAGGAGAGTAGCAATGAGACAAAGAGCAGACTTTACACTGAATGCAGCTTTTTGTGAAGCCAATAATGGATCTTCTCCCACAGTGCTGAAAACACATTAACAGGAGCAGAGCAGCATGTGGAGACAGGTCAGACAATGCAGAGCTGAGATTAAAACGTGCACTTACTTTGCTTGCAGTATTGCTCTGATAACGTTTTATGGGTGAAATCCACTCCAGTAGTTTAATTTAAGAAAGCCATCACAACACCAACACTACTCAAGCCAAATTACATATTGCCTGCCGTCAGTAATAGGTACACGTACGAGCAATAGTATGAAAATCTAGTCCATGTACGCTGATCTACTACAAGGCTACCCACCAGTGCAATGACAGAAGTACCAGTCTCTTCATTAAATCGTGTATAACGCTCCATGAAAGCAAATGGCTTCAGGTTGGTAAAGTATGAGCCAGGCGACGCTGCAGCCGCTCTGTGGCTTTTATCAATGAGTAAATGAAACAAATACTCGCTTTGTAAGCAATTAAAAGTGATAGTCCACGTTAGTTCACATCCAAAGGCCGTGTCCAGACTCCATCCAGCGACGTTTCCCAGATTGAATTCTCCTTTGTTGAGACAAAGTGTTCGATCTTTTCACTTCGCTGCAGAGCATCTTAACTGATCTGAATTTAATTTACAGGATTCATTTTCCCTCAAGATTCAAACATGAAGTGGAATAGACGTAGAGGTTTGTTCCAAAGAATTGAATGCATTCAAAACTGGACCTCTAGTACAAACTTTCTTGGCTGAACCAAATTGAAACAACACGATCCAATTATTGACTGTTTATTAGCAACTTACATGTTTTTTTCAATAGCTTCATAATTTCCTTTTCATCCACCTTGCATGAAGAAGCCACTGTGCGGGCTAAAGACCATTTTTCCAGTTAAGTTCTTCAAAACATCTTTGGACTGCACTGACACGGACGAGGAAAGTGAGATTTCAGACCTCACGACACATGATGAGGATTAGCTTTAAATAACAGAACCAAGACGTGTGATTTAAAACACTCTCATTACCTTCAGCCCTCAAGCTTGAACTCCAGATGCTCCAGTGGGGAAGTTCAGTGAAAAAAAAACATCTGGCTGGACTGGTCAGTTCCCAGTGACACAGAGTAACAGTGTAGTTTGAAAAAAGCAAGCATGCTGAGGAAGCCGAATAAATTAACATAAAAAATACACACGGACATGATGCATCCCCTCCCCTCATTTAGCCTGCAGTGAAACAATCTCATCTTTGTTGCATAAGATTAAAAAATAGACTTTCTGTTCCTGTGCAAAAGTCACTGTCTTCTGAGCAGTTCGTACTGACCTCTCCACGAGCGAGGGGAGAGACAGAGAGAGAAACATCGCCCCCATGTGGGAAGGAAAGGTTAGTGCAATCTGAACCAAGCGGGCCGGACGGATAATAACACACTATTCCTCCTTAGACTGGATCGTGGAGAGAGGGCATCTACCCACACACCTTCAAGGATCTGTTTGTGTGCTCAGGGCACTGAAGTGTCTCCAAAACAGGTTAGCTTGTGAGATTTAGTTTCAACTTCATTAGTGGAAGTGAGGTTGCTTTTAAAAAAAAAAGAAACAAAGGAAGAGAAAGCTCAGCTCCGAGAGCAAATCAAGCCCAATTCGATCTCACAACACGAACATCTTCAAATGAACAAGCGGAGGGACTATGAGCGCCAATCATCCAGCATGCCTAGTAGCAATGGTTCCAGGAATCCAGAGGAGCACTTAATATTTGCTGCAGTGTGTGTGTGCTACCTGCAGAAAGGTGGGTTTACTTGCAGACAGCCTCGTTCAGTCATGTGCTTGATGTCGGGTCTTTGCAGCTCAGACGTATATTCGCTCCAGTCAGATGGGTGTTATTTGCAGATAGCCTCCAGAGCGTCCAGGGTGCGTTTGATGTCACGGATTTGTGCAGCGAGGGTGTGTATGGGCTGCATGGAACGATCCAGCTCCTCGCAGCGAGCCATCAGAGTGTACATGCCCTGTGGGAGGCAAAATGTAAGGCAGGTGATGAAAACGCCGGAGCCAAAGTGAATGAAATGTTGGCAACTAGAATAGGGTGGCCCACTGTGGCCCTGACGTAAGATTCTGTAACTTTCTCTTTAAAACAAAGCTGAATTACTTTAGTGACCTAAAAAATACTTTGCGTCCTCATTTGATTGTTGTTTTCCTAAAGGATGACATGACATCCAACAAACAGGATGTGGAAAAGATAACTGAAAGAAAAAAGTTCAGCTATCATCAAGCTGTGACCCATTTTGTAGTGAAAGTTTATAATTCATGTTTTATTATGGAGCAACTCGACTCACTCTGTAATTTCCTACTTTTCCCAACAACCGCAGAGAAAGAGCATTAACTTTCTGTCTCACTCACACACACACACTGTGTCACCTTTATACTCATGTCCACAGACTCTCCCAGACTGTCAACTGAGTCCCTGTAGGTCTGGATGTATCCGACACTCAGAGCTGTCATCTGGATGAGCAGACAGAGAGATCAATCGATGACAAAGACACAAACACGAGATCCTGGTAGACAAAAAGGTTAGACAGTTTTCGTCTCACGTTCTGGATGGTTCCGTTGAGGCTCCTCATCATCATCTCCACACTGTGAGCAACTTCCTGGGTGTGTCTCTGAAGATCCAGTAGGACAGCTGGATCGATGGGGGGGATATCCGCTGGTCTCCGTGACAATCCCCGGCTTCGGTAGATGGGACCTGAACAGTCCGCTGGTAAGAAAAAGTTGTGAAATTTGAGTGCTGCAAATAACATTTTTATTTTCTATCCGTAATTCTATGAATCAGGAGGTGTCAAACATTAAAAATGTAATTTATGGGCACATAAAGCGCTACCACAGGCCCTTCACTCCATCAGCGGTCAGACTCTTTAAGACCAGCATGAATGTTTTCTCTCTATGTGTTATTTGTGAGGAATTTCTTATCCACCTTGTGTATACAAGCAGCTGTGACAAGTCCATGTGGGGTCAGTAAGTTTATCTTATCTTAAAAGTGCAATTTCCACATTTTTCTTCATCCACTCAGTCCAAGCGAACAACAATATAGTATTTTACTTTGTCAAGAATGCTGAAAAATTGGAATTAATGACAAATTGCCAAGACAGTCGCAGGATGTGTGCCAGACTTGACCCTTTAGCAGGCCAGTTCTGGACGTATGTCTGACACCTGTGCTATAAAAAGTATAGTCCATAATCCATGTTTACAAAAAAGGAGTTAAAAATGGTCATCACAAGTTTGCAAAGTGTCTGTAGGTGCTCACATAACAGCGCAACACACACATCTAACATAACAACAGGTTGCAGGTTGCATTTTCGTTTGATTAATAACAAATAAAGAACTGACTGTTCTAAATTGTTGATTTGGTTTCAGTCAATAACTATTTGATTATCTCAGCACACGTTCATACAGACCACACAGACAGCCTGTGATGCAAAGCACAAGCTAAAAATGACTAAAAAAGAGAGAAAAACAGACAAATTGATGCACAAGTTTGACTAAGAGCAACCAAAGGATTACTCCCATTTGAAGAAACACCTGTTCTTAGAAAAAGACAGCCTGTACAGATTTAAACAAATGATGGCACTTAACTAAAAGAGCGCTTGTGCCTTGAATCGTTAAATCTTAAAGTACAGAGCACACGTGTGGCAAAAAAAGAAAAAAAAAAAAAAAAAAGGTTTCCATCTCTGAAAATGGTTCCTGTCAGGCTGCAGCAGGGCCGCCGTAATAAACCCCTCCAGTCTAAACAAAGTCTGTGAGTCATCCATTGTAATTGAATCAGCAGGTAGAGGGAATGAGCTGCCACACAGGGCATATTGACTATGTTCCTGTGTTTAAATTGAGTGGCCAGTTTAGCTGACGCTTTAATCCAGAGGGGTTTTTCCTCTGAGTACAGAGTCTTTCTCCTGGAAAATTTGACAGACGGCTGCTAATGAACAGGCTGGACTAAGTCAACCTGCTGAACGTACAGAGATGATTTGATTTCTGAAATAAGAGTGTGTGTGTGTATATATGTGACCTTATGGAAAATGATCCAGTCTCTGCTGGCTCGTTAAAACGTGGTCTGAGGGCTAATTTAATCAGCCTGGAACAAGTAAGATAAGTAGTAAGATGGAGAGAGCGAGGGCAAAGTGTCTTCCTCACATTTTTATTATTCATCTCATCCTGAGAGGATTTGAAAAATGATAGTCCCCAAAACTAAAACCTGAAGAACAGACTTGAAGACTGAGTCAGAAAACTGTCTGACAGGGTCCGACAGGGTGCGATAGCTATCGAACAGGTTGTGATCCGCATTTTGCTGCTGCCACTGTCTGTCTGTCTAACTGCTACATCTCTCATGTGGGTCAGATGTCTGTGCAGACAGAAGAAATGGTTTACATACCACACATGCTCTATGTTCACCATGATCTCGTGTTGAAGTTACTGATTACATTGCAAGTTTCCATCCAGCCCAACCAACAAAGACTGATGTGATTAAGATGTGAATTTCGCAGCTGATTGTCGACACTTTTCTTCAACTATTCTTCAGCCAAAGCTGTCAAAAGATACCGTGGACTTCCTAACTGAACTGACATATCTTCTCATTAATCTTTCTAGTATCATTTGCCTCCAAAAGACTTCTGGCATGCTGGCATGCAAAACTACACTAAATAGAAAGAAATCAAAGAATCTTATCTCCATTACAATCATTCGCTGTAATCAAGAGATACTGTATGATCAAGAAAAGATGAAATAATACTAAGATGGAAAACTATTCTAAATTTAGTGAAATAAATTAAGCACGTTTGCCCAGACCGCTGCATTGTGAACACTGCAGGGCAATGATTCACCAAGCATCCGTCAATTCGTCATGAGACAGCAGACACAGCAATTCATTTGCTTAATATATATAGCATCCGCTCTCTATTACGTCTTCTGGTATAGACATGACCAAAGTTATGCATAAATGATGAGTGGTGGCTGGCTGGGCCTGTTAAGTCTCTGCAGGGGGAAAACTGCTGTGGATATGACTGCAAGTCATACACCCTGCACTGCAGTTTCAGCGGCACTGCCAATAAAAAAAGCTATTAATCTGCTGAAATGCCATTTCTGACACCTCCTCCTGCAGAGGAAAATACAAAGAGTTCATCTGTTGGAGCCTCCTGACTGCCAATGTAACAGTTTCAGGGCACAACCTACATGGATGGACTGGGTACGGCCTCTACGTCAGGACATACATGGACTGTATGCATGTGTTTCTTTTGCTCATATTGAATACAACACAACAAAAAACACATAGATACTAGATATATATACACACACTCTCTGAGGCAAACAACACGAGCCTAAATGTTCTGCATTTTCACTGACTTTAAAATATGAAGTGAAGCTTCTACAAACTGAGTTGTGACTTACACAAATATGAGAATAACTTTCACTTCATTTGTTAATAAAATAAAATGTTGTGTAGTTTGTTTCAGCTCCATACTCACAGTCACTGCAGTCCAGACTGGGCTTGGAGCTCATCTTGATTTTCTGCTCCAGGTTCTTGGTGATGAAGTTAGTCAGGTCTCCTTCATGGCTGACCGTCCCTTCGAGCTCCAGAGCCGAGGAGATCGTGGCCCTTCTGCCCTCTGACTGGCCACCTCTGCCCCCTCCCCGGGGCCCCAAACCACCTGTGGAAAACACACCCACATCAGCAGAATGTCGTTTTAGAACACTACCAGGAAAGCAAAGAGATGAAGAATGAGTCAAACTGCACAGATATTTACCTCCACACGCTTGGCTGATTTCATCCAGGCTCTTGCTGTCCTGCATGCCCCGAACGTTGCGTACCCACACCTGCGCCATGACGTGCGGAGGGCAGGGGATGTCATCTGAGGGCAGAAGAGGAGGTGGGGGCGGGGAAGAGGATGAGGTGCTGGGACCAGGGGCTGAGGATGAATAGTGTCGTGCAGGCTAAAATATAGGCGAGATGGGTGAGGGAAGAGTGGAGTAGAAGAGGAAGTGAAGAAAAGAAGTTAAATTAGTGCTTATTAAATCACGCTGATGAATCATTATGAAACCAGCCCAGGAGCTACACATTCATCTTGCTGTTTATAATCTCTCTGTTCTCTGAAGTCTCAGCAGAGAGTTAAGTCCTGATGGCGCTACAACATTTTCTCTCCCTGCCTTTAGTTCAGCTCGTACTGTTCCCTCTGTCATTCCCATGATTCCTTGCACTCTCTCTGGTACACATAATCTAATAAAGCTGAAAATAACCCTACAGGCCACTCACCTCCACCTCCGTTCTCCCCCCTGTGCGCTGATGAATCCACTTTTTTTCATTCTTCTCATCATCCTCCTCATCCTGTTTCTCCTTCTCTCCGTCTTCCTCCTCCTCCTCCTCCTCCTCTTGGCTGTCAGCACCTCCATCTACAGTCTCTGCATCTGTCTGCTGTCTGAATGTGGTGGCAGGGCCTCCTCGCTGAGATGAGTCTTTAGAGTGTGCCGAGTCCCACGGCAGAGCTGCATCAGGAGACTCAGCAGCTTTAGAGGCCGCAGGAATGTCTGTGTCTTTGGAGCCTGATTCTGAGTCTCCTGTGCACGTGGCAGCAGGGAGGGAGGGGTCTGTCACATGAGAGGTGTGTGATGATAAACTAGATGTTCTCTCATTACTGTACATCTCTGTCTCCAAGCGCCCTTCGCCACCGTAAACACTGTTTTCCACTTCTACGTGGTTCTCTGTGTGTCCGAGGGCGCTGTCCTCCTCGGGTGCCTCCCCAGGACAGTGCACTCTGCTACCCCCACACTTCACAGGGACCGGAGCATGGGGGCCGTTTTCTGACGGGATGGGTGTCACAACCCCGTTTGCAGTTTCTGGCACCTCTGTGCCAATCACAGGGGAGAGACTCATCCCTCCACCTGCTGGTGAGGAAAGAGAAAATGTAAGAAGAGATTCTGCTGTTCAAATCCTCAATTAATCCATTATTCAACTGTACCACTGCTTACGAAAGCTGGGTATCATTTGATTTTTAATCAGTGTTAAATTAAGGATGTTACCAAAATAAGATATAGTCTGAATTATAAATAATCCTTGATTTAAATCAGTAAATATCTGACAGTTTTCATTACTTAAATTTGTGCATTGATTTTGAGATTGAGCGGCTTGGCTACGGATCAAATCGAGTCACTTTTATTGATATAGCAGAGAATAACAAATCACATTTTGACTGAAGGAGATTTACAATCTGTACAGCACACAGCACCCTCTGTAGACCATGGAAAGAAAAGGGACGATGGAAGTGGTAACTCTGTTATGTTACATGTGATTTTATGTAATCTATAGCTATTGTGCATTTTCTGGACAACAAGGTGGGTGAGGTGAATTATATTTTCACTGGTTTGCAGCATCGTCGTCAACAACACAAACAGAGATATGAAAGTTACAATGGCGTAAACTTTGCTCTCATGATCTCTCACATGGCACAAACCTACACAGGTCCTCTACGTACATGGGTTTAATTTATCTTTAAAGCAACAATAAATGATGAAAACTGCTTGTCTCATGAAAATGTACATTCAGTGGAGGACTGTGGTGAGGACAGCCTCCAGATGTGAACCTGAGGTCTTAATCCAGCTGTGTTAATGTGAAGACTGTCACAGGCTAATATATATTATATATATATATATTATATATATTATTATACGTCCCTGTGTGCCTTTATCTTCCTCGTGCCCAAGACTATCTGCTCATAATAGCAGCTGTTGTTTGTTTGTGTGTGTGAAATGACGTAACGTCAATTTGGGTTGCTTAGCTTAGCATTAGCTCAGACAGCAAACAAACTCAGTCTTAACATTAGTACTGACGTTTATCTAAACAACGCCCGTGAGCAGAGGTCCGTGGACACAGACTGCGCTGCACAGCCGACAAACAGGAACAAAGAAATGAAGAAGACTACAATAAAATGTTTCTTTGAGGAAGTTGGTGGACTGCTGTCATTAGCCGCCTAGCTGGCTAACGTTAGCTGTCTGGGCCTTTAATTCACAATGTGTTCGCGGCTTTTTACTGTCGCACACTTTCACGTGATTAAAGGTCATTAATTGTAAAATGCGCATGCATCTATCGATACAGGCAAACAACAGAGTCACTGAGCTGCACTGAATAAAGAAAACACTCACCAGTGTAGCTCCTATTCACAAAAATGTAAGCAGCAACCGGGTCCGATGTAAAAATCCTTCCCCGCGAAGCTCATCAGAATAGTTCCGCCTTTCAAAAATAAAAAAGTTTCAAGCTAAATAATTTAAAATGTTACATTAATCACACCACGTCACGTTCTGTTGTCATAGCAGTATATCAGGAAGTAACACGTTTATTCAAATAAGTAAAACTAATTTTACCCTGACCTACATGTTATTGTTGTTCATTTGTATTAAAAAAATCTAAATATTTATAGAGATGTGTTGCTTCGTGCTCAGCAACATTTAACTCCTGCATGTTGAAGATGTGTGACTTTATTTCGTCCCAACCCACACCACCACAGCTTATCCTGCATGTATCTCTGTTCTCCCACAGATGGAGACAAACACCACAGCCCCTCAAGCAACAGCTTCTCCAAGAATACAAGCTGTATATTGGTGATTCCATAATGCAGACGGACAAAGACAGAAGAAAACAAGGGTTAAGCTCTCAGCTGTGTGGGCAGGTTAGACTGAAGGGTCCTTGAACTAGACCTGAACCTCTTTCAGCTGTAAGCACGTAGCTGAGTCTGATCTCTGACCTCCTGTTGACAGCATTAATCAAGCAAATTTTCTAAGCTCTTCAGTTTAGTTAGCTTTGTTAGTTAGCTTTTTAGTTTAGTTTTGTTTTGTATAGTTTTGTATGTAAAAAGTGCAACATTTTCCTGTGAATTACAAAGTAGAAGTAGAAAGTAAAGTACAGTACCTTAAAATTGTGTGTTACAGTACTTCAGTTACATACACAGTTTCCTGTGTGAAAAAGCTCTTTTCACTGTTTCACACAGTCTTTTTAAATGAGCTGCAAAACTGCTGCTCTGGTTTTGCCCCATAAACCATAATGAATCTGATAAATGTTTTTGAAATTATTTAAATTGAGGTGAACAAGCTGGAGAGGAGGCCTAAATAATGAGAAGATTTCGGTTCAGCCTGTTTGCCTCCACAGAGGATGCCGAGCCAACGTCTGTGGCTTCTCAAACCCTCCAATGTGGCAAGAAATGACAAACACTGTTGCAGAGGAGGAGAAAGGATTCGAAACCACACTGTCACCACATCTAAAGATCTTGTAAAATTTCTAATCTAGTCCGCCCAATCCAGGCCAGCTGCTCCCTCTCTCCTGGTGAGGATTTAGCTGTTTTGTCCCATTTGTTCCCTTTCCTTTTGTGCCAAACATCAAAGCCTGAGACATTTACCTAAAGACAATTAGACCTCTGAAATAAGCTGGTGGTTTCCAGAGTTTCCCTATAGAATGCTCAATAACCACTGTGACCCTCACCAGATTTTCATTTCCATTTTGATGAGATTACTGTCAGTGGGAAGCTATTTTAACAGACGAGTAACTGCCACAAGAAAGGCAACATTTAGGAAAATGAGGGATACAAAGCTAATTGAAAGCACGTGCCTTCAAACAGATGTGGTTTTTCTATAATAAACGCTGGAGACTGCATGTTGCATATTGGCAATCGAAAATACACCGAGGGCCCATAAGTCATATTTTCATAAATCACAAATATTTAATTGCATCCCAGGTCAGGGGAGGGTTAATCGTGCTCTTCTCTGAGGTCAACAAGACACTTTATCCTCCCAGAGACCAAAACTAATGCTGCGTTCAGGTGATGCTCATCAGCTAGCGACACTAGGACGTTGCCATCAAATGGGTGAAAAAGGGTAAAAGAAAGAAAGCCACACACTCATAGATAGATTGTAATCTTTTAGTTTTAAATGCTATAGAAGAACATTTCAGCACAAATTCCCTCAGTGAAAACTTCAATCCATCATCTCTGATGCTGCTTATCCTCGACAGGGTCATGGAGGGGCTGAGGCTTGTCCCGGGTTACATAGGGTAAGAGGAGGGAAACAAAGTATTCCCTGACCAGGAATCAAACTGCGGTGGTGAGAGCACCGAATCTAGACCACCAGAGAGATGCACCATGACCTTGGGCCTCAGTAAAGTGAGTTCATAAAAATGTAGTTGATGTAAGAGTTCAGAAGGGTACCAAAGGTGCTTCCAAAACTAAGACAACCTTCAACATTAGCATTTTTAGATGTTTACTGTATATTATGCTGTATTTATGTCATGGGGGTTTGAGAGGATATTTCAGCGATTTCTTGAAAGGTTGTCAAAGCTGATGTAGAAGAAAATGTTATTCATTAAGAACAATCATCCAGAAGATCTAGATGTTACAAGTCACGTCATCAAAGAGAGACATCTGTGATAATACCTGTGTATATTCAATAACCAAGATGTCCTGAAATGTCCAGAGGAATTAGTTTGAGAGTCACAGAAAAGTGTTTGAAGCAGTTAGCTGTAAAATTCAATCTTAAGCATGAGTAGACAGTTTCATCCAGCATGAGAACGTCACTGTGGTGAAGTTCACAAACATCTTATTACACCTAAAAGGCACTTTTATGAGCAAAATGGTGAAAAGAAAACTTTCTGGTCGACCTAGCACCGGGGAAAAAAATCAACTGGGTAGATGAGTCACCCTCTGTGGCTGAGTGCTAGTTTCCTATTCTCAAGTGCTCTGAAGTTACGTTATTTGGTGAATACTCAAACCAAACGGTATGTTTTTATCAAGTCATTATGAGGGAACCAAAATGCCAATAAACATAAAGCCTTTTTGAGTCACCATTGCCTATAATCTGATGACTATTTATCCCTTGACCTCCATCGAGCACGGCCCTGTGACATTGCAGCCACAATGGTGTTTTGGTCTGTTCTTCACATGACTGCATAGTCTACTAAGGGAGTTTCAGAAGCAGATAGTTTTGCCCACCAGACTTTATTAAATTGCTCAAATTTGGTAATTTTGCCTCAGTTCATGTGCTTCTACCATGGGTAAGTAGCAACATAGTTCAATCAAATCCCTTTATTTTGAAAATTGACCAGATCCTCTGTACTGTTTGTGTGTCTTCTTTCAGCTGGAACACATCGCTGCTGTGACCGGTAGAATTTAATTAAATTTAATTAAATGTCAAGATACTTCAGTGGATAAGTAAAAACTTTGACCTGCTGATGGAGCTAAAGGAGAAGTCAGGATTTTCCCTCTGGGGACCATGAATGTCTGTACCAAATTTCATGGCAACCCATCTAATAGCTGTTAAGATATTTCAGTTTCATCCAAAGTGGTGGACTGACCACACTGCCATCCCTCACAGTAGTTCTGAAGGTAACCAAACTCTCTCTGTTTTGATACTATTGGTGGTCAACGTTGGTGAATAGAAACCAAAATGACCTGGTGTTGATTGAAAATTTTGATATACGTATGATGATTGTTGATATATGTTGTCATCATTTTTCATTTAAAAAAAACAAACTAATTTCTCTAATGCTCTTTTATAAATTGGCCTTGGCACACACAGGGACATCAAACCTTTCTGTCTTAACGTGTCTGTGACGAGCACGTGAACAGATGAATAGCGACAGTGTTCAGAACACAAGTTTCCACCGCTCACATGCCAAAACAAAAATAGCGTTTTCTAAAAATTCCCCTTCTGAGTATTTAATATGTTTTGCATGGCCTCAATTGGTAAATTGACACCAATCACTCAAAAAGTCTATTTATTGAAATGAGGTCTAGTTTGAGAGGCTAGGTGGAACCCTTTGGCGATATTACAGTGTAATAGGAAAGTCTGCGATATAATTATGGTATCACATTGTCAAACAGTTTAGCCCCATAGGAAACACTGACGAAGGAATGTCCAGTTCCTAACAAAACACAACATTGAAATGTACTATAATGCATGGTTTCCTGTTCTGTTGTGATATCCTGTTTCTCTGGAACGCTATCAGCGAGAAGATTCATGCCATGATTACCCGAGCAAAGTTCATTTTGGCAGTAAAGAAAACGTAAAGCCACAGTTGCTCATAGTTGACTACAGCCTGTCAAGTGGTGTGCATTCATACGTTAAAAATAAACAACGGAAGACAATGAAGTACTACTGACCTCTTGGTTACCTCAACGTTTGGAAACCGTAAAGCAACCAAAGCGAAGGCTGCTGGGTATCAGGCATGATTGGAACGTTCAGCCTTCAGATTGCTCAGCAGAACATGCCAGTTGTTGAACATTTAATGAGAAAGTACTGTATGTGGTCACTGGCAGACATGTGGACGGTGGTTTGGTATTGTATGGTATGTTACTGTTTCTGAGTGAAGACAGTGATGGACAGCATGCAAGAAAAATGTGGCTCGACCGGAATGAATGCCTGTAATATAACTGTGCATTGATTCGTGTCCAAACCTGTTTGCGTGCGTGTTGTATATGTAAACTGGTCTACTTTGCTTTAAGCCATGTATCTCCAAAAATAAAAATAAAAACTTTTGGGCCTGAGAGGGTTTACATTAACTGGGATCACACTGGGTCAAACCTTCACTCAACCATGACAAACTATGCATTGTTTAAATGTACAAAGCCTCATGAATCAACCTTTCCAAATCACTTTGAGATTCCAATATCACTGCTGCAACTACTGTTTATTTTGTAAAATCGATTTTCCGCAGACAAAAAAAGTTTGTTTATGCCTCTGTAAATTTGGTTGAGTATCATTTAGACTAAAACTGACTTTCTGATAACAAACTCCAAAAAGTTATTTTTGGAGAAGTGAAAAGGATCATACACTTGTTCTTCATTACTCACATTTGGTAGTACTAGTTATGAGCCCCAATGGGATGAATATTTTATTGAAAGTATTTGACTTTAATTGTATTAACAATGCGTTTGTAGGTTTTGTGTTGCCCCTCAGCTGGGACTGATTTGTTATTCAGTTGTAGCTTTAACAAGATACATGTGATGAAGTTCTTCCAAAGGGGTAAGGTTACATGTGAGGTGCCTCTGCAGTATCATAAACGATATGTGTGCATCCAAATCACTCATCTCTTTTGTCTTTTCCTCAGGGTGTTCTGGTGAAGCCAGAGTACCCAGAGTACCTGAGCACTAGTGCAGGGTGGGCGGGGTATAATTTAATCAGTTCATGAGGGGTTTGATGATTTCTTTTTGTAATGTTTCACACAATAAGATCATACAGCCTAATTGACAGTATAATAGTGTAAATGTATTTTACCGTATTTGTAGCGTTGTTTGTTGTAATTTGTCTTTGTGTTGGCAAAATTATGGTCTGCATCAAGCGGCAACTGCTGTGACTGTGAAAAGAATGCTATGCAGACGTGCCAAAAGTTGTTTTTTTTTTGTTTTTTTTCTTTTTTTTTTAACACACCTATTCAAATTATATTAAGGCTTAAAGTTATGCATAATTAACAGTGTGGGCACTTTGATTGACAGATGGGTGTCATTACAGATGGCTTGTTTGAGAATCCAGGTGTCACTTGGCCTGACTCAACTTGCTGATGATCCACATCTGTGGTGATTTTTAGATTGAAGATAGATGGAAGAGGCAGGTCTGCCAACGTGTCAGCAGCCAAAGCGACCATACTCTGAGCTTCAAAATGACTCTTCAGAAACCTGTGGGTGATGTCACGCATACGCTGTCCATTGTTTATGCAGTCAGCAGTCTGCACCTAGCATCTGCTTCAAGCTTTCTGCTTTCCAGCTGCTATACAACATTTTCAGGTGCAAACAATTGGGTGCTTGTTTAAAGGTTTAAAAGGGTTTAAAGCTTTGTGTAAATTAAAAAGCATGAGAATTATTTTAAACCATAATAGAATATGAAATACTTCAATACTAAAAAATGAGCAATGCATAGCAAAACATAGCATGGCATAGCATTTCACTTGACAGTGTTGTAAGTTATGTCTAGCTTATTTGCGTCTGTGTGTGTGTTCAGTGTTATGTATCTGGATAAATCTCTCATAGGCACAATAAAACACAAAACACAAACATTCTCATTTGAAAGCAGACCTTTATACATATTTACAAAAAGAAAAAAATAAGTCTCCGCACATGAGAGGAGATTAGCTGAAGACAGTTTCATTCCGTCTGCAAAGAAGTCGTCTGGAAAATCACAAGAGACGAATATTGACACTGAGATGTAAATACAGCATAACAGAGTGTAACACATGAGGCCGTTGTAATGAATGAGGAGCAGCTCTGCACCACGTCTTTGAGGGAAACACTGAATGTTTAAAATGGTCTGCCATAAAAATGTCTCGTAGGAGTTCTGCCTCCTACCCGTGTGGGGTTTGGATCTGACACAAATATACACACATCACACACTCATATACACACAATACGCACAAGCCGGAGTCCATACAAGCGTGACTATTTTCATAATTTTTTAGGTGGTTGGATTTGATGGATTTTACAGGAGAACAGAGAGAAAATAGAAACTCTTTAGCTGGCAGCGTGCTCAAAATGAAATCAAAGTTGGCAGCTTCTCATAAGAAAATGGAAGGTTTGTGGACTGTCACATTTGGCTTCGTTTGCCTGAGCGTGTGCATCCTGGCTAGCAGAACATGTCAACATTTTTTCTCAGCGTGCATTTTCCACTCACCAGCATGATGCTGCCTGAAAGCTAGTCAACAATGTCATATGACGGTTTCAGCCGCAGATAGAGAGCCAAAGTCACTAGCCACTAGCGTCTGCTGCTAGCTTCTGTAATGAAATGGCTAGACGGTTCCTCTTTGAAAAGTTTATTTATTTATGTCAGCTTTTAAAGAAATAACTCAGCATGCTAGCTGTATTCCCCCTGTTTTCGACCTTCAGATTTAGTCTGTGTACTAAGCTGCTGGTGGTAGCTTTCCTGCATTGCCATGGGAACGGTATCCACCTACTAATCTAAAACTGGGAATGAAAGCAAATAAATGTATTTTCCATAATGTCAAACTATTAATTTAAGCTAGAAAGACTGTACTAGAAGATACATTAGCTACTGTAGGCCTACTCTTTAACATTTTGACAACAAAAGATATAACAGCAGTTATTTTGTTAGCATTAATGCTACGCAGCTTCTGCAAGGCTTTGTCAGTTTGCTAATATGATCCATAGGATATCTTGTGCTAACAAAATAAATGCCATTTTATCTTGATTAAAATAGTATAGTGTTCATGTTTAATTACACTAATGGATAGCCATTTATCTTAAAATATGAAGAGAAATGACTATAATGGTATAGCAAGAACCTACTGACTTCAAGATGCTAGTGTGCAACAGAAGCTACCGAAGGAGCTAGCTGTCTCTAAACTTACAGACAGTGTGTCAGTAGCTACAACTCCAAAGATATGAAGTGCGGTTCAAGTTTTACTGGCCTGTACAGTGGTGGATGCTAATTTAGCTCTGAACATGAACAGACAAACCCTCTAAAGTATTAACTTTCTGCGCTCACAAAATGACTCGCAGGTGTTATCTGCTGTTAACACGATTAAAGACACCTGAACTTACACCGTTTACTTGACAGCAGTCTGAAAACACGTCCTGATATTGTTTGGGTTTTACTGCCAGCTTCACACTCACCCACACACCCTTTCATTTCTGAGACACGGCCGTACCTGACACACACTTTCGACATTCAACAGTTACTAGGACGTACACACTCCCCCATATTCTCTCTCCCTTTACTCAAACACATACATCGAAGAACTCAGCGCTGGTTAGCTCCTTCATGTGACCAAAGCTAAAGAGCCGGGGCCATGTTAATTTTCTCTCTCTGCTTGGAGTCGTTCTGGTTTGTTTTTCTTACGGCATCAAAAGTGTCTCTGATCCATTTCTGGGTCCCCCATTTGCCAGATTTACTGTCTTGGCCTCTGAAACTTCATTTCAGCTTCTCTCACTCTGATCCCACTCATGTCAAACACACACAAAGACACACAGACACACGCATACTATACAAACACTCACACACATACAGAAATACAACCAGCAGAGCAAACAGATTGGGATCTTGCACGACCCAGCATGGGATATATTTAGTCTAATATAGGTGGATTCACATGCTCAGCATCGTCATTGTGGAATGAAATTAAATACCAAACTGTTATTATTGGACTTAACCATGCATCTTCTTCCAGCTAACTGTCGAAAATAAAGTTAAGTTTTAATCTAGTTAGTCTGTCTGTCTTTCTCCTTCTCCCACTCCGTTCTAAATGTTAGTAATGTTACTTTTCCATCCCTAATGCAATATGATAGATAAACTACTCCACTGTCTCTGCTCAGCTCACTTCTGATGTCAACATTGGATTTGTATTTGTTGTTCTGGGATACCACTTTTATTTCTGACAGCCTTGAGCTGAAGCAGTTTTTAGATTTGAATGCCTGCAGGAAGGTCCAGATTCTCAAAGATGACTACAGGCAGGACTCATCTGAATCTCTGCAGGTGGGAGTGAGAAGGTGCATCGACAGAAACGCTTGGAACATTTATCATTCGGAAATCTTCCAAAATAAAAATAAAGAAAAGGACTGTGCAGACTTCAATGTGTGGGCACAAACATACAGTACATGCATACAAAGACAGACAGATAGACAGTTTGTGAGACATCATGGTTGAAGCGTTTCCCAAAAAACCTCTGACCTCACAAGTCCTGAAACAAGCAGTTTCACTCCAGATTAAACAAAATAAATACCACTAAGAATAAAGTTAACAGAGGTGGAAAACGTTGTGTTGGTTTAACATTTTAACATTAAGAACAAATCACAATTTACTGCCTTGTAAAGTCACTGAAGTCGCTCACATCCCACAAGCCATTCGACGCCAGTCCCGTTTAGCACTTTCTCAAGTTCCAGCTTTGTACAATAAAGGTTTATTCATTATACATCGGGACTGCTTTATAATTTACAGCCCGATGTCATTACCAGCTGGAGCTACAGGACCAGCAATATATTACTCCACTTCTTTAGTTGGGTTGGAACCCACTCAAAGTCACCGACTGTGCCCACCGTGGGTCCTGAGCCATAGGTTGAGAAACATGCATGATCTGTACAGAGTCTCTTAGCAGTTCAGTTCATTATTCGGTCCCCTTTGAATCGTGTTTTCTCATCCAAGTCGTATCAAACAGCATCGAAAATTCTTGTTCGTTTTCGCGGCCTCAGGCCCTGACTCGTTAAAACCATTTAAAACACATTTTGTCATGAATGTCAAGAGGAAAATTTAAAGTTCTTTTTTTTTTCTTTTTGAGCTGGATTGTTCCTAATCTATATAGCAGCTAAAGACATTTTTTCCTGGAAATTCACAAAGCAAAAATGAAAAAATGAAACATGTTTCCTGAATCTGTACACTCTCTTTACGTGGGACTCCAGGCAAACTAAACCAACACTTAGAGCATTTTAGAAAACACACCAGATCCAACACTTTCCTCCCCAAACCTAAACTAAGCTCTCTGTTGCGTGGCATGAAATCAGTGCCCGATACGTCTGTGAACCATACCGGCTAACATTTCCAAACCTGGAGGAGAACATAATGGAAACATCTCCTGCAGTGTGTCTGTGTGGCTGCAACGTCCTGGGAAAGTAGATCTGTAACCTCATCAAAGCCCCTGTGCTTTTCTCTTTGCCTTTCATGTTTGTGGTCGCGGTCAGCCATCTTGTGGTCAGACCCCACCTATCTGAAGAAACAAAACTCTCCCTGTAGGTGAGCTGTTGCTATTTATCCGTTTGGGGAAAAAAGATGCAGAAAACTTGTCAGTGCTATTTACTGCTATTCACAATCTACAGTAAATAATTTAAACAACGATCACTGCTGATTATTCTCCAAAGGGGTTTTTAGACTGATTCAAACAGAGAATATTTAAATGCCTGTCTGTGTTTGTTGTTTTTCAGTTCCGCTGTTGTTAGGCTGAAAACTGTTTCAAGAACCGCCTCTGTTGATGTGTTCAAGGATGCACCCACATCTGAGATAAATCCTTTTCAACATGTTTCCCATGTTTGTCTCCTTGCTTTCACTTTCTGACAACGCAGCTTGGCCATCAAAAGCTTTTGAGCAGTTGAACCTCAAATCCACGAAGGCCAAGGATAGAGTGTCCGTGAAATCTAAAGTTGTAAAGTTTGGAAAATGCTGCTTGCAACTGCAATAACATGACTTTGAACAAGAAAAGGCAACATATTGTTCACTGTAATGGTTTGCATATCGTACTGAAATTACTGCCTGGAAGGTTAAGAAAATCAATCTAAAAACATCTGCTCTGCTTTGGAGAATAATTGGCAGTGTGCATGTGATTTGTAATTAGTGGGCAAGAACATGCAAAGCCAGTATAGTCCTTGAAGGCAGCACTAATTTCAGAATGGTTGGATAATTTTTTCAAATGTTCAATATCTACTCAGGGAATCCAAAATTGAAATCCTCTCCCACGCCCTTAGAGTTAAACTGAGTGCTCTGGACATGCGGTTCATCCTTCATTCAACATGCTATGCAACCTAACGTATTCTACTTTAGTTTCTTTATTCACAAGTCTTTGTCCGACAGTCTTTGCTGTTCACGTCCTCCTGTACATACTTCAGATGTTTGTGTAGCTTAGTTTGTCACGATAATGAAAGGATGCCTTTTTTTTGTTTGTAGATAAGTGCATGCGCATGTCATAGTCTCTGTACATACAGTATATGTCTGTCTCAGTGTATAAGTTAAGTGTGTGCGTGTGTGTGTGTGTGTCGTAGGGTAGACATTAACATATGCGTCTGTGTCTGTGTGTGTGTGTTTAAGTCTGCCCTCCTGTTCCGCGACACATTCAAGCGCTCCTTGGTGCCCTCTGCTGCGGCTTGCTCCTGCTCTTCCTCCCTGCTGCCCTTCCTCCCCCTCCTCCTCCTCCTCCTCCTCCCCCGTGCTTGTGCCTCTCCCCCCTCTCTTTCTCTTTGTTTGGCTCCATCTTGATGTCACTGTGGCGACGGTGGTTGCGTGGGGGGCGGTATCCCAGAGCCCGGCAGTGTTGGCCGAGGTTTCCTCTGTGAATCAGCGGCATCACGTCCTCGTACCAGGGCTGGGGTACTGTGGTCTGATAGGACGAGCTGGACCAGGAAGTGAGGAGGCGATTGGCTGAGGGGCTCCAGATGGCGAGGCGGACGGTGACGGCGGTCCAGTGGTACCCGTGCTCCTCCACCTGGCAGTGGTAGACGCCCCCGTGAGACAGCTCAGCTTTACGAATCAGGACACCCCGCTCGATCACCACCAGCTGGTCACCTGTTACCACCTGGAGAGAGAGATCACATGATTACTGAGCACTTGGGTTAAAAGTTGGCAGACACGTCCATAAATCAGTGATGAGGCCTTGTGAATGGTGTGTATGTACCTGGTTTAGTTCAGGACTGTTCTCTCCAGCTTGTTTGTACCAGGTAACAGCAGCGTGTCTGGATCGGGGCAGACACTCCAGATAGGTGCTGTTGCCCTCGGCAACCATCATCACCCTTTGCTCCGCCTCCACCTGCAGCCCGGCTGAATGAAATCAGGAAAAATATGTGAGGATTAATTTTTGCTTTGTTTGCTTTCTATCTCAGTTTTTATTTATTTATTTCAGACTTTTGCCTATTCAAGATAAATTTGGATTTTTTTTTGTGTGATTCATTTGAGTTTTTCTTCATCTGAAGTTTCTAAGGATGGAAAGTGTGAAAGCCCCTTCATATGTGATGAAGGGGCTTTACAGTCTACACAGCATCATGAAGTTCACCACTTTACAGTGAATTATCTCCTCACCTCCCTGTCTGACACACTGGGTTAGCGGGTCCTCATCCTCCCCTAAGTGACGAGCATTCCTCCTGTAGAGAAAGACATGAAATGATGGTGAACAAGGAATCACAACCTGCTGTCGCTCAAGAGGCTGCAATGCTCATTACATCCTGTAATATGGAAGTGTTAAAACATAACAAACAATATACTGATGATGTAGAGTTTGTCCAGAGGGTGGAGCTCCAGGAAATGCCATGGGGACAGCAAAATAAATAAAAAAAAGTTGGGAGTTTCAGCTTGTGTAATGTGGAAATTAAGGCTGATGGAGATGATGGTGACACTAGAGGAATGATGTGCGTGCCACAAAATTATCACTGGTAAATATAATAAAGAAATATGTCCATTTGTCACAGTCTGTATCCAAACCAATTGCTGGTCAAATGGAAAAAATGCTTAACATTCAATCAGAACAATCTGCGCTCAGCTGTAATGTGAGCCACATTTCAAACTATCAACAAATGTGGTTCAAATCTGATTTGAGAATATCGATTCCATGTGTTTGTCCTTTGCTGTTCACAGTTATAAGGAGTATCCAGCATAATCAGATTCGTGTTGACTGGATGAACACAGATCTAATTTATCGTCCCTACCTGCGCACTGTGGGCATGTAGGGACTGCAGGCGTGTCCGTCCCAGGTGCAGTATGGATCTCTGGCCAGGCAGCACTCAGCACAGGCCTGACCGTACAGCTCGCACTGGTACAGGCCCAGCTGGGACACACCCTCCCTGGAACCCACAAACAACCACTGCTGGAGATGCAGAAAAGGAGGAGGAGGGGGTGAAAGATATAAAAAGAGATGAATTTGAAGTAAGAAAGAGGAAGTAGGAAAGTCACAAATGAAGCGAGAAAGAGAAAAAGAGGGCATTCAGTTTGCTCCCGTAAAACACAGGCACACATTGACAATCAACAGCTGAACCAGATTCATTTTCACTCTGAGTCACACATCGTGCTCACACTGTAACAATGTCAGTGTGTGTGTGAGAGAGATAAACTTGCTTTTTATAATCTTCATGCGTGTGTCTGTGTGTGTGTGTGTGTGTATTTGTGTGTGTGTGTGTATGTCTGGTTTTGTGAGCGAGCTTTAGATTTTTTTTTCATGAAATTCAGACTATTTTAATAATGCAAAGTGTATTTCTGTGTGTGTATATATATGGGTGTGTGTGCGTGTGTGGCATCTCTTCATTATTGCTACGACTGAGGTAGGGTAACCATAGCAACTGGTGATGAAGCTGTCCTTGGAGATACAAGGTGGAGTGATGAGTGATAAGTGTGATGTTGTGCGTGTGTGTGTGCGCGTGTTCATCTGTGTGTGTGTGTGTGTGTAGCAGAGTTTGGAAGTTTAAAAAGTGAGTTTCTGTCTCTCTCGATCTGTTACCTTTTTCTTTGAGAGTGTCATGGCTGTCACGGGTGATTTGTGCTGTGAGGAAGAAGAAGAAAAAGAAAACTGAGAAACACAAACACTGTCACTCAGATAGATAGATAGATAGATAGATAGATAGATAGATAGATAGATAGATAGATAGATAGATAGATAGATAGTAGACAGACAGACAGATGCAGACTTGAAATTCTTTGGGTGCGGCTGCAAACCGCAACAACACTTTTAAATAATTCAGAGAACTGATCTCATAGTCTGGTAACCAGATATGTTTCCATGTCACAGCACATGTTTCACAAGAGAGAGCAGGAAAAACACAGCGTGACCATTTTCAAACAAAGAATAATATTAATATTGAACTGTGGTTGATAACTATTTGCAGCTGTAGCACTTGTGCTAAATGTTTCGAGAGTCTTGATACAGTAACAAGTATTTGCTACATTTCATGTGTGATGGTTTACAGGACATATACTGTATGTGTGTGTGTGTGTGTGTTGTTGTAATGGCAGACATTATATTCATGCTGAATTAAGCTGTTTCCTCTGTGCACTCACATTTAAGAGTTGTATTTACTTAAATGCAATTATGCATGCTTTACATTATTGCTGCCAATTTCCAATGTCAGAAATGCTGTAATGTTTCAGACTGCTGAAGCCATTGGTTTCCAATCATTTCCAGGTGGAATGAACAGTAGGCTGTCCATAACATCATGCCTGCATAATGCAGTCTTAAGGGCAGATTGATTTTGGAAAATCTGTTCTGCATTTTTTTGTCACAATATTATGTCTGTTACAGGCTTAAATAGGGTGATATTTAAATTCAGGCCAGGAGGAAATGGACCGACACCAATGGGTGCACGAAAGCCAGGAGGAAAAGAGCTTCATTTGCAGAATGAAGAGGTGTACTGCAAGGTACACAGTACTAAAAACACCTGGCAAAGAGATGATATTGTGTTTTTTTTATGTACCTGAAAGACCTGCAGCTGCTCCAAAGTGACCTCCTGACTCTGACCGTGTTCTCTTGGCAGATGAATCGCCTTCAGCACGAGGCCTGAGTCTGCAGAACAGACAACAAAACAAAAAGACCAACGTTTCATTGGGTTAAAATGCAAAGCGCACAATTCCTCAACCTCAAAAACTTAAGACACAGACATACTGTACCTGTGCCGATGAACAGGACATCATAGGTACCGTCCACGGCCTCCACTCTGTCCACCAGCAGTTTGCTGAACTTGTAGTGAACTCCCACTCTGACCAGGAGGGGGCGCTCTCCCAGCGGCAGCACATTTTCCTGTCAAAAGTTTAGTGTTGTAGAAAATGTAATAAGTTACATGTTTTATTGGATTGTTGAATCACATTGCTCATCGTATATATATTGAAGTTCTCAGTATCGGACTGGTGTCCCTTAGGCGAGGACTGTGGGTTTATTTAATTTCTTAATCTCTCTCAAGAATTCCGACAAAAATAGAGTGAGAAAGTTTGCTTGACCCCACTGCGAAATAGGCCACCAGCTAATTAAATTAGATTGGTGTAATCTAATAAAGTGAAATATCAGTTGAACCTGCAGCAGTGGATGAGTCCTGCTGAAGAAGATGACGTCGTCAGGATACTCTCTGGTGGAGCTGTAGCTTCCATATGTAGTGCTCGGACACTGAGAGAGAGAGAGAAATAGAGAAGAAGAAAAGGAAAATGTTTGGATTTTAACACTTATTAAAAACAGAACTTTCCATCCTCATACTAATATGGAAGAAAGGTGCATTATTTAGTTAAACTGAGAGGCTTTGTCCCAAGTGTAGCTCTCAATGTGCATGTTTACTCCTGCATAACTAGTCATTTCACACTCTTCCAAAGGTGATTATAAAAAGTTTTCTAGTATTAACTTACAGTTCCTGGTCTCGGGTAGGGCACCTTGCCTGTGAATTCTGCCCACTTATACTGAGGTCCCTCCTTATGTAGGAAGTTCCCCTTGAAAGCGCGAACCACATCCTCCATTCGGTAAACGCACACTGCTGAACCATTCAGGATATCACTGGGGATAAAAGAAAGAAGGGGAACTGTCATTCATCATAGTCAGCGTCGTATAATCTTTCTATCCGTTATTCCTCCAGCGTGCATGAATAAGAACACAAGCTGAGCATGTCTTTGATGATTCCACTTGATGAGTAGCATGGATCTTAAAGCCGTGAATTAAATAAGAAAGTGGTGTACTGTACGAAGAGCTGTGAGTCATTGTGGCTTTTCAGCTTGAACGCATCAATTCACTGAATGCGCTCCAACCCAAAGTCCAGCCTGGATAAATGCGCTGCTTTCAGCACATCAGTCCTCACCACAACATATCCCATCCACTGTAGTTAGCATCATGGTTAAGATTTTTGGCTGAGTGCGTCCAAGTTAAAGGTTCCAGTTTGATGGGGAGAGCTTCTAGAAACAGAACAGACGGAAAGGCTGTGTTGTGATGCATCATGGTGGTTTCCTTCAGCTCACATGGCTGACACATACAGTATGTTTAGTCTAATTCTTTTCTGGAGGAAAGTTCTATTTTCTCTCTCAGCTGCACAGGTCAGAGTCCCTGTAGCTGGTGGGCACGTTGGTGTGTTGCTCAATGGCACTTTAGAAAGGAAAAAGCTTTTCAGCATAAGCGGTTTGGTGTGTTGCTTTAGGACACCAGGAGGTGAACTGGCACCTCTCCAGCTACCAGTCCACATTTGAATGGGCCACCCTCCGGTTCCCAAGCCAACAGACGACAAACTGAGCAACTGCCCCTAAAACATCAACAACTAAACACTGCAGCGAGGTGTTTCACTCTGCTGTCGAAATATTATCACTACTGTCTGGCATCTGAGATAACAAGTGTGACGGGCAAGAATCCACACACTCCTTAGCCCAATTAGTGTTATTTCAATTCCTCATATTTTGTAATGATTTGACAGTTATGTCTGAGATCTCAGATGAAATCCCAAAACAAGCAATTAAAGGATGTATGAATGAATACGCAATCAGATTATCAAATGAATATAAATATGAATGAGTGACAAATGAATACACACTCTCTTCTCCTGTTCATTTATTTCAATTAAATTAAATTACAGTCGAATTAAGAAGACATCAACTGGAAAGCAAATGACAGGCGACAGAATCACAGCCTACTCTCTTGACTTCGTCACTGGGGACAAAAAGTTCTGTGTGTGCAATCATGAGTGAACCGGAGAGAAAGACGTTTCCATTCAGATGGAATGACCTTTCTGTACTGCGCAGCTCTGTGGTTAGGACCCCACCCTGGGTGATGCCTTGGATTTCTATCCGTTCCCCACTGAGATTCCAGACACTTTCCAAAACCCAAAAAACAGACCAACTCCCTGCTCCGCCATGCCAAATGTTGTCATACTTCTGCTGCTACTGTAGAGCTCTGGCGTCCGCCTCTGAAACTGGGTTATTCTCAGAACATGTGGTGCCGTCACTAAGTTTGGAGAAAATGAGAAACTGCAGGCTTTTTTAGTTTTTTTTACTAGCTCGCTCATTTGTTCTGGCTTTTACTCAATTTATTTTTCTCCCCATTTTTTATTTTTTTACCAGCAAGTGCATATTCTTCAGTCTGTGTATTGAATCTGTTCACCTGTTATCTGTCTTTCAGAGAGCCAGTCTTAATGAGAGGCTGTCTTTTTGAATATCAGCCTTTTTTCTATCCATCTGTCGGCCTTCTATCGAGCGCATAAAAATGTGTGTGTTAGTACTCTGCTCCAGAAGGAGTAGAAGAATGTTTTTCACTCCCTCTCTGTTGACCAAGATGCAAGAAAATGATCATTTTGCAGATACTAACACAAAGCATATTGTCTACAGACTCTACCGAAAGCCATTTCAGTGCTGCTTCAAATTTTCTTTGTTCCTTGTCATGGTTTTTAATAAAGTAGTTGCACAGCATGTTGTTGTTTTGGTTTGACCTCTGGAACATGTATTTTGCAATGTGTCCTCACATTTTCCTCTTCATGTTTTTTTATTATCTCAAGTTCTTAAAGTCTCAAAGTTTCTTGTAGTCTCTTTAAAAAGACACGTCAGTGAAAGATAGAACATAAATTCAAAAAAGATAATCCAAGGACTGCACAGACAGTTCATAGCTATAGTAACACCTGAGCGATACCCTGCAGCAATCAAACAAAGATGCTTCATTTTAGTCTTTTTAGTCAAAAATATTACAGACTGTGCCTCAAATGAAGCCATTCGTTAATAACTTTTGCAGTTTATATAGCACACATACAAACATAGAAATGTTTAAATATAGAAACATTTATACCAGCTGGGTAGCTGGTATAAATGTTGCTATATTTAAATCATCATCCTGATGAGTATCTGTGCGTTTGTGTGTCAGGAAAAGATGACACAAACCCAAGCCTCTCCCATCCTACAGTGCACACACACACACACACTGCGCCACAGTCAGAGCATTGATGGTGATGATGAAGGTTCACATGAGCTCCATTTCATTAACATGAATGAATGTGTTTCATTCATGAGTCACGGTGATGGAGGAGCCAGTGGCATGTTTGCGGCCTTCCGCCACAGTGTCACACATTACAGTCACATACACGCCCTCGCTCTCGGTTTAGTACTTTAGTTAGATCAGATTGTGTGTTTTGCTTTGAGTTATATATTTCAGACAAATGCCTGTGGATGTACATGCTCGTCTATTTAATGTTAAATGATGCCAACCTCCAGAATCCTTCAACTTTGCTAACTACTGATATGGTAATTACCAGCCACAGCGTCAGTGACAGCGACAGCTGGTATTGTTTTCACCTTGTGAGTCTGTGTGAGTCATCGTGTCATCAACCACCTACTGTAGTGGAAACTACCAGTGAGGTGATTATCAAGACTTTGGCAGGTGTTTACGTGTCTGTCTGTCTTTCTGTCTGTCTGTGGACAGATTTTGTCGACATGATAGTGAGACAACTGTGCAACCGTGTAGCCCGATAGATAGATAGAACACTGTGTCATTATAGGTCAGAGGACAGCACGTCCCATCGCAAGATAATCTCTAGTTTAGTATTTCTTATGAGACTGAGTCAAATAATTTCCCCTCTGTAATGGTTGAGCCTGAGGTGATTTTAATTCTGTTTTTCAGTATAAATATTGATTATTTCTGCAAGCTGAAATTTATTGATTGCACCTACATATTTTTGCCCCTTGAAGCCATTATTTTTTTCCCCTACAATAAAATTTGAGTGTTCATCTTTATCCTTTCTTCTGTATTCTTTCTTTCACGTGACACTCAAAGGATAGAAGGTCTGTGCTGTCCTGTAATGTACTGTAGCACAAAACGACTGAGCCCAAATACATCTGCAGGGGTCGTTGATCAATAATGACTCCATGCAGTTCTTTTTTAACCATGATCTATCTCTGTAGAAATGAAAACTCTCCACCCAGTGCAAATTCAAGACACTCCAAGTGCCTCCCAGCTACCACACACACCTAAACAAAGGAGCACAGATTATAAAGTACCGTTTATAGTTACTACAGTATATTCCCATGTCTTCTGCTTTACAGAGGTACATACCTTGAAGTGGTAAACAGACCATAGATGAGAGGATTCTTCTTATCTTTCCCGTGGAGGATGAAGATGTCCTCTGGATTGAGAGAACAAGGAAAGGAGGGAGGGATTGGGGAATAGGAAGGGGAAGGAGACAAAGAGGTAAAACATTAGTCAAGCCAAAATAAAAATCATAACACTGTCCAAAAAAAACGGAGAAGTTTTGATTAGTGTTGAACAGGTTTGTGTATACTGTACGTGTGTTTATGTGTGTGCATCAATCAGTCTGACTGTGTGACTAATAGCGTCAGGCATGCTGGCAGCATGGCTGACTGGCTGCTTGTAATGAATCTGTAGCCATTAATAACCAGCCACAGTGGGAGAGCTGAGTGCAGAGTCCACCACAGGAGAACAGCACCTGCTGTCACACACAGTAACACCACACCTCAGTCTTCACTCTTCATCGTTTGATACATCTTTCTTACTTCGGCGTCGAGGCGACTGCAGTCCTTCACACAGTGCAATTAGATGCAGTGTGGATTTTCACTCTTTTTTCCCAATAAGAAGCTGATATCTCAGACACCACTGGCCCAAGTTTGACTAAACTAATTTGGCTTAGTGGACATGTTTTCATTTTTGAATAAGACATATCACACTCCAATTGTCTGATGTTTGCATTGAAGCTTTGATAAATGACACTAATTCCACTTGGCAACAACAGCAACATCCTGGACTGTAGGTCAAAATCAATCAACTACAACACTGGTAGAAATGAATGTACCATAAAGAATACATCGCACAAAGCTTTAATTAAAGGTATCCTGCGGAGTTTTTGACCACTAGTGCCATGATGGATTAACGCTTTGGTGAGCACGTCCCGTTCTGTTTGCATCTTGTAATTCATCAGCTTCAATGCAAGTCCATCAAAATTTCACAGGTTATAATTAATGTTGGGACACCAAACAGACAAACAGAGCAAACTGCTGCTCCGTATAATCCACATACTGCAGTTTGTCTCCTTGGGCTGTAAATTAAGGCGGAAATGAAGCATGTCACAAATAGATGAAAACATTAATGAACAGATTGACAGCAAACAGACAAACAAACAAACAGATGGCAGGAGTCACCAAAATGTCTTCTAAAAGTCTCTAATTAGAAACTCAGACAAACAAAATCAGTTCATATATTTTTACAAGGAAACTCAACAGGATCTGAGAAAGTATTTCTGATTCATTTCCCACACCGTCATCCTCACAAAACCCTCTCATTAGTCAAATGTAGCTCCATTATTCACAGCACAGGTCAGTATTTTTTACTCAGTGCTTCATATCAGACACCACGTTGGCAAACTATGATGAATTTTGAGTTCCCAGCTGATGCGCAGTGTTCAGGTGATTTTGAACTCAAGCTCATCACATGCTCATCATCTCCATCCCCAGATTTCTAGTGTTGCTCGTCATTGTATAATTCAGTCGCCTGCTGTCACAGTGCAGACAAGGTCTTGATTTTCACTGTTTATTTAAATCACAATAAATCAAAGGTTTTCTGTTTTGCACTTTTGTCTCAGATAAGAGTTTGGAAATGTTTTTATCATCTCATCACACAGGCACAGAACAGAGCTCATTGTTTCCTTCGTGGCATGCTGTGATAATCTATAAATACACGACTTGACTCGACTCCGAGGGTACGGTGGGACAGATTTAAAAGCCTTAGAAACTCTTTAAAAAAGGTTTAACTCAGAAAGTGCTCCGGTTGATGTTGAGACACAAAGAGTTTGGAAACCTTTGCAGCAATAAAGGTCGGAGAAGGGTGTTCAAAACAAGGTTTGGCTGTGCTCTACACGTCTCTGCCTTCATTCGACTCTCTTCTCCTCTCCTCTCTCTCGTTTCTTCTTCCCACGATGAGGCAGAGATGTTGTTGTGGTGACGGAGACGGCGAAGCGTATCACTGTTCCCACATTCCCGTCGTTCCTGCTGCTTCAGGTGGCCTCCGAGGAACTACAGCCCTGCAGGAAGTCTAATCTCATCTCATCACACACACACGAACACACACGAACGCTTGCCACACACCCTGACAGATTCTGGAGCGCACACACATCAAACAAAGAGAAATAAAAGCACCAAAATGTAAAACTGCAGGGACCAAATCATACACATGAACACACACACACACGTATCTATGGACATGCACTCAATCAGCAGGGCAGCGCAGAGAGGACGATGTGTAGTCTGCAGCCTGCAGCGTACACATTCCTCTTTCCCTCAATCCCTTATTTAATTTATCACTCCTTCATTATTAAGTTTTCTTTAGTGCTTCCTTTTTTTCCCTTTTTGAGCAGATAACTCCCTTCACTTCTGTTCCTGTCCTCCATCCCTCCTCTATCTTTTTTTCACCACTCTTCTTATCATATCTAGCAAATTTTCTTTTCTGCTCACATCTTCCAAAGAATGCCCATCCCTCTTCAACTCCTTTCATTAATCAAAACCTTTATCATCTCGCCATTTTCCTTTTTCGCTCCCTTTCTACTTGTCTTAAAGCTTCTTTTTTTATGGCAGTTTTGCTTTATTACTCTGGATGATATATATTCTGTTTGGTGAACGCTTTCATCCAAAGCAGCTTTAGGTTGTTTTTTTTTGTTGTTTTTTTTCAAAGAGGGGATAAGTCAAAAGAAGGGCATCAGAAGATTTATATCTAAACCTGCAGTGCTCGGTTTTATAGCAGTCAGCCTGGTGGAAGTCATTTCAGTACAGTTAACACACAGACTCTGTATAAACCTAGCGGGAACATGTTTACCGGGTAATCGGATTGTGATCAGACGGAGCAAGCAGCAGATACAATCCATTTGAAAGTGCACCAAATATGCACTGAACCTCCAACCAGACCACATCTACAGAGGTGATCAAAGCCATATTTGGCTACGTTAACGACAATGTGTTAGTCTGCAGGACACATGTTTGAGCTGTGGAATGATAAACGTTCAGAGCTGAACAGAACAGATAGCTGTTAACAGTAAATTGAGACCTAAGCAACCACAAGGATACAAACATGCCCTAATTTGGTCGTTGACAGGTAAACATGTAAACATGGGTTTATCAATGGGTAATATTAACCCTGATGCAGAGCAACTTACAACAAGACATAACTATCAGATTAGCCCAAAAGTATTTTATAGTCCTACCCCTCATATGATTTGAATCATCAGTTGAAAAACCACTATTTATATATATCAGGCTGTAATTAGGCACAGCAGTGCTCTGAGCTAAATGCTAACCTGTTCACAATGATGATGTTGATGTTTGGCTGTTGAAGTATAATGGTTACCACATTTACCATTATCATCCTAATTTAGCATCTAAGCATGCTAACTTTTGGCCAGTTAGCACTAAACAAAAAGCACAGCAGAGTCTGACGAGGATATTTTTAGTTTTTCAGTTATTTATAACTATGTGAAATCTTTGACTAGCTAGGGGCACCAGATGCTTCATCCTGTGGGCACCATGAATGTCTGTACTGAATTCAATTGCAATCGATTAAATAGTTGTTGAGATGTTTCAATCCGGAGCAAAGTGGACCAACTGACTGGTCAACAAAATGACTGCCGTTCGTAAAGCTATGCTGCTAGTGTGGCTTAAAAAGAGCAGACAGAAGTAAATATACTCCTAAACTTAGTAAAAACTTCGGTAAAACCTTAGAGAAAACTTTCAATCCCTGCCTTCTGCTCAAAAGTTAGTCAGACTCTTTCTTCTGCACCTCCCTGTGCATTCACATTAAGACACAGTTCATCTCTGGAAGACGCAGCCAGAACAACATTTTTCTTTTCCAGACTTTGAAGAAGATGTCTCGGTTATTTACAGCTCAGCTTGGCAAAAATTTTGTTCTTATCGCCGTGTGACAAGTTTAAATTACGACAGATTTAGTGCAGTTCCACCCACTTCTACATCTCTCGTCTGTTTGACTTATTAAACTGTGGCTTTAATGTCGTTAATCTTTAACACGGGAGGGAAAGCAAAACAAAATTATCTGACCAGGTGAGTCAAGGTGAGTTTTTGAGATCATTATTTAAACGTGAAGTTCATATCTTTACTTTTCTCTCTTTATCTTTTTAACCACATCACTGTCAGACAGCTGGCCACCATCTTACACTAACAGTAATCCCTCGTTCTGAGCTGCTTTTCTTTGTCTCCCTCTGAATCTTCTTCTCTCCCCTTCTATTCTTCTTTATCTGCTCATCAGGTGCTCATCCCAACCTCCTCTCTATTCTGCTTAAATCCACCTGGACATCCCAGCGTCCCTCTGGGCGTCTCTCATTCTTTGTTTCTCACTTTCGCCGTCCCTTGCCGTCTCCATCCCTCCCTCCCGCTATCTCTCCATCCCTCCATCTCCTCGTCCATCTGTCTGTCTGGTCTATTTTCTCTGGAGGGTTGTTCTTGTGTCTTCTTCTTCTCTAAACAAAAAGCGGCTGCCTTCCCCTGAGGGTAGATAGTCTTGTCTAGCCCGCAGACCTGCAACCGCAGCCCCTATCTTTCTCATCCTCCTCCCATTTGTCTGGCCGTAGCCCCCGAGGCAAACACCCCTATCCTCCTCATTTCTCTGCTGTTCCTTCTTTCCCTCCCTCCCTGTCCAGCCACCCTGAATGCCAACATCCACCTCCTCCCTCCTCTTTGTCATCTTTCTGACCACACTCCCTGTCTTTATTTCCTCCCCGCTATCTTATAGTAATTTGCCAATAATAGTCTGGCCTCCATCTTGTCTGGTCCTTTAACCCCTTCAGCTATTGGCCCTATTCCTCCAGCCGCTGCACCTTTTTTTTTCTCTCTGTGACACATTTTTTCCCTTCTAGCCACTGCTTTTATCCCCATCTTCATGTCTCTCTCAATTTTAACATTTCTGTCCAGGCTAAGGTTTCCATTTGAAAGATGTCTGCTCTTGCAAGGTGGTGATGAAGGACACCAGGGGAAAAAAATGATTTTGTTCTGCAGAGTTACTGGTCAGCAGATCTAAATGATAATCACATGTATTAAAAACACAACATATTATGTAGCATTGTGGAAGGACACTTTTATGATGTGCATCTCTACGTCCATATATTAAAACATACTATCTGATTTTTTTTAATACCTTTTAAAGACTGGGAATTTGGCCAGCAGTAAAATGGCACTTAAACCAATAATTATGGAGGCCATAACTTTTAAGTCTAATCACACAACCAGCATCACACTCTGCTTTCTGCACTTTGTAGGGAAACCTTAAATTTCCTCTGCATCTCCTCCTTGTTGTTTTCTCCTCTCCTCCCTCACTCCCTACATCGATATCTGCTCCATCCTTCCCCATTAACCCTGTACCCCACCCTCCCACCCTCACACCCTTTTAGCTTCACTTCACCTCACGCATCCCCTCCATGTCCTTTCAGCTGTAGTGTTTCCTTATACATAAGTAGCACCTTCACTCTGGTTTTCTCCTTCTCTTCTTCTGTCTGTTCCGTGTGCCAATTTTTATTTCCCTTCCTCCTTGGTTGCATCAGCACATATGTTAATTTTTGACACTGTAGAGAGTCCTGCGGATGATCAGTGAGGACCTTTCTTACTTATTTTATTCATGCCTTCCGTTCTAGATTTTTGCACTAATTAGCCATCTCATTCCTCTTCATGTAGTAAAAATCTGACTTTCCTTGTGTCACTTTCAGGCCAGCGTAGCTAAAGGGGAATAGGAAACTGGGAGCAGATGCTTGAGTAAGTGAAGGCAAAATCTGCACATGCTACTGCAACTTTAGAAGTCTTAAATAACCTTTTAGATGCCAGCCACGTCTAACAGATTCTCTTAATTCCCTCCATCATTTCCACATCATCTGTTTCTCACTTTCTTTACTTTTCCTTCCCTGAAGCCAAATTCATTTCCAGTCCTCTTTCTGATCTCCTCCTCCTCCTCCTCCACTTTCTCTTTAGCAGTGTTGGGTTAATAACACATTGATAACTACTCAACTCTCCCTCCATCCCCTCCTCCCCTTCTTCTCTTGTCTGGTCAATACCTCGTGCCACAACCTCTACCCTCTTCCTACTTGTCCTACTTCTTTTCTTTTACTCTCTACTCTCACCCTTTACTCACCCTCTTTCTAACCCCCCCGCCCCCTCTTCTGACCAGCAGCTCCTCTCCTCCCTCTTCTGCCCCTCTATCTTTCTCCTCTGTTTCTCCTTCTGATGAACTGGGCTTCCAACCAAGTATTTTCACACAAACTTTGATGGATTAGAAAGGCTCAATGGAGGCGTCAAAACATGATTAATTGTCCTCAGTATCACAAAACATGTTTTCATACCCACTTTAAACAGAAAGTGTTTATGTTGATGAGGTAATTAAGCAGTAAATAGTGGAAAAAAGCATTTGTCAGGTTAATCTGACAGAGTTGGCCGCTGTGTTGGCTCAGTCATACATGTTTGCATGTGCTCTCAGACATTATCTCCCTCTCCACTCGCTATTTTGACCATTTTGGTCTCTCCCTATTATCCTATAATGCCAAACAGCTCCAAAGAGGATACAATTGGCCCAAAGAAAGGTTCAGTTTTGGACTACAACAGATGTGTCAGACCTGCTGTCCCTGAATTTAGCTGCCATCCATCATTGTTGTAGGGTTAATTGTTAGGCCATCAGAGTGCGACAAAGTACAAAGTTATGTTTTCAGTTAGAAGAAAAGAAAAAATACTGTACATGTTATATGTTCACATTTTTTTTCTGACTCAATAATCTACTGACCTGTTGAGATGGGTATCTTTTGCTTTGCTGGAGAAAAAGGTTGGTTTATTTGTTGTAGCACTTCAAACTAATTTCCAGTTATATTTATCATGTCTGTCATGTTGTGTCTTTACTGGCTAATTTATAGCTATTATAACAGTCTGAGGGTAAATACAGCTGTTGTCTGCCTCACCTGGATGGTTAGTTTCTCTGAATATTGTTTTTCCAGCCCCTCTGAAACCCTCATCCTTCATCCCCACCACTCCCTCATAAACTCTCCCCCAAACTCTTTCTTTCTGACCTTCGCAGACTTCACCTCATCATACTGAGGGATTGTGAAGATGACAGTGTTCATTTATTCAGATGTAGCACTCATCATTCAGTGCGGCCCCAGACTGCTCCAGTGGCATCCTTCTAAACATAAACACTCCTCCATATACTTTCCTTTTAGGTCCTCTTTATATTCTTTCCAGCGTTGGTGGGTGACATAGCGACAAGAATATGGGTGCTGCCTTCTGTCTGGAATATTGACTCTCTCACACACGGACAGAAATAGATGACGAACTTCCCTGAAAATACCTCAGTGTAATGTTATTGAATCCGGCCACAGAGGTCGGTCTGTTTCCAGCTACAAAACCTCATAGCATGACTCTCCTCCTACACAACAACAATAACAACCACAACAATGACAGCAGCGGTGAATCCTCTCCTGTGATGCTGGACTCTGCTGGAGTTATTTTGGCTTGAACGGGGCAGTACGAGGAACGTTTGTCCTCCATGAACCACTTCCACTCAACTGTCGGGTTTTTGAATAACTGCGGTTCAATGGAGCATGACCTATAATTTTACACCGACAACAAGAGCCAGACGCATTAAAGATGAGGCTAATGAAAGTACAGCAGCCTCTACAACTCCAGACACAAAATCAACTGAACAATAAACTCAAGCAAGCGATCCTGTGTCATGAGTCAGTCCATGTGGCCATCACAGACCAGATGCTCTGTTCAAATGAGGGCGTCCGAAAGCTTTATGAAATATGTGAGTCAACAACTACAAACATACGCTGAAGGAATTAACTATTTACAACAGGTCCTCCAGATGAAACCACAAAATAGTTTGTTTTTTGACCGCCCTTCAGAACAACGCGTAGAAAAGTTTTCTGATCTGATGCGCCTATCAACAGGACAGCATCATTTGTCTGTGCCGACTGTAACACTTACTTATGATTAATAGTCATTCGAGGGTACTTGTTGTCAAGATGTGACATCCGCGGTGTTATTCGTGCAGTTTAAGATGGATCTGACCCACATGGTATTGAATCTTTTTCACCTGTAATAATAGCAACAGTGTCACAGCAGACAGGAGCTGAACTCAAACACTGCTGCTTTTTGTGCATTTCTTGCATATTTTTGTGAACACACACACACACACCTACATACACAGACAGCGAGGCCAAGGCTTGGTACCTGGTGTTTTATTTGAACTCAGTTGATTGATTTCCTTCATGTTTTCTGTAACTCAGCACCCTCAAAATGTCAACTTTACTTTACTTTAACACACACACACACGCACGCACACTTGGCCTGGTGGTATTAAGGCCCCGCAGTCAAGGATTTATGGGATTTGTAGTGTTTCTGTGTGGTGGAGCATGGCATAAACACAACGCTGACAGCATTCTTAACCTGATGGCTTAATCTCCTGTATATGGGTTTGTGGTTTTGCCTGAGTGCCTGTGTGTGTGCGTGTACTGAAGTGTATTCACAAACAAATTTGTATGGACCCTTATCAGATGCGTAAAAAGTGGCCGCAGGCATGCTGGGTAGAGATGTTTATGCTCCCCACAAGTCAGAACTGTCTTGTGTACACAGAGAGGCTGAGGCTAGGTAAGAATGTGTGTGTGTGTGTGTGTGTGTGAATTCAAATGTTTTCTAATGTTTTATATGTGTCTGGATAAAGGATTCACTATATGAAAGAAACAGAGTAGTATGATTTACTGTGTGTGTAATCTTGAATGAAGATGAACTGAATATGTTCACATAAATAGTACCCATAGTTGTATTCAGTTCTGTTTCAATGTTCTCTCTCTGCATAATAATCTCAAAAAGATAACCACCAAAGCCCCAGTGGCCTAATGGATAAGGCACTGGCCTCCTAAGCCAGGGATTGTGGGTTCGAGTCCCATCTGGGGTGATTAGAGATGTTCTTTTCACTTCAGTACTTGAAATACTCCAATTAGTATAACACTCTGATGAAGTTTGAAAACTGGAATGCCCTGTTAGTGTGAACAAATACACGTATAAAGGCACTCAGTTTGTTTTTAAAAACAGTACCATATGCACACCTGTCCATTGTCCAGCCTGTTGTCTCTATTTAATGAAAGCAGGGCTACGCCCATAACCAAGAGTTCGATGGATTGAAACCAGTCCTGTCTTCTCACCGTTCTCCTTGTATTTCTATGTTCTCTATGTCAAATGTTTTTTTTTTCAGTTCACTTGATACCCCAGTGGCCTAATATATAAGGCACAGGCCTACTAAATCAGGGATTGTGGGTCTGAGGTTGACAGAAGTGGAAGCATGCTAGGCTCATAACCCAGAGGTCAATGAAATGAAACTATGTCATGTGTACTGTACTGGCAGTGATGGAATTTAAAGACAGTTCAAAAACTTAGAGGGTCAATCAAACAATTTAGTACTGTACTTCCATAAAAAAGCTGGTCAGTGGATCCAATGACCCCATTTACACTTCATGTAAATCAAAAATAATAAACACCTAGCATTTTAAAAACATCTGAGCACATTTTGGATTTTAAAAAAAATGAACAAGACGCACTCGTGTTGCACATAAAAGACGGCTCACACAAATTAAATACTTTGGTAATATAACCAATCTGAGGAACCATGTTAACCATTTCACCCTGGGCTAACTTGTGCGACCATAAAGAATAAAGCAAGTCCAGAGAATCAGTCAAGGTCAGCATTAGAAATACTGTTTGGTTCAGTGTACAAATACAAAGGCAGCATAAAGGCAAGGATTCTTTTCAGGCGCTATTGCAGCATTTATGTGTAAAAAGAGCTAAAGACTGCTGAGCACTAGCATTGTTCCCTCACTACGTCACTTCATGTTGTCAGTGCTCTGCAGTGCCATGTCTGCTCCCTCTGTACATTGTCTCGATTGTATCTCTTTTAACCCCATTACCTAAGCCCCAGTGGCCTAATGGATAAGGCACTGGCCTCCTAAGCCAGGGATTGTGGGTTCGAGTCCCATCTGGGGTGAAACATAGCAGAGTGGCGCTAAGGAAGCTTGCTGGGCCCATAACCCAGAAGTTGATGGATCGAAACCATCCTCTGCTATCTCTAACTTGATGAAGTTCAACCAATTTTAACCTCAATCTTACTGAAGACAATAAACCCACTGGAAACAATGTTGTAGCATAAAAGGAGAAATTCTGCTTTGATTACTAATCGCCAAGATTGCAGCACTGCTGAAAGTAGAAAAATCTAGTACATCTGCAGCTACGGGTTCAGACTGACAAATACAGAGAGTGAACAAAGGCTCACATCTAATTTCTTCAAAATACACATCAAAAGACTTACGACTACATAGATATTCTCCCAAGACACACACACACACACACACAGCGAAGCGTTGGACACTGGCATGAATCCTTGATAATGAAAAAACCCACAGCAACCGAATGTTGAGGCCAGTTGCCGTGGTTACCAAGGCTGAGGCATGAAGACGGACCCAAGGTGACCGACGGGGCTGTTGATCACCGTGGTAACGCCCTGCAGATACACACGCACACACACACACACACACACTGAAGCTGCGGTTTAGTACTGCAAAAGTTTCTTCGGTCTGTGAACTCTCCTTCATCACCTCGAAATATCTGAGCTGAGTCTTTGTGTATCAGAACCATAAACACAAACACACACACACACACACACACACACACTTAGACATACCAGCTGAGTGTCTGAAGTCAGTGCCTCTTTTATGCAGCGTGCAGTGGCAGAGCTCCAGCTGTTGATGTGACCACTGGTCGAGCCTGTCTGATGTGATTAGCTTTACTGTGTATGTAATGCAGTTGTCATATGATGCGTGTGTGTACTCACGCAGCTGGTCGAAGTGTGTCTGCAGGCCGTCTGGTCCTGGGACTGAACACACCATGCGAGCCTTCTGGAAGGTACTCCACTTGTTGACTAAACTCCTCTGGCCTCCGATGTCATTCTACAAAAAATATTTACGTTTTAATAAAAAATATCAGTTAACTACATTATTCTCTCATTCTTCTTTTCTCTAACTCTAACCCTTTTCACAGTCGCAACCTTCTTCAAAGAAATTCAAAGAAAGCATACAAGTCACTGGCTTATTCTAAAAATACTATAATTTTAAAAAATATTTTGTTCGCCAAACAATCAAAGTCAAAGATATTCAATTTACTACGCTGTAAAGCAACACACGTTCAGATTGGAGATGTAGAAACCATGATATTTTATATTTTTATTTGGTCATGCATGTCACACATATCCGCATAAAGAGGCATAGAGTCCAAACATTCTCAATGTATCACAGTGCAGCAGAAGACACTGATAATGACAAACATAAACAGTCCCCTATACACACCCTTCCAATGGCAGACAGTTGACCAGCACGTACATACTCTGCTTGTTCAGACAAACACATGTTTACGTAAACTACATGCAGACAGTTTCTGATATGAACACACAAACTCTGCCTCTATGTTTCTCTAACAAACACACTCCATACCTTGCAGACACGTGCCACTCTGGAGTAGAGCACCTTGCCAGCGGCCCCCTCTGCCTCCTGAGCACGCTCGGTGAAGAACACGTAGACCTTATCATCTTCTGGATTATCAGTTTCAGACAGCGGCGCTACCCGCACAAACTGGGCATCTGGAGAGAGAGGGAGAGAGAAAGAGAGAGACAGGTAAAATATGTATAAATGAACTGTAACGCAAGCCACCTCTGCTGATATGCACGTATTATGCATGAGAAGGCAAGAGTAGAAGGAACAGAGATAGAGTAAAGGCACGATGGTTCAGCGGAGTTTACAAACAGCAGAAAGAATCAACATGTATCTTGTTGTTATCAGCAGCAGACATCGACAAACTGGCCTGATAAAACACCAACCGGGTGTGTAGGAGATGGTTTTAGAGATGTGGAGCAAAAGACATTGAGTTCAGTTCAGAATATTCAGTTTACAAAGTGAAGACGTGAAGAAAAAAAAAGTTAAATATTTTCATTTAGAGCAATCTAATGACGCAAAAGAGGCACTTAAGAAATAGATGTAGAAACACCAAGAGTCACAATTGTCATTTTATCTTGTGTTTTCTGGATATCTGGATAAAGTTTTTTAAAAAACTTTCTTCTGGGTCTCTTTGACGTTTTCCTGAGCTTACCCTGCAGCCAGTTGGAGTCGTACTGCTCGGTGCGGATGACGCGACGGCTGCCAAGGCTTCGGAAGAAGGCAGAGTCCCGGCTCATGAAGTCTGAGGTGATTCCAGCGTACAGCTCTCCGTCTACACAGAACAACAACAGGTATTCTCGGGTAAGACAGAAAATCTGAAATTTAAATCCAAACATATTCTCACTGGTTCAATCAAAAATATGTGAAGAAGAGAAAAAAAGAAGAGAAAGTTCACATGACTTCCAAGGAAAACTCGCAGTACTCTTGTTGCAGACACACTGAAATTCATTTACACATGACGTGTGTCAAAAAGTTGACTGAGGTTAAGATCTTGGTAAACTTTAGGATTGATTTTGGTCAAGGTCACAGTAAGTTAAAATTCATCCTGTTTGAGTACGTTTGATTCATAAAATGTCTTACAAATATTTGTCTTCTAAAGCTGCCCATCCACACAGAGCTAAAGTTGGAGCTGTTCCTATGATAACTTCCATAAGTCATGATTTATGTAAATTGTGCTTTGAAGAAACAGACAATTAACTCACCAACGACAGCGGAGGCTGTTTTCTGGAATGGATCGTAAGGACATTTCCCCTTCCCGCACTCTGTCTGGCTGTAGGAGAGGGTCTGGTACTCTGACTGGCAAAGAAAACAGAGACAGAGGTCACTCAGACAAAGAAAAGCAGCTGGGCAGAAGAAGGCAGACGAGAGAACAACTTGTTTGGGCAGAATGTCACGCTGCTCTTTAATTCATGAATTATTTGACTCATCCATTAATTCTGTTAAATAAGCAGAAAGACTTTACCAGCCAGCTAAACTAGCCTGCCACACACATGCACACGCCCACAGAGTGAGCGGCTAATTGAGGGTAATCGGGCTAAGTGGAAGGATTTTAAACGTGTGAAGTCCAGTCTTAAATCAGTCAGCACCACCATCTCCTCTAAGCACAACGGCTGAACCTCTGTGATCTTACATGGCCTTTCATGGGATTAGCTGTTCCCTGACACACACACACGCTGCTGAAAGGCATGCATGCAACCTAAAAAAAAAAGTGCAAGAATGCATTTACCCACACACACACACACAACTGGCACTGGTTTAAACATGTGCGTGCACACACACACAGACACCCATAACCGAGGGGATTTAGGACCATTAACCTATTTCTGACAAAAGGACAACCCCCATGTGTCTAAATGATAAGAAATTACCAACTAATCATGTGTAATAAAGACACTCCTGAGAAGTGGAATCACATTTTACATAAAAAAGAAATATGGTTTGCAGTGGCCGCTGAAGTCTCAGTGACAACATGTACTGTACATTGTATATATTACAGACAGATGCAGAGTAGCTATATGGGCATGGGGGCAGACACCACACACGATATCTCAGCTGCTGATAGACCTGTATGTGTGTATATGTGGGCTAGGTCTGGGACAGTGGGTGGCAGGAACAGCATTTGCTTCACTGTGTTCTGCAGTCAAGTCATTTATTTAACTGTTGTTTAAATAGGGTATATTATATTGTATGACCACAAGTAAAAGCTTAATGTGAGCTTAAAGGTTAGCTAGCTAAGGGGCCACATCTGTGTGGATTTGTTGGGGAGGAAAGCCAGTTACATGTTAACACAAAAAATTACTCCAATAGACCATGTTTTTCACAAGCTGCTTGATCCAAATACTGAAGATGTTGGCTGAAAAATATGAAGTTTATGATCCTACTGAATTACTGATATGGTGTAATGTGTGAATGTGACCTCTAAAACTGAAGCAAACAGTGATTCACCCTCTAGTCATTATAACAGTAAGTGTGTGTTTGCTGTAGTACCTGTTGGAAGACACTGGTAGAGATGAAAGCACATCGAGGGTTGAAGGCTCCAGTGCCACAAACGTACAGGTGAGTCTGATTGAAAGGCTGCAGAACTCGCAGGAAGTTAGCACACTCCATCTGGGCGTAGAGAGAGACGCAGACGCACGGAAAGACAGGGAGAGGGGCCACAATGTAAAAATAGTGGAGGATGGAATTTATTACATACACAAAGCAGGGCTTATTTTGTGTTAATTTGGTATGACGTCATCAAAAAATTGGTCTACGTGTTTTCACACAGACACGAAGACACGAAGCAGGATATGTTTGCTTGATGAGCATCAATTGTTTTTCTTTTCTCCCCTATCAAATCTACATAATCATCCATTTTGCCCAGCATGTTTCGTTTTGTTATGAAAAAATCTAGCTAACCTGAATCTTGATATCCTCGCCAGCACCAGAGCTCTCTTGTTTGTTTATTGTTCCCGAATAATCAAATTCATTCAACTTTAGTTCCACTCTAGTCTATTGTAATCTATCATGCAACTGTCTTGCTTTATTGCCGCAGATCTCGCAGAGTGTAACACTGCAGTAAGCAGATGAAAAAAGCTGATATAACCTGACCTGTAAGCCACTGATTTATATCTGTGTAGGAAGCTGTGTAAATGTACTTCCTTTCCTGTTAAAACTGATTACGTGCATGGTAAGACAAAGTACTGACTGTGATACAAGATGCTTTGCTTATGCAATCTAATGTGTACGTGTGTGTTTGTGTGTGTGTGTGTTGAATTACCTCTGGATCCTTCCCAGCCATGAGGCATTCTTGGACACGGTCTGGACTGGCTGGCCAGTACAGCTACAGAGAGCGGGTGAGAGAGAGAGAAATAAAGAAAACAAAGAGTGAGAGAAAGAAATTAAAAAAACATTTTTATTGCTCGCTCTAAATTTCCGATAAAAGGTTTTTGGCATTTGGCAAGTCCTTTAGCGGAAGCGAGGCGGGGAGAGTCAGCAAAACATGACTAATCTAGATAAAAGAGGGCACGAGGAGAAGAGGAAGGTTTTAATACCTTTTGTGAGGCAGGGAGGACGAAATAAAAAGCAACTGGCAGCACTGCTCAGTCCTGGTGACTAGCTAAGCTGTCAGAGCAGCAGTGATGGTAACAACATGACTAATCTACCATTTGACTATGGTTAGATGTGCACAATAATGCAACTATTGTCATTACTTTGTATAAAACTAATATCTAATTTCCTTGTTGACTGAATTAGCACATACCTGTTAGATTTCCTCTAAATGTAAACCACAATCATAGTTTTTAAAAATATATATATATTATTTGTATATGTATATATTATATATTATTTCTATCCATGGTTTAGATTTAATCTTGGTTAAAGATATCTGAGCAACGATTTTTGTGATTTTGTGCCGATTATGTTAAAGGAATAGCACTCTGGACAGGAAGCCAAAATGTTGGCTAATTTGTTTTGGTTAGAACGTTTGTCCACACAGAAGCCTTCATACTGTCCATGCCTTGTTTCTTATTCTGATCAGCCAGCACACAGGCCGGATCACTATACTTTATTTTATTTTATTTATATTGTATGCAGGCTCTTTGCGGCCAAATAAAAAAAATAAATGACACTGTTTCAAAATAACATTTTTTCCAACCACTGTAATGCAGAAATAAAAAATGCAATGGAACCTGTCAAATGTAACAAAACTGACGTTTTTCCAACTCTGGCTGAAGGGCAGACGTTAGATTGAAGTCCTTTGTGAAGGCACGAGACAGTGTTTATTCACTTTTCTAAACTGCCTGAGTCACATTGTCTGAATGAAATCCACAGATTGTTTCAGGATCAGGTCACATTTTCTTGGGGCCTGTTCAGGTTTGTCTTAGTTCATCCTAGGTTAGGTAAAATAATCACCCATGAAAATACTTATTTTTAATCAGAACATGGATGACTTCACTGTGAGACTAACTCCTCAAAACCTCTGACTAATGGAACTGATATAATTAAAACAACACGTGAAACTGCATTGTTTGTGTGCCTGTATGCTTGATGAGAGAATAATAAAAATACTGCAATTAGAGAGTTATTCCACTGCTCTGAAGCCAGCAGCACATGAAATAAGAGAGGGCAGAGGAAAAAGAGAGTGACAGAGACAGAAACAGGGAGAGGTGAGGCTTAGTGTCAAATGGCAGCGATATGACTAATCTAAATATTTCCCTGAGTCAGTCATTCCCTCAGAGACCCGGACGGTGAAACAGAGATCGAATGGATATGATAGGTGATCTCCTTTACTTATCTCTACATACCACACAAACTGCAAACATTTTTGAAGAAATCTTTGGTTTTAGATCACATCATTTTAAAATGAATAGATCATCAACAGTAAAACGAAGATGTCTGATCTGATGCATGGACGCAGGCCCAGAAAAACAACAGAAAACTCTCAAACTGCTGTTTTCGTTTTTTTTTTTTTTTTGTCTGAATCTGAATTTGCTTCAATCTACAAAATGTGACACCGACTCTTTGAAAGCGATTAATGACAAATGATGGTGCTTTCAGGGAAACGATTTCTCCTGGATGTCCAGTAATCGTTCCCCGATGCAGTCATTCCCGCAGAGCCTGGTGTGGAGCCGAGACGATCAGATTAGATTAGAGACCACGTTCCCCCTTATCTCTAAATACCACACACTGACAGGAACATGGACCACCTCTAAAGGATTCTCACCAGGTAAAGGCTTTGGTTAATGGAAATTTACCCCTGTGTGACAGACGTGCTTGGTTGTCAGTTTATACAAAATACAAGAATGTGGGTCCTTGCGGGGAAAAAAAGGAATTACTCAAATCACACAAGGGAAAACTGTAAGAAATGATACTTTTTTGTCATTTGGGAGGGAATTCCAGAGCTGTAAATGGTAAAAACAGAAGTAGTGAGAATGAAAAAAAGAACAAATATCCAACCAAAAGTCACAAACACACGCTGAAACTCGTGGTGACCCCTTGTGTAATGTGGGTTGCCAGCTGCAGACTCACACAGAAGGAATGCCTTGACAGTTTTTGGCCTGATCAAAGAAAAATGCAACTGAAGGCAACAGTGTCATGCTCTGCACTCTGTCCTGAACTGGAATGGACTAAAGAAACTGGTTACGTGTCCATCTCTCTGTGCCAGGACTGCACATGTATGTGTTTAAAGTCATGAAGATGAAAAAGTAGGAATAACTTAGACTTGGGCTGCACCGATAAGAAGCTCTGGATGTCAGAAGCCGGAGAAAATAAACAGAAATGTAGAGAAAATGGCACTGAGTGGTTTTAACACCACAAGGGAAAAAACTGCACACGAACTGGAACGGTATAAACAGACTATAAATACTGTATGTACAAATATATAACTTTACAGCCAGCATGGAGCTGAGTTATGAGTTGACTATGACTATCTATCCTTTTGTTGGCTGACTGCCTGGCTGAGTGGGTGGTTGGCCAGCATGACTGCTGTCTGTCTGTTTCACTGGCTGTTTGTCTGCACTTGCCTACCTGTTTGGATCTCTGATAGCTTGTGTGTCATCTGACAGATGAGGGTATTGATTTGATCCAGCAGAGTTATGAAAAAGGCAGTACTGTCTCTGTCCTTGCGGTGACCCTGAACTTAACCAGACTGCCTGGCTGATGTTGGACTTGTTTTGCCATCATTGGTGCATATCATGGGAGCCTGACCAGCTGAATCAAGAAGAGAAAATAAAATATTTCATTTACAGGCTGCGCACAGGCGGCTGTGTTTCCTGATGATCCGAGAATGTGCAGTGCAGGTTTTCTGGCTTTGTCCAAAATTTCAGCTGTTCTTGTCCACTACCCTCCCAATGCTGGAGAGGCATATGTGCAGCTCGGCAGTAAACGTGGACAGTGGTGAAAGTAGGAATGTGGGAAATGCGCAGAAAATAATTTGCAGCTGGACTGGAAGCTATTATGCTGCTATTTGTTTGTCTGTTTGTCAGAGTTATCAATATTTAGGCAAGAAAGGAGCTTCCACCACCTCCATACAAGCACATATCAGGCTAAAGCTAAAGAACACATGGACGTCAGGGTGTGAACAAGTCTGTTTTTACTGGAAAAGGCAACATTTTTAAGATGTTTGACCAAGCTGAGCAGCTGGTGGCAGAGGTAGCCAAGTGAATGAGGTGGAAAGATGAGAGAGTGGAAGATGCTGTAAGTCCATTACTAACACTGTTTCAACATGGAAAGTGAAGACAAATGAAGGTGCAAAGCAGAGAACATTTGGGAGAAATAGAAGGAAGAAGGACGTGTATTACTGTGACTAGACCAAGAAACTGGAGAAAGATGGGCAATTAGAGGGGATATTAGTCAGAGGGTGTGTGACTTCCCTCTTCCTCATATCAACAGTAATTAGTCCCATCACAGGCCTGGCACATCAGTTATCTCAATCTGCTGCAAGCGATTGTTTATATGTCCCGTGTTTCATGTGCATCCATGAATGGTATGTAAATGTGTGTGTGCCATCCATGTCCAACCTTGCGTGGGTTCTGTGTTATGTCATCCAGACTGGTAGACAGCAGGTTATCTTTCATGGCCACGTACAGACGCCTCCCGTCTTCGTCAGGCATCAGGGAGTGGAGGTCTCCCGCGACTAGGGGCAATGTGAGCAGGCGGCCATTCTGGGTCAGCTCTGACAAGGACGAGAAGAAAAGGACACAAGATGATGTGAGGGATTCAAGAGAATAAAGACTGATCACTTTTGAAAATTATACTAACATGAAATTGACATGCTAGGATAGGCAAAATGGCATTTGCCAGTGTTCACACACGAGAGCTAGTCAAAACTCACAGATGTTAGACAACACATATTTCATGTTAAAGGTTTGGTCATTTAAGAAAATGACTTCTACTTCCTGCAGTGGGTTTGCTTTTTCCAAATGATGTTTGCAAAATATGACATCAATAATACATTCCCTCCCTCACCAACCAACCAAACAAACAACCACCCTAAGAGAGATTCATTCCACTGTCACGTCTGAGCATTAAATATGGAGCAAGAACACAGAATTGATTAGCTGAGCCCAACTTAGCATTAAGAGGCAGGCCAAGCAGCTAACCTGTTTCCTCCAAGGTTAGAGCGTATTACAAATGTTCCACTGGCATTTGGTTTACACACAGTCACGGGGATAAGAAGCAATAAAAATACAAAAAGAATAAGATTAAAAATGAAAGAATTGGATTAACATCCAACGCAAGCATCATTGTTTTTGAGTCAAGAACCAATTTTCTCTAGTGACAGACAGACAATCAGATAAGCTGACATACTGGTCAAAGACACAAACTTTCCCACACCTACAGTATCCTTTACACATGCAATTGTCAGTTGTTTGTCTTGCAGGTTCATTTCTCTTATCACACTGCACACACAGGTCAAACAAAAGGAACTGTAATGTATCTTCTGTGAACAAACAAACAAACGCAGATACACACACTTAGATTCAGACACACCGCACCTGAACCACATCTCCAGACAGATTGGATGATAATGAGCGATTCTGAAAGCACAGATAACGAGCGTGCAGAAGAAATGTTTTTTACATGATTGCGCTATTGCACCGTGTAAACTATGAGAACTATGAGAACATCGCACGTCCGTCTGCCTTGTGTTAACTTTCATATTTTAACTGCCAACTGTTCTTGAGTGGATTGGACTTGGCATCTGCTCACTAAGCTAAAAGCATAAACATATAGACTTTAAAGCAGCACCAAGTATGGCTTCACACATTGGCAGCTCTAAATAGCAGTGAGAGGCAGAAAGAGCTGTTTGAACTTCAAAACCTGGAACACTGGGCTCATAATGTTAGTAGACTGCACACTGCATATCCTTGTTTAGCAACCTGACCATGCTTCATACCAAATGATGCCAAAGGGACAAATTTTCCAATCTAAGTATATAAACCAGACCCTAAGGGTTGATGGGATATGGGATATAATGGTAATGCTTATAATTAACATAAATGGTGGCCCGTGTAGCTTCAACACACATTATTGGTTCACTCAGGGGAAATTTTAAAGTAGGTATTAATGATTTATTATCTTTCACTGCAGCAGCAGTGATTAAAGGAGAGATCCTGTATTGTTTTGGATGCTTCAACTGGTGGCCATTAATTTGCGGCGACACATAACCCCTCTCAAACACGCGGTGTGTTTCTTTTATGCAGCTGAATCTGAACGGACACACAGAGCATGCAGAAGATAATCTATTCCTGACAGCATCACGCGAGTGTGAACTCTCAGCATGGGCGGCTTTAGTGAGAATCAATCATTCAAACCTAGCAGCTCTACTTCAGTCAATTACACAGGATGTTGGAGTCTGATTTTCTACCAGTGTCGACCATTTTTTCCCCAGGATCAATATAAACCAGCAACAGAGAGCTAACTCATTTGCGTTTGTTCAGACATAGTTGTTGATGTATCCGTCTGCATCAGATTTCAATGTAATCTGATTAAGTTAAAACCTGTTGAACATCTTCGTGACTGTCTGCTCTCACGTTTGATTTTGATGGAAATGAAAAGGATGTCGTGATTACCAACAGCCCAACAGACAATCTATCTATCAACATAAATCTACATCAGTCTATTTGCTGACACATCACTGTGGCTGTCCCTTATTCTGTACATTTTGCTCAGACAGCCTTGCCTCTCCGAACATGTGGCAATGATCTAAACTAGCTCACTAGAGCAGATGTGGGATGTAGGGAAAAAGTGATAAATGACTGAATATCTTCACCACTCTGCTGTATCTGTTCCTCGTGTGCTTTAGATCATGTTAGTTGGCATGTGGGGTTCATAGAAAAAGCAAAATGAAAGAGTTAAAAACGATGCAGAGATTTTTGGATAAATGTGTTGAGGGGTGAAAAATGAAAGAAAGAGAAGGAAAACAGGAAAAAGGAGAGACTGAGGAATGTGGGGAGAAGTGACCCAGAGGTGTTGATGTGTCGGAGATCTATATGAAAAAGAAATGAGACAAGGTTGCAGAGAAGTAACATGAAATAATGACAGAGTGGATAAAAAATACAAGGGCAGATGAAGAGAAAACTGGGGTGAGACAAAGGGCAAATTCAATGTGAACATTTTGTTCAAATTAATACTGTTCAAACCGAATAACCACTACGAATTCATAAATAAGCAGGTTTTAGTCCGAGATAACTGTGGTGCTCTTTGTCAGGGCCGAGAATGTAAAAACAAACTGCAAGAAACATTTCATCTCAACAGCTGAACGTTGCATAGTTAACAAATGATGAAACTGATACTGGTTAAGTTCTCATAGTCCAAAGATGCAAAGATAATTCTGCATTGTATTGAAGTGTCTGGGAAAACCCTTGTCTGTCTTAGCTGCATTTGAACAGGATGACTCCCAGCAACTTCTCTGTGAAGGTATTCTGGGAATGTCTAACTTTTGGCAGTAGAAGGTGGGTATCCATCCCAAGCCTGACGGGTGCCCTCAGGACAAAAATTTGCAAATGATTTCAGGTTTAGGCTGAGTTCAGTCACTCGTACTTTACTGGGCAGAACATACTGGACATTCCACCTGATCTGGTAACGCCTTGGCATGTCCCAGTGAGAGCTAGAAGATGGACATGCGGGATGTTGAGCTCTACCTGACTGCACCACAACTCAGACCCAGATATAAGAGGCAGAAAAGTCAGTTCACTTGTGCGTCATGGAAGTTGCTTTGAAATCTAATGTTTTATTGAACTGAACGGGCATTAACACTTTCACTTCCACCATATTGTTATGGTCACAGTTTTATTTAAAATCAGCAAAATAACAAAAGAAAAACTGAATGAAAGTTCTTAATAGTGTCAACGTCCTGCAGGACAAACAGTAAAGGGAGTTCTCCATTAACAGCTCTAACGCTGAGACAATGCAGGTGCTGCTGGTTCACCCCTTTTCAGCTCTACGCAGTCACATAAATATGGACTTTCTCGCTCTAGTAACTAAATATACCAGAAAGCAGTAAACCCCAGGCTTCATACATGTCTTGCAAATGCAGGTGCTGCATTCATGTGCATACAAATTCAGCCATTTATTTATGTGCTCTCAACTGATATGAGCACCAGACAAAGGCAATGCAGAAATGCCTGTCATGCTTAACTAAATTTACAGGATTTGTTTGGACCCTATCCAAATGAATCAAAATGTTTAACATGGTGGGATGACAGGTTTCCCCAAGTCTGCCCAATTAACAAGCTACCTGCTGTGAGCCCATGTGACATTTGTTTACAGTCCCTGACTGGCGAGTGTTATTATGCAAACCGAATACTGCAAATCCACTTTTCTTCTTTGTGATTACACAAAAATGAGGAATTCGTTGAATTTGACATTTGTATTGTGTTGCATTTTCAACACTTTGCATTTGTATTTTCCTCTGTGCGCATGAACCACAAAGTAATTGTCAGTAAAATGGCAAAGGTGGATAATGTCAAAAAGAGGAGGAGGAGGAGGAAGAGGAGCGTCAGGGAGACGAGATGAGAAAAATGACATGGTAAAGTGACAACAAGATGAAAACGGTGTGATGGGTGAAGACAGCTACGAGATGAGAATAGGAAAAATGTCAAAACGTGACGCGATGATAGACAGATGAGGAGGAGAGGGAAGAGGAGGGGCACAGTGAAAGAAATCCGGATGGAAGAAATTAATAAATATTAATAGATGATGCTGAGGATGGGCAGGAAGAGGAGGAATAGGAAAAGACAGGTGGGAATTGGGCAGGAAAAGTCGATGCGGGGAGAGGAGAGAGCGCCTGTAAATGCCATGTTGCGATGACAGGGTGGAGGGGAATGATGGGCATGTAGGTGGATTGGGGAGGAAGTGAGAAAAGAGGATGAAGGGGAAGAGTTGCCAAGAGCGTCGGGGAAAAATTGTAGTGTAATAACAGAGTGAAAATGATGGATAGATAGGTGGATTGAGAAGAAGGAGAAGGGGGGGGGGGTGAGATGAGAGTGAGAGGAAAAATGATATGATGGCAGGGTTAAAAAATGATGATTGGACTTGGACGGATGACAGGTGAGGGAAAGAGCACGGAAGACAGAAAGGCTGTGGGAGAAGAGAGGAGTCGAGAAAAAAATGACATAGGCAGAGACTAATGGAGAAAAAAAGGAAGAGAAATCAGGACGAAGAAGAAGAGGAGGAAGAAAGACAGCAATGAGAGGAACTACAACATGCTGACAGTGAGACGAAAACACAAGAGATGGATGAGCAGAAAGGAAATGAGGAGAGAAAAAGAGAGAAGAAGACATGACGCAGTGGAAATGGAGAGATAATCTGAAACAGAGAAACAGTCACAGTAGGAGAGGAAAGTTCTGCACACCGAAGGCAGATGGTAGAAACTTGCACTTAAGCTCAGTGGGAAATCTCTGCTTATTAGCCACTGGATACATGTTAATATTCAGCAAATGGTCAGAGCGATACAACTGTTTTGCTTCACACTGATTTCGACTTTGTTAATCCCAGTGGGTGCGTCAGCAGAAACGTGTCTTTAATGTTTGTTTTGTTCGAGCTTTTCATGTGTAGTTGGCCTCAGGTTGAAAAAGTTCACTGAGGACTTTCTTCTGAACAATTCCCGTGCAGCAGCAGTGCATCAAACATGTGAAAACTGGGTAGTCCACAAAGAACAGTAAAACATTTTATTCCTTGACCACACACTCAGAGTGAAATGTGGCTGGTGGCTTGTATTTGCTTGTTCAAATAAACTACAGTTATTATGTCTAGCAGTCACCACATCCTCACATCTTAGCAATAAATTTTAACAGCTATATGTTATGATAACCTTTAGCAATGGTGACCACAGCTATGGAAATAATAACAATTGCATGTGTTGTATGTCCCTGAGTTGTGAAACCTTCTTGCATCAGTCAGCTAAGACAAATGTCATAATATCAGTGCCACAACAAGTGAATGGCCCATTGTTATTCAGGCACTGTGCAGTTATTGGCTCAGTTGACACAGCGATGCATTAGCCAGAGCAAAATGACCTCAATCTGAGTAAATCTCCAGAGGATGATAGAGATATTGACAATGTGTGTCTATGTGCAGATTTATTTAATACTAGCACCAGAGTCAGATTTCCACAACAGAAATTAAAATTTCCTCCACTAAGTGGATAGCTGTATCAAGACAGCTCATACAGCATCATCAAAGTCATAACATGGCTACTTGCCATAGAAGCGAAGGCAGCGTTGACTCACTGACTGACTCCTAACTTCAACCAAATGACAGAGCCAATTAGGAACATTTATTGAAGATTATGCCTGTTTAACATTGCTAAAAAAGGCTAGTTTTGACTGCAATCTTTAAAACACATACAGTCATACAAGTATCAGCTGTAAGTTAATGTCGTGAAAATGACTGTCATTCTAACAGACCTCCACCACGATGGTCTAAGATAATAATATAAACAATAGCTCTCAGTAGGCCTGTGAGCCAGCATGAACAATACCAGGCCTTGAAACAGCACACATCTTTGTAATGCAGCCATTATTAGTGTTATTAATGACACCTGAGCTTTTCATGCTGTGAAATATTTGCTTTGTAGATGCTCCGTGCTGTCGTGTGGGATTGTGTTTCCTGTTTTCCTGCTAGTTTCATGACTAACCGTTGTGGCATTCATGATTTTTTTAAGTGGAATGACAAATTCTGACAGCTAATAGTCCTGAAATGAAGTTTCTTCTTCTCTCAGCTTTGATGTCCACGCTGTTTCTAAATGTTGCATTGAAAAAAAAAATCCAATTTTGAAAATGTCAGTTGTCCATTTTTGTTGTCAGTTTTCGGACGACGTTTTCACGGGTTAAACTAACCGAGTTCCAAGCATGTTTGCACTCACTCGCTTAAATCTGAAGGCAGGGCGTTTCTGCCACACTCTTCACGGGGAATCTAACGCTGGTGGAATTTATGCGTCGCTCTGCCTACTCAAGCATCCAGCACTTCATCTGAATAACAGTGTGTGCGCTGCAAGAGCAGCGTGACCTCGCTTAATTCAATATAAAGGGAAAAGCTCGGCTTAAGTGAATGTGAAACCACCTCTGCGGTGGAAAGACCAGCGACATTCAGCGCATGTTACCATCACAACATCCTATTGGGTCAGAAGGCTCTCATCCCCACTTGGAGTGCATTAAATCAGCATTACGGCAACGAGGGTGACACACAGATCCTCAAGAAGGAACTGAGAGTGCTTTTTTAAACGCGCGTGCACACACGCGCACACAGACATATACATTTGCAAAGATAGAAAGGGTGAGTCAGCAGCACATGTTCAATATTGAAATAAATTTAGATTTAGCATCCACACACACACACACAGACACACAATTTCTTGGTTGGGTCACAACTCCGTCTTACTTTCTGTATCCAGCACACACCATCACTCAACATTTTCAGAAAATGTTGCCCCAGTCAAATGTCTCCGATCTTGACCTTACGATGATGAATGGCTCTTATTCAGTACAAAAAAAAAAAACATACACACATTCTTTTCTCCAGCATGTGCGCGCACACACACACACACACACACACATTCGCACACCCCTGAGTCAGTCGTGAAACACCAGCTGCACCCACCCCACCCTTACTCTTGGGACAGTTGCCTTGGCAACAGCAACCATGCCGACATAATTTGTGAGGGGTGGTGTGTGGTGTGTCGAGGGGTGTCTCTTGGCCTAGCCTCCTCAGCCCTTCACCACCCCCGTGTCTCTCTCACACACACAAACACACACACAGAGATGAATGATTTGGCCCACACCTCTCATCAACGCTTTGGCTGAAATACAGAGGGCAGTTTGGAATAATGAAGTATTTTTCCAAGACATCAAAGCCATTTAGTTAATACGAGGGCACACACATACATGCACACACACACACACACACACACACACACACACACATTCATACCATGCATACCATCAACCACATACATTTACAGATATTTCAGGACACAAAAGCGTCTTCTGCGCCCCACAGCCTGGCTGTCACCACCAACATTCAACAGGATATTAACATGCACACACACACGCACACACACACACACACACACACTTGCCAAGACTAAATTAAATCTTCAACCATTATTAACCAAACATGGCCAGGAGAGGTCAACCAATTCACCTCCCGGTCTTAAATAACTTCTGAATGAATGCTTTGAGAAGTCGAAGCCAAAGTGTTGGTGAGATTTTCAGTCTTCGCCTGTGGCAGTTTGTGATGATTTTATCGACTCAGAGGCAATCCGTTCTCCAACTGTGCGGTCTATTCACAAACTATGAATTGTTTGTTGAAGTGTTTTTTTAAATGGCTCTCAGCTGCCAAATTACTCCAAATTGCATTGATGGCTGAAAGATCAATCTGATACCAGAATAGCAGTGTGTTATGTGGCACAGAGACGAGGACATAAAGCAAAGAATATCAGAAAAATATCAGAAGCCACTTTGCACTGTGAGAAAAGCCGGTTTAGAAGTGAAGATTGGCTGTAATTACATTTTATGAAGTGGTTGGGTTATACGTGGTTACTTTTTGGTGCAATATTATTTTCAGAAATGATCCATCCTCTAACCACCCTGTAGCTTGTAATTTTTATACGTTAAGTTTGACACAGACCATATAAAAACCTCTACAACTTTCATGTTCCTGCCAGTATCCGAGAAACAGATGTCACTTGAAAACTTTGGCTAGAACACTCTTTGTGTTAAGTTTTAATTGCAAAATCCTGACTTTCACTGATTCCTACAGGATGGAGCAGAGCGTTTAGCTTCATTTGCCGTAGCTTGTGGACAGATAGTTTCCTGTCAGACTGTAGCTCTGCACGGGAAGTGTCAAAGAAGCTAAACAGGTTAAAGACTATTTCACAATTTTTCTCTGGAACCGCTGTGATCAACAAGAAGCCAGTAGCACATACTTGTCTTATCTCATCCAAAGCTCAACAGACCATACAAGCTCTGTCCTTTTGGCCACTATTGCGCCAAATGATCATCTAGAACTTTAAACATAAAAGGCCGTACGAAGCCATAGAAGAAGATGATACAATTGAGTATAGAAATCTGAAATAGGTGATTATGAAAGCAGCACCGTTTGCTCATTTTTCACACACATGTCTGAACTTGCATGCACACACACGCGCCTACTGAGTGCAGCCATTCTTATCAGGATCAAGTTGACAGCGGGGTCAACGAGGGTCGCGACCTCTGATCAGAGCCAATTGGCCTTTGACTCCTGTCACTACGAATCAAAGGCAGAAAAGGTTAAGATGTAAAAGAACAGAAATGCTAAGACATAATCCTACTAGTACACACACACACTATCTCTGTCTCTCTCTCACACACACACACACACACAGATAATATCTGTGCGTGAATAGTTCCTTTATATTATTGCAAGTGTCTGTTTTTGTTTATATACTGTTTGTGTATTTATATATCTGTGTGTATGTGTGTGTGTGTCGGTGTGTGTCTGTGTGTGTTTTCGTGGTAGGTATTTTTATCCATGGTGAACATTAGATTAAAGGCTGCTGGTCATGGGAGCTGTGATGGACCTCGATGTGATTAGAGCAAATGTGTGGCGTGTGATGCAGCTCAGAACATTCCTGCATTGCACCACACACACCCACACACACACACTCACTCACACACACACATACTTCACACACATGTACACCCGGTGCTGGCGTCCCGATGAACTAAAACACCTGCACACAGGCAAAAAGGCTGCATAATGGATGCCAGTCCAAGATGAAGCTTCTGTTCTGTGCTAATAAAACCGTTTTTACGGTGTTGTTTGGACTGAGACGCCTTTTTTGTTTTCGTTCTTGGGGAAAATAGTTAGTAAGTGTCTTTTAATCGTGACACAGTTGCTCCAAAAGTGAAGCTAGACTTCACACAGCTACACTTGTTAATCAGATGTTCAAAAAGGAAAAGATACAGCAAGCTAGTCATTATCTGAGATTAAACCCAGACGAATCAAACCGAGACTGGTTTTAAATTAATGATGAGCTCTGCGTGCATTATCTCATTTCTTACACGGCGTGCTGTGCAGATATGAATCAAATGATACAAAATATTAGATTTTCAAAAGAATCAATTACAAGCCAATTTAATTAACATAAATAGTTCAGCAGCTATATATTACAGGATTTATGACTACACTGTAAGGATTGATTCAGTGAATGAAACCTGCTGCCTCTGCTGCCAACAGTCTATAGAGGCAGTTCAGATGGAAAAATCACTGACATATTTATTTTAAAAGTAAAGCCATCTGATGGCTGGAAAACATACGAATGCACAGGCCTTCGGTTGTTTCTACTTGGATAGCTGGTATCTGCTGAAATTATCTGTCAAGATGCTTCAAACATACAGCGGTGCCTTCGGTCAACAGCGCTCAATGTATCTTGTGCTGCAATAACCATAGCAACAGTAGTGACTTGTTTAAGGAGATCCTCCATCCTCAAAGATGGATATTGGCTGTAGGATGCCACAACTACTGAATACTCGTGGAACACAATGCCATCTGTACTACCATCACAGATTACAGCCCATAACTGCTCAGTAAAGATTTCTTTGTCTCTCTGTCCTAGTTCCACCTCAAGGTCTCTGGTGTTTACAATTCCTTCTCATAGACATGACCAGACATGAGATCAGCTGTGACTATCAAGGTGAGGCCGGGTCAGGGCCGTCACAGCAGACAGAGAGGAAAGCAGTGAGACAGAACAAGTCAGCTAAGTATCCCTGAAGCATACGGTGAAGGTCAGCACTGCTTTTCCATGCTGGCATTGCAAGAAGACATCAGGGCTGAGGTAATGAGCGGTCCTGCATACTGCTGGACAGGTAGGATGTCTGCTAATTTAGTTAGCAAACAGGATATGCTGGCTTATTCCAGAGTCTATGCACGGTGACAAGTTTTAGGAAGGAAACTTTCCAAACTGAGTTCAGGACTTGCAGCACATATCAAATAAACTATGAGAGGAGTTCTGTAAGCCTTGCAGGAGTTTGCAGTGGCACTGTGAGAGTGACATATAAAATACAAAAGAAAGAAAGGATGATGAAAGGATCAAGTCTCTCTTTCAATCGTTATCTCACTCATGGGAGTCCAACTTTGTTATTTCCCTGCTGTTTTACAGTGAGTTATTCTTGTTTCCACATCCACACACACGAGCTACACTTATCATTAATCTATCCAATTATTCTCTAACAGCCTACAGCTCCGTCCACGTGAGCGTGTTTGGAAGCTACACACGTGTGTCGCTTCGTTCCTTCGCCTGTTTGTGTGTCTGTGTCTTTGTCCGTCTGTTCGTCTACTCGCCAAGCCCCAGGGAACTTTAGCTGTCTGGTGCAACATTTCCCCAGGGGAGGACTTTGTTGGCTGCGCCACCAGAGGGGGGAAGATGGTGGCGGGGGCGAGGAAACCGGGCCACATTTCCTGTGGAAATGGGGTTATCACGTCACCAATTACTGTTGCAATTACAGCGGGAGGCCTGCTGAAGCCTGGGAACAAAGCCTATAGGCAATACAGATGGGCACTCGTGTTAAGACACGTACAAAAATCATCTCTAACACACATGTCGCCATGCATACAAGAGTAAATCTTGTGTTGCCTGTGAGAGAAGGAAGCCCACAGGCAGGCTGTCAGCTGGTTTGGCCACCATTGGACACCTTCCTTCTCCATCTTAGCCAGATTCAAATGAATGCAGGTGCAACTGTGCCAAGATCACACCACACTACATTTATGTCTTTTAAGATTGTGTCGTCCTTTTAAATGTAGAATTAGTTGTCTCCTACTATGACACACTTAACAGGATACAGCAACTATTTGTAATGCCATTTTGCTCAGGTGGGATCATCACTGGGCTGACATCTGTAATCTGTTGCTGGCTTTATATTATTTGATCGTTCCATTTGAAACTTTTTCTCTAAATGAATTGCAATCTGTCAAATCTCTGCTCATTCCTTCTTACTGTTCTATATGAGCTTAGATCATCTTAAACAAACACACGCACGCACCCACATACACACACACACAACCAGCACACCACATACCACAGCAAAATTATAGCCAAACATGCTACCAGCAACATCTGGACTGTGTCACCGGCAGACCAGACCCACGTGGACAGCTTGACCTTCGACCTCAGTGTGTACCATTATTCATCATCATCAGACTGTTTGGCCCGCCGGGTCTCCATGCTGCTGCGCGCACACACACACATTAGAGTCCATTCGCTATATACTTTTTAATCTAATGTTTTTTTTTTCCATCCTTATTTATCCAAGACGGTTCACTGAGAACACTCATTGTTTTCCTTGCTTCGCATTCACACAGTAACATACGGCCTTATGTGGGAGCCGCCCAGTGGAGAACAATGTTGGTGGTTAAATGTTTTGACCACAGTTACCCAGACAGATGTTCCTGATGAGGAGCTACAGCTTGTCCCTTTTTTCTAAACCTCATCTTTCAAGTACATATAAAATTTGAACACACAATATTTATTTTCCTGAGCCACGTACAGTGGTGTGTTTTCATCCTACCAGTGCACTCATATGCTACTGAGGTAAGATGACTTGTTGAGATCAAAAACATTTTAATTTAACTCAGTTTTATTTATATAGTGCCAAATCATAACAGAACTTATCTCATATTTCATATAAAGCGGGTCTATACCGTGCATATTGTTCATAATGGACCCAACAATCCCCACCATGAGCAAGTACTTGGCAACTGTACTCCCTTTTAACAGGTTCTTGAGTAGAACTAGGCAAACGGCCATCAACCGTAACCTCCCCAAATAATAACGTAATTTGCAATAAAATCATTGAATCATCTCATGTCCTGACTCCTAAAAAGATTCTGTTCCTTCCAAGTCCAAGAACAATGTGTCCACCAAATTTATTTGCAGTCCATTCTTAAGCGTAAAACATAATCTCTTTGGCAAAATGGACAAAAACTTGATTTAAGACCTTTAGATTTAGTCAGTACCACATCTGTCTGTCATACTGGTGAGACTGGCTGAGGTTTATGACTCTGAAAGTTGACGTTTGCCAAGAGGAAACAATCGACCCTTAGTGGCCTGGATTTGTGACAGACACTCAAGAAAACCACGACTCCGTTTCCTCACAGACTAGTGAGTAGCTTAACTACAGAAGAGTGAAATCAACACTTTTCTAGAGGTTTTGTACCTCCACGCCCTTCAGAGAGAAAGATCACTGCAGTCTTTAAATTGTCTGTGGCTCCTACTTCTTGGCTCATCATCAAAGCACGTTTGACATATGGTATGCTTCATGGACATTTCTTTTGGAAAATGGGCAGTAACAATATCTCTACATCTTAAAAAAGGGTGGACAACAGGACAGTAGCTGTCCTGTGAAGGTTATGGATAGTCACAATGTGTACAGTGAGTTAAGATTTATCAGCTTTGAGGGTCAAATTTATGACGAATCCCTACTTTAAAGCCTGGTCAGTTGATAAAAAACACTATCGGTCACCGTACATCCTCTATTTTCTGATAAGTCCTGCTCTATTTAAACAGGAAAAGGAAGTCTGACTTCCAACCTTTTGTGGCACTTGTCTGATCTTTCCATCGCTGACAAAATGGAGAATTAGATTCTTGTGGCTTCTTCTTGTTTACACAGCCATGGGAATGTCAGATCGCTAACACCAAGGGTTAAAGATCAAATGTTTTGTGCACATATATAGACGCAGGTTTGACTGGAGTCTACAAGCTGTCATTTTCCATCCGTCATAGACACTTTCTTCACAATCTTTGAAGAAAAAGTAACATATTTGATATTTCACTTGGGAATGACCCTCTGCTTATCTGCTATGTGTCTACACACCCTCATATCTCGCGTCTCCAGGCTGTAAACTACTGGTTAAAGTTGTTCTTAGAACTGTTGATCCCGTCTACTTCTGTTTTTTCTAGCTGGCCAACAAGTCAAGTGTGTCTTTACGGATTAAATTCCCTCATGCAGCTGAAGTGAAAGGAATGCGGTGAGAAATATATGTCTGCACAAAGTGGAAAAGAGAAACAAGTTAAGACTTCCAGAAAAAAAAAAACAGTTGGCTCCATTTTCTTCTTAATTTTGGCATTTCTCTTAAGTTTTCATTGCGTTTGACTTAAATCCCCTGGACATTTGTACACCTGAGTAATAGGAGTGAAAACTTTTCTTACGTCTATTGAATGTTATATATGGAAAAAATGAGAAGAGGTGAGAACCTCAGCTCTAGATTATTGACAGTGGAGCAGATTGGAGCAAATTAATACTTAAGGGAAATGGAAGAAATATGAAGGTTGTGGGTTGAATTTTTTTTTTTTACTTAATTACAGGCTTCAGGCTAAAGATAGCCTCTAATATTAACACCAGAAACCTCTCGAGGGTAAATTTACAGCATGTCCACTGTTGTCAGGGACTGTTGTTGCCAAAACAAGGGTGTAATTAGACTCCTTTCACGGTCTCTGTCCAGAGAGAAGAGAAAACCCTCAAGTACCCAGACCCTTAATCAGGGGGTTTATGTCTTAGTAAGGACCTAAAGTTTGGTTGCACGAAAATCTCATCAAGTGCTCCCAGTATTCTGGAGAAGTGACTTTAAACAGCAGGGGAGGCTAAAGTTTTTTCAAGAACCTCGGTTACAGCTGTACTTTATATCTTTATCGTCATTTATACCGACCGGCAAAATAAGGTCTTCTCCCAGAGAAAATAGCTGCCTTCTCTTCTGATGCTTGGGATGAGCAAACAGCTGCCGTCTTCAAGAGTGACAAGCAATTGCCACCGTTGGGGACTGTTTCCATTAAAATGAATAATAGAGAATAGCCTGATTCTGTGCCAGATAACTGTCCCAGTGAAATCCACATCTCAGCAACATCCCAGCCCTGAGCCTGGAAAGCACTGGCCTAGATAGGAACAGATCTGAAAGAATAAATGAATAATGAAATATCTCTTGATTTTTAATATTACTCCGAAGGCTTTTGTCCTTTAGTAGTAAACAGAGAGGAGAGAAAGGTGAGGTCAGGGAAAAAGGAGGAAGATGTACAACGTACACCAAAAAATTGCAACCTCAATATGGCAAAGAAGTGTATAAACGTGCAACAGATCAAATAAAGCTTGGGCTTTATATAGACATCCTGGGACATATATCCAGCTGTTGAGAACTTTACATTAGATTATAGTCTCATCTAAGTGTAGGTTTCCACAACAAGGAGAAAATAACAAGCTCTTTGAATCAGTACGTCCCAAAAGCTGGATGATTACAACTGCCACAGCACAGAAACATGCTGTGTTCTTGAGATGCTGGAAAGATTTTGGTAAGAGAATTTTGACTTTCCGCTTCACGAAAATGACAAGAAATGGCTCGTCAAGTTAGAATAGCTTTTACAGCAAAGCACTGCCAAAAAACACACCAGTGTTTCATAGTGATGAAATATTTACATCCATTTTGAAATTCTAATCTAATCCCTAATCTAATTTTCTTGGGAAAATAAAACCACAGAGGCATTTATAGTGTTTGTATTTCCTGTTTCTTTGAACTGGATGTTTAAGAATAAACTATGATTTATTTCAAGGTTTAAGGTTTTTCTATGTGATGTAAAACTTTTCGCTAGCTAGCCAAGTGGCAATATCAAGCCAGAACAGTAATAAATGTCTGAAAATCCAAAGGAGATCCACGCTGAGCTGAAGAGTTTGGGGGAGAAGATAAGACCATATAATGAGGCTGATCATTTTGATGTAACCTTTTACAAATGAATTAAAACAGCTGAAATGTTCGTGCTGTGTCCAACTATGAATAAATAAATATTCAATCCCCCCTACGATGAAGGGGATCAAAGTTGTACCTGCATTTTTTTTAATCTGGCTACGATGGAGAACGAAGGATCAACGGTGGCCAAATCAGCTGACAGCTGCTGGCTTGTGTGTCTGTAGGCTCGCTTCTCTCACAGATAACACAGCTACACAACGACCTTCTACTTTATACAAAACAGCTGCTTCATCTGGGTTTTGTAGGAAAGCAGCTGTTTTCGACTGCTTAAATTTCGTCAACTGGTGTGTTGCTGAGGACGTCTGGGTAACGTAGAGTCGCAACAGAATAAAGTAACACTGAAGGTTCTCGAATATATATTGAAACAGCAGGTTTTATATGTGCAACTCAGTTTTTAAATTTGAATTTTACCAACATGAGCAAACATGCATCTGGACACTGATGAACTAATCTACTGTGTAGTATAACCAAGCAATTTGCATGCTAATAGCATGAAATTGAAAAGGACTCATTTACATTCACATTATAATTTGGGCATCTGTCCAAAAAGACACATAGGGGAAACAGCAGGATAAGTTTAAAGCTGGATTACGGCCATCGCAGGCAATCAGCACTATAGAGGTCAAAGGTCAAAGCCAATGTCTCCACTCACACCAAACAAACTCATAGGATTCAATTCAAATATTCTCCAGCGACTGATTAACATTAAATGTCTATTGCAAACCAATTCACAATGTGAATGCTGTATGAATAAAACATGACTCTCCATGTGGGGAAATAGATTCACACTGACTTAATAAACCATCCAAACCTCCTCTGAGCCATTTATGGAGTTTTATTCTGTGATTGTGTCGATGAATCTTTATATTTTTATGTCACACTTTATGAAGTAGCTGCAGATGAACTTTGACAGCAGTTAAAGTGGTTGTGTGTATGTATGTGTGTGTCTCTTTAGGGCCTTCCCATAAATATGTTTTTTGCATGTTTACATACTGGCTTCACTTGAAGCCTCTTGCTTCTGTATGACTGTGTTTGTACAGCTCTATGTGTGCTCTATGTTCTTTAACGTGTTGTGTCTATCGTGATTACTTACTAGTTCAATAGTTCAGCGTGCAGTGGCCTCTAAACATGTTTCAGCTAATGCTTTGCAGGAAAATGTCTCTTTTGTGTGTGTGTGTGTGGTACAGAAATGGTATCGCTAACTGCCATCTCATCAAGAAAATCACACTACCGTCCACTGAATAGTTAGGATAATCGACTCATTACACTCAAGCGTATTAGCCCACTCCTCCATATGGGCGGCATGAAGTTATAGTGAATAACTGGGATAATTTAGAGGGAGATTGGGGGGTTAGGAGGTAATCAGGCATGTATTTAAGTATTTAAAGCTGTTTTTTTCCATTTCAGACACATGAAGCTGTCTGGTCAGTCAGACTGATTACACTTCACCAATCAGAACAAATCTCTCAGACAGTGAAAGGACCTTTTTTCGCCTCCATGATGTAGGTTCACAAAAGCTAAAACAACAGCAGATGGGAAATATCATGCTGTGTCCCAAATATCTGATAATTTGCACATGATTTGACAGATATCATTAAAATTACAACTTTGAAAGGTTACGGTCAATTAAACTTAACTGTACTCAGTGATTTGTATTTGTATTATTTGCACTCATGGGGGGCTGCAAGAGATCAGACAGATTCATTTAAAACAAAATTGTCAAAATTGAAGCAGCATGGGGCGAGATATGCTGTCCCTAGGATAGATCAAGCTCCAAAAACATGGGATCCTACACTTCCCATGATGCAGTATGATAGCATCGTTCATTAGACCATCCCTGCCAGGTAAATGCCCGTGCCTTTCAAGCTCAATGGCCCAGTTTGTCATTGTAAACCTCAGCCCAAACTAAGACTTAGAAAGTTTAGAAACCTCCCCGCAGCGCCATGACAGGAACAAAGATTGTCATTGTGATGCAAAACAATTCATTACTGATTAAAACTTCTACATGCTGCCTTACAGTCTCCTCTTCTCTTTATTCATTTTCATTGTCTCAGCGTTACTTGCACGGTAGCCTCAGAGGCCACTCTTGTGTTATTGACAGTCATTGTCCTTCCCATAGTGTTGCTTTGTAGTTGAAATCAGTGCATGTCTACAGAACAGGACATTTCATGGCTTGTGAGGCCGCAGTGGCCTAATCGGATAAGGCACTGGGCTCCTAAACCAGGGATTGTGGGTTTGAGTCCCATCTATGGTAACTGACAGCAGAGTGGGGCAGTGAAACCGTGCTGGGTTTATAACCCAGAGGTCATCCTCTGCTATCAAGCAGCCTTTCAGATATACCAGTTAAAGTTTCCTTGTAAACAAACAGAACTATGTTTACGTTTGGTGTCACTCACCAAAAAGCATTGTGTATCCCTCAGATCTAACAATCGTGTTGTGTGCATTTCTTTCCTCATGAAACATTTGCAAAGCTGATTTCTAAAGTATTTTAGATCTAATTGTTGACATAGATGTTTATTCTCACGCACTCTTTGTCTGGACATTGCTGCATTTCCTGTGTGTTACTTCCAGCTGTTGACTCAGTGGAATAGTGTGACACCATTGGTAGGACTCTGAGTTTACTCGTTCATAGAAAAACAGCTCCATACATTTACTTAAAGTCTAAAACTCCACAGGGAATCTAAGAAAAGAAAAAAAATAGGAACTTCACTCATTTTGCAACACAGACTTTCTCTGCAGTCTGCAGTAATAGGCAATAATAGGCTGACACTGGTCAAGTGATGATGACGAGTCATTCTCTAAGAACTGACGAAGCTACTCTGGATTACAGGATGATATCATACACACATTTCATATAAAGTGACGATTAAAGTCACTCAGCATTCTTTCACACCACCATTCAGTAAAATAATTAACAAATATAAATTTAATTTTGCCTGCTTGCTGACATCTCATGGAGTGACTACACCCAGTAAATTCATTACAGTTAGAATCAGTATGTAGCTCAGACTTGGTCCACAGCTTCAGTCTGATGAGAGCCTCCCTGCTTCAGCTGGTAGGTTGAAATAAAATAGCTCGCTGCTGCTGCTGGCAGGTGAAACCTTTGGATGTCAAAAAAGCCTAATTTTCAGCTTGATGGATTTCAAGAGTCTCTCCGCTGTGGTTTTGAACATGTTTCAAAAGCATGGTGGTTGGAGCAGTTTTTCAGCCAGTGGAGGAAATTAAAATATGAAAATCAGCTAAATTATTAGTTTTTATGAAGTCTCCAGACGTGCACACCACAGCTTTCTTCCAGTACCATGTATTAAAAAGTGGTCACACTCTAAATTCATCTTTATAAAATATCAACCAGTAATTTTTCTGCAGTTTCATATTTTGTTTTTCTTTCTATCATTTACTTCCAATCATTTGTCATCGTTGTGATAATTAACAGTTTTACTTCTGTCAGCTGTACATATTTCATAGGATTTTGCTGGTACACTCACATACGGTTTTCTTTCTTTTTCAGATGCTCTCTTGTTGTCATCATTTTCTCTTACTTCACTGCATCATCATTTTGCTGGTGCGACAGTGGAATCACTGGGATGTGTTGCGTTTCTGCTTCACAGCCCTTTATAGTGGCCCATTTCCTTTAAAGATGGGGTGAACTACATCACTTAAAAGTCAGTTAATCGTCAGCTATGTACAGATTGAGGACAATCAAAATGTGTGTACAGTGTGTCTGATGTGTCAAACGACCTCGGAGTCAAAGTGTTTAAGTGGAGCTGAAATCCTTTTCTAATTACGGCGATTCCACGACAAAAAAAACCTCCTTCCTCCCTGTCCGTGAAAATGATGATGGGACGGGAAATGACCACAACATGAAGCTCCCACAGAGAGACGAAGAACGCACACACTCACACACGCACACACACACACACACACACACACACACACACAGGCACGATAGTGAACATGTAGCCCTAGACAATCCCTACACACACATCATATTTTCCTTTTGTTTGCTTTCCACAGATGAGCACGCCGGTCACTGTGGATATAAAATACACACAAACCTCTGTGGTTCAAAGACACGAGGATTCACATCCTCAGAATACACAACAAACAGCACAACAAAGGCTGTGGCGGGCAGAGATCCTGGAGCTCAAACGCCTCTACGCAAGTACACACGCGAGCTTGTACCTTCAAAGTGAATTAAACCCAAACACACATTCAAGCATGTGCAGCCACACACACACACACATACTCAAGGACATACAGGAACAAGTTCATGTGTGCTCACGAAGACACACACACACACACACACACACATACACTCACACAAAACAGGCGTGCATCTACTTTAGCAGCTCTTCACATTTTCACATTCAGATTTCATTAGAGCTAAATTCCCACCTGGGAGAAGCCGACAAGGTTTCCCTACTCCCTCTCTCTGTACTTTCTAGGTCACGAATGGTCGACTACAGCCTTATCACATCTACTCCACAGACCCTTTGTGTTTTCGGCTTATGTAAGAACGTGTAATCAGTTGGTTTCTTACTCTACGGTGTCTCCTGTAAACATGATTAAAGGGAGATGAGTTTATCTCACCGTAACTAAAGGCCTGCATGCCTCAAAAAGCTTTTAATTTGAGGGCGATTCACCGTAAATAAGGCTGAGACGGCAAGAGATCGAATCCCAAATCCTGTGCTAATTGGAAGATGCAGGCCTTTGCTTTCTCATTACTTTTGACCGTCACATTCGTTATACCCAAACAACAAAACACCCAACGTGGATCAAAGTCTTAAATCCCGTCCTATTTGGAGGAGAGGGCTGACGGGGCTTACTGCTTCGGGACGCCTGAGAAAACTTCAAATGCGGTGTCCGTCAAATCCTCCTTCTACTCTCCAGCGAGGCAAACCCCGCCCCACTGCTGCTACCACAAGGTTACAACGAACACCGACAACGTTCAGATGCTTATGCAGCACCGCCTCACCCTTTAAGAGGACCTGTCGACTCCAATTCAGCCATATGTAAACCTGCTAGCGGGAGAGGCTGCGCTCCCGTCTGACACTGGCATGTTGATTCAATAATGTGTTTATGCAACATGCTGCACAGTGGCAGCAAGTGCATGAAGAAAAAGAGGGTGAAACAGCATACCAATGCACAAATCAGCTCTCCACCACAGTATGTATTAAATAACTTGGCTGGAGTTTCATATTTGACTTAAAATGAGCTCTGTTGTGTCTGTCAGCAGGGTTTTTCAACATCCTCTGCATGGATTTCACTGTGGTGGACAGATCGGCCTGGGGCCAAGAAATAATTAATTTGGTGCTGATCTGGATCTGGGATTTCTGCCATCAGATAATTATTTCTTTTGTTAGCCATAACTGAAACTAACAGACAGAGACACTTGATTTCAAATCCTGCAAAGGGGGGGGGTCTGTGCTGTCAAAAAACAAAAAGTCAGTTTATGACAGGGAGGATGTTTTTGGGTGTGACGCTTAATTGACAAATTGTTTCAAAGATGGCGGTGAAAGATTTCTCCGGGAAATCAATCTAATGGCAATAAAATGGCCTCCTATCTGCGTTCTTGTTGCTATCATTTGGCTTTGCATCGGCTATTCATAAGACTTGGATTGATATTTCAGTCAATACATTTCTGCCTATGAATAAAAGTTTTAAAGGTTGATTTTTATGGTGTTGGTTTATTCTTAACGTTTTCTCTCTATTTCCTGTCAGAGTCAGCGAGTATCACGCTGTGCTTAAGTTAATGGGTATTTGTCTGCATTGCTTAAAAGAAGTCCAACAGGGCAAGGAACATGAAAAGTCTGACAATATGAAGGTGTGAACGGTAAACTCGGTAGCCAAGGTGTCCTTAGAAAACATCACCCACAGATTAGAAACCAAATTCATTCATTTGAGCGACTCTTCTTTCTGTAGTTGTGTTTGTGCAGTTTTCCAGCATAATAAGAGAATATTAGCATATTTCCAGTGCGCTCACTTTTAGTTTAACTTAGAAATAAAGTGCTTTAGATAATCAGCTTAAGTATTCACTTGTTTACAACCTGTCTGATTGGCTGACTTATGCTTCTTACTCAGTCAGACTTTCTTATAACAGTGTTTTTGGTGAGTACAATGATAGCATAGATAGAAATGATGACATGACATGACAAGAAAATGAGACATAGGTTAAACTTAAACTTGAATTTTCCGTTAGTTGCCTAATGACCTAACTTACTGTAATGTGTTGTATCCATTTGCAAATGCTGAATATGTCGGAACAAACCTCTGACATTAAGCCTGTGCTCGACAGACAAATTGAGCACTTAAATTTAAATTATTCCACTTCTGAACAGACCTCATGCTGAGAGGAGAAAGTGAGGTGGGCGGCGAAACTTGACTACTGCGGGAAGATTAATTCAATACAGGTGATTACAGAGATGGAGGAAGTGAGGAGGTGCGGGAGGGAAACAAAAAAGGCAGACGGAGACAGGTAGAGGGACAGAAAGGCAAAGGTATAATTTGTGCTCCGCGTATCACATGACAGTGTGTGGGCATTAATGGAAGAGGAAAGAAAGAAAAGTGAAAAATGAGAAGCCGCGTGTGATTTCCATCACCTGCGTGTGTGTGTGTGTGTGTGTGTGCGGACAATGAGAGAGCGAAAGGTGTATTAGACAGTGAGATCAAACAAAGACTTGAAACTAAAAGCAAAACAAAGAAATGAAACGTTGCCTCTTACCTGAGTGTGTGAACTGCAGTCTTGGCTGAGATGCTCTCCATGCCCCGGTCAAGGTGGCCCCAAAGAGGGTGAGCAGAACCGCTGTCACCGGCCAACGCATCCTCCTCCTCTTCAGGTGACTAACAAGTGGCAGCAAGCACAGTTTCAGTCAAAATTTCAGCGTTCAGGTGCTGAATCCCAACACACACAGGGACACACACTCTTAGTCCAAAGTGTTGAACTGTTAAAAACACAATATGAATCTGATCTGAGCTCAAGTCCAAGCCACAAAGACGCTGAATCCAAACACTGTTAGAGTCCAAGTGAGTGAGGCTTGAGTTAGTCCAGATCCAGAAAATAATTCACCGCTCCTCGTGAGGGGGTAACAGCAGCAGTCACACACACTTTACCATCTGTGTGTTTGTGTGTTTATATTTTTTGAGCGTGTGTGTGGGCTTCAGAGATGGAGGGGAGAATGTATTCCAAGAAAGTCGTCTCTCCGCTGCCTCCTCGCAGCTTGACAGCTCTCTTCTGTTCTGTTTCTCGTCCCTGCTCCTCTCTGCATGTGACTGTGCTCTCTCTCTCTCTCTCTCTCTCTCTCTGGGAGGCGGAGGGAGCAGGATCCAGATCATTGTGGCCACCCTGCACACACACAAATGCAGACACTCACGCCTATTCACGGCTCTGGGAAAACCTAGTTAAAGTGGAAATGAGAGAGACAAATCAGCTTTCATCTTTATTCACATTTTTCTCACCCTGATTTTCTCAGTCTCTCACTTCTTCTTGTTCTCCTTGCCAACAATAAGAAAAGTAGTCTGTACGCACACCTACATACACATGTGCATGTGTAATTATTAGTAAGTTGACATTAAATTATTTGAAAGTGGGTTTTCTGTGAGCAGATTACAAATCAAGCCGAAGTGCCCAACAGCACCTTTTATTCTGAAGTCTTGCCACTGGAGAAGCCGGCAGGCTCCTGCCTCAGGACCTCAGACTGTGTGGAGGTTGATAAGAGGGTGAGTAGAGAGATGTAACCTGGGGCCAAGCCATGAAGTGCATTAAAAGTAATGAGTGAAATCTTAAAATCAATTCTAAAACAAACCGTCTCGCTCGCGCTCTCAATACCAAACTCTCCTCCTCCTTTCTTCTCATTATTTTCACCGTTTCCACTCCCAACCCAAATGCAATCATTAGAGCCTGTGCCTTCCTTCTTGCTCTGTTATTTTCATTAGATAGCAGCTCGCTGGGGTAAAGCAGCGCAGGCTGAATTTTTCACCAGCTCAAGTTCAATCACAGGCTAGCAGGGACAATTTATTCATTCTCTGGGATAAATAATGAATTTAGGTTGCGTTGCAAATGAACAAGTATATACTCCCTCCAAGGACTTCTGATTCGTAAATGATTCATTCTCCACACTTGTTTGTTATTGTATAATTGGTGCAGAATTTATTTTAATGTGACCCAGCAATTGAATTATATGATTAGATAGTCCTATAACCTGATGTTTACACAACCACATACAGCTTTTAATTGGATGAGGGCAAATCTGGTCAAACCTGCATGTTAATTAAGATGTTAATTATTATAACAGAAGGAGCCTCGTGGTTATGCAGACTGACCATCGCCTCCTCCAGTGATGCCCTGCTGGAGTGACCCTGAACAAGATGCTACTGAGCCTTCATGTTTTACTAATTAACACTAAATGCTTCTGTGGCTTAAATCTTTGGACTCCATAATTTCTCATTTTCATCAACAAAACACTCAACACATTATTACAATGAGTTATTATTATTATTAGGAGTAGTAGTAGTCTTAAGTGCTTACCTCTCATTGCTGTGATGTTTCGACTGTGGCCCTAAACCTAATCCCAGGATCACCTATCAATCAAAAAGTGTAGATAGGACTGTACAGTACGAGTAAATTTCCCTGCTGTGGGATGAATAAAGTAAAATAGTCTAATCCAATGACCTTGTTGACTTTTTCTGTTGATGAAGTTCCTGTAGATGGCGCTCTTTTCTTTGTTACTGTTACTGCTGATACTCACCACTCAGGCCAGTTCTTGTATGCATTATACAACAGAGAGATGTGCCAGATACTGAACGATTAAAACAACAAAAGTTAGAATGGATTACTACTACCTGTGTGTTTTGTCAGTGATACGACATTTACAAATTGAAGGATGTGCTACGGCGGAACTAGAAATGACAGGAAATGCTTTAATAATGTTCATGTCTGCTTTCTTTCTGAGATTCTGATAATCAAGAAAACCCGACAAAGTGTAAAGGTTGAAAGTTTGATATTTTTCCATTTTTGCAATCATACTTCTGCAATGACAGGAAATGATGGACGCTGCAGTCATCAGTCGAACATGTGAGCCAATGAGTCAACATTCTCTTTCCTGATCTGCGCGTTTGACTGTCTGACGGTTCTTAGTAACTAAAACCTGCAATTGTGCAAGAACCTCAAAAAGAGATTTCCTACTGAGGTAAACAAAAAAGTTGACTCGTCATCCAACAGTGCTACCTCAGAGGCAGATTCTTCTTGTGCTGGTTCAATCTATGGCCAACAAAACAAAAGGGGCTCTTGTTGCTGGAGTTGTGCGTCACATCTCTGAGGAGTGTTGTCAGCTTAAAAACCTCAAATGTCACTTTCACTTTTAAATCTGACTCGCTAGGACCCCCTAAACATTTGTGTCATGAACACGGGATAATTAGAAGCTTGTCTTACCTGATCAGTCAGCTTGTTAATTACAAATAATGACCTCCCAGCTAGCTTGAACAAAAAGCCGCTGATTTCTCTTTGACAAGTGACATCTATTAGTCAATTAGTGTGTGAGCTCTGGCTGCTGGGATCATTACCGGTCTCAGATCTTTCCGCTGCTATTTTCTACCAACTACATAGACACACACACACACACACCACACATCCATTAACTCGTGCATGTTCCCTGTGTATCATGAGTTGAGAGAGAATGCATCAGTTAATGAGCACTTGTTGTCATGCTGTTGTTTAGTTTCATGGAGTTCACGTCCTACTTTTTAGGCTGATACAAACCCTAATGTGACTAATTCATAGTGCATATGATATTAATGATTTTCAAACTGTTGAAGACAAAAAGGCTTTCATTCGGCTGTTTCTCAAAACACAGTGAGGGTGTTTTAGGACACGAGAGGACACTTTTTTGTTTGTTTGCCAAAAAAAAGAAAGAAAAATCATGGATTGTTGGTGAAAGCTGAAGTCTAAATCTAAAAAAGTGGAGACAGAGAGAAAGAGAAAATAACCATAATTTCATTAATCATAGACTCCTCTTATGATTTATTATGCAGATAATGGTCTTCAAAGATAAGACACAGTAAATATTGTATTATTAGAGCTGAGCTAAACTTGTGTTTAAAGCGTTTACTTTCTGTATTTGAGTAAACATTCTGAGACATTTAGTGAAACGGGAGCCTAAATTCACCATAAAAATTTGGGGCAAATAAAATCTTACCAAATCCAGCTTTGGTCAGAGATGTTTGTGCCTGCAGGTGAATGAACTGTATGTCAACGTCACAGGTCAATCCCACAGGTAGGACGGTGCTGCCATCTTGCGTTTCTTCGCGCCACTTCTCTGATCTCGCGTGGCGAACATAAAATGAAATCCCGCGAGAGTGTGCTTGTATCAAGACTTGGCTCGTAATGAGCTATGTAAATTCATCAATTTGCTTGGATCTCCACGCCAAAAGTGCACAATACGTTTCTAGACAACACACCCTGAACACTAAGAGTCTTGCTGCGTCAAATAAAAAGAGATAAATCGTTACAAATTGAGAACAGGGTGACTGGATTCATCACAGGTAAGCTGTAATGACAGCAGTATACTACGAGAGGGCAGCGTGAGATCGTGTAAATTCAGTATGCTGCACCAAGAAGAAGGGCAACATATACATTATGAATACGTTCAGGAAATGTAAATATATTTATAGATTTTCTTTTAAACAAAAACATAAACATACAGAAAAAAATATCAATTGAACTTTGTAAACTTGTATTTTCAATGTTTCCTGGATAATATCTGGATCTGATATTAAATAGTGTTGTCCAGCTTGTTTAGTAACATCACCAGGCTTCCTCTAATTAAACTTTACTCGTCACATGACCCCTGTTGGCCCTCTGCTTGCTGTGAATCACACAGGCCAAAACTAAGAAGTGAAACTTTGCTCCGTTACATGTTGAAATGAAAATACACACAAATATTACAAAGCAATTATATACCATGTAAACTGTTTGCCCGTTTTAAATTATATATAAAACAAAAACAAAAAATGTGTTTTTATTATACATTTAATGGGAGTTTATGGATTTTATTAGTTAGTTTATTGTAAATAAATGTTTCTATTTTTTTTTTTACATTTCTAACACTGACCAATCAGGCTGAATCCCAGGGAGCCGTTTGCGTTTAAATTGTCTGACAGATGTGATGGAGTTTATGGCAGGGTGGAGTGAGTGCTTTAGAGGGTGTGGGTCTGACCGTCCTGCGCGCTCCCGTCTTGATGTGGTGGAACCTTTTGTGTGGGGGCGCGGCTGACGGGAGCGCGCTCGCAGCTGAACGGGAGGCAGTAGTGAGTCTACAGAGAGCCTGATACAGCTGTGGATGAACAATGTCAAGGCTGTGAAGTTAAATAACGGGTGATTTTTGCGTTGAACTGTGGGAAACACAAGCCAGTAGCTGTTGTGGTTACTCATTTGTTTTAAGTGGGTTGTGTTGTGAAGACTAAACTCTTGTCCCACCGGATAAACAAGAGACAGACGGGTCACTTGGGCGTTGTGTTTCGGTGCGGACGTCCTAAAAATAAAACTTTGGGAAATAACAGAATAGGTGGGTGTATGGATGACTCACGATCACGGGGCGATCCTTGTCACGGCCTTATTCCAAAGTCATAACAAAATAATACACCTCAGACAGAGGCAGAGGCAGAGCACCCAGTCCCACCAGTCCAAAGTCATCACCGAAGATCGCCTATTTAAGCAATGACTAACAACGTGGTTAAAAGAGTCGTCACTCCCATTTGTGGATTTTTCTTTTCTCGTGCAATTATTCATCAAAGGTGTTTCGGTTAAACACTGTCTAGAAAGGCTCACCGCACAATTAGGAACAAACTACACTGTGGTTGACCTCTGCGGCTTGTGAGTTAATAAAGAGAATCAGCTTTGTGCTTTCCTCCTCACTTCCTGCATACTGTAAATCCATTCACTCAGAAGATATTTGGCTAGAAAACAAAAATAGGTGGTCTGTTGTTGTTGTTTTCATTATTATTTAACAATGTGACATACTTAGGATAACGAATTTATGGGCCAACGTCTTCTTTTAATACCTACACTTCAGTTGTTTTGTATGAGGTGTGATCCAACACTAGTACAGCTACATGTCGACACTTGGTGTTTCTTCAACACACTGGCCTGCTGTATGGGATCATTCACAATGCAGCATCTCATTTCAGGTTAAATGGCAGGGTAAAATCAACTTGCACTGATTGTAGCCTAACATGGGCAACCAAAAAGAAAATACGAGAGCTTGCATAAATAGCCGACTAACATTAGCCTTCCAGAAAATTATGTTATTTAACAGCATACAGCATCCTACCCTAGCACTTCACAGTTATACAGGTTCAGGACAGAGTTAATGTGCATGGTTATGGGTCATTCCAATCTCCCCCAGAAACTGACTGGACATTGTTGAACCTCATTTCATGATTCAACATGAAATGAGGTGGGGGTTGAAGACTACAAACACACCTTTTTTTGTTGGAGCTGCATGTGTTGAAGCCTTTGGCGTTGGACACACCGTCATCATGACGTATTCAGTTTTGTACTGCAGACTTCAAAGGACACAAACCTAGAAATTGGGCTAGGCGAGCTATAAAGCACAGACACCCAGAGGGAATGACTACAGCCTGGCTGTCAGAGAACATATGATTTGTTAGCATTGTGTTTACAAAGTGCTTTGACTAGCCAGAGGGATCACCGGAGTGTATTAATTTATCTTAATGTGGGCGGAAACCCTGATCTCACATTGTAGCTTCTCTCTATGAGGTAATTCATTGAGGTTGGTGGAGCATCTAGCTTAAAATTAGCAGGAAAGGGTCTGGTGCCATGGAAACGCGGCAGAGTGAGAGGTCTCGTGTCTTTTCCCTCTGCGCCGCCTCGCTCGCTCGCTGCCTGTGTCACCGCAGATGATAGGCTCTTGTGTAACCCTCCCCCCTCCTCTCCTTTCGCCCCCTCCCATTGGACGGATCGTTTCTTCTCCCTTTCATCCCATTGGACAAGTCGGACGGGCGATGAGCTCATATTGGTTAAATATAGTTGGGCTCGCGAGGGGCTAAAAATAGGCCGGTATATAAAGCCGGCGATTCAGCTGCCTTTCGCCGTACTCCTCTTCGGCCGTCAGTCGGAGAGGAGTACAGAAAGAGAGAGAGAGGGGGAGGCACGGTGAGAGAAAGAAACAGAGAGCAGGCTCGTCACCCACAGCTGCCTCCCTCCAGCTCATTCCTCTACAAGTGTTGCACCAGAGGCAGCGTTGTGTGTCTTACACGGTGCCCGGCCACCAGTTTTGGGTGGAGCAGGCAGTGACGAACTTCCTTCCTTCCTTTCTAACTGTGGTTTCGCTCTGAATGTCTCTCTCTCAGTCATTTCCCCTAACACGGCATTAACGTCTCTGTGGACACATGAGTACATGTTTTAAATGAGTGATGATTAACCATAAAATGACTGCGGAACTTAATGTTATGTCTTTGTAAATGTTGTCTCACGTAGCTGTGTTTGTGAACAGTACTGCCTGCTTTGAGCTAAACCTCTGTGGTTCCTGTAACTTGCCTCCCATGTTAAAGTCTCCTATTCAAAAACCTGTGCTGTGTCTCAATTCACATACTTGCTATTTTGAGTCCATAAGTGCGCTCACACTGTCGAATATATATCAACATGCAGAGTACTGCGAGTACCTGGATGGTGTAGTTCAAACGGTCAAAAAGTTGAATATGGAACATTGGATACTTCCCGCCTTTAGTGGTCGCCATTTTGTCCGTGCAAAATGAGAACATGACATTCTTCTAAAGCTGAAGTGGCTGCAGTGAATACTGCAATATAGAATGTAAGTTGTACATGTGTGTTATGTTTATATTCAGGCAGTCAGATTTTGGTGTTAATTCAGTTGCAATTCACTACAACGAAGAAGGAGAGTGCACAACGACCAAACTTGGAGTGAGACAACACTACCCTGTTGAAATGAGTGTGCTATGCCAAGAAGTACATAGCGTACTTTATAGTGTACTAACAAAGGCACAACCTCCATCGTAAGGTGAAGCCAATGACTACAGAACAAGTCAAACTCTATAAACCCCTGTTCTATAAAATGACCAGGATCAAGATGGCAGCATTTAGAAACCTAGGGGTGACATCAGGGATACAACACCATGCTCTATACTGTTTATAGTACTAACAGAAGTATCTGCATTGAGACACAGCTATGTTAGCATGGCCAACATGGCTGCACATTGTGTGGAGACTTTGTGCCATTAACTGCAGAAAGAGATGTAGCTAATGTGGCGTCTGCTTATGACGTCTTTTGACGCCACAGCCTTGTCAGTGTGCAGCAACGCGCACAACAGCAGTTTGGGACACTTTAAACTAGCATGCTGCTGTTTAGGTGGGTGATGAGAGCACAGAAATGTATCAGTCACTTCCAAAATAAGGCCTTTCCTCACACCCTGTTTAATAGCCTGAACTGATCGACATTTGAGATCAATGGCCTAAATATTTGAATGCGGCGTCCTTTTAGGGGGCAGATGTTATGAACATGTTGTCACTTTGCATACAGTATAATGCTCAGTGGCCAAAAGTGAGTGTTCTGGCTGATGCTCCAGTGTTTTGCAGTAAGGGTAAAAGGTGTGTTGTGTTGCAGGGAGTGGTTTTCAGTCAGAGGAGCACAAGCTGACTTCTTGTGTCCTCTCAAATCCACCCACTGCGCTTCTTGTAATCCATCATTTTGGTTGCCTCCTCCTACTATCCTTCCATGCATTTTCCATACCTGCTTATCCCCCCACTTCCTCTGCCATACCACACAAGTCGCACACTCCACCTACTGAAGGTCACCCTGGACACCGCTTGACCTGTGATCTCAATGGTGTATGAAAGGAATAAAAGCAGGAAAGTCAAAATGTAGTAAATGTGGGTTCTAAGTGGTCCAAACACTTACGCTCACAAACTTCACCCTTGCATCTTTTATCAAAAGACACCTCACAGTGCTATTATGATTTTCTAATATTACGTTTCTATATTATACTACTACTATTACTATATATCTTTGTATTTAGTCCATAATTTAACCTGATTGTTGTATTTTTGAATAAACAAGCTTGCACAGTAGCACAAAAACACATCTTTATAGTGTCTATATGCTATTTGAAATAGCCCCCTGTCATTGCCTTGTGGTTTGGTGTCATTAAGTTACTTCTATGAATACAAATTGCCTGCTTTACTTAATTTCTGTAATTGTGTCCTCTTGTCCTTCATGCTAACAGTTACTCTGACAGCGTTTATAAATTGAGTGTCTGGCGGCTCAAACTAGAATCAGACCTGGAAGGATTTCTGCCACCATCCGCGTCAGTGAAAGTCTGTGTGACTTTATGCCGCTCTGATTAGAAAGCATTAGACGTGCTTTGCATGTATGTTGCTAAATTAAACTGTAAATGCCTGTTCCTGTTATAAGCACCATCCTGCTCATACATCCATTTTATTCCTGGATTTCCACTCCTCCGCTCTGCCTTACACAACGACTGCTGGTTACAGAGCAGCTCCACGCTCTCCGAGCACTCTCGCAGCTTCTCGATATTACTCCACAACATCCAACATCATCCCACACAGGCTAAAACTGCCTCACCTTGGCATCCCACACACTCCGTTCTCTCTGCGGCACAGGCCTCAGCGTGAGGCTGCTGGCTGTGGTGTGATGTTGCTTTCTGCTCTTCAGCCAGCTATCCTCCTAATGACCAGTGTTGTATCTAGTTTATCTGTGGTGACTGAAGTGAATGAGAAACCGTTCTGTTTCAAAGCAAGACCACATAAGCTGCTAATACATGATGACGCTTTATATTTCCATGAATAGCTGGGTACACATGAGCTAAGACTTTCTTTACCCTCATTTTCATTTTGTCTTTAGACTATTTGCAATTTGTGGAACATTCAAATGGAAAAGAAACTGTAGCACAAGTTTAAAAAAAAGAGGTAGAAAATCAGCAAACTGAATCAGTCACTGAGCACTATCTGGCTTAATTCTGCTAACACTAGCTACTGCTCATACAAGACCAACTAAGACTGCAGCAGCCAAAGCCCCGGACAGTGTACTGACATAGACAGTAGGGTGTTTTAACCCTTATAAATGAAACTATACAAATTTAAGAGCAGGACTCTTACTTCTTTCAAATGTTACACTCTTGCTTTAAAGGTCCCATGTGTAAGACTTTGCATATAGTGGTGAGGTTGCGCATGGCAACCAACTGAATACCCCTTGCCTCAGTCCTCTACGGAAGAGAGGCTAAATAAATTCTGGTGATCCATTTTTAAGTCTGATCTAAACTGTCCATCCATTTTCTGTACCCGCTCATCCTCATCAGGGTGACAGTGGGGCTGAATGTGGCTCCACATTCACAGTCACAGCCAATTTAGAGTCACCAATAACCCTACAAACTGCATGTCTTGGGACTGGGACCTTCTTGCTGTGAGGCGATAACCACTGCACCACCACGCCCTCTCTACTGTTTAAAAGAACAAAAAAACAGCCGTGTGATAAGTGTGACAAGCTGTCCCTTATGTACAAATGACTGCCGATGTTGCACCTCTCCATACTGTGTAGGAGAGGTTACTGATGTTAACAAATAGATTAAAAATCACTTGAAAATGTCCTTGTATCATCTTCCACCTACATTATAGTGTTATAAATCATTCATTAACTCACTCCATTTGATACACCGTTGAACACTGCAATTTGTGCGTGACCTGAGAACCATACATATTAAATTAAATTAAAGGTCAGCACTGGAAACAACGGAACAGCAATGAAAAGGGCCAATGAAAAAAGAAAAGCTTGCACTAATGCTCATGCTGAAACATCTTCACTGAGCTGAACAACACACACATTCAGCCCTGAAACTGAGCAAACAGACGTGACGCTCTCGAGGAAAAACTCCTAAAGCAGCTGACAGAAAGAGCTCTCAGAGAGAGAGAAGAGGGCTCCAGGAAGGGAGCTCTCAAAGCAGGTGTAAAGATTCAAGCAGGAGCTCTCAGAGAGAGGAGCTGTCTAAAGTCTGTGAGTGTTTGGAGTGGGAGCTGGATGAGACATTGCTGGATAGAAAGAAAAGGCAGAGGCAGTGGCAAAAATGATCTTTTGTTTGTATTTTTTTTGATGGCCCAATACCATTTATAACATGTAACAACACCAAACATCATCATCATCAACAAAATGTACATGAAGGAAATGGAAATATGCAGTTGGATAACAATAAATTCTGTCTATGTCGTTGGAGGGCTTGAGCTAAGATTCAGTCAAAAATCTTGATGTAAAATGAAAAAGCATCCATACAGTAACAGCAGCCATTATGACATATGATCTATGGCCCTAATGTATGCTGTAGCCAGACTGTGGAGTGCTCAGATAGTAATGAATAAAACTTTAAGATGAATTCTAAAATAAAGTGGAAGCAAATGCAGAAAGGCTGAAATGGGAGCTCTGATGTTGGTATATTGTTCCAGTTAGTCTGGCTGCAGCACTCTGTATAACCTGAAGGTGGGAACTACATTAATCAGTTCTGGAGAAGACAAAAGCGTGAATAAATTTCTCCAATAAGTCATGAGAATGATAAAAAAATGATCCGATTCGATATACAAACTGACTATTAAACTACTGAAGATAACACTGGCTTCAGGCTTAACGGAGGGGAGCAGGCTATTAAACTTATCATGCAATTCTGATCCATTTAAAACAGAAGCAATCATCTATTTTCATTGCTTCAGTGTCTGACTGGTCCCATGATCACCAAATACATCAGTTTGTAAAAATACACATTTCTACAATGAATCTCCAGTTCATGTTACTCTCTCTATTATGGTCACCTGCTGTCGGCAACAAAATGTGAATGAAGTCTCACTAATAATTCTTGATTATCAAGCCTGGATGTGTTAAGGTGGCCAGACAAATGCACGACACTAGGCCACAATCCAAATTGTCTTTGATAAGAAAAAGACCACCTTAAAAGTGAAAATCTAGCTGCAACTAATTCTTTTTTTTATTTTTATGAACGATTCATTACAGTAAACATAACTTCACCTGTCCTCTCAACTCTGTATATCATTTGCCGGTTATCTTGTGCAACATGTTGAGCCTGGAGACACAAATTAAACAGCCAGTTCATTGAAGCCACTAATCACATCACTACATTCATACTTCATGTGTATTGATTGAACATAAGAGCTCTTCCCTGTTGCCCCCCTGAGACCACAATGAATATGAGCTGGGTGTTATAGAAAGTAATTTATTACACAAACCAAAGCTAGTTTACAAATACAGTTTCCAGTCCTGTGTGTGTGTATGGTCTAGTAAGAACAAACCCACATTTCATATTTACAGACTTTGCATACAGCTTGGTTTTCCTGTTCCTTTGTTTACATCACTGTTTCAGCATCCAAAATCAGGATTTAAAAATACAATAAAAAGTAGAAATAAAAATGATTTGTACATAATAAGGAGACTTACAATTGTTTTTTTTTTCCTTTCCATTTCGTCTTTTCAGCTAAGTTTGTGTTCAAAACAAACAAACAGAAAAAGAGCCAGCACATGTGGTCCTAGCGATGCTCTAGACAGGCAGCCGAGAGGCCAGCCTTTCTCCTGACTGCCTAACAACAGCGTTTGGCAGGGATGATTGACGGGTCGTTACAACCAATTGTAAATCATCAGAAAAATTCAGGTAAAGCACATAAGAAGAATAAACTAAAGCAACGACACAGAAGCAGTCCCCTAGTCTTCCACCTCCTATTTTAAATACTGATAGACAACATATGACTTTTTTTTTCTTTAAAAGCAGGAAATAAAGTATAAAAACAACAACACAAGACTCAGTTTCTGGAACAGGCTCCTCCCTGTAGGCCAGGAAGAAGAACAGGAGGGTACAACACTGTCAAGAGAGCCCAAACCTGACAGTAAAATACACAGAAGAGTCAGAGAAAGCTGGTGGCTTAGAAATCCCGAACGTGACTGACAGCCCTCATCGTTTTTAGAGAGACATACCCCAAAATTTCAAATACAGAGCATGTGGTCAATTCTTATAGATCACCAGCAAGTTTTAGCCCAACCTGACAATTCTGGCATTTCCATGCACAGTTCTCTGGATAAAAAAAAAGGTCATGTCACATGTGCCATGTTTGTCTTTTTAAGCTCAACTGTGTTAAAGCAGGTGGAAGGTACCAACAGTTAACCAAGGCAGACATGTAGATGGTGGATAACATGGTATATCCCAGGCACCTTTTTTTCTCCTCAAACATGAACTAGTTCTGGTTCTGGTACATTTGACCTTTATACATGCCTACACGCAGGAAAAAAAAATGAATAGTCGTTCATCCCAAATGTGGAGATCAGTGGTGTGCATGTAAACAATACTCTCCTCTCCTTGTTCTTTGTCCTGGTCTAAAACCAGGGGAAGATGAGCACCAGCAGTCAGCTATGTGGAACAGGAAGGGATGGGAGCTGAGCCACGGCAGAGTTTGCTTACGTTCTTGTACTATGCAGGGCAGGAAGCTACTTTTGTCATCCACTGCGGCCACAATTCACCTGCTACTTCCACTGATTCGGTCCAAGGAAGGTTTTTAAATGTTAAAAAAAAGAACCATCACCTCCTAAAGTAGACAAACCAACCTCAGTAAAGGTTCACCAGCATGTTGGTTAAATTATAACATCCAGCCCTGAGACTGAGGCCATCGCAATGCTGCTCCTCTGGAAGTAAACTTTACACAGCCCTCTACAACACTGCTATGGTAAGATATCTAATATTTACAGCAGCAAGCTGAAATACAGGCGGCACAGAGCCACTTTGAATTACAGATCAGATGACGGTGTGCTTTAAAGAGAAAAAAAAACAGCACTGAGGGCAAATTTCAAGTCTGTCTGTGTACAAATAGAGCATTCATGATTAGGTGGCTATAACAGATCATCTCAGGAAGAGAAGGGCTCAGTGTGTTAGTCACTGTGAATCTGTAAGCACAGGATTAGCCAGATAGACTAAATAGATGAGAGCTGGACATGTGCGCATGCAGCTCCACGGCTCAGATAACACGACCGTGAGCACCGGGCGGCACGTGACCACTTGTTTACCGTCTTAGACAAAACAACTCCATCAGGACAGAATCTCTAAATGCTATAGTTATTTTTTTTATATATTCTTGACTCAAACTGCAAGCTAATCGACCTCACACCTGTTTAAAGCACCATTTTGAGGAGTACTTGTTTAATACAGTTTACTAGTGATTTGTCTACTTTTGGGGCTGTTCGTATAACCTGCCCAGGCGACTACAGCATGTAACGAGGAAGCTGAATGTGAAACTGAGCAATGGAAACTCAAAGTTTTTGCCCTGGTTTGCACGTATACAGTCTCATTGTGATCACACCTCAGCGCTGCGCTTTGGTCATTCCCATCCCTTCGCCTGTCCAACTCCACACCGCCCTCACCCTAATTCCAGGTATGAACACCTGGGGATAAACAGTCCACTGGTGGCTGTTTACAGTGGTACTCATTTACTGTGCTGTCTGTTTGCCCCCATCCATCCGTCAAGTCATCCAGGCGGGAAACTAAACCTTTTTATGTTATTGTTGTCCACACTGAACACAGTCACATCCCATAATTCACCAGCAAATTTAGCAATTTTACCAGTTAGCTAGATTTTTTTTTCTTTTCTTTTTTAAAAAAAAGGACCAGGATCTCCTAATCATCTTTATCAGTGTAAGTGGCTTGTTGAAAAGACAATTTGTACCAGTGTTTGGCTGGTGGCTGGTGTAAATTTCCCACCTTGATGGTAAACCCACAGGTGAAGAGCCCAATGGTTTACAGCGGCCATTTACTGTGCTCCCTCCTCCCCTCCACCCACCCGTCCCGTTCCGTCAAAGCTTCCCAAATCCAAGTCCCAGGGTAAATTCAGTCCAACAAACAGCCATTTTACAGCGGTAGTCATTTACTGCACTCTTTTCTTCCCCCTCCCTCCCTCTCCCATCTAGTAATCCCTCCGTCCCTCCCGAGCCCTAGCCCCGGGTACAGTAGCCCGGGGTGAAAACTGTCCATGTATGTCGGCCATTTTACAGCAGTACACATTTATTGCTCTTCTTGCCGCGGCGGGCCTGCAGTGCCGCCCTGGTGGCCATTTCAAACACCTCCCGCACGCCGTCCTTGGTCTTAGCAGAGCACTCCATGTAGCCGAACGCTGCAATCCTGCCGGCCATGTCCCGGCCCTCCTCGGACTTCACTGGCTCCTATTGGACCAAGGAAAACAATGGTTAAAGAACACATGCACTGTATTCCCGAATATTCACAGTGTTGCAGCTGTTACTAGTGAAAGTTATGATCTTTTGCACATTTTACTAACTCACTGTGTGGGAGGTGACTATTTCTAAACCTAGGCTCATGCATGGAACGCTAGATGGTAACACTATGGTATATGGTGGTATTTCATGCCCATCTGAGTCACCTGTTGTTGTCTTAATGAACACTGTGGAAATAATCAATAAACTATACAAGATGGTAGATCTCTGTTCATCAGCCTAAAGGTCTAAAAAGTCATCGGAGACAAGTAAAAGAAGGATTTCTGTACCTGCTTCATCTTGGCCAGCTCTCTGCGTGTGTGCTCATCATTGCGCAGATCTTTCTTGTTTCCTACCAGGATGATGGGAACGTTGGGGCAGAAGTGTTTGACCTCTGGGGTCCACTTCTCTGGAATGTTTTCTGTGAAGCAAGAAGAGCGGAGAAAGAGGGAATAGATCAATAAGCAGTGGCAGGAGCTCTTCACTTTGTTTTGTGTACGTGTGTGTGCATGTCTGAGGTCATTTTGGCAGTCAAGATTAAAATTCACTGCAGGGCCCCTTACAACAGAGGTGGTGAATCTTCCAGCTGTGAGACAAACTATCAATGTGAAGCCTGAGTGAAAAGCTACATTTCAAAAAAGGGACAGCACTTTAATTTACAGTAATTTGTGTACCAAGCTCATTCTTGCTTATCTTCTTGTGCCTCTCTGCGTGTGTCTCACTTAAAGAAAAAACAACAAATGCTAATAACCAAGTGAGTAGTCCCGCAGAGGAACTGCTGGCACTATTACGTCTTACTCCAGAAACTGATGATAATAAAACCTTTGCATAAAAGCTTCATGGTGGCAAAGCAATTAACCTTATCTTTAAATGAGTGAACAGGAGTTAAATCACAGGATGCCAGCATTTTGATTAGACTAACATTTAATAATAATAGTAATTTAATTTAAGATTGTGAGTTGCTGCAAATAGAAATCTGCTGCTGAGCTTCCATATCTCCACCAAGTGTTAAAAAAAAAAAACTTGGTCAGCAAAAACACTTAGAAAAATGCAAGGTCTGTAGAACGCTCATGTTAAGACCATTTACAAGCTTTAGTACAATAAGCCTTTGTTTTATTACAATTGTGACTTCCTCTCATTTAACCCTCTTTAATTTATGTCTGGCACTTTAATTATCTGCAGCTTTTATCACGCTATTTTATGCAAAGCTATTTCCATACGATCGGGGAAGTGCTGTTCATAATCATTATGACAGAAAAGGCACGGCTTGTTGTTGTACAGCATGGCCGCATGCCATGGCATGACAAATAATTTGTTCCTGTGTGTGTGTGTGTTTGTGTGTAAGTGCAAATGTAAGCAGTTCCTCTACAAGCTGTATTAAGAGTCACAACAGGATGACCACACAAACTACAGAACCCAGAAATAACTTCTTATGAACAACTGAAAGACGGGGGAGTGTATGGGAAACACAGAGGCGTGGGTTTAATGTCATGCTTGAATAGGTGTTGGTCTGCCTGTGTGTGTGTGTGTGTGTGTGTGTGTGTGTGTGTTTTGTACTCACCCAAGCTGTCAGGGCTGTCTATGGAGAAGCACATGAGGATGACGTCAGTGTCTGGATAAGAGAGAGGTCTCAGCCTGTCGTAGTCCTCCTGACCCGCAGTATCCCAGAGAGCCAACTCCACCTGACACACAGATGCATTGTGGGTAGAGAGGGCAGGGAGGAGGAAGAGAAAGAGAGGAAGGCGAGGGAGAGTTAACACACCATGGCTGTGTCCGAAACCACCCCCTAACCCCTATATAGTGCACTATATAGTGAGCACGCCATTTTGTAGTGGTGTCCGAATGTTTAGTGTCCACGATATAGTGCACTGAATGTATCCCACAATTCACCGCGAAATGTAGTGAACATCCGATGGTCACTAACCGGAGCAAGATATCCCATCATGCATTGCCAGAAGCTCTCTGAGCGCGTAAATTGACAATCGCGAAAATAAATACGGCACTAATGCTCCTCCTGATCATCAATAATTGAATTATTGATAACACAAACACAACCAGACTAGTAGTAGACGGCATTTCGATAGCGCTACGAGAGTTTTCTATAATAACGCTAAGTGATTTTTTTCCCGGGGATTTCCTCGTACTTAGATGAACAGGCGGATGGATGGATGACAGGCGTGAAACAAACACACATAAAAAAACAGGCGCGCGGCCAGTTCATTCTATTTATTTTATTCACATTTTCAAAATAAGTCAGTTTAAATGGCCTCCTACATTACTTGAAAAGTGTAAAATGAACAGCATATACGACGAAGACGACGTTAATGCGGTACGTTTTAATTGTGCGACAGAGATGACGTAATTAGCGGCGCCAAGAGAAGTGTCCGATAGTGTCCGAAATTGTTTTCTGTTGAGCTCACTATATAGTCCACTACATTTATTTCCCTATGTAGGGAGTAGGGAGTAGGGAATGAGTGAGTGATTTCGGACACAGCCCATGTCTACTCTGATAAGCACAACTTTCACGTTAAAGCCAGCATATAAATGAGATAATAAACAGACCTCGCCCTGACCAGGAAGTATAAAAAGGACAGATTCATTTTATTATTCCTCAGATAGAAAATAAAACATCATAACGGCTGAATAATTATGACTATGGAAAGGTGGAAAGCATAAAAATAAAGATTTTAAGTGGAGTATCTGTAGTACTGGTAAAATAAAGTCATACCATTTTAGAATTCTGATAGAGGATCGTATTTTAACTAAGAACATTTCAATATAGTTTGGTTAAAGTGAGACTGCTCACATTTTTAAAATTCACCTAATAATTACAGAGATGATCAGTGCATACATGAACAGCAGTATAACTGACTAACAATTAGCTCAAACATCAGTTTTAGTGTCAGCACCCCTGCATTGCCAAGATGCTGCTGATTGTGAAAGTGACACGTGTGACCTTTTGTCTAGTGTCAAATTAGCACCATCCCTAACAAATGCTCTGCCACACACTTAACAGCCCTGACAGCACAACATGTGACAGTGACACATAAAAACCTCTCTGAGCTAAATGGGGAAAAGAAACCAGATCAGGACATTTAGAAAAGTGTGACACAAGAAGCAGCCCGAGTCCTCTTCGAGCGGCAGGGCTAGAAATCAAAGCAGCCGATAAAGACTCAACGTCCCAGAATCCCATTAACCCAGAATGAGGTCGGGAGGGTTTATGACTGATGAGTTGGGCTGGGTGCTGCAGTTATCCGGAGAACGTATAGACTGCATCACCTGGAAGTCCAACCCCAGAACAGAATATATCTTTCTAATTTCTGGTTGAAAATAGACTTTGACAAGGATTAAACACATCCTGAACACCATCAACGTGTGTCCACTGCTATGCACTGAATGCTGCAATGTGAGGGAAGACGTGAAAATGGGACATTGCAGTTTAACAACACTTGCTCACTTGGCCCTGAAGGTAAAATTAAAGTGTTGAGCATGATTAAGCACAGAGGGAGCAAAATTAGCCCTGATACCGGCACAGAAAAGCATGGCTGAGACCAAAAGTGACGGGGATATGTTGGGGGTGCGTGCAAATTATTAATTTGTGCATCAAGCATACCGGTCACTTGGCAAGGTGTGGGAAACACAGAAGCGCTGCAGTTATCTCACCTGTTTGCCGTCCACCTCTATGTCAGCGACGTAGTTCTCGAACACGGTGGGGACGTAGACCTCGGGGAACTGGTCCTTGCTGAAGACAATCAGAAGACAGGTCTTTCCACAAGCTCCATCCCCCACTATCACCAGTTTCTTACGGATGGCCGCCATCCCTGCGGGAAGACACGGAGGAGGACGTAGAGTTGAGAAGTAGATCAGAAGCGCAGCATTTGATTATCTGTCAACGCCCATACAGGTGTTCACTGAAGGGAATACACGGCAAACTATGTGCACAGATGTCCATCGTAAGCGTCGAGACAAAAGAAAAGTTCAAAACAATGTGTGACATTTCAGGCATGAAAGCAAGAGTATGTGTTGAGTGGTGTTGCATAGTGCAGGTGCACCCTGCAACACTACCCTTGATGCGTTTAACCACAGGGCTGTGAGAAGGAGCTTCAAAGTCTCCGAGGGGTCTGCCAGATGATTAATGGACTCTGAAAAAAACATTTCCAGGACAGATACGTAATAGTCTTCATGTCTGTGATGAATGCATTTTCCTTGAAATAAGGAAGTTGCTTTAACCTTGAGGCTTTTTAATTATTGCAACAACAAGAGCAAAAAAAGTTGCCACTCAAAGGCAGTCTGTTTCATATTTGGGGACATGTTAAGCAAAAAAGGACGAGGGCAGTTTGTGTAAATGGAAACCTGAAATCGCACAAACATCCTGCAGGCTAGCTGCATATAAAAAGGTAAAGGATGAGTATGAGGGGAGTGACAAGCAGCTAACCACATGCAAAACGGCGTCTCCAGAAGAGACCAGAAGAAAGCTGAAACACGGCAAAAATGCAGCGCATCACGTGAGAGACAGAACTGTCGTCCAGGGTCCAGACCAAAGTGTCTGGTATGATGTATGTGAGGGCGAGGGACCCGGCATTTCTGTGCCCTGCCCCGCCTTCACACAACAACACACAGCTGTCAACGTAAAATTTAAGGCACGGCGCAAAAAAACGTGAGCTACCAGGAAGAAAAATTTAGCCGAGGTTCCAGTAAGCCACGACAGTACAAAAAAAAAAAAAAAAAGACCCAGCAGACTTGTCAGCATGGGTGTGAGAACAAGTTTGCCTAACTGAATTAGGGGAAGTTGGGGCAAATGAATGTCGTGTAGTCTTGTGTCACTGAGAGCAGCGTGGATCACTCCATATTGGGAAATGACATTTGATGAAAGAGTCACAAACACAGGAACTTTATGCAAAGCTTGTGAATTTTCTATTGAATTGGACCCACAATTTTTAGAATTATGCAACTCACGCCGGTGCATAAACTATTGAAAATAGCCAGAATTACGGGCACATTTGACCAACAGCAGAGTGTGATCAAAAAATAAAACAGGAAAACGGCGATTTCCCTTCATACATGAACAGGAACTGTGTCCAAAAAGACTCTGGTGTCTGTCGGGTGTGGAAACAATCGCTTTATTCACAAAGTACACATCAAACGCACCTCGTTTGTCATGGTGGTACGGCCGCGGAGACAACTTTCACATCAACACAGACCGTGTACTGTGCGCTTACTGGCTGCACAAGGACAGCAGGACCTCACATGGAGATGGTAATAAATCACACCGCCGGCAGGTTGTTTCCTTCTTGATGTGAGAAGCTGCAGCTCTGTGCAGTGTCAATCATGTTTTTCTACCCTGTTATCTCCATCGCAGGGAGCCAGCTCGAGAGCAAACTGCCTGACACCTCCCCTGCTTCTGAAGCCGTCAGTGGAGCTGCAGTCTTGATCTGCAGCACAGGCCTGGTTAGAGGTTAGTCACAATTTGATTGTTGGCATAAAGTTGTTCTATTTTTTGTCCACACAGCAGTTTGTCTGCGACTGGCATTTCAGCTACAGTGTGCCTTGATATATTCATAAGCGTCTGACTGTGTCTTCAGTCCTTTTCTATCCTTTAAATCACAGCACATTCGGACATACCAAATTGCTGTGACCCGCGGGGCACACTGTCCACGTTTAAAATGTGACAACGCGCTGGATTGATTAAAATACAGACACCCGTCTAATGCAGACTAATGACTCTCGTCAGTTATTGCTCCGGAATAAAATTGACTTTCAATTTCACCGTCCTGTTTTGAGTCTCATTACTTTCTGACCTGAAATGCACCAAAGCACTGTGAGGTGCTGCAAGCATCCTATAAATGGTAGACGAACACTCTAAGTAGGACAGCCGTGTCAAAAAACATTAGACCATTCCCCCCCATGACTTCAGGAAAAAGACAAAAATGGGGACAGCTGTAGCCTGGAGGTAGGTGTGCGGTCAGTAAAATGGTTGACCAATGCCAGAAATAACAATGTGCCCTCCTTCCAACACATGATGCCGAGGTGCCTATGATAAAGTTCTTTAAAAGGCATCGATTGTTACTTTAAAGCAGCCAATAGGAGTCTTGGGGCGGATAAAGTCATTATGAACCTATAAATTCCCACGTTATGCATGTAAACCCTTCCCTACCAAAAAAGACACAGGAAACCGCTCAACAGGGACACAATCAAGACAAAACACCAGGGACACAATGTTCATAAAAAAAGCGACACAACAGGAAAGTCTCCATTAGCGGTGGAGACTGTTGTGTCTGAACTCTGAGCATTAGGACTGCTGATGAGTCCAGGAAATGTATAGCAATGCGTGAATCACGAAAACTCACAGATACCGTTCCACGGAACACGCATGACGAGGAAACTACGCAACATTGCGAGAACGCGGCGTCTACAAGTACCTATTTAAACATGACTGTCGGTAAAACAAGCTGTGTTCATGATTTTTTTTCCAAAAGTAAAAGGGGCAACTATGTAAAGCCGAGGTAACCTATATTTTCTGAATGTGCCCAATGATGACAGCCCTGCAGGTGGTGCAGGTCTGTTATTATTCTTAGTCAACTGTCGGTTAAAAGGTAGCAGAAACTTGCCTTAGGGCCACATGTCACACCTTAGTTTCACATTTTCTTTTGTCTTATTCGTTCAAGCGGGTCTTCAGACCAGCCCAAAACTCGATGATTAAAATTGTCCATGGTCCCCATGCTTGAAAAAAAGAAAGGTCTTCTTTTTCGCCTCCGTCGGGTACACCTGCCCAATATGAGTCAAATATGGAAATTACCGGCTCAGTGCTGCACACATCCGTGAGCCTCGGGTTTGTCCGGCCAGGCAGGGTCTGCCATTTTTGAACAATGCATGATGAAACCTGGATGAAAGTAGACTGATTTAGCTGCAATTTGGTGTATGGGAATCTAAAAATCTGGGTGACCTTGATCAGTGTGAAACCTAACTACTACCCCTTTAGTTAAAAAAAAAAAAAAATCCTGATGTTTCCCAGTGACAGCTCACTCTGTTCACTGCTCACTCTAGATACAGATCATGGTTCAAGTTCAAACAGAACGTAGATTACCACAAACCGCATACAGCACCATCTTTGCCTCATGCTAATATGTTAGTCATACCTGCCGGACGCAAAGATTCAACAGAGTTGTCGAGCATTGCAGACGGTGCATGTGTGAAGCGATGGAACTTATACAAGCTCAACTGCAGCCTGTGGATGTCCACAATATGGCCGGTGCTTAAAGTGTCGCCCTTTGGTGCAGATGTTCAGAATGTATACGCCGACTGCTGCTATGGCTGCTATGCAAGCAAAGAACAATGAACTGAGCACATCAGAAGACATGCTACACACCGACCTGCATGTTAGCCATGAGACAGACAAACTAGGGCTAAGGAGCGGGACAGTCAAATCAACAGAGGAGGGGAGGACGAGAGAGAGCAACAGGAAACACTCCTGTGATAAACACTGTCAATGAAAGGAGAGGGATGACAGCTGGCAGCAGCGCTAAGCCCTTTTGTCGAATTTTGTGATTCACTTCAACAACAGGCTTTCATAACAGGATCGTTGGGCTCCATCTGAAAAAAACAGATGCTCTTAAACTTGACAAAGCCTCCGACACTCCTTTGCTACCACACAATTAAAAAAAACAACAAGCGCCAACGTATGATCTTGGTCTTGTCTTTCAAATCTACTCTCCACCTTTGGGATGCCATCTTGCAAACTGTCATCCCTTCAAACCCAAACACACGGTATTTTCTGACAGCAGGCCTGCCGGTCAAACCCGCTCATGCATCCACGCAAACAGTTTTTATCACAACACCAACAACAACAAAAAACTATCGCCCTTTTCACTTAGCGGTTAAGTGTTTGGCGAAACAATTCCACCTGCTTTGCTTCCTCGTATGACACGGCTTTAAATGTATTATTAAAACGCTTCACTGTGTTTGATGATTCATCGGCGTGTCCTTTAGAAAACCCCACACAGGCAGCAGCAGCAGCATCTGAGCGCCTGTGTGTTTACACCAGGAAATGACCCACGCAGTCTTCAGTGTGGAAAATTAATGACGGTTGACTGACTGCCGTTGACGAATATTTCAGTGTCTGGCTGCTTCTCTTCTGACACCTGACAAGCAGTGTGGGCGGTGACATTTTTAATGAATCCGTTATTGTGAAAGGAAGAGACAAAAATAATAATAATAATTAAAAAAAAAAAAAAACACACACACACTACAAAATATATCTCCCTTGTGAACACTGGTTGGTGATCTGTACACACTAATAAGACTGTTGACTTATGTAATGAAGATGACGGCTACAACATGTGTGCTCAAGAACATGTTGATCTTGACATTAGTTCAAACAGTCTCCAGGACAAACTGCCACCAGGATCCTTTAAAACCACCTGCGTGATCACTGATGCCACATTTGAAGCCTCAGTAAACACACGAATGAACCACGTTCACAATTCAAAAAATAAAAATCCAAACCTCTTCGGCACGAGCCCCCTCAGAGGAAAAAGCAGAGTGTACTTGTAGTAATATGCTTACTGGATAAGTATGACCAGCCAGACAAATTCAAGTCAGTCTTAAGCCTGTCTTTGTCGTGTATTTAGAAGACGCCTGTGACCATTAAACCGTTTATGGCTAAATTTATCGACGGGTCATTTAATTAAAATGTATATCAGCCGCTGTCATCGCGCTGGCAAACAGTTTCAATGGTGACAGTGTGCAAACCTGCAATAAAGTCTTCCTCACCTTCTCCCCTCCTGCTGTGGGTGATGCAAACGGAGCTACAGGCTAGCATCTTCTGATGGACTAAAGCTTTACACGCTGCCAATACGTAGAAAATAACATTAAAGTTGAATTGTGTACAAGTCTGCCAGCAAGGCGCCCTCACTTTGATCCAGATTTAGATGTCATAGACCTTTGCGATGCGCCACGAGATAAGATATGGTCCTGAACTCTACTTATCGCCGTACATCTCGAAGAAATGTCTTTCCCTTTGTTTTACCGGTAAATGATAACAGTTTCTGTTTGTCTGGGCGAAAAAGGAAATGCGTCTGCCAGCTTGACAAACAAGTACATCACTGCTACCCGCCCAAAGTCTCCAGCTTTGGTTCAATCATGTGTGAAAACACCAACTGAGGGATTATTTTGACAGCTTCATCCAGTCCTGGGTGCCCACATCTCTTACACTTATATGGCTAGGGTTTTTTTCTGGATTCTAGCCACAGTAGCCAAGGCACAGAAAGAAGCTGTGTGTCTCGCCTATGAGAGCTCCCAGTGTTAAGTCAAACATTGTTTTTAAACCAGCTAGCCACTGGGTGGGTCACCAGAAAGATGGCGTCATCACAGAGGCAACAGATGGCTAGTGTGTCCGCAGTGGAAGAATGGGTGGGTGGCCCTGATCCAAACTAAACACCGAGCGAGACATTATACATTATATACCTTACGACTTCCCGTAAGACTGTACGTCACAAAAGCGAAAAACTTGAACCGCACAAGGAGACACTATGTGCTCCAACCTGCTCAAAAACCAGCAAATGTTGCTTCTGTATAGAAATAAGGCACAGTGGCGGTTCATGTGTTGCTTACAGTGCTAAGCATGCTAAAAGAAAAACTAACACATAATATTATAACAACCACCAACAGCCGTTCAAGAAGTGCCGCTGAGCCGTTGGGAAGCCGCCCGGTCAGCCGAGGCAAGTCAGGAAAAAAAAGCCTCATTGTTTGGCTACGGCTGAATCGCCAATCTAGGCCAGTCCATACGGTTCAGTTTATAATCCTTACTTAAGTTTTTTTTTTTTTTACAGTTTACAAACAGTCCTCGCTTTAATCTGGCCAAGGTGTTACGGTCAAATGAGTTCCGACGCTCAGTTTTCTCCTCGACTCAACTGTGTGGCAACTGCGGAAGCGGCGTTGAAATTGAGGTCGGTTAGGGGGAAAGCTAACTTAGCTACCGTTAGCTAACCTCGCTAGCTTTTAGCTTCGATGCCTCGGCCTCCCAAAGCTCCGGGCAACTTTTAAAATAATCCTCCCCGCTCTTAAAGTCGACAATACGAGAAAAGTAGCAGTTCACAACCGCCTTGTATTCCAGAAAGTAGTTTACCTGCAGTTTATGTGGCTAGCAGTCGGTGTTTTCTGTGTTTCCCGGAGCAGAGTTGCTTTGCCGACCAGTCGACTCGCTCGCTGCTTCCTCTCGTCTCAATCTGATACAATGAATTACTTCACGGGAGCGCGCCGCCAGGGTTTGTAGTTTGTAGCTGGGGGGAGGGGTGACGGGCGCGAGCCTGAGAGCCACACCTGCGCGGGCACGAGGTGTACGGGAACACGGAGTTACGGGCTCGTCAACTGCATGGAAATCTGTAACACTGGTGCAATTAAAGCGAGCTATAATAAACACGGTCTATTTTCAGACGTGACATAATCATAACGGTCAGAGGACCAACGTCTGCTTAAATTCAACAGTACATGTTTCTATTTTTAATCTGTTAAAACAGAGCCCGGGTTGTAATTACAGGTAATCTAAATGAGTGAGTACTAGCCGGGGTCCAAAATGACTCACTGACTATTACTTCTTATCTAAAGTACCGCTAGTCAAACTATTTTATTTTATATATTTTTTTAATAATTGCTTATTTAAGCTTCTAGATAACCGACAGTTAGCGGGCACTATTCTGCCCCAGTGTAAAACAAACGGTGGGTTATATTCACATTGTGATAAAGATAACTTTAAGCCAGTTGTATTATTCACCTATTCAGAGTTAATTCAGTCCATTACAGCTCACAACACTGAAGCTCTAACTTTCTGTCGTTGGAACTTTATGTGAGCCAAGTCTGGACTTACTGCCCCACCTGGTGGACACTTTAGGCAACTAAACAAGATCGATAGATAGATAGATAGATAGATAGATAGATAGATAGATAGATAGATATCTGCATTTAAATTCAACATGTGCATAAAAAATGTGTTAAGAAATTAAACCTGTGCTAAGATCTTTACAAATAGAAAACTATATAAAAGTAAAAATAGAAATACATTTTTTTATAGAAATAAGAACTAGAACCACAAATATAGAAAAAACTATATACAATTAAATTAGATGCTGGATGAAAGTCACAGCATAAATAAATTAGAGTAGAACAGATAGATATTCTTTATTAACTTGTTTTTACATGCATTTTACTTGAAATACAACACACACACACACACACACACACACACACACACACACACAAAGGGAGACTTGCTTATAGACATGCAAATGTGGAGAGATGTGCAGCCACACATAGCTGCACCCTGGGAGCAGTTAGGGGTTCAGTACCTTGCTCAAGGGCACCTTAGCAGTGCCCAGGTGGTGAAGTGGCACCTCTTCGGCTGTATTCCATACTTTGCTCCATGCTGGACTTGACCTGGCCACCCTCCAGTTCCCAAGCCAACACACTACTCCTCAGCAGGCTGAATCTGGCCATTTGTCTGCGATCTGTAGAATCTGTAGTATACCTTTAAGCTACTATATGCTGCTCCATTCTAGACATCACGTTATTCCCTTTTCCTCCCACAAACCCAACCTCCAGCTCATCAGCTCAACTCCACACGTAGAACAGCAGATATTGTTTTCATTACTACAAGCTTGTCACACTGAAGACAAATGGTAATATCATACACTGAGAACACAAACAGTACAAACTGAACTAAGCCAAGAGGAATAAAAACAGGGTGGCAGTGAGGTAATGGCTGAAGATGAATGGGGTTTGGGTTAGATTACAGAAGGCTCCTTTGGCCATCATTATCCTCTTGGTCTTTGTCAATAAGGCTTTGTAGTATTGTATAAAAGGGGCTCACGTCTTAATAAATCATTGTGTGGTTCCTTTGAATGTGTATTTAATTTTTTCTAACTTTTGGAAATGCATAGTCTCTCTTAGCCAGTACTTTGACAGTATTGATGAATCGCAGAGGAATCTGTTGGTGACTGGTGTGTTTATCATATGCTGAAGAGGTCATTGTAACTATGTGTTCATACAGAACCCGAGCCAAAGGGTGTCATGCTGGTGTTCATTGTGACCATAGTTAGCAGTGTCTTCCATGTAGATTCCTGACTTAAACAGGATATTCTAGTTCTCCTTCCAGCATTCTTTATTATTTTATATATTTCACATATATCAAGTATAGAACAGTGCATGGTTAGACAGGGACTCTGTATCCACTGATCCATTTTGTAATTTCTGTGAATACAGGAAAATGTTAAGGATCCTGGTTTTATGAAATTTGTGCCAACTACCCGCTTACAAAAAAGTGAATCTCATGCCAATTTGACAACTACTCAGGTTCTGGCAGAACATTCATATTCCCTGTTATAGATAATTCAGCTCACCATCTTCTGATGGTAAAATGACATGTACATCCACAGCATGACAGCAAATATCACAACAGTAATGCAACAAAAACTCAAACACTCGATTTCATTTCATTTCATACAATTGTCTTTTATTTCATATAGAGATAAAGAAATATATCTGAAAACTAAAACAGAAAAGTCTGTGCGACAGCCACAGTAGAGAGAGAGAGGAAGAGGGAGGGAAATAGACTGCCATTAGTATCAACAAGATCTGTTGCTGCAAAAGTAGGGACAGATAAGGAAAATGAAAGAAGTGAAAACTATAAAAAAACAATCAAAAATAAAATTAAACCCAAAACATTGCTGTGAATGAATCAATTGTAATCTGTCATTCATTTTAGGGCCGGAAAGCAGCTTTCATCCACAAGTCATGAAGCTGGTGTCACTCACCAAACAATCACATTTGAATCTGATTTATTGCCTGCCAAAGTGGCTGAAAGATGAACAAACCTTTCCACTCATAATCCAACCACTCCAAGTGATTATGACTCTGTTATGCTGAACATAACTAAATTCATGACTTTATATAAATAAATATAACACAGAAAATGAGACTTCATAAGGGGGGGGACGGGTTCTGAAAAGCAGTACAGGAGAAATAAAAGCACAGAGGCACTATTCATTGTAGCAACACATGAAGCCACCTCAAATGAAGACAGACAACTTTAAAATGAGTATTTTAGAGACACCGGACATCCAGGCAGGACATGATCAGCAGCTAGATGCATATACATCTGTGTTTTCCATCCTCTCCATCAGCCACTTTGGCAGGGAAAATCAAATAGTTTGGGTAGAACTAGAGAAAGCACCTGCTGCAACTTAAAACCAGCCTACCAGCCTGTGGAGCGCCTTAAGATACTGGTGTACTGGAGAGGAACACTTGGGAACCGTGTGTGGAGCCACGTTACAATGACAGCATTTTAGCACTTGCTTGTTGACTGAAAGGGTTTGGCCACTGACAAACTCAGTGACAGTGCCGACATTTCATTATCTTCACCTCGAGATTTTCTCGTCAACATCCATTGTAAACTGGCATTACGTACAGTACAGTAACTGCAATCTTTTCTTCTCCTTAAAGATGTTTACAGCCAGAACAAATGGGCATACACACATACAAGAAATGGAACGTGGAGGTTTGGCTGGGTTCAATCTGAAATCTCAGACTGCCAACTACAACATCACTACACCTTCCCACTGTCCAAATGACATAGCTTCAGTTATCTTCAGGCGTCTATGTTAGAATGTGTTTTGCTGCGTTGCTGCATTTTTATTGTATGACTCAAGCTGCGTTGTGCCAGCCGCTAAGCTACAAAAAAAAAATCATGCTATTTCCAGAGTAACTTGCAGATAAAGTGGTACGAGTGACACCATGAATGTGATACTGTTACTAACTGTAATTACTGTATATACAGGTTTGTTTAGACACTTCCCCTCCATTGCTACTGTGAATACTTTTGATGGCATAATGCAGTTTGAGATTTCAGATTATTTGAGTGCAGCTCAACCTTCTCCACTCTGAAACTGGAGTTGACTCAGCTCTGGTCTGAAAGTTTCTCATTCCTGGGTCCAGTCATTCATGTAAATCCCATCACCCCCCCCATACATAATTAATTAAAGAATGGCCTCAGTCATCCAACGTAAACATCTTCTTGCCAAAATAAGAGCACAGTGAAATGAGCAGAAGGAACATGAAGAAACACAGGACAGAACACACAAGAAGTTCATCACTCTAATATGGCTTATCACTTCCCATACATAACACGTTTCCATCAGGTGAAAAGCGACTGTTTCGTTGCTTGAAACTCAGAGATCTACATATTTAATCTAAACTTCCCGTCCTTCATAACTTTAGCTTAAAACATTATCATGGGTTGGGAATCTACGGCAAGACAAAATGAAAACCATTCGAAATTTGAATAGCAGACTGCTAATGTGTGTTTTTTTTTTTTTTCAATTTATCAGTTGGAGTCTGTTTTCACAGTAGCACATGTGCCTAAACTGGTGACATAATGCTGCAATCAAGTCATACAGCACCATTTCTGCTTCTGTCAAAAAGCAAATCTTGTGATGTTCTTCCGCAAAACCACACCAAGTCCAGACACCGAGACAGAGTCTGTGGACTGAGTGTTTTGAAAAAATTGAAAAATTACAGGTCACTACTTCTGGACAGATACAGGAGGAGATCTTACAGTTTTTCTTAGTTTCTGAGATGGTTTGTAAAAGCATTTGTTACCTACAAAGACAGCTGTCCGACCAGGAACAATCTGAAATTTAATCTAGTGGGCCAGTTCTCCCAGGAGGGTGGGGTGAGGGATGAAGGTTTGACTTTTATCCTCATGGATAAATGTGCAGCAGAAGTGCGTGATTCACTTTCATCGCTATATGGAAGTTTCACCAGTTGTCAACCTTGTGATCACAAGCTCACACGTTTAAAAATAAGTTAAGAGATTGTCACCGCCGTGATCGCAATGTCTGAAATAATTTATTGGCTGCAACTGACTTTAATCAACAAGGACAGGTGGTAAATGGGGAATTCAATGATTTGGTCATTACCATAATGGACTGTGACATCAGCGGCGATGAAGGTCCACAAAATGAATGAATCACTGACCTTTTTGGTCTGCATAGAATTTATGAGGCATTGTTAGGTGAAACAATTTAGCTGCCCATCAACCTTGCCCGAAAATTATTCCGCATGCTCCTTCCTTGTGTGTGAAATGAACGTGAAAGCAAATGTGACAAATGCAAAGGATGTGACTGGGAAACCCTGACCAGGCTGACTACTGAAAGGCGTCCTCCCTCTCTGGAGTCATTTATCCTCATGAGTCAGTGTCAGAGATACAAGAAATCACAGCAGAGTGTGACACACCAGATACAAACTGGGAATTTCCAACTCATGAACATTATGATTTTATATCCTAACAATACTTGCACTTCTTCTCTGCATCATATGCACCCAGATAATTGAATAGCTACTGCTGATTCTTGTATCATTTCAGATCCTAGAAGGCAGGAGAGTAAAGGGGTAGAGGATGATGCTCCAGGAGTAGTTAACCTTAAAAAAAACAACTCATAACTCAGAAAACTAGAATCATAATAAAACACCATTAACACGTGGTGTTAGTGCACAGAAAGTGTTTTTTTTTTTTTTGGATTTTGTTTAGTGAACAGACCCAGAAGGAAAAAAAAACAGAATTGTTATCCACTGAACAAATGAGGGATGAAAAAAAAAAATGAGAACAGGGTCCATTTCTCTGCCTGTTGTTCCAGAGAGACACCAGGCGGCAAATGAACCTGGTCTAGAAAAATCCTTTACACGTGGCACCTCTTCAAATCTTGAAGTTTTGTGTCATAGTTCATAAACAGGACAGACCTGCAGCAGCTTCTTTCTTCTGGTCCAGCAGTCAGAACTTTTGCACACTCCCTCCGTTACACACTTACATATTTAGAACCACTGAACCAAAAAGCTAATGTCAATCGCAGCCATTGTTGTCAGCGCTTATCAAACTGGTGCGCGCAGTGTCGGCCTTTCATCAAGAATCAAGAATTCGGCGTGAGTGTCATTGGCGGCTTTCTCGTGGCAGGCAATCAGAGGACAACTGTGGCTGCTCCGAAAGAGATTTACAAAAAGAATATTGTACACCCATTTTGTTATTTATTCAGAAAGCAAGAGAAAGAGACACATGAAGCAGTGGACAGAGCTCTGCACGTTGGGATTAAGTCCGGACAAGACAGAATTTCTGGTTGAATTTCAGTCGTATGCAGGAAAGAGGAGAAGTATTAAGTGTCCAGTTTGCCCAACTACACTGAGCGTTTACAACCAACACGTCTGAACTGAAAGCACTGTACAGTTACCACCCCTTTGGGCTTCACGGTTACATTGACAGAGTGTGTGCAAAGTCGTGTGTGTGAACTGGTCGGAGATGTTGTGTGTGTTGCCGTGTGTGATATCGAGTTGTGTGCCTAATCACGGTCACTGAATATATTCGTATACTAGTCAGGGACACCGATTACACTAGTATACCTGCCAGTGACACCGAACAGAGCTTGCGTATCTGTACACACGCTATTTGTTACGATCTAGAAGGTGCATCCTCGAAGCTGATAATGCTGGACTCTGGGTGTTGCGTTGCGCCTGTGGATGTCGCTCCACTACTCTGCGACAATGAGGATGAGGAGGTGGAGGAGAGGGAGGCACCGATGGTTCCCCCTGCTGGTCTCAGTGTTGAAGAGGAAGGATCGTGTCCGCCCGGGAGAAGCGGCTGTGTGTCGGTTCTGACCTCGTCGTCGTCATCGTCTTCCTCGTCGTCCATGCTGGGCCAGGCAGACTGGTCCTCCACGCGCTTTAGACGCTCGTTCAGGGCTTTGAGGGCCAGTTGTCTGGAAGGAAGAGAGAAAGGAAGCATTAATCCAAAAGGGTGGAACAGCTGCTCTACAAGGGAGATCTGATTGATTTTGATTGATTTAGTGCTCCCATGTAGATGTAATCTAATACTTCTGCAGCATCAGAGTGCTACAAAACAAGTCTCATAAAGCTATAAAAAGATTAAGAGACAACAAAGGTGTGCAGTCCGTCATCTGTTAGGCAAACAGAGCACAGGAAGCGAGGCAACACACAGACACAGACAGATTGTACTACAATCAATTTAGTACCAGTTGAGACTTTTGATGTTAATATCCTGTCTCTTGTCTTCCAATGAGTTTCCATTACACTATTATCTTCTGCCTTTTGTGTAAGTGAGGTGAGTAAGCTGTTTCCACAGGTAGGAACTACAAGAAACTGTTTATATGAGATGTGGAGTGTAGCCCTATGAAATAAACCATTTACATACAATTACATAATCATTTATTTTTTAAGAAGTAAACCTTAAACTTAACTGTTGTTATGTTAAATACTTTACTACTTGCCGGCCTCGTGCAGTGAGCAGTCAGACGGTGGGACCAATCGCTGTTAGTTTGCCATTTAATGCCATATAAAGAATATATCATATTTCAAATATAGCGTCCATGTTTCAAATGCTCTGTAATGCTAATAATAAAATAGTCCTGCAAATCCTACTTTGCCATGTTCTGACTGGATCACACCTACTCCAGAAAAAACAACAACAGCCAAAGCAGTTCTAGTTGAAGTTAAGTGTCACAATGACACAATGATAACCGATTGGTAAATGTGTGAGTCCACAATCATCCATAGTATTAGAGAAATAATACACTTCTCCACTGATAGTCATGTCATGCTGGCAATCAAAGAGAAAAAGAAACAATTTATCAAATAAAGTCATTTTTAGAATGAAACCCATCATTTGTTGATTAAATCTTTCCATATCTCCTAGAAAAGCAGCAATTTCCCATTATGCAGGACTCTCCACAGACAGCTAATCAAAACCATTTACAGGGGCCTTAGCTTTAATCACATGGCAGCCATATTTACTGTGTGTCACACTAGAACAAGGAAACACTTGAAAAAAGACGAGTAGTGACACACACAAATACAGAGACAGAATGTAGCTTAACCAGTTAGTAGATAAAAAAATCGAAACAATGTTTGATGCCTCGACCATTTTCCAAAAGGGAAGCTTCACGTTGTTAAACATGGGAAGTTGTGCAAGCACTAAGCACATACTTATGACCATACACAGAACATTCTTATAAGCAGCAACAAAATCCTGCAAAATGAAAATGTTGAATCGGAAAAAAAAAAACAAGCCTGTGACATTTACAGGGGCACGGGTCTGTACACGTGTGTGTGTGTGTGTGTGTGTGTGTGTATTTGTGTGAGATCGATGATATCCATCTGTATCTGTAACTGAATCTGTTGGACAGCTTGTAAGTGTGTCTGCTAGACAAAAGCACCGGAGGAAAAAAACCCTCCGGCAGCTTGAGGGTAGATGTTACTGAGTGTGAGCAAGAGCTGGGGTGTTGCAGAGCTCAGACGTGAGCGTGTATGAACTGTTTGAAGACTTAAAACGAGCACAGAGCATCGGCAAACTCTCCCTGAGTAAACACAACTAAAAACAACACTGTGTCTGTGCCTCCTCTCTGAGCGCCGCATTTATTTGACTATATGGGTGTGCGTGTGTATATGTTATATTACTCTACTAATACCTGCCTGCAGTCAGGACTATACAGCCTTCTCATGCCAGTGGATTTATAATATTGAACAATATTTCACTGTTGAACATCAGGTCATATGCCAGAAAACTTCAGGGCAGCTACTAAATGTGGTGAGACTGTATCCTGAGCTGCCATTTCCCAGGTAAAGGATGAATATTTTCAATTCATTTTCAATGTTTAAATATAATAAATATTTATAGCACTTTCAACAGTTTCCTTCTATAGTGTATAAGTGACAATTCATGAACATACCAAAGTCTGTTTTTGTACCCAACCCTTCAAAATCACAGTTTAATTGTTGAATCTCGTTTAATAAGTCTGAAATGTTACAAATCTTACAAGTTTTTCCAAAATATTAACTGATTTGACTTTAATTGGCCTCTATTAGATATTTAATGATAAAGTAAGCAACAATAAATCAGACTGACCTTTACATGAGATCAGTGTGTAAGCATGTATGTACGCAGATGTAAATGTTTCAAATTCTTTTTTGCTCTGACTCACCTCCTCCTCTCTGCGTCCTGTGGGTCTGTCCCTGGCAGGCTGATGGTGATGGAGGACGGCGCCCCCACATCGTATCTCTTCACCATCTTCCTGCACACCTTCATCTTGACCAGGGCGGCGTGGACCAGCCCTGCCAGCAGCCCCACAGCCGGCTGCAGCGCTTCAGGGAAGAAACTAGCGAAGGCAAAGTGGTCTGACATGTCCCCGCGGCCTCGGCTGTGCCTCTGGTAAAAGCGCAGGTAGACCCAGCCGGACAGGGCGCCGTAGCTGTATGAAGCGAGAGCGGCAGAGCTGTCGAGCAGCCCAGACAGGCGCAGTAAGGCCAGGAGGAGGAGAACCAAAGCTGGTGCTGCCTTGAGTCTCACCTGTGATGGTACGGAGAGACAGATTTTAGTTCTTGTTAATGGAAATCATCAGGCAAAAAGACAGCCACCAGATAGATAACTGTGGCTGCCAGTTCCCACAAATCACTCAAGTCAGCAAGATTCAGGAATGGGAGCAGCAAACAATAGCTGGTTGTATGCCAGGGTGGAAGGCGGGAGTCGTCGTCATAATGTACCAGATTTGATAGTACATTTTCTAACCTCCACAGCTGAGATGAGGGAGATTAGAATGAAGTAACCCCGTTTTAGACAAACTCATGTTGAGCATTAAAAAAAAAAAGTGTCAGCTAAAGCAGAGTGGCCTGGTAGAGACACATTAGGAATGTGTAGCAAATGTGTGTTTCAGAAAAATGAGCCTTATCTGCACAGTCTGAGCTCCTCTGCAGTAAAGCATCAGATTTAATCTTAAAACGCAAATTAACAGATCACACTGTAGTCCAAATTTGGAAGTGAGTCACATGCCTGAACCAGAGAACACCATCCAAATACAGCAAACATTAAACAGCTGTAAAGCTTACATAGCTGTTATACAATAGCATGATCACAGCATTTGACTCTAATTTGACTCCCCGATGTGTGACTGCACAAGATGATCACTCCTTACCACGCCAGGCTGCCACAACATCACTAAATGCTATCTGAATGTAACAGGTAAGTAAAAACAAAACAGCAGCGAAAAACCTCAAAACAAATGAAAAGCTTCTGTTGAACAGGTTAATGACAATAAAAACAGAGATCCACAGAAACCAAACGACCAAAGGCTGTTACACAATGTGTTTCTTCACTCCCACGGCATAAAAACAGCTCAAGAATATGAAAAGGCATACAAAACACATCTGCAACAGACACACGTGTCTGTCACAGTTGTTTTTCTGCCTGTTTTCTGTTTCTTAAGGCTGTGGCTTGTAGTCTTGTTCAGACAACAGTATATCCTGCTAAGTATTAGCATCTGGATGTTTACGTGCTGAGCCACAAACTACAGCTCATAGGTGACTGGAAGCAACACCCCTGGATGTCAAAAGATGAACCACGGGCTTCACCACATGTGGATCTCCATTTTGTGAAATGTTTTTTGATATTTTGTAAAACCTTGGAGAGATTTCTGTCCAACACACTGCTAGTGGTAAGCATGTATTTTGAGAATTTAACTCTGTAACATATTATTAACCTAAAAGCTACACTTTAGACTCCCTATGCTTTCTTTACAGCAGACAGCAGACACAAGCATTCACGGGTTTGGTATCTGTGGTCATAAAAGCTTGATTCAGTAAAAACTCGAGAAGACTGCTTTGAACAGCCTTTCATACCTTTAGGTTGTAGAAGTTCTTAGAAATACTGTGGGTTATTCTGTACTAAATGAAACTTTGTATGGGGCGAACAAAATGCTGTGCAACGGTTCAACCAGACTGAAAGGGCAGAAAGAGACAAAGACCACTCTGAGAAACAGTTAATAAGAATATAAGAAATCAGCAGTCAAACAGATTCCTGTTTGGGTCTGTGCATTATAAAATGACAACCACCCGTCTTGACTTAAAAAATATAGAGACAGTTTGGATTTTATCTACCTGGATGAGCCACACAAGTAAGGCTAAATGCTGGAAAATGTTAAATATCTGTCACTGGAGGTAAGACTGAAGGTAAACAGTAATGTATATGAAAAGCTTCTAAGACTGACACACAAACATGGTTTCTTGATTTATGTAGTCTAACAGGTAGCGTGTACTAAATATTTAGCTTTCCAGTGCTGTTTACAATCTGCTGTCAAACTCCTCACTGGTCTGCTGTTATTTACCGGCTCACACCCCTTTCCAATAAGCATCAATAGACAGCAGAAATGACTCACCTGTGGCACTCTGAGCACTGTAGTATCCCCCATGGTCTGCTTCAGCGCCACCAAGACACCTCCCAGGAAACCGGCTGCACCGTGGATGCGTACAGCGAACAAGAAGTCCAGGTCAAAGGTGGCAACATAGGTGAGGAGGTAGGAAAGACCTGCGAGGAGGCCCGCAGAGACATTGACCACTGCAAAAAAGATCAGGAGCTCCAGAGCGCCCCACAGAGGCTCCAGGAGGCGTCCACAGGCCATAACTGTCCCCACGTTGGCTGCCACTCCCCAGACATGCTGCTCCACCACACCATGGGTCACCAGTGTCCACACCCAGAAATTAGGTGGAAAGAGGTAGCCTGGGGTCACCCCGAGCGCGTACGGCGTGTCGACTGCCCATGACAACAGATAGAGGAGAACCACCACGGCACTTATACTTTTGACCACCACACTGGTGCTGGCAAGGGCAGCCAGGAAGTGCTGTCGTGCCACCGGCAGGTATCGATTCATTGTTGGTGTGTTCAGAAGAGGATGCTCCTTAAGCAGTTGAGCTCAAGGGAGCTAAAAAAGCAGATGGTTGCTTCTGGTGCAGCAGATGTTGGATCCTCGTGTCAGATTAATAATCCCAAGAAGAACAGGTTACACCTGTACGTCCTGACCGCAGCAAAGACCACACTTCTCTATGAGCCTTCATTCGGGATACTGTCTTTTAATTGGTTAAAGATAGCTTTGGTAATCGACTCAGTAAGGTCTGCTGTTTCTGTTCAAACAAGGTAACAAACTTTGCGCCGCAGTAGATAACCGTGAAGATGTGATAACCTTAGCTAGGAGACCTTCTGATCTAGCTGCCTAGCTGGCGACCTTCAGTCGGCGTAGACCGAAGGAGAACAAGCTTACAAATCACCACCAGCTAGCAGGCAGGTGGTAGGAGCTAAACATGCAAATCCTAACTGAAACAAACGCACCTCAGTGCCAACTTCTTCAGAGGGTCTTGGCTGAGTTAGCTTGTAAACACAGGGGAGCTAATGTTAGCTAGCTGTCAAAGAGTCTTGAGTTGGGCTGATTTGTATCCGCCACGGTGGAGCAGGAGAGGTTACGTCTTTGTTTGCGTATAAGACAGGGCAGCTAGCGTCCATAAAAAACTGACAGTACAAACTAGCCCACGGAGCTCCCGTCCTGGTCCTCTGCGCTGCCTCGGCCCGGTGTCTACAGGGCTAGCCCGAGGATTTCCCGTAGCTAGCAACAGGCCTTCAAAACAATGTTAGAAACGCTCCTGAACCAGCGTCAACTCGCGTATACTTCACGGGTTTTTCATACTACCTTAGCTCCATTCGTTTATTTTATTGTTCTTCCGTCTTTTGAGAGCAGGTCGCCGGAGGAAATGATAATATGTAGGCAGGCACTCCTCCTCCCAGTAACACCACTCAGCTACTGACCTGCGCTGTCTGCCACCGTCATCAACAATCGGTGAAAAAACGTCAAGTCACGTAACTCTTCGACACCGGTGCACGCTGGGAAACCGAGTTCTTAACAGATGGACATCACCACAGAGTCTGCTGCGTTACAATGATAGGGGGTGATTTCGTTCATATTTTGAACCTGTAAGTGAACCTTGTGGTGGAAAGCAGATAAATACTTTTATTGTTAGTTTAATTATTTTACCTAAGAACAACTTTGAGGTTTATTCTTCAACTTATATCACGTTGCACCTGACTATTTCAATTTTCTGGTACTTTAACTCCACTGCAGTTCAGAGGAAAATATTAGAGGCCATTATGTACTGCCTTTACGTTAATTTGAGAGCAGTAGTAACTAATTACTTTGCAGATAAATTATCTTTACTTAGAATTATTAAGTTAGGTTGTAGTTTGTTTACCTGTAAATGCAGAACTAGCCAAAACTGGCTATATAACATTATGGAACCATTCCTATCATGAGCACTGTTACTTTTAATACTTTACTTTATACTGATAATACTTATTTACTTTTACATAATCAAAATACAATTAACTAGGACTTTCACTTGCAGTATTTTTATACAGTGGTGTACTTCATATAGCAAAGGGATCTTATTTCACAGCAGCCATTTTGACATGAAATAGTGCGTAAACACAGGTGTCACCAGTGATACTAATTAAAGTTCAGTTCCATTCAGGTCAAACAGAGTCAGGGTGCTGCTGTGCTGCATGTTGGCTCACTGGAAAAGCTCTCTTGCACTAAATGGAACAGGACCTTAATTAGTTTCATTGGTGACACCTACGTTCACCCCACTGTTTCATGTCAAAATGGCTGCTATCTTCTCCCACCACTGGTAGCTGCATAGTTAACTATCTGTAAGTTGGGTATTATTCCTCTACTTGGTGGTTAGTGAATTTATAATGACCTTGTTCTACACTGTGGTAGTACTTCTTTGTTCTGTTAAAATACATTTCCTATGACTCTGTTTTGATCATCATGATATTTGATACAGTAATATTATTATTTACTTTAAAATCTTTTGCACATTCAGTCTTTAAACAAGCTGCAGTCCTTATTTCTTTTTATTATTATTATCATTATCATTATCATTCTTCTTCTTATTATTATTTAGCCTTTTCAAGCTTTATTTGATAGAGACAGCTGAAGAGTGACAGGAATGTGGGGAGAGAGATGGGGAATGACATGCAGGAAAGAGCCACAGGTCAGATTCAAACTCTGGGCCCTCGCAGCAAGGACTGAGCCTTTGCACATGGGGCGGCTGCTCTGCCGACTGAGCCCTTATTTGTCCTCATTTCAATTATACGAGAAACACTCATAATTAACCTAGATGCATTCATTTTATTCTAAACGATCAGAACTCACATCACATTTACAAAAAAGGACAAGCCACATACGAAGAAGTTGTTGTGACAAGGAAGCATGGGACAAGGACACAGACTAAACAGCAACCTGCACTCAGAGCTTACAAATAAATATGAAGATCATGGCCATCACACAATATAGACAGTAAGATAAATAAATAATAAATCAAAGAGACGTGATGATTTTCATTGTGCTCATTTCCCCAACTATAAGCACTCTTATAAAATACACTGTTGACCATGAAGTTGGAATAATTTTGTTTTCAGACACATTCCTCTTTTTATTCATATTTATACACAATGTGATGCTTGGAAGAGGTAATCAATAAAGTTTTGAGAAGATGCACTTTATCTTTCAAGAACAAATCACAGTCATTTCACGAGAAGAGGTAAAAATCTTTTTATTCCAACTTTATGGGTATCAGTGTACCTTTATACATAACCTGGAGACCCATGCATTGTAAAAATGACCAGCTCTGCTGGTCTGTCCAGGCTCCCCAGCCAAGCACTGATTAATTTTTGTCTGTGGCTGAAAGAGCTCTGACTCATAAATTTGATTTAGAGGCACACTTTAGTTGTATGTCATAGTCCTATGGTGATCTGGATGTGAATTTGGTAATTCACATCCAGATCAGTCATTGTGGTTGTTTAATTAGAATATAATAATTAGGATCAAATGGGATCTAATGAAAGCACAGGTGCACATACAAAGCAAACAGAGAGAGAGAGCTGTGCAGTTTCATAACCATGCAAGTTAGTTTGTCTCTGCAAAGCCATCACTGTGTGTGTGTGTAGGATGTTAATTAAATACACCTTGTTATAATTCAGATCATGTTTACACCTCTTAAATGGATATATGGATAGAAATGAAAGTCCATATATCTATAGTATTTTTCCCATTTTATCCTTTTTTTTGGTGAGCAGAATAAACTCCAGTAGGCTACAAAATGGTGGATTTGGGGATTTGCACAATAGTCATATTTATTAGTTTAGGATTTTAATTGAATGACTCTAAATCATCTCATACACCTGAGGAACTCCAGTATGTGAATGACCATTCATGAAAGTAGGACATGAAAAGCAGGCCAGTACAAACCAAACCCAGATTTCACCCTCGATGGTACATTCCATTGATCTACATTACAGCAACAGGATAATAAAATATACTGCCAAAAGCAATAACATTGAACGAACATCTAAATGAGAGCAAATTAATGAACAGCAGGCAACAAAAGGCACTAAATTGAGTTCAGCCGGCCTAACTTCTGCTGCAAATCATGTATTCATCTGAAAACAAAATGTTATTTCTAATGTGTCTTGTAATTTCATCCATATCTTAGATTGCCATGTTTTCATAAAGAACTTTTTTCAACTGTATTAAAAGAGTAGGCATCATAAGATTAATTTTGAATTGTTGTATTGAAATATTGAATATTGTTTTAGTTCATGTAGCATTCATATTCATTCATCTCTTTTTCAAGGGACAAAAGTATAAAAAATGATTTTCGTGTTGTGTTGTTATTATCTATAGTGTGTTCTGGAGCTGACTCTTGCTTCTGACTGTTTGTCCAAAGGAAAGAGGAAAAACACACCACCAAAGGAATGTTAAAATGGGCCATGAACTCTGAGGACATACAGGAAACAAGTGAGGTAAGATTACACCTGTACTAACTGACAATAGGCATGCAGAGACAAATAATGTACTGTGGATTACAGTGTTCAAATTGCACAATACAGCGATTGTTTATGTTTAGGGACGTGGTTGAGAAAAATGAGATTTTCTTATATTAAACTGTAAAAGTGGTTCATTTTCTTGGAGACATAGTTGTTCTTAACTTTACACATGATTGATTGCCTGTGTGTGTTTGTGTGTGAGAAAAAGGGGAGGCAGGCACTACATCTGCTGCTACTACTTATGTAAAGAAATTAGGAAATGTATTATTTAGAACATGTTTCTTTTTATTTACAAACTTCAAAAAAACAAAAAGGATCTAAAAGTAATCCAAGGTCATACACATTATCCATCGACAAACTACACAACAGGCTTTGACTACAGCCAATCCTCAAAGACAGCAGCTTTAATCTTATCCTCGGCTAAAATGGAATTGAGACAGTCAGCTCGGCTCGTCTGACCAAATCGATTTGTATCAATAAATATGTAAATTCAAGTAGAAAGCTGTGAACTAAAAAGAGCAGTCAGGCGGCGCAGCGAATGCCGAGCTGACACACCACACAGTTCAACACTGAGGAAACTCGTTCGCCGTCGTAAGGATGATACAGATGGACATTTCTGATGATACGGTAATCAGGAAGAAAAAAAAAAAGGAAAAAAAGAAAGAAGCACTTGATATCATTATTTTCTTTCTTTTCAGCTGATGGACTGCCACACTTTCTGACTCATTACTTACAAATGGCTCGTATTCAGATGAAATACTTAGGTTGCATCCCAATTGTGAACACACCTGTCAACATGCAGGATATTCTGATGAAGGAGCTCATAGAGATAAGATAAAAAAAAACAAAAAACATTTTAACACAGCTCATATCACGGTTTATATCACTGTATCCCTGATCCCTGTCCTTTATTTTTGTTTCTCAAAATCAAGAGCTGATCAGAGCTTTAGTGTAAACGCGATACGAGATTTACTGATCCTTCTTAAAGATGCTATCCTTGCTATTAATTACTTGGTTGGTCCACATGCAAGTTGTGCACAAGTTCACACGAGCTGGGTCAGACTGGCCGATCATCACTTCTTCAAAACAAAACAAATAAAACAAAACATTTTCTGTGGTAACAACAAAAGTAATATGACAATGAAAAATCTTACAAATAAGATAAAGAAAAGCAACAAAAGAAAAACAAACAAAAAAAAATTGTAGAAAAATAAAAATACAAATGAATAAATATGCACTGTCATAAATAAATTAATTTGGTAAATTCAAACATTGTAAAAAGAGGAGAACAAAAAAAGTAAACTAATGACAAATTCAGTATGAAGAACAAATACATGGAAGAAGAAAAAACAGGAAATGCTTAGGCTTTACTTGTGACAATATTTCCAACTAAAGAGCTGGTGGTTTTTAAAGCTCTTGCTGCAGCCATTTCTGGAGGAGGAGATTTCCCACTTAAGGACAGTGCCGACCATAGTAGATCAGTTAGTGTGATCAGAGCGGATCGATTGGAACAGCAGAACGATGGTTTATCGTTAATCAAAAAGAGAACTTGGTCACATGATGAAGCTTTCAACCAGCCTACAGATACAGATTTGTGTCTCTTTTACAGTGCAGTGCAGTGTACAGTGTTACCTGCAAGGTCATACAGAGAGATGGATATGTATTTCTAGACTGTGGCTGTGAGGATGCCGTAGAGAGAGCATGCTGCTGCGGTGGATTTTTAAGTCTGACAATGTTATTTGGTCTCTTAAGACACAATCCCCTACGCTGGAGGTTTTCTGATGTGCTTGTGCATTTCTCTCTCTTTTTTTTTTTTCCTTTTTTTGGCAAAGCTACACCATCTCTCTCAAAAAAAAGAAAAAAATTTGGTTTCACAATGACCTCTGTTCACACAATGAGAAAGAAAAAGAAACATGGCAGAGCAGAGGTGGAATCTGTGTCAGAACACGTTACCAAACCCAGTAACACAACTTTATATTTACTTTAGATTCTCTTTTTAACTGATTTGTAACCCTTAAGAACACAACAGACAGACACGAACACAGTTGACAATGAAAGCGTAACCAAAACTCGGGGTTGCGAGCTTAATTCCTCTGGGGTTGTACGAATACATATATAGGCTTGAGTGAGTGTTTTGCATCGTTTTTCGCTAGGCTACAGTAAGACTGGGCGAGATTCAGAGAGCCGCTGTGACCGCCTGTCTCTCTTTACCTCTCCTCTCTCACAGTTAACATTCAGAAAGATGGAGGCAAAAAGGCATTTTCTGTTGGTTGTTTTTCTCCGCTACAAGGAGGACACCTCGCAAGAACACAGTTTTTTTTCTCATTTTCACCTGGCTGTTTTTAGGCAATGATTTTTTTAAAAAGTAAAAGAGATTACATAAATATAAAATACACACACACAAAAAAAAGAAAAATCAGATCTTCCCACGTCTGATGCCTAAAGAGGAGTCTTTTCAAAAAGGCCTGGTTTAAAGGCATTTGAATAAGCATACATTCTTTCATTAGAGTTTTAAGGTTTCAGTATTTGTCTTTAACCTCATCCTCAATAAGCCTCGTTTTCAATAATTCAAGATGATTTTTTTCCTCAAGAGCAAAAATGTACAATACCCCCTGTCCTGGCAGTGAACTATTGAGTTAAATCAAAATGCTCTCTAAAAGTTCTGTTTGAGTTCTTTTAAGAAGAATTCAGTAGCAATAATTGACAAGTGACAAACAATACAATTTCAGTTACTGATATTTAACGAACATTACTACCAGCTAACTTAATTATCAACCCTTTTTTTTAATAACAACTCCACCCTACTGTCATCTTTTTAATTAGCTGAAAAAAGCAAAAGAGCCATGACATTAAGCGAAGCTGCAGAACTAGAATCTCTAACGTCAACAGGACAACTAGTGGCCATCTGTGGTCATTGCAGGCCCACACTCAGCAGTACTAAGTCCAGTGATTATTAGTATTTCAATGCCAGTAGTCCTCTGATTTTCATCTGAACCTTTTTTCTTCTTCTGGTTTTATCTTCTGAGATCAGCATAAAGATTTGTTGCTCTTTGTCCAGTCCGTGTTCAGTCTCCACTCAGACTGTTTCTCCAAGGCAGTAGAGACGAACAGAGGAAACATTTTAGCAGGGGCTCAGTCATCGTTGCTTCACTTCTCTTTCATTTTTTGTCTATTTCCCTCACAGCCTTGGCCACAGGCCCTTTGAAGCCTGCGTCCTGGCAAACAGGGAGTCATCCTATTCTGAGGATAATTAAATTGAATCAAGCAACCTCATTATTCAACTGTCACTGTCCCCTCACCTCAATGACATCATCGTCGTCATCCGAGCCGCTGGCGCTGTTAACATTACCGCCGTTCACCAGCACTGTGCCCCGGTGGCCCTCAGACCGTGCTGAGGGAGAGAAGGAGGAAGGAGACGATGAGGACGAACTGGAGGCAGCAGTGGGAGGGTACTGGGAGAGGAAGCTGGCTCCGGCTGGACCGGGGGTAGCAGCTGTACCTGGCAGGCCACCTGGGTGCATCGACCCTGTGTAAAGGCTAGCCAGAGACTGACTGTAAGAGAGAGGGAAGCCCGGCGAGAGCATTCCAGCCATGCCTGCCATGCTGGGGCTCAGCATGAAGGGAGGCAGGGATCCTGGAACTGAACTGGCACCCTTGACTGATGCAGAAGAAGAAGAAGAAGATGATGATGATGACGAAGATGAGACGGCGGTAGCAGTGGTTGTTGTAGAAGAGGAGGAGGTAGGGACTGGGCTGGCTCCGCCAAAGCCATACAGATCTGGGTACATGTAACTGGGATCCCCAAGTTGAGTGTGGGGCGGCTGGAAGTAAGGCGAGCCTGCCCCCAATAAGAGTGGGTGCCCCAGTGACCCACTCAACATGACCGGGTTGAGGCCCAGAGGAGGAAGGCCATAGCCCCCGGTGAAGGGGAAGCCTTGTGAGGCCAGAGGGGCTGAGGAGTGTTTGCCTGCAGAGGGCTGCTTAATGGGCCGCTCATCTATGGGCGGGCTGGAGGTTTTGCGCTTGGAGCCTGTTCTCAGGTCTTGGGCAGCAGCAGTGGCGTCCATGTTGGGTTGGATTATGTTAGTCACAGAGGCATCATGGTGGCTCACATTTCCACTAGCAAAACTGCTCCCACTGCTGCCATTGGTCTGAACTGGTTTGGTGGAAGGCAAGTCGTGCTCTGCTGCCTTCTCCGGTTGAACTCCGGAGCCTGCGTTGGTGCCGGCTCCTGTGCCACCCGTGTAGCGCTGCAACTCGCTAATGATCTCTGGGCTGTCAGGTGAAAGAGGGCGTGGCACTGTCTTGGAGGGTACCTGCTGCATCCTGTCAGGTGACAGGCAACCGTTACTGCCATTGGTTGACACTTCCTTTGGTGGGGCCTGGGAGTCTGAGAAGAAACAAAGGCTTAGATATTAATATTTTTTAATCATCAGATCAGGCTAGATTTACTTAAATAATCATATTGTGAATAATATTTTGTTCACTTGATATCGGTTTGCCTTGAATAGAGTTCAGTTCTGGTAAATAAATCATCTTACCTTTGGGTGGCACTGCAGGACTCTCCTCTGCATTCTTGGCCTTATTAGCTGCTCTGATGGCAAAGATTCGGCCATCAGATGTCCTGATGTAAGTCCCTAAAACAGACAAAGGTGAAAGAAATATTCAGTACACACAAGGTTTACTTTAACCAACTGCATTTGCATTAGGGTTACAACTGGTGATTATTAAGGCGCAAATGTTTCAGCGATTAATTAACAATTATTGGCCAACACGCAGAAGTTTTCAAGAGTGAAACAAAGATGTATTTATACCTTTGGTGCCCCTGATGACGTGGATGCTCTCTCCTGCAGTGATCCTGGCCTGGACATCTGTTGAGTTGTTAGTTCCTGGAATAACTATGTCTAAATGAGAGCAGGAAAGACAAATTTACCCAAAGTAGGTGGAAACATTCATCATTCAACATTCACAAGGAGCTGATGATTCAGGGGCAAAATAGACCAACAGAATGAAGATGAAATAAAATTCAAAGAATGAAAACAGACAGTTTGCATACCAGTAGTGGTGACGATCCTTTGCACAAACACCCCAGCTTTCTGCAGGCAGTTGACAGGGAAACCTCCGAGGTTGGATCCTGATGAATCGTCGCTTGGGGAAGAGCCTGCGGCCTGCGCCTGTCGGGGCATCATAGGAACTGGAGTTGACTGCACTGGCCGGACACTGGCCACTGGCTTCTCTTCGGTACGTGGAGGTGGACACCTGAGCAGAGAGTGTATTTTTTATTATTTTTTTTCTTCATGAGAACATTATCTCCAACTGAAGTTCTTCTGAAATATAAGCTAAATTCTTTAAACACAACTTGTATTATTATGTCACTTCACTCATTAATCAAGAGGAAAGGAAAAAATTCTAAACAAACTAAATAAGACAAGGAAAATGTTTTTATTCCATTAGTTTGTCATTTTTCTGTTAGCAGCCATTGCCGCTGTGAGTCACTGACCAGTTTCTCTGACTGAAAGCGGGGATGTTAGTGAGGCTCTGGTCGCTGGCAGGATAATAGTGAGCGTAAGAAGGTCGAGTGTATGGTACGGAAGCCCTCTTCTCCTCTTCATAACCCTTCCTCGCTGCTTTCTTCTCAGCGCTGCTCAGCTTCAGCTCTCTGCGGTCTATCAGCAGGGACTCGTGGGGGAATGGTTGCTGGAAGGGAGAAAGGGTAGATGAAACAAGATGTGATATAGTTTGTCATACTTTTTTTCGTCTTTGAAAGAAGCAGAGGAGCACGATGCCATTTTCTCGTGGAAGATGAATTTTAACTCACTTATAACTGTGAATTTGCTGCAATAAAGCACATGAAAGTGCCTCACAAAGCCAGTTTAAAATCTGTGAGCTCCGTTTTGGCGATGAGAATTTAGTCCTCTGAGGATCCAGGTTTAATTATGAGGTGACACACCACCTCTCAACTCCAGAACCTCATGAGGTATCTAAAACAGTGTTATAAATATGAAGCAAAGTGTAATTTCTACTGCCGTCGTTCTCACTTCAGGTTCATTCCGCAAGTAGAATTAGAGGGATAATTATGGAGAAGTTTGAAGAACGACATTTTTATTTAAACAGCGACCATAACAGCCAATAAATTATTAAAATGAGCAGAGACTTATTTAAAATGAGATCTGTCTTTAGTAACTTTTAAGCCTCACGAGACCACAATACAAAATTTGTAGGCTGGGCAACAGTAAAGTCAAACATCCCAACATGTCCTACTTTTAAATGCCTCCAAGGGGTGTAGAGGAATAGTGTTCCCTCTGTTCATCTACCTTAGTAATCAGGTGAGGATAGAAGTGCAGGGCCTTCCTAAGGACACTCTCCATGCTGTCATGGGGCAGCAGCTGGACCTGGGATGGGTCTGGCTCTTCCTCCACGAAGTGAAGAAGAGACTCCACTTCCCTCCTGGTGAAGGTCAGCACAGGGTTCAGATCATCCACCACCCGGTCTGATGGAGGAGGATAGGAGAGAGGAAGACAGACGACAGGGAAAGAGGAAGAGGGTGCAGAGGACCAGGATGTTTGGAGAAAGAGAGGAGGATAATGGAAGTGACAGGAAGCAGAAAGAGAGCAAATTGTGACAATCTGGTTTCCAACAGCTCTCCAAAGAATAAGCGGCCTCAATGTGTCTGTCTTGCTAGTCAAATCTTACAGCAAACACTTGAGACAGTTTACGCTGTCAGACAAGAGCTTCTTGGCAGAAGGACCGTGGTTTCAACACAAAGCTGATTATTTTTGGAGAGGGGGTCTGTCTGGTTGATGTTTACACCGAAAAGCCTGGACAGAGCTTTTCAGTAAGTCTGGTTACTGGCAGATGTTTAACACAGCTGTCAGCTATAGTATGCAATATTTGTATTTTTAGGAAGAAATTTACGTGGATTGAGCTTAATGTGATTTAATTTCATATGTGGGTCATTTCTTTTTTTCCCCCTTGTTCCTTTCCTCAGCTCTTGTGTTGCTATTTGCTATTTGCTATTTCAGACCAGTGTTCTAAAGACACCAAACACCAACACTAAATTAGAACAACTATTACAAAAATGTCCCCAAAAATATGATAATAGAGAGATTTAAACATCTTTAGTGTGATCAGGAAATTTAAAAAACTGCACATTAGCTGAATTCTCACCTGAAGCAATATCCCATAGACATCTCTCACTGATGCATGTTTCGACTCACCTGACATGCCCTGTTTGGAGATCTGTCTGTCATAGATCTTTTTCTCCAGAGTGAAGTCACACACCAGCCGGTAGATATGACACGGCTTCCTCTGACCATAGCGGTAGACACGGCACACGGCCTGGGCATCATGGCACGGGTTCCACGAGGCGTCAAACACCACCACGCGGTTCGCCCCAATCAGGTTTACACCCAGACAACCAGCCCTAAGACCCGGAGAGGTCAGCCGAGTGATGTTTGCTATTGACATTTAATGTTCAGATCTCAATACATGCATTTTCTTCCATGTTATTATCTGTGTTACCTGGTTGACAGCAGGAAGACCAATGCTGAGGTGTTGGACGGATCGTTAAACTGGTTTATCAGCCTCTCTCTCTCTGAGGCCGTTGTGCTTCCATCCAGTCCTGCAAGACATCAAACAACGAGCAGAGTTAAAACAGGATTTTCATCATCTTTGTGATACATATAAAATCTTATTAATTATATCATTTTAATTCTTCAGTTATTTACATGTTCACATGTAGAATTTACAAAACCAAGGACAATGTTATGTACTTTATCCATGTGTGTTTAAGACCTATGGTCACGAGCTTTGGGTAGTGACCAAAAGAATGAGGTCGCGGATACAAGCGGCTGAAATGAGTTTCCTTCGCGGAGTGGCTGGGCTCTCCCTTAGAGATAGGGTGAGAAGCTCGGCCATCCGCGGGGAGCTCGGAGTAGAACCGCTGCTCCTCCGCATCGAGAGGAGCCAGTTGAGGTGGCTCGGGCAACTAGTGAGGATGCCTCCTGGACGCCTCCCTGGTGAGGTGTTCCGGGCACGTCACTCCGGGAGGCGGCCCTGGGGAAGACCCAGGACACGATGGAGGGACTATGTCTCTCGGCTGGCCTGGGAACGCCTTGGGGTCCCCCTGGGAGAGCTGGACAAAGTGGCTGGGGAGAGGGAAGTCTGGGTCTCCCTGCTGAAGCTGCTGCCCCCGCGACCCGCCCTCGGATAAAGCGGAAGAAGACGGACGGACGGACGGATGTTTAAGTCAATTTGTTGACAAAGTGACTTTTATCAGATAATGGCTGAGATGACTTCGATGATGGTTACAGCTCATGTTTTACAAGACTGAAGCACACAAACGCCAGCTCTACAAAAACTGTGATTTCCTTCCTGTGTCCAAACCACGGACAAAAGCCTGGAACACCAGCAGGTGGCAGCACTCATTGTAAGTCAATGATTGGAGTATCACCACTGCACAACCAGACCACTGTAGTCAGAAATATCCTCAAGAAAATCTGACAGTTTTATCAGCGTGTACCATCGGTTGAGCACAGTGGACATGGTGCACCGTGTGTCACTTGTCACTATGCTAAAAATAACTTCTCAAGCTTTCTCCTCCTACTCAAGCCTCCTTGTCATGTAGTCAGTGGCCCCAACAGCAGGTTTCTAGGTGTTTTTGGATATTACGCTTATTTATTGAACCTGAATACTGAATGATTAATGATCACTCACTGTAGTAGTTGAGGTTCCGCACCCAGTTCTGGTTAGGTCTGTCTCTGCTGGACGTGTAGGGCGACGGAGGTACTGGTCTCTTAATCAGAAAGTCTTCGATCACTGTCAATGTGGACAAACTCTGACTGCAGGAGGCAGACAAAGAGCAAAATTATAGATTGTGTCATGTAAATGAAACGCAAAACAGAATTTAATTGAATGAGAGAAAAGGACACTTCCCTTTCCCACTGAGGTGACAATTGTTAAAATGACTAATAATAAAAATAGCTGATAAAACATCTTGAATTCGTGTCATGTCGTCTGATATTATACCTGAAGACAAGGAGCTTGTCTCCCTTCCTGACGCTCTCCTCTATCAGGTGGAATAGCAGCACCATTTTTGCAGAGTTCTCCAGGATGCCGGGCTTGTAGTCACACATGATGTCCTTTGCCTAGCCATGTGAGAAGAGAGAGAGAGAGAGAGAGAGAGAGAGAGAGAGAGAGAGAGAGAGAGAGAGAGAGAGAGAGAGAGAGAGAGAGAGAGAGAGAGAGAGAGAATTTACTGTACTACTGAACAGCAACTTTATGTTCATAGTTCAGCTGATTAGATTAGATGTCCTCATTTAATCAATTGACTTAAAAGAAGCGAGGTCACAAACCAGTTGATTGGCAAACCTTATCATCCACAAATAAAAATATTAAATGATTTCTTAAACTCTCTTTTAACGTACCCATTCATAAGTGATGACCTGATTGGCTTTCTCCTGCAGCTGGTTGAGGCTCAGTCCACCAATGGGGTTAGGGTTCTCCAGGGGCTTTGCCTTTTGGTTGGGTGCAGTTGGACAACGGGCCGGACCTGTGGAAGTGATGTCATCAAGATCCAAGTCTTGGTCACTCGCCAGGTTTTCCTTCTGTAATGCCTCGTACAGCACGTCTGGATGGTTCCAGATCTGAAGGATAACAGGAGACAAGCAGAGTGAAGACACTTTCTCAAGGTGACAATGGATTTGACAATGATAATTATGCAGGAGTTTATCTTTGGTTTATAAACACGTTGATTCAGATAATAACGGCGCTACAAGGAGCGAGAAGACATTTGTAGAAGTAGTTTTGAAGTTTAACCTCCAACTGCAAATAAAATAACTTCTGTAATTTTATGAATAAAAATGGTTTGTATGTACGAAACAGAGGTCCTTTTGTATTTAGGTGTTCCACACACGCCCTCCTCCTCACCTTGCAGCAGACGCAGAAAGCCTTCAGAGGGTTGAGGCTGAGCCAGCCAGTGTTTCCTGCCTCTCTGAAGCGGTTCATAAACTCTGTGTAGAGCGCTCTCTGCAGGGGAGACAGACGCACCAGGATCACATGCTCTTCTTTAGAGGGCAGCTGGTCCTTCAAGACATCATGACCACGCCTGAAATTAAGAGAAGTGTTATTAAAAATGAAAAATAGGTGGGAAAAATGTCAATTTTGACTAGTAGAACCTATTCTCTATTAAATGTTTAAGGGAGGTCGAGCTTTTCTTTTCTAGGCAGTACTTGTGTGTTGTCTAACCTTTGTACGAAGCCCTCCAGGAGGCTGTGCAGGACGTGGCTCCTGTACCTCATCAGTTGGATATCCTGGGGTGTGCTGTCCACACACTGCCCGTTCAGAATGGGACGCTCAAACATGTTACTGAACTCCTGCCGAGTACCTGAAACGTGTAGGATGTAAAAACTGTAGTTATAAGACTGACAAGAAAATGTCTGATCTTGATCCTGAAGACCTTCCACCTGCCACCAAAAAGCAGATCTTGTCCTATACCTAAGAAGTCGGGTCGGACAAAGTCGACCATGCACCAGTACTCAATCAGGTTGTTCTGGAGTGGATAGCCGGTTAGGACCACACGGCGTCGGGTTCGGATGTTCTTCAGAGCCTGTGATGTGCTGGCATGGCAGTTCTTGATACGATGGCCTTCATCACAAATCACCACATCTGGACCAGGCCGGGCCAAAGCTTTTTCGATACCTGGGGGAGGAGATCAGGCAAAAAAGTGAGATTCTACTGAAAAGTAGCATTTTACCCCCCATATCCTCATTGTTCCCCCCTCCCCTCTTCGTTCCCTCCCTTCTTCTTCTTCTTTTACCCCCTCTCTCCTTTTCATCTCTCCCACCTTTGAGCAGTTCCTGCTGTCTGTCCTCCTCGTCCAGGTCGATGACAACAGGTCCTGCTGCTTTCTTGCTCTTCTTCTTCCTCCCAGCCACAAAGCTCTTCTTTAGCGACAGGAGGCGGTACATCTCATAGCCCATCAGCAGCACTCCTCCGTCCCGTGCCCAGTCCTCCACCACCTTGGCTCTGGTCGTCGTGTTCCTGGGTAACAAAAAAAAAACAAACAAACAACAAAAAGGTTAGTAAAGTTGCTTGTGTAATTTCCTAATTTTACTTTTTGTTTTTACTTTAATTGAATCTTCTGAGTCTGCCCCAAAACAATACACAAAGTTACCTAAACAGAAGCTAAAAGTTACCTAAAGGAAGTCTTTACATTGCTTTACATGAATGCGACTGCATTCATCTGCCTGAGATGGATTTTAAATGAACCAAAGACCCAGCTGCATGTGTTGGATGTGTCTGAGAAAGATAGAATATGCCTTGCAGGACTAAAAACTATTTTTTTTAACTTCATGTTTTTTTAAGAGGTTTCTCTTTATCTGCTCTCAAGCACAAAGCAGGTCGGGTGAAAGGATTCAGACTCTTGTTCCCGTCACTCACTTGTGTTCGTCGTTGAGGATGTGAACCTTGAAGGTGCGAGGTGTCACCAGTCCTGGATCGGTATCTGGAGGTAACGCTTCTGGGGGTGGGACCCACATGTTGAACTCGGACAGCCAGTTCTGCAACGTGTTCACCTAGGATGAAGTCAAGAGGCAAATAATCAGATTCAGTCCTCATAGTCTCCATATTGATTCTGTTCATTTCTAATCTAATGCTGAAGTGATCAACTGACTGAATTGACAGAATATTTTACAGTCCAACTCACTCACTCACTCACTCACTCACTCACTCACTCACTCACTATAGAAGCAAAAACACGCAAAATACAGTTGTCACAACTTCTCAAATGTTAAGACATTAGTAACTTTTCTCAATTTTACATTTAAATAGCAACTGATCAAACTAAGTGAACGACTTTAAGATATCATTTTGGGCTGCAGTCTCTTGTGACAGGCATTTCCACAGAGATGCTTACAGGTACGATGGCGAGCACTGTGTGAGCCTGGGTGTGTCTGAACAGGACATCGATGAATGAGATGACCTGCAGCGTTTTGCCCAGGCCCATGCTGTGAGCGAGGATACAGCCGAATCCGGTGCTACTGCTAAACCTCTCCACCGACTCCACCAGGTTGTCGTACAGGAAGCGGATTCCACCGATCTGGAGAAAAGGCAAAGTTGGAGCCATCATGATAAGAAAAGATGCAAAGCATAGGCAGAATTTTGCTTAAACCACTACTTATATATTTGAACAGACGGGAGAAGCAAACATTTTCAGTAAAAATACCTGGTGAGGTTTGACCGCTCGTGCCAGCTGAGGTGACAGGAAAACATCGTTCTCTGTGGCTGGATGGTTCAAGTTGACCAGCACCCTGCCATGGGTGTCTGGCTGATTAAGGGCGTCATTGGCGTGCGAGCCACTGGCTTCACTCTCTTCCACAGCGGTGGACTCGTTGCTGACCTGGACGACGGTGTCGTCCTCGCCTGAGCTCAGGTCGATGACATCTGTGGGGAGGGAGGGTGTGAGTAACAGCAGGGTGAAAATGACACGGCATGTCTTGTAACAGTTTTCAATGATTTGAACACGTTCTGATGAAGAAACCTCACCAACCAACTTAGAAATATCTTAGTGGGGGAAAACTTGGCAGCAGCTTTTCCCATGAAAACTCTTACTATCATTTCATTGCCCTCCACTACACGGCCCCACATTCATCTCGAATGATGCAGGCAACTGTGGCTCAGTCACGAGCATTAACCTGTGATGTGACATCAAACACGGACGTCATTGTGTGTGTGCGTGTGTGTGTTTGTGTGTGAAAACCATGAAATCCATATCTGATAAAAAGGACTTCAACGTCAACGGTATCAAGTGGTGAGAGTTATACAAGCTGGCAGTCTGCGAGGGCATGACGGGGAAGGGAGAGGTGTGTGTGTCAGTATGTTAGTGTGTGTGCGAGAGAGAGAGAGAGAGAGAGAGAGAGAGAGAGAGCGCTTATATAACTGCAGTGAATGGCTGGTTATACAAGTAGGATTAGAGTGGAGGGGGAGACTGGTTATGCAACCCCAACTAGAAATGTCACTGTGCCACTGCGAGAGTGTGTGTGTGTGTGTGTTCATTACGTGTGTGTGTTCAGGATTAGCCAGCTTTATTGCTCCACAGACCTGCTCTGATCTGTCCTACAGACGCTCTCTGCCTTTTATCTCTCCGTTCGTTTTCATTCACTTTTGTCTTTCTCAGCTCCCAAATCTACATTTTCTCTGTCTTTGTTCATTTGCCCATCCCATCGCTCTCTCTCGCTCTCTCTCCCTCTCTCTCTCTCCCTCTGTGTGTGTGTGTCTTGCAGGTGTGTGTGCCTGCAGTTTGCTCCCCGTATTCTCTTTCAATGCAGAATGTACTGTATGTGTGTTTATCTCTAACAGAGTGTGTTTATCCTTGACTGTTTGAGTGACTGTGTGTGTGTGCGTACTTGGGCAATAAGGGAACGGTACATGATGTACCCTGTGGAGGTTTTGAATATTCTGATGCACATGGCAGCTAATCTACGAAAACCACACACAAACACACACACCCTTAATAGGAACAGGAGTTTTTTTTTGACTTTGCTTGTTCAAATTTGTGCAGGAAGGTTTTCACTAAATGTTTCCAAAAAGGCTGAGGAGCCACTCTTGGAGAAATTGAAAGAAAACTGCATGAATGCCAAATTTTGTTTTAAATACAGTCCAACTTTCTTTATATAAGCTTTACGGAGATGACAGGAAGGCTGAAGTGAGCACAGATGTCACAAAGGTGTTTTTATGGACGTGAACATTAATTCCCATAAGTCATCCCTGCGTCTTCAGATGATCTCAGATGAACACGGGCCCAGATGTCTGCCGTGTTGAGTAAAAAAAAACTCATTCAGCAATTTCAGGTTGTTTTGCAACGTTATGGTTTTTTTTCCCCTGGAAATTGGAGCTGATGCAGCCTTTTAATGCGTCGACTTTCCAGACCCCTGGGCTCAGAAAACAGTTTGAAACCAGTGTGTAATTTAATAACTGCATGGCTGTCATGAGGCTATTAAGGCTGCTTTGCTTAATCTAGCAGACTGATGCTTTAGAGATGTGAGGTTTCCATCAGACACCAGGCAAAGGTGCTAGAACTGGGCATATCAGATTGTCCCAGCGGATTGGCTTCATGTCCTGTGGTTGAACTGGGCAGCTGAAAGGCATGAATGTACGAAGCTGTAATGAATGTTAGCTAGTAAAAAACAGCTGTGTGCTGAAAACATTTTTTTAAAAAGTTATCAATAAAGACAGATGGCAAACTTTAAGATTTGTTCCAGTTCAACTTCAGGAGCTTGTTGAACAATGTGGCTCCAGGTTTTCTCAACCCAGACAGCCATAAAAAATGTTCCTTTTTTTTTTTTTAAAATGCTGCAGTTTCTCACTGGGACTAAACACAGTCTGGACCATCATCATCATTATCATGCGATCTGTTTATGGCTCATATTTCCGTCAAAACTCCAATGCATATCATCATTGCAGCAGCCCTTCAACTGAAATGCTCCCCTTAATAGAAAACTGAAAACCCATTACTTTAACAGACAGGTGAAACCAAGGAAGGAGTTTCAATCTTTATGTACACATCTTTATATGTTGTACTGAAAAAGGCATCACCATCATCCAAAGGAGCACTTTTAACAACATCCTGCTACTGCTGTGGTCGGTAATCAGTCAAACTGATCGAAAATTCACACATCTTTGTTAGCGGGATACACTATCTAGACATGTCTGACTGCAAGCTCTAAAACATTGCCACATTGGGCTACTTAAGCCGCCAACAAACGCTTTCTGATTCATGTTAGTCATGGTTATAAATAACGGGAAACAAGACTCTTAAATAAATCCTGGTTTTAAAAAACGGCAAATCTATCCTTAAATTTCTACAAGCTTCATCTGAAGAAAATCACACATTTAGGCATCTTAAGAATTAGCATCTGGTTTATTTAAGACTTTGCCTAGCTCTGCAGACAGCTGAGAATATACAACTGGACAGCAGGTATTAACTTCACAGCTCAGTGTCCCTCTCTGCTTTCATGACATTCTGACCTACTAGCCCACTTACACAATCAAAGGTCGAAGTGGCAATCTGTTCTGAAGAAGCTCAACGTGTGGGGCATGATTCGGGCAACTGAACTCTGCTGTCATTATACACAGAGCAGCACGGTTAGCATGAAAACGGCTGCACCTGATCTCAAGCCCTGATTCTCCATTGAAATGTGATTTTTTTTTTTGTGTGTGTGTTTCAGGGTCTCTTATTTTCTGCTCATTTCAGTAATTACTATGTGTGCCCTTCAGTAGGACATACTGCCCTACTGAAGGGCACACATAGTAAACCTAAGGATCCACTTAAAACAGGAAGAACAAAATAAAACACTTTGCTTCAAGGTGATGACATTTGAGTCATCAAATATGTAAGAAACAAGCAAATCTTTACTCCAATTGTTAAGACATTTTAAATGTTACTTCAAGTATTCTGAAAAATGGTGAATAAATGGACAACCCTTTGGGCATTAGAGATGAGTGTCTCACCTGTTTTGCGTGTGTGCTCTGTGGTAATGGAGGTGGGTATGTTAGTTTTGCTGTCATCCTCGCTGATGCCAGTGCTGCTGGAGTCCAGGCAGATCACTTCCTGTCTGACTGACTTCGCTTTTTGCTGTGATGCTGCTGATGCCGACGATACCGACGCATGTTTTGTCACATCGCCTGGAGGTAGGAACAAGAGAGTGAAAGAGGACAGACAAAAGGAGACAGAAAATTGGGAATGAATGATGGGCAGGAAGGGAAGGAGAGACAACAGCAAGCTGTATTCATGGCTTTAGGGATTAGTACCTTAGGCATACATGTTGAGCACTAGTGTCTGACAGACCAGTGGGTGCTGTTAGTATTAATGGAAGCATTTATTTGGAGGTTCACGCTCTCACCAGTTGTGTATTCAGGCAGCAGTGGTACCGGTAACTCCTGTTTTCTCTGATGCTCCAGACGTCGCCTCCTCTCCAACTCATCCTGCTGGGCGGCTTTGGTCACTGCCTCCAACTGATGATCCCTCAGCAACTTCCTACACAGACACAAGAGAAAAATAACTTTTTTTTCAGTTTAAGTGATTGTGAGTGTGTGTGTAATCTCAAATGTAGCCTCTTTAGCATCTAAGCTACTTCAGAAAAAGAAAACACAGCTAATATTTGTAGGATGCTAGGAGTTTGTTTTTATGTGTAAACACTGGCACAAATGGATAAGCTGCATTTATCAGTATTATTATTAACTTATTCTTTCCTCTTGTTGTTATTGTTAGTTTCATTTTGGCACTGCCTTCACCTGAGCCTTGCAAGGTTTCTACAGAAACAGAAGGAACTGCCAATATTTTGACTGCTGCATAATTTCATTATTTGAGACTGATATGAAACAAATATTTCATTGTTGAAATTCTAACCCTTCTGGTTAGGAGAAAAGTAACTAATTACTGCTAATAATATAAGCACTTGTAATGTAATATAAGCACTGAGGGAAATTACTCCACGCAAACACCGAAACCTGAGTTTGCATCTCTGACACGTTTGATGTTATTGACGCTGTTATGTAAAAGCAACAGCATACTTGTGGCTGAGCTCCATTGTGGTTATTGGCAGCCAGAGGAATGAAGCTGCAGACGGAGCATGCTTAAGTATAATTAATGACAGATTTCGTCAGTAATTGGTGAGTGCTTTAGTCAAAATCAGCATGAACGCGGGGAAATATTATCCAACAAATAATGAATGTTATTACAGAACGTGTTGAACTGACTGTGTTGTAATCTAATATAAAAAACATATTACTATCCACAGTGTGCCTTGTATTTCATGATCAAACATCTTCAGATGATTCATCACTTCAGTGGTAACCTGAGCTTGATAATATGTTAATACAATGAACTCTTCATCTAAAGCTTTAATAAGAAATCCCTGCAGAATAAACAGCCGCGCATCCATTTGAACTCCTCCACGAAGACAGTCTTACAATCTTTCTAGTTCAAGCGAGAGAACAGTACCTGATGTTACGTCTCATGTGTGTCGGTTTGGAGCCCCTCTTTTTGGCTCCTGTCAGGACAGAGGGAGGGGAGGGGCTTTGGCTGGCCGGCCTGGAGCGGGGTCTGGACAGCTGGGAGGCAGGAGGGTGGGCCGGCGTCTCTCCCGAAGGTGAGGTAGATGGGGGAGGGGTGCACTGCCACGCAGCTGAGTCGCCTCCCTGAGCCTCATTCTCGGAGCTGAAGGGGGCACTGTGGGACTGGTCTGTGTGACGAAGAGAATAAATGAATGGTTATTAATATGTAATAAAAAAAGGAAATATTAAAGTGTGAGTCCTTAACGGGCATGACACTGAATCAGTCTCTTCACTAAATGCTATGCTAGCAACACTGTAGTCAGGTGGAGCTGCTCTCTGTGTTGCTATGGAAGTCAATAAATCCTTTGAACTAGTCCAATCTTGAAGCTAACTCAAAGCTTTAAACATATTACTGGCAAAAGAATAATATTACCTACTGATCCTGTACATACTACGTTTAGACCTTTTATTCAAATCACTGCTGCCACAAGTCAAGAGCCTGTTTCTGGTGTTGTTAAACAAATGAGCAGCAATTAAAATAATCAAAAAGAGTCCCAACTGCCACAACCAGTACACCCCTCCCTTAAACGCTAAGTGGGTTTTGTCATCAGATGAATATAGTAAGGCCTTCTGGGCGTCTCAGAACTGATTCAGCGTGTCATCACATCTATTGTTATGACTGGCAGTAAACAGGAAGACATCACAAATTATATAAATGAATCGCTATGTGAACAATCCCATGTCAAATATGCAAATCCTCCCATGAAGCACATCTACAGTGTTTCAGTATCATTACTGTATTGTTTTTTCCATTATGATGTGGATGAGACGCTCCTTGTCCATAAAAGGACAGTGACTGGATATTTGATTTTTTATCCCTTTTACTCAAAGTCGGTCCAACCACAATCCTTCAATTAAAAGAGACTAAATAAAAGTAATCTCTATTATTCAGTATGACAGTCATGTATAAGATCAAAAAAAATTTGCTATTTTATTTTTACAAGATGGTTAAATGCCATCGTATTCACATATCTCTCGCGGCGGTGTTTCTTAAATTCATTAGGACCTGTTTGTTCGAGCTGCTGACATCTTTCCAAACACGCCTGTTTACTGTGTTTGACATGGAAACTGCCATCAAACTGGTTTGACTCATTCCAGCTGCTGTTGTCAGCCGGAGCCTGCGAGAATTTAAGTTTTCAAATTTATTCAAATTAACATTTAACTCAACTACATTTACAAAACACCCTGAAAAAGAGTCCTCTCATCCTGAGCCAAGGCATACTTCAATACCAAACCGTGAAAACTAAAACGTATGGAGCCCTGTTCTGTCTGTCTGATTTCTATTCCTCAACCTTGTCTTTGTTTCTACTTCTCTCTCTGTTTCTTCTCCCCTCAATCTGCTTGAATTTCACTTTCACCTTCTTCTCCACCTCTTCTCCTCCTCCTCTCTCTCTCCCTCTCAGTTGTTCTGGCAGAGACACACTGAACCAGATCTGAGCTTATGTAAGAGCTGGATCATAAATATGGACGGCTTATGAAACACAAGACAGGACACAAACACTGACACCACACACACAGACACACACACACATAAAACCACACACACAAAATCCAGAGGACAAGTGTTCACATAAGAATATAAAATCAACACACACATGCACAAACAAACACACACACAAATGTGTAGGCCAGTCAAGCCAAGAATCGTCCTGGGACGTCTGGACAAACAAGGACAAACTGCCAACACATGATTTTACACGCACGCACGCACGCACGCACACAAACACAAACAGAGGAAGGCATATAAGACATGTTCACTGCATGACACCTGGCAAACCTGAGTTTTCAGTTTCCCACATTATCAGAATCACTCACGCACACACAGATCCTTAACATAATGGAGGATGGAGGCTGGTGATGAGCTCACTGTGTGTAGAAAAACAACTTACATAAAACGCCCCTTCAGTCCATCTACGCGATAACAAACTTCTTGATGTGTCTGATAATGACACACAATAATAATGGTAATAACAGTAATTCCAATGACAGGTGATGAAAGTTTAAGATCCATTAAATTCGCTTTTGTTTTATTTATATAGCATGACACAGCAGAAGTTATCTCATGACACGTGCCATATAGAGCAGGTCTAGACCGTACTCTTTATAACATTATCTACAGGCTCAACAATTCCCCCCATGAGCAAGCGCAGAACCCAGCTCGATCACAGACATACTAGAAAACATGTTGTTTTTTCCACAGATTTTGGCAATGTCACGATTTGTTCAATGGTTCTTTGGATCAGCATCAAAAATACATCCAGTGACAAATGTGTTACATTAGAGGTTTTCCGAGGTTCACTCAGCTCCTTTCAAGATCTGACCCTGGATCAGGTCCAGGTCCAGACTATAAATCCATAGGCCAGTGCCATTTTTTGTTTAAATGAATTTATGCATTGAAACAACTACTTTTTTTCTGAACTCAACAACCACTTGAATGGCTTCTCATGGTCATCAGAGGATGAATCCTGCTGATTCTGCTGACACCACCAGCAGGTGTGTTTTTGAGTGAAAAACACACAAAAAAAGGACAAAAATCTGAATAATAAGCTGCATGCAATCAAAGTGGATATCCCATAACCTTTAATATTGCACCGTCAAACATTCCCATCAACCTCTGCTGTTTGATGCCAATTAGCAATTCAATTGTACTGGCTAAACATTAACATGTTAGCATTATTAATGTGATTATGTTTGCACATTAATGTTTGGCGACAGCATGGCTGTAAACTCTTGACTTGTTCTCAACAATCCACCAGGTTTAAAGATCCTCTGTGTGTGTGTGTGTGTGTGTGTGAGAGTGTGTGGAGGTTTCATTGTGAGTCATTGTGAGGAAATTGGTTAAGTCTGTGTGTTGCTTTGATTCTTCTCATCTCAGAGTCCCCTGGTTGGATTCAATCCACAATAAGCACTTACATTTAAGTCTCCATTATGTTTCTTCTGGCTACAGGAACCAGGCAGGCCCTTTAAATGAGTTTCAATGGGTTTTCATAGGAGTACAGTATGTGCAGCACTGTGACGTCTGTAGAGTGTTTTGCTCATGCTAATTACGCAGTCCTCCTCCAGTCCTCCTCCATCCACTTATTCCAATCGAAAACACAGGAAACATAGATGATTTTTTTTTCTCGGAATGAGCTACCAGTAAATGTGAAAGCTTTCATGAGATTGGACACGGTTTATTATTAGTTATTATATATAGTTATTAGAGATACGACAGCAAAGCAAGTTTTCTTGACGTGAATAACACGCAATCACCATGTTACCCTGGTTTACCCTGCAACTCTACCTTAGAAAAGAGTTATATAACCATTCCTGAAATGCACGGAGACACAACACACACACGCACAAATACACACACATGCGCGCGCACACATGGGGAGCATTCAAAAGAGACACTGAGGGGGCAGACAGGAAAGAGAGGAGGGGGGTGGGCGAGGTCATCATCCAAAGAGGAAGAAAAAGATATTTACTTGAGAGTGAGAGGAGGTGGAAACACACACACACACACACACACACACACACACACACACACACACACACACTTTCTGGGAAGCAGGACTGCTTCCTCTGTTCGGGTTAAGAGGACAACAAGTCCAGGAATTATTCACCAAGAGACACAGGGAGGGAGAGAGATATGCAGGCAGGGCTTTTATGAAATACGTTACGAAATGATTTTATTAGTTGTAAAGCACACCTTGTGCTCATATCCAGTGTCCACACACGCATGCAACACCTGATTTCAAGATGGTTCATTGTATCTGAAGTGTCTATGTCCATATACATCAAACGTTTGTTTGTCCTGAAAATTATGTTTTCATTTTAGACTAATAGCCTGACAAATCCACTGACTTTTGTTTTGAGTTTTTGGCATGAAGCTTTTAACCAAACAAATATGAAAAACAGATTTTCTTTTGAAATGAGAAGCAAAAAAACAACAAACGAAAAAAACGAAAAAGAAGAGCACTTTTTCTTATCTTGTCTGTACTTGATTTATGTTTCCTGGAAAATCTAATGGGTGTGTGTGGAGTGTAGTGGAACAGGACATTAGCAGATCTTAACAAAGCAACAACCGCTTTAAATGGTTTTAGCAGAGAAATTTTCTGAAAAGATAAGGTCGGCAGTGAGAGCAACAGGAAGAGGAGACAAAGTATCCGTGTTGGGCCGATTTTATGTTGTTTGGCTCGTGTTCTTGCCTATAGTGCCACCATGATTCATTATCGACATTAACAGTTAATTAATTGAATTTATCTGGCCCCTTTCTGCTGTTTAATGTGTAAAACGTCAGCCGGAGAACATTATCGTGGTGGGGAGCTGCGAACACATGCAACTGGAAGACTTAAAAGAGGAAAAGTTTTTTTTTTGATATTACAATACAATACAAGCCATTGAACCAAGAGTAATAAACAGATCAACTGATAATGAAAATAATGTGTACAACTGCAACAGACCGCTAAGCTGATTAAGCCGGAACTAAAAGCTATGTCCTTTCTTTTGAGGCTGGATTTTTATATCAAAGTGTGGACAGAGTGGCGTCAGTCTCAGCCACTTATGTAACATTTGTCACTTTGGCTGAATGCCAGCTTTTATTAAATCACTTGTTTCGGTTCCGCAGTGGGAAGAAATACTTTTACAAGAACTGCATTTGGAGAAAAGACATAGAAGAACAAGTTTCATAACCTTCAATGTACACGTGTCCTGTCAATATTCTATACATCTATTCCCTCACATCTTGTCAGGATGAAACTCAGCTTCGAAAGGTAAGAGGAGATGTTATGTTCACAGTTTGGAAGCTGTGAAGGTGAAGTGCCTCACACACACACACAGTCACATAGATACAGGTAGATGTGTACACACACATACACACACCTTGGGGAGAGTCTTACTGCATTAAGACCAGACAGTGAGAGCAGGTTATACAACAAGCACACACACACACACACAAACACACAAAATACATTACATAACTAATGAATCACTGCATGCTCCCCGCCGAGAACCAAGGAAACTGAAAACCTCTCTTGAATCGTGCTAAACAAAAACACACACACTCCATCAGGATAGCACTCAGTAAGTTTGTCCAAAAGTTGAATCTGGCTCAACTTCTCCACTACTGGTCACAACACAGCATGGACTTTTTGTCTGCGTACCCTGTTGCTCACACCGCCGCAGCCGAAATGTAGTTCCCATTTTGAAATGAATGAGAAAACCTGTGTTTTCGCCACAGTGCCAGAGTTTATTGACTTAACTATGATACTCTACCAGTTGTGTCCTGGCTTGTTTTTTTTTTTCACGCACTCAGCTTCTACGTTTGTGTCTGGCTTCCTTTGGTTTGTATCTGATGGTTTGAGTGCTATTGTTCTCTTGAGTCGGCTTTAAAATGATCAAACGTTGGCAACTTCCAAATGATTATTCAATCTGATGCTTACAGACAAAAGCATTCATTTGGAAGATGTTATATACATATGAGCTTGATGGATGAAAAAGTTAGCCAATCAAAATGTACTGCATATCATGTGCAAGTAGACAAGGTAAGGTGTAAAGTAGAATAACCTGGTCTGAAATAGTCTGTAAACATAGTAACGCATATTATATTCAGTTTCTGCTGTCAATGATCATATGACCAGCACTTTTTTTGCTCTTCACAATTTATGTAATATAATATTTAATAAATAGAGCCTTTTTATATCATATTACTCTTTTGTCAGGATGCAGAGATTTTTTCTGTGGACTGGATGAAAAAGATTAAAGTAAAAAACAAGATTATACAGAAGAGAAGAAGAGATTACAATAGAGAAAACTCCTCATGTACACACAAAGGGTTTTCACACACAAACACAGTTACAGATCTATCGGCTTCCAGATAAAAGACTTGGCTTGAGATCCTGCTTCTTTAATGATTTCCTAGAAAATCCATTGGATGCTAGTGTTTCGCCATCTTTTGTGAAATTATCACTGTTTGCAACACATTATTTTAATGAACGGACGTGTTTCACACTGCAGGACTGGTTCAAAAGGTTTCTTTTGATGTTTTTCCCTCCATGAAAACTTGCAACATATGGAACTAATTGTTAACATGAATCCAAGATGACCAAAGCAAGCAAGAAGAGGACAGAAGAAGAGCGTTTGATATTCTAATGATAGGATCACTTTACTTGTCAAACTAACAAAGGTGACCTCTCTGGTGTCTTCTCTCCAAACACAGACTTAAAGCTCCAGATCTAGAGCACTCAGAAATGGAATATAATGTGCATAACTATGTTTTTATTAGACACCTGAAAATAAGGATTGATATATTTTTGTTACCTTAGAATGACTCTTTTATATCCACAGACACTGTGGGTCATCTTCTACGTAGTCTGCCATGTTTCTACAGTCACCCATAAGGGACAAACTAAACACTGGCTCTAAAATAGGGCCTTTTGCAAAATGGTTACAATCAGCAATTACATCACTAGATGCAATCAAATGCTACACGCTGGACTTTTAAGCCAATGTCTTTTTGTGACTCCTAACTTTGTGACTTTGTTCATCTCTGTGTTTTAACTTCAGCTGAAACAAACAGGTTGGCAGAACAAGTGATAAATGAACCCGTCACCACTGCTCACACTTGAACTGCAGTAACTACATGTTGCTTTAAATTCTGGTCTAAATTCAGCTCCTGTGGCCTCCCCACCTCATTAAGAAACACTCCCTTGTGCCCAAGTCCAACGGAGCTACTATCTTAAGGTAAAAATTAGAGCTGGAGAGTGGATTGTTGCTAGGCAACCTAGTTAAACTTAAGGAGAAGATGCAAGCGTGAAGACAACATGTAGGTGAGATAACGTGATGTGACCCGTGAATCGATGAATGCATTTGAACACCTGACCTTCATCGCCACCAGACACACACTGAGCAGAGAAAGTGAGAGCATGCAACCAGAGTGTTTTGGTGAAATGCTGAGTCATGAGCAGTCAGTAAGTACCGTAAAGAGCATCTGCAGCAACATTTCTACGCCATTAATTTGTTCTGTTGGACACTCCCTGTGGGTAAAAGACTTGCTGCTTCTCACAAACAACACAACATGTACTTGAGAGATATGTGGCTCCAAAGAATGTGAGGCCACAGGCAACAAAATCATGGTGAGTGTGTGTTTGTGTGTGTCTCAGAGGGGGGTTACAGCAGGGAAATGTCTTCTGCAACCACAAGGTTATGTAACCACCTTTACGTATATGTTAAGTGTTTATATAATTCCTCGCATTGCTCTGATGAACATAACACCCTGCTCTGTGGATGTGTGTGTTTTCAAATAAGTGCCACTGCCTTAAGTTTGTCAGTGGACTGTACCTGACTGTATCCACAGCAGTATAGCATGTATACAGTGTATAAAAGCTGCACGTTACAGTGTGTTTTCCCACCAGCTCCTCTAGAGTCTGACAAATCTGTGTTACATTTAGGTGTGAAAACCCTTTAAAAAACCGTTAGCGATGCAACATTTTCACCCAACAGTGATGAAAAGCTGCAGACTGCACCGAATAATGTTTCCATGTAATCTATCAGCGGCTTCCCTTTACAGAAAAGAAAAGAAACTTCTCTGGAACAGATGGGTAAACATCCGCCCTTGAGCACAAAACACGAGTAAAGATTATAATCTGTGAAGCCCAAAAACATTTTCTTGAGCTGCTGCATTAATAATTACTATGGGCTGTCACAGAACTGACTGTGACGTCCCCTCGGCGATCTGGATTCTTAGAAAACTGTGAGTCACAGCCCAGAATTGAGCAATTTCAGCAAGGCCAGCAATGGTTTAAAGATTTAAGATGTGATTTTGAGGTTTTGAGAAGAGTTCACTTGATGTTTAACTCCTGCATGCAGGTAACCTGTAAAGTGGCGCAGCACCACAAAATGGCTACTATCCAGGAATTTGATTTACGGGTAAGCCAGACTCGAGCTAATCAGGCCTAGCCAATCGGTGAGCTGCGATCTGACCAATGGATAAACAGGAGGTGAGTAACACATGCAGAACATAGTGTTTTGACAACTTCTTATGTACTTTTTGCCTGCTGTGAAAACGTGTTTTCGGTGGAGGCCAACGTAACCGCCATGAATCAAAGCTGCATCTTCGCAGATGCCAGCGGCTGTCAAACTACAAACTCAAATTCTTGTTCATGATAATGCTGGTGTGAAATAATCCGATATTTAAAGAGCCTTTGGAGAGCTTTTTTAGAAACAGATACCTTTGTGACATTTATTCACATAACTGGGAGCAAACTGGGAGACACACACATTCACACAGGAAACATAAAGTCCTCCTGAGTGCTTGACCTACATACCAGGTCCACTTTGTCATTTACCCATACTAAAACACGTAGCAGTGAGACACAGCAGACTAATGAACAGAGCCACTGTTTTCAGGTGTGTGTGTATGTGTGTGTGTGTTTCCAGTGGTTTCCTCCACAAACAGCCATCTTTCAGTGTCTAAAGTGTCTCTGCTCCTCTTCTTTGTGAGTCACTGACCCAGAATAAAATGGCAGAAGTGAACAGTCTGTCTGTGGCTCGCCCTGCCGTCCTCTGCTTGATGTCAACGTAAGCGCCGAAATCATTCATCTATATTTGATCAAAAAAACGTTCTCAGACACTCAGCTGGATGTTTTCAGGGAGAAAGACAAATTTATTTCGTGCAATCTCCACTAAAAACCATAAATATACTTTTTCTGTCATAGTTATTCGACATGTTTGGGAAAACTTGAAAAGGTTCAACTCTGGCAATGCCAGCAAGAGTTCACCTTTGATTAACGAAGCCAAACTCCTCTTGTCATTTAACAGAGACGCATTAATCATTTTTAAAGGAACACAATCAAAAAATGTGAAATCTGCTCAGGAGATTATTTTAATTATTTCTTTAAGGAAAAGAGTTACAGTTAGATTTACAGTTTCTGCTGCTGACCCATCCAGTGTCTCATTTTCACCTTTCCATCTCGTCTCACTCACATCTTCATCGTTCTCCTTCCTCCTCCACCTCTTTTCTTATCTGTCTCTGTGCCTACCCGCAAACACCTTCTCCTCTCTTCATCCTCCTCTTCCTGCTCAATTACCTGGCTGTGCTTACTGAACTCCACTTCTTTCATTTCTCCTTGACACCTCTCCTCTCTCCATCTGCCTCTCTCAACTCCAAACTCCCTTTTATACTCGTCTCATCTTGTCATCTTGCCTTGTTATTTCTCTGAAGTTTTCCTCCCATCTCATGTCCCACCTTGCCTCTCTTCCCTCTTGCCCAGGTACACGTCGGAGCCGTGTCCTCCTTGTTACATAACCTCCTCCCGCTGACGTTTGGTTAGAAAAACAGAATAACGCCTCACAGGTCTGGAAGACCTTGAGACAATCGACATGCTGCCGTCAGTGCGGTGAAATAACATCTGTCTTATTGACAAAGTGAAGAGTTGACAACATGAGTTTGACATCATGTTCTTTGATAATGGGGGTTACTGAAGTATAGTGTTTGTATTTTGTTGAAATCATACTGTACAGAGCGTGTTTAGTCAGATATTCTGAATATAGTGATGCACATTTGTATAGATAATTATGGGATCACATGATAATTATGTAAATAACTAATGGTGAGAATGTTGTCTTTATTTTCCACAAAGTTATTATTATATTACTATTATTATCCAAACATCAAGGCACTTCCAGCACAAGATAATCAATAATCTAGTATTTACATACTCCAACACACAGACACATTACATTTCCCCCTGTAAATCTAGAATCAAGTCTGGATTTACTCCTCATTCACCTTTAAACGTGACTTCAATTCACTTTGTCGTCAAATGTTTCACCTGATTACAAGTTAATCTATTTTTTCAGTTCTTGACAAATCCAACACAATGACAGAGAACAAAGCCAAACACGTCCGTGCACTTTGTTGGACACAAAATCGAGACGGTAAACGTGCAAACATGAGACATGATGGAAAAACACAAAACGCAGACGTCAGAAAACAGGAAGCCTGATTTTATCTGACAGTAGCCGGCAGCATCCGATCCAATGGGCCGTTTGTGTTTATGTCAAAATGCCAGAAGCGGGTCAAATTGGCAACATGACAAAAATATGGAGACGGGACCGAATTTGAGCTCAACATGCCGCACATAAAACTTCTTATTTTTTCATGGATTTCCACCTCATGGCTACTCAAGAGGCTGCAGCAAACAATACGATGACCTGCATCAGTAAGAGCATAATTTGTGTGCATGCACACACACACACACACACACGCACACACACACACACACACACACACACACATAGACAGACATGAGTCTCACTCAGACAGAAAGTTGCTGTAACAGACAGACAGGCCACCGACGCTCAGGCTGGGTGAAGGGGGGGGCTCTTATGTAACCACTGCCTCTGGCTGTTATACAACCAACATGTTCACAAGAACCTCACGTCCTCAACGTACACACACACGCACACACACACACACACAAAGATGTACTGCGTCACATACTCACAAGGGCTGACGGACCCAGACAAACTTAAAGATCATCGAAGAACACTCAGAAAACACACACACACGGGCCCATGGGTTATTATGAGTGTGTCTGCCCCGCGTCTCTACAAGCGTGTGCGTGTGAGACACTGCGCGTGTTTATGTGGGATGTTGACGTTGGGATTTTCTGCCTCACTTTTGCTGTTTAGCTGAGTTTATACTGTTCCTACTTTTTTATGACTGTTTTTCAAATGGCAGCAACAGAAAAAAGCGACGCAGGTGAACCGCCTCCCGGATAAACAGATCAATAAATCAATTGAGAACAAGACAGACTGAAGAATTAAAGTCTCATCTCCTGCCAGAGGCTTCACCTATCTGTCACAAGGTCAAGAACTGTGGATTTAGCCTCTGAAGTTCTTAGAGATGTGACCTTTTCTAACTCACTGATCGATGTAACACAATAATTCATCGATTTCGTGAATGTTTATTGTTCTGAACACTGTGTTGTTCTTCTCTTTGGATATGATGGGTCTGATCTTTCCAGTTTGGCTGGAATGAGGTGTGTACAATTCATCATTTTTATGATTGATTTTATTTTTCTAAATCGCTAAAAGTAGTGGAGATTGCCTGCCAAAGCTTCCCAGAATCCAAACTGCTTGTTTTGTCTGACAACTAGTCCAAAACCCACAAAATATCAGTATACAGTAACACAAGACTGAGAAAAGGAAATACTCACATGTGAGAATGGGACTTTTCTGCTATAAAAGTGACATTTGATCAATCAAATACCAAAATTGTTATTTGTTTATGTCCTGACAATCAGGACAATAGGGAATGCTAATCTATCTTTAGTCCAAATCACTGACAGTTCTTACTGCTTCCACGCCTTTATGTTGCAACTATTCATTGTGTCTGCAGGGGTGAGCTGAGGAAAAATACCACACTCATCAGACACAAAGAAAGATGCACAGCACAGGTGAAGAGAAAAAAAAAAGAAATACTTGTGGTTTCCTTCCCAAGACAAATAAAGATTTATCAGGGTTACATAATGTGCTTTGAGAAAGGAAAAAATACATATCGAAAGAATAATGCCGCTCTCAACATGACACACGCACACACACGCACGCACGCACACACACACACTTATATAACACGCTGTCCTGAATGAGTTATTAAGGCTGCTTTATTAGAGCAGAGCATGCGAGTTACGAAACCATCCTGCTGGCTCCGTGTGTGTGTGTGTGTGTGTGCAAGCGCGTTTTTTTGTGTGTACGTGTCAGAGAAACTATGAGGTGTTGAGAGACAGACACGAGACAAGAATGAAGAGAGAGAAAGAAGGTTAAAGAGAACAACTGGGTGATGGCGAGAGAGGAAGAGAGACAGAGAGAGAGCGACGGGGGTGAAGCGAGGTGGAGCGCTCTGTTTGTAGGCCAGTGTGTCACTGCAGCTGAGGAGGGAGGAAGAGGAGGAGACAGGACACACACACACACACACACACACACACACACACACACACACACACACACACACACACACACACACACACACAAATGCAAGCCTGATGCTGCCACTTATGAATTTTACTGTGACGGTCAACCAAGAAACCAACACCAAAACGTCTGCCACACTGCATCGGACTGAGTCTGACTGTTTTACTGTGTCCGTTGTTGGTGCGTCATCAGTTTCTTGTTGGCTTAACGACGGCTTGACGCCAAACAAGCAAATGAAAAAACTGAGGAATTACTTCTTTCACTCAAGTGTTGTTTTAAGACTGTAAACTGCACTGCTCTCGCTACTGAACTGAACTGAAGAATGCTTAACGTCACAGTGGTGTGACCACTCAGCTCAAAAAAGGAACAAACTACGTCAACGTTATCAGTGACTATAGCTGAACCAGACCATTGGGTTTTCACTGCTAATGACAAGGCAGATAAAGTACAAAGAAAAAAGGTTGTTCAGTTTCCTCAATGACAATAACAGAGATTTTACATATTTAAAAGGCTCCAGAGGATTTATAAAAAAAGGTACTGGTAATATTTGGTTGTGAAGTGAAATAATGTGAGTGGGCATTGTCTTCAGGATGTTCACTTTCTGATCACAAAACTGTAAGGTAACATTGTACAGCACTGCATCCATTTAATGGAAGAGAGGGAGAGAGAGAGAGATGGGCTTGAATTAGGTAAGACAGAGACAACAGCAGTTTGTCCGTGCACGAACAAGACAGACAGGCGTAACAGAGGGATAAAGATAAAGAGAGGAGATCAGGGATGAAATCTGTACTCATGAGGAATAAATCTATAAGACTGAAAAGCGTGAGGAGACGAGCACAAAGAGGAGAAAAAGAAGCAGAGAGAGAGAGGAGGGGATGGGCGAACAAAGTGAGTGGCATTGTGCAGCGGCGAGCCCGACAAAGAGAACTTAAACGGAGGAAATTTACATTGAAGGAGAACAAAGACAGCGGCTATAAGATCTGACAGCAGGAAGAGATCAAACCTCCCAATGTTCAACAAAGACGACATTAGGAAAGTGGGAATGAAAGCCATGTGGCCGGCCCAGCGAAGCCTACATCCTCCCTGCGCTGTGGCGTTATGAAAGCAGCGAGGCTACACGTGCTCCCGGCATTTGGCCTGGACTGTGGAGCTGGTCTGAACTGGACAGGTTGTTCCTGCCTGGCGTGCCGGGACCGATCACAGCTGAACAGAGTGTGCAGTACAGCACAAAGAAAAACAAGAATCTGTTCAACAAGCTCCATCCTGTTTTCTTAACACGGAGGTGTTGCTGCTGTTAAACTGACTTCTTTTTCTTTTCTCTTTTCTTTCCACAATAAGCAAGTCGTCACCGATGGACAGATTGTGCTTGCAGGAGGATGTGCATAAACACACACATTCATACGCACGACCTACACAATGGATTTGAGGGAGAACAGTGTGTTCTTTTAGCCTTTATCACTAGACGATGTGCCACATTCGCAGCGATGACAAGGCATCTAGTGTCTCTTTTTACAGCGAGCCAAACACCCAGAGCGATCCCAAGAATTACGAGCATGTAGACGTTAGTTGTGTCTCGAGAAAGGATGCCTGTGAATGCCTTTCAAAATAAATGCCAACAGTGGGAGAGAGACGCAGAAGAACACTGTGCACCCGGAGCAAAACCAAAACAAATGATGACAGGTTTTCACAGGATCCTTCACCGATCCGTTCAGAGCTGCTGAATAATAAATGGACGACCTTTTCACACACACTTTTTTTGTTTAAACTCTTTAAATATTCATTTTACAGCCCAGAGATAAATAAAAATTAATTGCTTTAGGGACCTTCATGCTATAAATACCTCTGTTCCTAATGCCAGACAGCAGTCTGGACAGTTATACACTTTTCACTTTTGTGTCATTATTCTCGATTTGAAAAGAAACAATAGCGGTTAGTGCTGATTTAGAGCTTTAATCTAAATAGTCTTCACATGTACGTTGAGTGAACACTGGGGGACATTTACGACAATACAAAAGGAAAATGATACTGATCATACAGACAAGGTAATGCAGGCCAAAGGACAAACTTTAACCTTCTTTCCTGTCAAAGTCAGTCACATGACCTTAGTCCGTGGACATGCAGTTCACCTTCTGAGGGTCTGCGTCTGTGAGTCTGAGTCAACCACCGGCTTTATCTAAGTTTATGATAACTTGACTGTTTACTCAAGTGCCCTCTGGATGTGTACAAAAAGGCCGACTGTTCTTTCACTCACTTTCTTTTGAAGTGATGGAAGCACCTTGAGTCAGCTTAACTTTTTGATTAGTTAAAATCCAGTGTTCAGAGACAACACGCAAAAACATATGACTGTTTAAACCAGGACGAGATCAGTGGATAAAACCTAAAACAGAGTCGATACAATGAACAACTCACCCTCAAAAAATTAGTAAAAATTATTAATTTTGACTGGAACTTTGTACTCCAGTCAGTTAATATGATGTGGTGGTTACCTGACTCAAAAATAACTAACATGAACCTTTATCGAGTGAGATAAATCACTGTTAGCTTCACTGCATGATGGCAAAATAACACTTTTTGAACTGCTGCATGGCATCTTGGCTTTGCTGAATGAATACATGAAGCACATTATATTTATATTTTATAAACTTTTCATTTTCAGGTTTTACTTTCATTCATCCAGACGGACTGCGGCTGCCTCACATGTTTACCCCCCTAACCCACTGGTCTGATGAACCATATGTTTTCCTGCCTCCACATGCTCACGCTTCCAGCATGGCCCAGTCCTACACAGATCCACCAATCACGCACCAGCATTGGTTTAAGTAACCGTAGAAACAGCCAAGTGGAGGGCGGGCCTGAGACAACAACACGAGAGAGAGAGAGGCGGCCGGGCACGAGTGGGAGAGAGAGAGTGGCTGAAAGATGGTCGGGCAGAAAAGGTAGAAAATGGGTGAACACTGAGGGAGCAGGGATGGATGAGTGTGAGTGAAAGGTGAGAAAACATGAAGAGATGAAAGAGCAGAGAGAGAAAGATGGAGCGTGCATGCATAAGTAGGTATGGATCCAGTGTTACACAACAGTGTTAAGTAACTTGATAAGTGTCAATCAACTACTGCTGCACATTCTGGACACTTCTGAGAGGATTTTCTCCTCATCATGTCTCCTTTAATCCTCATTTATGAAGCATCGTTCATTACCTAATAAGATGAACTACCGAGTATCTCTGCAGCTATCTGCGCAGCGTTTCTACCTCTTCCCAGAGCATCGCAAACATTTAAAACCTTTTTGCACTCCCTCGTATTTCCCCCTCTTTGCTACTTCCAAATTTTACCCAGATCTCTTGTTTCTCGCAAACTTTCGACCACCTTTCCTCGAGATCTGGGATTCAACTCTTCTTCAAGGGTCAGGATGATGATGTCACCTACCTGCGAAAGACTCTGATTCGTCCAGGAGAAGCATGGTTATCGAGTAAAGAGAAGAGCCGGTCTTCTCTGCTTTTATTCTTCCTCGCCTCTCTTATCCCCTGCTCTTGAACTCCCTATCAGCCTCTCAAAACCGCCTCTTCTTTCGGCGGGGCAAAACGGACAGTAAAGAGGAGATGTAATTCTCCTCCTCTCAGCTTTGTTTTACACTCAGCTGGGCTTTAATCTACTGCCACAGTGACTGACTGACTCACTGACTACTGGCCGACCACTCTGTGTGCTACTCTCTAGTCAATAGCAATGTGAGGCTGAGGCAGGCAGGAGGGGGCTGGCAGCTGAAAAACTTACATAACCCTTCATGCTGGAGCCGGGGCCCGCTGAGGGGGGACTTGTACGGCTGATCGTCCCCTTGCCATCAACACCACCCCTCCTCCAAAACTCCTCCATAACACACACACACACACACACAGGACTACAGAGCATGTACGGAAGCAGCCACCCACACAGTCATGCTGCCTGTTTATGTGTTTGTTGATCAGTAAGAAGTGAATTTTGAAAGCCGATTGGCTTTAAACACCTCAATGATGATTGTTACTCAATCAAAGGTGGTGGACACAGAAATACATAGACAGTGTGTGCGTGAAACTTTAACTACACACGCGAGAACTAATACACACACACGAGCATGTTGACCCAGACAGGCAGCTCGTATGTCTGTGGCAGAATGAAGGACACAAAGGAATAATGTGACTGCTCAAATCTGTGTCAAGGTCCCTGAAATACCTACACACCGACTCCAAAAGCTCATGTCCTAAAAGTTACATGATCCACAGAGTCCTTCTTTATGAAACAAAGCGCGCTGTAATCCTTACACAAGCGTAAGACTGAACAAACACTGCATGTTGGATGTCATTTAATCCAAACTTTGTCTTGACTGAAAGTGTCAGTGACTTTAAAACTTCTTACTATATGAGATCAACTCCCATTTCATCACATCACGATACTCACACCAGACTACGTTCACTAAATATGAAAATCCGAGCCTTAAAGAAGTTTTTCTACAATCTGTACAAGACGTACAACATCACACTGGCGACTTTACGCCCGTTTCAAGAGATTACAGTGTGTGCAGAAGCAAATTTATCTGATTTCTACAGTTAATTAATTAACCCAGTTTGTTAGTATTTCCACAGGCCCGAGGAAACACTGCTACTAAAACTTACAGGAAACACTTCACCCTGAATAAAACGGCTCATTACTCTGGAAGATCAGAATAAATTGAAGTTAAAGTTCGTATGACAGGGAGACAAGAGTGGATTTTTTAGTGGGGGGGGCACGGACAACTCCTGTATCTATTTCATAACACGCCTTATGAAACCCAGAGCTCTGCACTGCCCAAGTTGCCCTGGCCACAGACTTGGCACTGCACCACATGTAGGTCAGTATGATAGAAACTTCCTTTGTGCCTGCAAACATTCATAAAATAAGAAGACATACAGAGGAAAAGATGTCGCAATAAAAACAGAGATGAGAAGAAACTGAGACAGATGTGTGAAAAAAAAAAAGTGTAACCAGAAAAGAAAGGCTGAACAAAAAAAATTCAGCTACTCACCCATGTCATGTGGCTCAAAGTTGGTTTTTCTTTTTGCCTCCTACACGTATGACAGACCCATGCCTCCTCTACACTTTCACTATTAGAAACGTACTCCAGCTGATGTGTGTTCCTCCTTCATACTGCTAACACACTTCCTCACTGTCCCGTCTAAACCGAGCGTGTCAAAGTGTGTGAGAGAGTGCGTGTGTGTGCTTGTGTGTGTGGCTCTCAACATCTAGCTCTAGTCTCGTCTCGCAGCTTTGCCGGCGCTCCAGTGAGGACAGAAGGCCACTGGGACAATTACAAAACAATGAGTCGTTTAAAAGGTGCCCCAGGCTGCCGGCTGTAGGAAACCTCCCTTGCTTGCTTGCTTCCTGTCTTCCTCCTCCCCCTCTTTCTCCCCTCCCCCCGGCCAACTGACACAGGAGCGGGTGTGATGTCAGCAAGCCACGCCCACTCCAGAGAGGCTGCCTTAGGTAACAGGGGTAATGGGGTTCAACCAGGAAAAGATGTACAGAAGAGGAGACAGAGGGAGGAGGACAGGGGGGAGAGGAAGGAGAGGAGAAGAGTGGGATGTAAAATGATAACCCCGAGTGTTTCTGGCAACTTCTGTGGCAATTACAATGGAGGAGTTAATTGGAGAAATAACATCTGAAATATGAAAAGGTGAAGATAAAAAAGAGAGGAAAACTGAAAGAGAAAGATCACTCGAAATTATTAAAATTTCAATTTTGTTATCAAAGATATAAATCCCAAGATGAGCCTGGATGGACTGAGGCAGAGAGAATAACTCACAACCAGTCCAAGATGAACTCTGCATTAAAAGTAAGATCTACTGCATCTTCGTGAAGCTTCTAATGGTAAATCAATTACTGCTCAGATGGATTTCACTCAACTTTTCAGCCTCATTTTGTGGCAATGTGAATGGCTTTTCATGATTTTAAAATGTTCCTGCTACTTTGTTTTGCAGTGAGGCAATCATACACGAGAACAGGGCCGAGAGGGATGAGCACTGTAACTGGAAGAGGGAGGAAATCAAGAAAATGGTATAAAGAGCGAGGTGGATTCAGAGATGAATGAAGTCATGTGCTACAACTTTCTGGTCAGCGCATGCGGCAGAAAAAAAGAAATTCTGTTTGGCTTCACAGGAGGGTATCGCACATCATAAACACTAATAAACGCTTCATAAACAGCATAAGTGCCACAGATGGTAAAAAAACAATGATGAAGAGGGTGAGAGGAATCATGGGTAAAAATACTAAGAAAAGGGTTGAGATGACAGTTAAGGATGGCAGAAAAATACATGAAAGATGAGAAGAAACGGATTAAAAGAAGGGAAATAAAAAGCATGCAAACAATAGAGAACAATCAAAGAGATGAAATGATGAAATCAATGAGTAACAAACAAAACAGGAAAGAGAAAAATCTGTGACAAAAAGGGGAGGGGGCTGTTTCAAAACAACCCTGTGAACCCAAAGACCCCTTTAAACCCATGGCGGTGGTGCAAGCTTATCCTATACAGATCACTCTACACACACACACACACACACACAAGGTGAGAATCCGGTCTTACATGGCTACACACACCAACCAACATTGCCACAGCGTTTGGGGGAGGTGCAGTGGAGTGAGGTGGGGGAGGAGACAGGGGGAGGCGGTGACAGCAGCAATGTGAAGCAGAGGACTGGCCTGGCAATGCATGAACACGCTCACACATATGCACGCATTCACCTTTGCCACACTACCACAGTTCTGGTATCCAGCCACGCCCCCTCCTGTGAGGAAGGAAAGCTCACATTTCACTGTTTACATAACCTAGATCGACCAATAGAGAGAGAGAGAGAGAGAGAGAGAGAGAGAGAGAGAGAGAGAGAGAGAGAGAGAGAGAGAGAGAGAGAGAGAGAGAGAGAGAGAGAGAGAGAGAAAGAGAGAGAGAGGGTCACAGTATTTTGGGTTTTTGTGCACTGTTTGCTTGTGGCTGAAAGAAGAATTCAGATGCTATGCTTGAGTTATAGTAATGGAAACTACATTACAGGAATAATCTGTTAAGGTAATAAACTATCCACGTATGATCGTTAACAGTGTCCTGCAAGTTCAAACAGATTTACAATTTTGAATCAAGTTCAAAGTCACAAAATAATCAATTAGTTCACATTCACTTATTCAGCCTTTAAGTCTTATATATTTTCCTTGTTCAACAGTGTCTGTACCTGCTTCCTTGAAGGCTCACGCCTGGATGGCCGCAAACCAATGACTAATCTGATAAAATAACTGTCATTACAGCACTTAGTTACGTCGATCAGTTGCAAATGGATACGTTCAATTCACCGAAAAACATTAGCAAATTCAGTGAACAAGCTTTTTTAGCGTGTTCATGCATCAGAGGATGAGCGTCATGAGCTAAATGATGAACAGTGAATGCAACAGAAAGTTTCCTTGATAAAAAAAAAGAGAAACTTTGACAATTACTTGACAATGTACAACTAACTAAGCTATTTGTAACCAATCATATGACAGAGGACAGAGAACCCACCTCCTCAAATGGGACCAGCATGGTTGGCTGGCTAAACACACCATATGTGGAGAGGTTTTGATGTCGCTGCAGAAACGGCAGCTCAATAGTCACAATAACCCCAAATGTGGAGCTTTTGTGGATCAGTGTGGTAACAATGTGGGTAAGGCTGTCCCAAAAGAGACTATAGGCTCCGGAAGGTCCAACACAAAACAGATACACGATGAAGGCTGTTAACTTGGGCAAAAATTTGTGCTGATGAGATACCATTAAGCATCACCATCAAGTATAGAATGCAGTGTTCAAACACTCAGTCTTAAAACAGCAGTAATTACATCCATCCCCTGGAACAAACAGCGCCCAGCAACAATCACAATCATGTGTTTTCTGCTCTTAAACACATCAAACATGCTGTTGCTTTTTGAAATGGTCAAACGCGTGCTACTGGTGGGTGCAATCAAGCGCTCAATAATTGGCAGAGTGTGCTGTTGCCTTGTTAGATCTGCTCGTATGACCTGATTCATTTCAAGCTGTGTCTCTCGAATTGCCCTAGAGCAAGGCCCTTCTCTCCCCGTTCACACTCTGAATGGAGAACAGGACTCATTGTGGACAAAACATAATACATGCTAGCTACTGGTCACAAAGATTTAAAAGGCAGCAGATCAACATGGACTGTGGGTGTATCGGGAAGCAGTCAGGTGTATTTGTTACTATCGTTGCTGCCAAATTAAGAAGTATTTGAGAAAGAAAGTAGAAAGTGATATGGCACTGATGACTATAATCATGTTATGGTTTAAGCTCTGATCCCAAGAATTATGATGTACTCTGTAAATCAAATCAAATTCATCTTCATAGTTACAAGAAGCTTTCAACAGGAGGTGATGGTACAAGAACGCTGAAAGGGAAGCTAAGCGTGTAACGTTTAGAGTGACTGTGGTTTAACCACTTTAACCATGACTAAATCCCTGAACTCAGACACAACAAATTTTATTGTTTTAATACACGTAAAGTCGTTTTAGAGAGCCCCTCAAGGACTTCTTTTTTAAAATAAAAAGTTTTAAATTCCACCTGCTGATGATAGTCATGTGATACGACAGAAAGCTAAAGTGACCTTATGCTGAGATTGTTTCCAGCATAGTGTGGATGTTAAGAACAAGAAGAGCCATACTAGTATATATGCTTTTTACTGAAGTGATGACATAATTAAAATCACCAGATCACCAGATGAGAATCATAACATTGTCAGGTTGTTGAGTAAAGAAATCTATATTAAATCAAATCAAGTCCTCCATGTGAAAAACAGGATGCCACATTTTTAAGTTAATGCTGTTAATTCTGTTGAATCAAGTCCATCAGGCCTTGTGCTCATGCTAATTCTTGGCCTGGACATTACATTTACCTCTGCACAGAAGGATTATTCAACATCCTTAATATTTTCCCAACAGTTTGACGTGGTTAAATGCCCAGAAAGCCTTGGTTCAGGGAGACAAAACTGACATCATGTGTTTACAGTCTGACAGCTGAGACTATGAACTACCTCATGTCTCCTCAGCTTGAGGTGAATGAGTCGGTTTTGTCGAGGCTGCATAAGCGAAGGTAAACACACACACACACAGCACAAAAACATCTTGTCTGAGCAAAGCAGATTTTGTTTTGCAGAGGGACACTCTCATGTATGTTACAATGTAACTTTAAAAGTAGATTAACTACATTTACTGAAGGACTACAGATCCCATCTCATTCAGTATGGGTGTACCTCATTAAAAATTCATTGTAAACTTACTATTATTGGTGAACTCTTAGATTAAAGCTGTTCAACAGAAAAAATATCACATATGTTGAGTCTGTTCAGACTTTTCACACCCACTAGAGATTAGGGATTCTCTTCTCTCCTGACCGCCGCTAAAAAGGGCAGATTGCCATCGGAGTATAAATAAACATGTCAATTACATCAGCAGGACTCCACGGGATGAGTAATGTGAAAAAGATGAGCCCACAGTGAACACGTGAACAAAGATGGCAGGTGGTTCTGCTGATGAGTTATTCTAACTCATAATCAGCTTGACATGGAGCCAGAGCACTACCTGATCTGAAGTCTGCTCACACACACAAATACACACAGCCAGTCTGGTGTGTCAGTATGTAGACCAGCTGGTGTTACTGTATCACCTCCTACACTTCACTCTGTGCAGCCCTTAATCAGGTCACACACACACACACACACACACACACACACACTTTACTTCTAACCTAAAAACATTCAGTTAGTTCAACGTCAACCACTCTGCCGCTCCAGTGTGATAAACACCCTTCAGCGATGATGTACAGCTTTTTACTGTGATGTTGTTGCTGCAGTTTTTGGGTACACAGATTGGGAAATGTGGCCTTTTCTGACCACTCGAAATGTGTTCAAAAATGGTGAGGCTCCCTCCAAAACACCACATTAAGACACCAAGACCTGCTGCTGAATAGAACTCACTCAGTCCACAAATCTCCTCTTTCCGGTCATACACAGTTTGTGCAATTCCAGATTTGTTTAAACCCCAGTGAGCAGAAATCTTGAAATATTTATATATATAAAATTTAAAATATACTTGTTGAAATTAAGGTGTATACTGCAAAAAGCTACATGTTTTTTGCCCAAAGCTGCGTGGGCTTAGCACAAAGACGCCTGGGCACCCATAGAACCACCTTGAGAGGTCACGGGACCTCTCAAGTGCTATGCCAGTTTTTACATAGCTAAAATTTGGCCTAGGTCTGGAGCGTTATTTAGCCGCCCTCATAACAAACCCAACATGTGCCATGTCAAAATAGAGAAGGTTCTTTATTTACATAACCCAAAGTTTCCTATAATTATTTACTTCATTGCTGTGCTCCTGTAGTTCAAACTCCAGCAGAGTGATTCATCTTCTCTTTGGTTGGTTACACCAATTTCACAAGTCACATTCTCCCAGTTAATCTTCTTCATATCAGTAATATAAATCTATTATACTAAATATATAAATCACATGAAAATTATAGCATGTCAGATTTAGTAGTTACAGCTTTGACTACGCATCTATCAACATTTAGGCAAACATTAATATAAGATCAGACTGTATCTGCACATACTCAATTAATAGACGCAGCCAGCTGGGCTGCTGCTCAGAACATGTGACAATTTTCAGATCTTATGCCCTGACCAGGTCTGATATAAAAGCATCATGCTGTCAGTTTTTAGGGCTACTTTACAAGCACAAAGCTGCTTGCTTGTACATCCAGTTGATACAAAGTCTGAGTATTCATTTGGACATGATTTTCCTGCTACTTAAAGAATGTAAGTTTAATATTTACTCTCTTTTCTGCTCTGGTTTACTCTCCAACTCCATGTCTGTCTTTGGCTGCTGAATGTTCCACTATGTGCACCAGCCTTTTGTTTTCTTTGAATAAAACATCATGAATTGAGAAGACCATGGTGTTCTTCCACCTTTGTTGATTTTATGGTGGTGGGAGTCAGACATGAAAAACACAACATTAACAATCAGCCTTCAAAAGGAACTACCTGGTGTTCTACCTGTGCTTGACAGGGTGATGTATCTTGTCCCTGATTAAACCAGCAGGTGTTTGCAACATTCGTAGGAGGAAACATGTTTACTTGTTTTTCTTCAGCTTGAACTCGTGAGTGTGAGAGTGTACTCTGCTTACCAACGCCTACACACAGGGAGGGGAGCAACAGGCTAATTAACAGACTATTACTCTCCTACTCTCTGGAGTCTGTGTGTGTGTGTGTGTGTGTGTGTGTGTGTGTGTATGTGTGTGTGTCTGTCTTATGAAAGATGTGACTAAACCTCATGACAGTCTCATCTGAGCTGCAGAGAGCCAATAACATGCAACACACACCCCTCAATCTGTTCACACTGCCACACACACACTGCCACACAAACACACACACACACACACGCACACACACACACACACACCTGACCCAGAACAGACATCCCAGCAGCACCGTGTTGCTGAGGAGGAGGATTTTATTTTAGGAGACTGGTCCCACCTCCCCGAGTCCATTTCTCAATGTCACTTTTTGACGAATGGCCTTGCTTCCTCACACACACACAAACATGCGCATGCACATCTCCTGATTTTTCTAGGGTAAGTGTGTGTGTGTGTGTGAGCTCATCATTTTTTTAAACCAACTATTAAACCAATTAAAAGTGATTCTTAAACTAATTTTCTGGCCATTACATCAAAGATTAAAAGCTTACTGCTGTCCAGAATTACTCCCAGTAGTAGATGATATGGATAAATCTATCAAAACACACTTCATTATCATATCATGATCAATAGTACTATGTGTTTTTCATCTGTGAGTTGGTATATCAGTTAGATATGTAGGATTTTGCATGTTAATCAGTGATAGTGTCTTCACTCACTCACTAACGTATGGTGTGCCCCAGGGGTTGATTCCAGGACCAATCTTATTTTACTTGTATCAGTCACATCATACACAGTCATGGTGTTGCATTCATTTGCATTTCCTTGTTTCTTGTAGTATAAAATGTGTGTGTATTTTTTTTAGATTTAGATTTTAATTATTTTATTTATCTATTTGTCTGAGATTTGACCAGTTAAATGTAGTTTCCACCTCAGTCTGAAGACCTGAAAATTAGTCAGATTAGTCCAGTACACGTATCAAAAAACAACAGCTGCAAGTACTCAACTGATCTGAAATGCTGCAAGGCCCACCCCCATGATCCCTGTACTTATGGAGAGTACTATTTGCAACAAGCAAATACAAATACATCCAAACATCTTAAAAACATGGATGCACTTCACTGCATCTTAAAATTGATTGACATAGTTAATGTGTATTGTCTCAACATATAGATTTCTCCCATATAAGTGAAAAGTGAGTCGCTTCCATGAAGAGAGAATAAAAATATAGCTACACACGTCTGTCCATCTGGAGTTTATTAGGTAAAAAAGGTAGCTCTCCAATAATCATTTCTCAGTCAAATGGCCTACATCTTTTGGTACAAGTCTTTCCTCTAAATAAAGAATAAATTAGATCAAACAGGAAACCTTTGGAAATAGTTCTATGTAATGACTTCTCCCAAATATTCCTTTTCTATAAATACCTGCAAATAGCAACATGTGTGTGTTATGTATGTAGGGGTTTTGGATGTGTTACCAATGATTGCCATGACAACCCTAAATCTCTCCAGAGATAAAACTCCTACGCTGACAAGCGAACTAGATATTCACCTTTTTTAGAAATAGACCTGACCTTCAGCATTTTACAAAAAAGCAAACCAAATGTATGAAATCTATAATTTCCTGTGGGTCAGAGTATTTCTAAAAAAAAAAGACTGACGTACCAGACACAGTCGTCAGTGTAACTGAGTGTTTAGGATGACAAATGTGAAAACTTTCATGAAAAAAATGAAGAATAAATCGATAGGAATAAATCAACATCAATATGACAGAATATCACAGATGACAGGCACACTATCACTCCCGTACGGTACTCAGTAACATTATTTTGTACAGTAAACAAATCTGTAATTTTCTTATGTGACACCAGACATAGAATGACAACATAAAGTGGTTTGAAGAAGAATGAATACAAATGAGGGGACAGAAAGAATGTAATGAAGGCAGGGGGGTGAAGGTAAGTCAAGATCAAAGCAGAGGAGGAAATGGAAAAGAATAAAGGGGGAGAAAAGGAAATGGGGGAGAGAGAAAAAAGAGAAGGGGATGCTGAACCTGGAGGAGGAACCTGTCACAGCTCTGAGGGGGCCGGCGTCCTGGTGATGGTTGTTATGGGAACCGTGGGACAGACGCAGGAGACGGCAGGGGGTGATGATGTCACAAGTGCAAAATAGATTGGCAAAGTGAGAAAGATAAGGATGTAAATGTGTTTTTTTCCTCCAGCAGACCTTTCACTCCTTCCACCGCCTGCCAAGAGGACAAACTTTGAAAAGCTTTAGATATTTATGATCCCTTCGGGGCCTCAAAATGTATAGCACCTCACTGAATTTCAACCATCCTCTGGTTACAAATTCAAAACTGCAACAGCAAATAATTGCAGGACAATGGTGCAAATGTTCAAAAACATGACAGACATGGTTACACGTTGAATGAAAAGTAAATAAATATATGAATAAATACATGAGAAAATGTAGATTAAACTATAAACTATATTATTTATCTTGTTGGTTCCTCCAGCACAACTGCGATATTGCATATAATTTACAATACTGCAACATCACCAAGTTTTAAAAGCATACCAGAGGTCTTGGGATTGATTTTGCACTCATTCATACTGCATCATAATAATCATGCAGAGGCAGTTTTTCATGCAGAGGCAGAGGCGCATTCAAGGTTTAATATTTGGCAACCAGACGGCAACTAACATGCCAAACTGCTGTTATTTTTCCAACAACTTCAGTGTTTACTTGCTGTTTGTCCTCTGGGTCTAACAGATCTCAGGTGTTGGAGCCTTCCCCAACACCACAGAAATGTATTAGCAGTACCCGTTCTCCCATCAGTACCTTTCCACCTCGAATCGGCATTCTCACAGCCCCTAAACCCACTTCTGTGACTTCTGACACTTCTGCTGCTACGTCAGTTATACAAAGTGTTGTGCAACTGTTGTGATAAAAAATGTTTTATAATCCCAGGCAGGAAGCGGGAAAGCACAAGGACCTGTACCATGCTTTGCTGGATGATTAATGGTTTATCATCATCACCCTCATCTCTTGGTTTCCCTCTCTCTCACATATACACTGTGAGATTCAAAATAACAGCAATTAAATGTATATGGCAGCAGGCAGTGCACTTCTGCTGTAATTAGGATGACATGTACAGTCAGAAATAGAGAACAAGCTTGTGTGATAAGAGTCCTTCACAGGTTCACAGGTCTCTGCTGCCAAGGATCAAATATAACACGCAATCTGCCACATTAAAAGGGTGATCCAGTGCTGACTGACAATGATGAGGAGCCCTCATGTAGGGCTGAAAACTTCAAGCATGTTATGTTTCTGTCCACTCCCCAATCTGTGATGTCACCAAAACCACTGGTTCATCTGTTGATTTATTAGGAATGCCAAAAAGCTGGATGAATGCACCATAAAGAAATCCTGTGTGGCCAAAAGACATTTCCCTACAGACTGTGAGTATAAAAGAGACATCTGCAAAACTGCTGACAGCTCAAACTGCAAAAAAGATCAACTGTAGGTGACAAAACCATTAAAACATAAAAAAAAAGAAAAACAATACATCAAGCAGGGAAAAAATGGGACACTTTGAGTTTAGCGGAAATAGTTTCTGAGATACCACTATGTATAATGTCTGTATGTCAAGAATAGCGCTGGAATCAAGTCAGGCAATTAGCCTAGCTTAGCATAAAGACCTGAAACAGAGGGAAACAGCTAGCCTAGCCTAGCCAGCTAGCCTCTTTATGAAGTTCAATTATACTAAGTCATTATAATAAGCTACATCCTGGCTATAGCTCCATATTTTATGCACAGACATGAATTTCTTCTCATCTTAGTCTTGGAAACAAAGTGAATGAACTAATTTCCAAAAATGTTGAAGTATTTAACTTTAAAGACATTCTGTGTGATCTCAGCCTGAGGCACTGAATTAATCAGTGAGTGGAACAAAAGAGTCTGAACTCAAGACCACAAGACCACTAAATTTAGTGCTGCAGATGCAATCTAAATGTTTAGTAATTTAAGCTAACATTCTTCTTCTTCTTATGAGTGTCTATAGTTTGTCTATATAAGTGTAACTATATAAGCGTCTATAGTCTATAGCAGGGGTGCCCAATACGTCGATCGCGAGCTACCGGTCGATCGCTTGACATGATGCAGTCGATCGCAGAGCCGTCCACTGCGCGGCCGCAGCCGGCAGTATGTTGGGCCGTCCGTCCACCGTGCGCCTGCCGCCGCACCAACATCAAATGCCGCAATTGTCGTTGTCGTCCCGTCCCCGTTCACTCACTTATATATATAGACAAACTATAGACACTCATAAGAAGAAGATTCTCACAGAACACAGAAGTGCAACACAATACACACATGCACACACACATTAAGTTTATAAAATTTAAGATGACAAATTAACAAGGTGTTTTCTGATCGTGCTGCCTCTCCTCTCTTCATCTCTAATCCTAAAGCTGTAAATACAAAACAAAACAGCAGGCCATTCTCTTTCTGAAATGAGGTCAAAGTCATCCAAAGAATGATGCCATCTAAGTTATCCAACCAAAGTTTAAATCTTACCTCCTACACACACATACACACACACACAACTCGGCATCTAATAAAACTAATAGATGATTCATTGGGTTATGTAACACATACTGGCAACAGAAGAAGAGGAGGAGACAAGAGAGTTTAGAGGAGTTTGTTTCCTTTGGGAGAACAGAAGGCCAAAGGCTGATGTGGGGAGAGCTTGTCTGGTCACATATGTGAACAGTACAGCCACTGGTTCAGTATGTTCTAGGCTGGAGGTTGTTTTTGATGTCATTTGTTTGGTGACTAGCATAATATTTTGAAAGATTTTTTATGAAATTCTGTGATTTCCCTCCAAATGAATGAATGAATGAAGTTTAAGGTTATTCTGGGTCAACAGATTTTCTGCCATTTTAATTTTTTTGTTGTTGTAAAAAACAGGTTTATCCAATAAATTTCATTCATTTGTCAGCATATTTGGCAAAAATGATGTTAATATGACAAAGCATATTTCCTATATTTGGCTACTTTTGTAAAATAACCTATTGTGTTCCTCTTTGCTGCAAAACAACTTTGCATTTAGGGACCATCAAGTGAAAGTTGCATATTGCGTTATGTGATTTGAATAATCATAACTCATAACTAATCTGTCTGACTCACCTCAAACTTTGCACAGCGCTTTCTAGTCCAAACTTCTTGTATATGTTAACAACTAAGATAATACGTAGGAACACTGCTAGTTTGGACTCACCAGGTATCCCTTCATCTTCATCGTCGCCATCGTTGTCTTCATCTTCATCAGTGATGTAACAGATCTCTCTCTCCCCTTTACTCCCATTCAGTCGCTCCTCCTCTTCATCAGACATCCTGACCTGCACACTGCTGCTACCTCAGCATGGCCACCTGAAACTACACACCTGAAACAAAGAGCACAGGTCTGAATGAACAAGCGCACACACACAAATCACAAATGAGTTTTTGATGGACAGCAAATGATTTGTTGTCCAAATGAAGAACAGACAACAGTAAGCAGGACTTACTGAACCTGAAACTGACAGCTCGATGTAAAGAGTACATTCACGTGAACTGAAATAAATCTAAAATAAATCTATCACAATCCTTGTGTGTGTTAATGTTTTTTCTTTTTTAGAATTTAGTCTTTGCTTAGCTTTGAGAAGTTTCAAAATCTGCATGTAAAACTGGGCCACCAAAGTTATGGAGGCACATGGTTTTGTCACTTGCAAAGACAGCTATTTCCTGGAACCTTTCTGACTAATCCCCAACACTTATCCTGGCCTTAACCTCATATTTCTAAATATAACCCTAAAACTAAGAAAAAAAAGTTTAAAAAAAAGTTTAAAACACTAAGGGGACTATGCTGCCATTTGTCCTGTGATGAAAGACAATTCCCCAAAATGTCCCTGAAATCCATATGTACAGATTTATGTCAGCCACACAGCCCACAGCATCATTAATACAAGCGTGCGCGTGAACACACACACAGACACCTTGGTATCATCACTAATTACCCCCAAATTTAGGACAGAACAAATTAAGTCCTGTACCTGGAATGTGACATGTCATATCCTCGAAGGACCTCAGAGTTACCTAAAATACAGGCGGTTGTTTAGTCTGCAATTTTTACTTTTCTGTGTGGTAAAAATGGCAATAATTCCCAGCAACAAATACACACAGCGACAGACTGAATGGCCAAAGCTAAGGTTCTTTGTAAAATTGACTTTCAGTTTTAGAAATACAGAATTGGTGCCACACTGCAAACTGCTGTTACTTGCATCTAAGCTGCATCATCAATGACTCGTGGAGCAAATATCAAAAAGCAGATTGAAAATGTGACATTTCTGCAAAATAGAGTTACTTTAAAGGAGTCACGGTGAACAGCACTGCCTGTAGGGAAATCTGTGATTTCAAGACATTGTAAGTTCATTTCAACATTCTCTGTCCTCCATATTTATGTAGTTTGTGTACTGTGGAAAGGTAATACATCAAATACTTTTGCTTCTTCTGCTCTAAAGAAGCAGTTTACCTTGAGGGCTTCGAAGGACATTTTAAAAAGGCCGTTTTTGATCATGATCAAGATCTGCAGGCACATGGAAGCCTTACTATTTGGTTAGATTGAGCATCCCAGATGAGAGACAAAGCTGCAGAGCAGATGGACAGAGGAAGAAACTGACAGACGCACACTGAGAGGTGAAGAGCTCTCTAGAGTTTCTAGGATGCTTTTAAGGCTCCATCTCCCAGCAGGATGAAAATTACACTCACACATTAGTCTTAGGCTTTTCTCTGAGCCAGAGTGAAACAATCATAAACTGAAACCACAGACTACAGCCGTGTCCTTCATTATCAACTGCGGTATGATAAAAGCAAAGTTTTGTTCCTTTTTTGTTCATAGCACTATAATTCTGTTACGTACAACAAAAATCATAATCATTATTTAAATTGTGCCCTTCAAAGCAATTTCTAAAGGGAACACGGCACTGTTTTAATTAACAGCAGTATTAAAAACTTTCACTGAAATTCTGAAATAGTAATTAGAAAACAAAGAATTTCTAAATGCATTTTTCAAATTATGTTCACCATGGCCTCGGTTATTATAAACATTGCATTGGAAGTTTTGGCTTCACTCGGTTAAAAACAGTGGCTTTACTCCCCCTTCAGATAAGCCCAGACACACACAAGTGTATCACCAAGGTTTGCTCTTGATCACCTTGCACAACATTACACAACAGGTAGCTCCGGCCAAGTTATTGGCCCAAGCAAGTGCTTTTATATGCCTCATAAATCCAACCAAGTGAGACTTCATGGACTTGTTGCTCGGCTGAAAACCAGTAACCGCGGATCTGGTGAACTTGTATATAAGGGAAGCTTGATAACTTGTAAAAGCTTTGTTAGAGAGGACTTACTGCATTACACTGTGCGATTACAATTCTGTGTGACATGAATCGATAGCAGCAAGTTCGGGAGCAAAATAATTACGCTCTCATTTTATTCCACTCATGTTCAAAGGGGTGAAATAAAACTACTGCTCATTTTCCCGTGAAGACTCCTCAAATAAAAAGCTCGAGGACTGTGTGGAGAGTCCCCTGACCATGCATGGATAATAATCGTTGCAGTGCTGATGCCTGTTTCCTACTGCTGGTTAGGGAAAGATAAGCCGGGTTAAAGGAAACCAATGTTTACTGCTGTTAGATGACAGGCGGTGACTCGTGGTTTCAGTTGGCCAAAACATCCTACACAACCACCTCAGGACTTTTTTTTTGTGGCCGTTGATGCAACCATGTGACACTCTACCCGCCCACAGCACTGAATATAAACATATGATCCTTTTTAAATATACCCATGCTGTTATTTTCTTGAGTGGGTAGTCATCATAACATGACTATAAGCGGTCATTTGAACCTTAAAATTGTTTGAACAAATGATAAATGCTGCAAAAAAAGATGGAAGGAAAACTAATAGTAATCATATACTATCACTACAAATAAGCACTGGACAATATGTTTTCAAAAGCAGAAAAACATTTACTATAATTCTCCATTTAAAGAGCGAACATCTGGATGCACAATACTTCTACTAAACTACAAGTTTCTGTGAGCATAAGGTCATGTCGGGCAACTCTGTGAGCCTGTGCTTTGAGCTAAATGTTAATGTAAGAATGCTAACATGCTGTGGCTTACCATTTTTGATTTATCATCACTATTGTTACATAGTGACACCCCTACTTCATCGTATGATAGAAGAAAAGTCAGAGGATGATCAAAGTCATTAGGATTCATCGGCAGGGGACCATCAGTGCCTCTACAAAATGTCATGGCAATCTGTCCGACAGTTGAGATATTTCTGTCTGGATAAAAATGGTGGACCGGCCAGCACTGTCACATTCTAAGAGCCATGCTGCATCAGCCACAAAACAGCCCTCCTGCTCCAGGAAGAGGACTTCTGTGTGTTGCCCAAGGACGCTTCAGGAGGACGGGTGCTTAATCTCATGTTCTGATTTAAAAACCGAGCCACCCAGAAATCGTGACACTGTTATAAACCACAGGCAAACCACTGTTGGGAAAGCACACCGCAGTTATTTGGGACCAGGCACATACTGTAGTTGGATCAGGGACTTTCTTATGTAACATTACATGCCAGAGAAGTGTTGGCTACAGATTTTGGCTGGGAAGTCTTTGGTCTTTATGTGTGTCTATTACTGGTGTGTGAACATACTGTTAGTTCATCTACGTACGCCTAAAGAAGAACAGAGTAACTATCTTAGTACTGAGATGGAAAAACCTGTCACCAAGAGGTCACACTGCCAAAAATATGACGAGTGCAAAAGTAGATAGCTGTAGATTCAGTTCATGGCAGAATCTTAAACTCTGCTTACAATTTTACCCTTAGAATAGATTTTCACTGTTGCATTGCAGAGCACAGGACCATATATTGTGTTAAAAATAGGTTTGTTGCTTCAAAAACTGGAAACAATTGAGGAATTGAGGATTGTCTTGTTAAAAAAAGAAATCCTTAAGGCAAACATCACTAATGCACAGTCAAACGGAGGTCGAACTCCTGCAGGCATGTACCGCTTGTTACTGCCCTACATAACTTGGAAGTCACATTCAGCCAAAACCCACTTGATTTACTGCCATTCATCTTTATGTAACTTTATATAAAGCAGGCCAAACTGTTCTGTTCATGTCCGGCCTTTAGGCTGTAAAATAACAGTTACATAACATGGTATATATGTTTGCTTCTCTGAGCAGCGATTAGACTGTTTTTATATTTCTTCTTAACCACCTTTTCAACTACTAGACCTCAAATAACTATATGTCCAACTTTTTTCCTGACTGATTCAGGTCAATGCAGGAGGTCCACTGGGTGTACAAAATTATACAAACGCGTTCAATTTTAATGAAATCATTTGTTCAGCCTCAAATATAAACACAGAGGTGAGTAAATGCTTGACACAGATTCAAAAAGAAACTTCAGAAAGGTATGTAGGATTTATTACATGACTCTTGCAACCGATTGCAAGATGCCGTGCTGTCCAGGTGTTATTGCGTCCGGCTTTCTGTAAAAGCTAGCTTCTTTCCAAACTTCATAATGTGTCGGCTCTGCACTGATCTGATAGTCTACCTGCTCCATGGGGTGCATCGCGGACAAGACAGTTTACAGATGAGATCAGTGAAAAGTCAGTTAAAGCCTGAACCTGAGCACTTTCTGAATTTAAATGCAACTATTGTTCACGGTACAACACAAACAACAAAGGCAGTATAGCACCACACAAAGCAGTCACTTGATCACTGACACCTCAAGTCAATGGAAACAGGAACATTTTGGCGTCATGCCCACAGTCAGTATTGCAGAAAAAAAACTTTACAAAAACCCTTAAAAAAGAGGCCAGAGAAACATTTGTAGGATAAGTTGGCAACTTTCATTGGTACGCATGTGGCACCATCTTGCAACACAGTGTCCAGTGTACACTATATATACAAAGTACGCTTGCTTTTATGACAGGAACTACAAGTACCAACCACTGACCACAGTATACTTTGATTTTACCCTGATGTTGTATCAACTGGATGAATGAGCTGAGTCAACAGACATCACACCACATACATTCATGCACAGACAAGACTTTCAAATTCAATATGCACACAGAGAATTTGTGCTGAAGTTACTACCATAAACTTACAATGCCGAAACCTCATGAAAAAGCTCTTGAAATCGCACCAAAAAAAAAAAGCAAGTAACATTTGTGTTTTACCCCATACGCCATCTTACCTTATATAACCTCACACAGCAGGCCAAAGAGGCAAAGAGTTCCAGCCCAGTCTGATTCAGCCAACATTGCATTGAGGAGTACAGCATTACTTTTGGCTGGGCCAGACAGAGTGAGAAGCAATTTAAATTCAGTGAATATGGAAACAAGATGCTGATGAGGGCAAAATATAAAAAGCACAGAGGAGGGAATAAAAATAAAAGAGGGAGACATGAAGGATGATGGGAGAGATGGACAAAGACAGGAGGAGACATGGGAGAGCGGGGAGGGAGTGTGGAGAGGTAGGGGGGAGGGGAGCAGTCTGGTCTGTCTGGTGTCCTAAAAACACCCCCATGACCAAAGAGGGGAGGGGTGAGATAACCTAAATTTCCCTCATAAAAAAAATTAGGACAACACTGAAGCCTGAACCAGTATGAGATCACGACATACATGTGGAGTCTGCTGTCATGAGGACAACTCCACCACCATGAATACAACAAACCGTGGACACAAGACAGCTCATTTTTATAGTAAAAACTTTTCTTATTTTCTAACTTCTTAAAAACCTTTTTATTTATCAGTTACTCTGTCGATTGCTTTTTCCATTCACCGATTGATAGGACGGTTAGGGCATTATGAAGTTGAAATGATGAGGTACATAACAGACGGCAGTCAGCGTGAACTAAAAAAGCAGACAGGGATCCCGGTGCTGAAGCAGAACTATGCACTGATGTGGAAAGGGGAAGCCGCATGAAAAAAGGCCCACCTAAAGACATCCAGACAGCTGAGTTTGAGCCCCCCTGTAGGAATACAGAAGTTCTACGATAAGTGCCAAATAAAAGGCCTGTCTGATGTTAAAATGGTGTAAATATTCCTTAGAAAGCTTATACTTAGACAGATATTGATTTTTTTAAAACCTATGCCAGGATGTCAGTCTGCTTTTACAAACTGGGAGCACGCTGACCGCCGTCTGCGGTAGGTAATACACTGACTATGGATCTCATACAATGCCACTTCAGAATTCCCAAATTTTAACTTTAAGTCTATGAAATATAAATAGTAGAAAATGCCAGTGCTCGAGATAAGACCTTCAAGACAAATCTTCACATTTGAGAGTCTGGAAGCAGATAATATGTGATCTTTACTTGTTAAACAACCATAATGATGAATTATTAAAACTGTTAAAATTTTCTGTTGAAATTATTGAATTATCATGTTTCAACTTTATTATGTCCTCTTACAAAGTATAAAATATATCACAGTCTTTAAATCCTTACACATAAATAATTCATAGGTTTTATCACTAAGAAGTTTCATTCCTTCCATCTTCACTGGTAGCAGTCCATGTACTCCATGTTGGGCAGCAAAAATGTTTTGGTTCGCTCAAATGATGGATACTTTTGGTCGCTTTGTAAGAAGGTGGCTGCAGGTGAAAAACAGAGGAGACGGATCTTGCTACAGTGTGAGGTTTCACTACATCCTGGAGGCAGACAGGTCCCAGCACATTCTGAGCTTTGTAGTCAACATCCGGATCTTAACCTGATACCAGCAGCCACAGGAAGACTGTAGAGGGAGGCTAGACTGTAATGATTCTAATCCTTTTATATAGACTCAGACTGATGTATGCTTTTTTATTTAGTCGGAGCAGTTCCCGCCTGCATTTGTATGCTGCACCCCCCCCCCTTTGTTGCAAAAATGTGTTTTATGGTTTGAAAATGAACCAGAATGATGCAGAGTGAGAAACAAGATAAAGATGCAGTAACTCACCTGATAGAAATTAGCTTGTGAATGTTGTTTTCCAACCAGTCCAACAACATAATAAATAACATGCCTCTGGGAAACTCTGACATTAATATTATCAGCTAGTTAAGTGCTGTTAGATAATGATTCCTCCCAGAAAACAGTGATGAAATCTAAAAAAAATTCAATTTTCTTTAAATGTTCTTTTGAGAGTATAACTGTCTCTTTTCCAAAATTGTGTACTTCCTGTATCAGAAATGATGTAATATAACATGCACACACCTCAGACTTTGAAAAGAACACATGAAATGTTACATACTATACTGGGGGTTTAATGGAAAACATAAGGGAGACTTTCCACTTCACATATATGCACTCACAGACACCATGTAATTACCTCTTTTGAAGAGAGAGAGAGAAAGAGAGAGAGAGAGAGAAAGAGAGAGAGAGAGAGAGAGAGAGAGAGAGAGAGAGAGAGAGAATAAATCCAGTGAATGATAAAGGAAGGGGGCAGTGAGAAGACAGCTGCTTGCATAAGCTGCATTACATAAGATCTAGCTAATAATGCCACTGTTGAGAACACACACACACACACACACACAAAGTTATACAAGATGCATGCCAAGATGCACACCCACCAACCCACCCTACCCTTTACTTTCACCAGTTCTCCCTCCAATCATCTTTTTCCTGGTTCAACTCCACACACACATACAACACACAAAATGTCACTTTTGGGGACAATACATAGACTTACATTCATTTCCTGGAGACTTAAGCTAACCCTAACCTTCACCATTGATGCAAAAAGCTTTTTTTCTAGCTGGGGACAAAGATTTGGACAAACTGTCCCTTCTTAACTGGTCTGCTCTGACATGTCCCTGAAAGGTAGCCTTATCTTATCCTAGATCTACTTCTAAGTGAGGACCTGACAAATTCCGTTAGTTTGCAAAGATTGAAAATGGTTTCCATAAAGAGGCACACACATCCTTGTACCCTGTGTATTAGGGCCTCATTATAAACCCTGCAGGAGATCAAGGCAGCTTTAATTAAAGGGAGGGAGGAAACAAATCGAAAGGCAGAGTGTGGGGGGGTTAAGGACGAACGAACATGAACTGTATCAAATCAAACTTTCCTAAAAAGTCTGCTTTGACATGACCTGTTCAAGGTCGAGCAAATCTAAGATTCATTCTGTCAAAACATCTTTGGAATTCTAAAAAAATAGGGAAAAAAAGCAGAATTATTAAAAAGGGAGTAAAAATGGAGTATATAAACACTGCTGGAACATGTTTTCAGCAATTTCTGAAGTTTATATAAAATAAATGAGGACAAAATATTTTCCTTAAGATTCACAACCACTGACAACAGACCAGCCTCCCCCTTTGAAAACAGCCTATGACGCACTACATTGATGTCAGCTGACTGTGGCTGTTTCCAAAATGCAGGTCACTTGCAAGCATAATAAAAGCCATCGACGCTTCAGTTTATGGCTCTGAAAAGGAATATTGTATAACACCTTCCTTTTATACCGGACGGGCTTACTAGACTTAGAAGTTCTGCATCACATCCCCTCGCTTGTGTAACAGAATTACACAATACCATTACCTGGTGATGCAGGGAGTGGGTTAACCTATCATCAAGTCAGGTTGCTTTCAGTCAAAAGCAACTAAACACAAATACACACACACCCAGTACACCCATACTGCATTTGCAAAATCATCTGTCTTCCCCCAATGTGTGTTAGAGCAGCTCATTTTATTTTCGTCTTTTAACGTCTTTTAGGTTCAATTTTAAGTCTCAGCAGGTTACATGCCTTATTATCGCTGTGTTGTTATTTAATCAGTGATGTGAAAAATATTTCTCTCCTTGACATTATTGAGGATTCACGACTTTTTAAAATCATGTTTGTGTGTTTGACTTACTGACCGCACATCCTACAAGTCAGAGGAGAGATCTGGTTATCCAAATATATAATTTCACGTAATAAAATGTCAAACTTCTCCATTTCATTCATTGGTTCACTTGGTGTTTCTTAGCATCCATAGAAACAATAGAGAGGTCATCAAAAATTGGAAAGGTGTTCCTCACAATAAACAACTAAGAGCTTAGCTTAGCGTCACAACAGCATTATGGTTTGTTTAGCTTTGGGTTATGACTAAATACAAATCAATGATACTCCCCATTCCACTTTAGTACTAGCAAACGTAACATTTATTTGTTGTGCGTGTTTGACACATTGCTTTGTTTGCGTTATACTAAATAGACATTAAAATAACCAAGTGTGAGAGTTAAGCTAACTTTTGCTTCAGCCAAGCTAAAAGTGTCTGACCCGTGACATATTTCTCACTGCTCATTCTAATTTGGACACAAATGGTTTTTCTAATTCTGTCTTTGAAGCGGTAAATACCTCCAACACGTACAAGTTTACTCTAGATTAGCCCACATTTAGTACTTTGGCTGAGAGGTCATACACACACACAAATAAGTGACCTGGATCAGTGAACAATGCTGACTTGGCACTGATTTACCACGGAGGATATTTTTAAACAGGTAAACCCTCAGGCCAATCCCACCTGGGTGTCACATCTAATCTCTGCCCACCTGATTTTCCTCAGGCTTGCAGCATCGGAGCACAATATAACAAAGAAAACAACAAGAATCAAGAAACCACACCCACCAATAATAATATGTCTTGTTGCAGAGATTTTAGCAGCCAGTGAAGCCACCAATCACTTGAAGCATCAAATGAAGCGACATTAACACCTCAGTGAAGCAGGAGCTCACGCGTGTAATCAATACTTTGAGTCTGTGTAGTTGAACTGGGAGGGGGCGAGAAGTAGCATGGGAGGGATCAGAAATCGTTGCGCCAACATGATCTCCAATTGGACGCTGCTGGCTGCTCTCCAGCCAATCAGTGAGGGTTAAGCGGGTTCATTGGGGTTGTTTAGGGTTCACATGGGGACACTGGCGGGGAAGGGTGTCCTATAATCTATCTTAACCTCGGCCTTAACAGGAGGCAGCTTATTCTGCTGGCTGCAGACACAAAGAAAGCAAACAGTTTGACAGCTAAAGAATGAAGAGACCATGACTGAACTGACAGCGAAAAGTTCTTAAGCTCAATAACAAGAACAGCATGTCATTCATTAGCAAATATTCAGTTGAGGTGTGGGAAAGATATGCACAGGTAATTCTGCCCTCCGACATCTTATGATGACCCTTAACAGTGATCAATGATATGATTTATACTGAGCTGATAGTACAGTAGAGCTGATAGATACTTGATAGTGAAACCATGTCGCCAAGCCAACAAATGTTTATCAAAAAAAAAAAAAAAAACAATCTTAGATTTTTCTCCTTTCATACATACATACATATCAAACATCTAAAAACAAAACATGAATCAATAGTTGTTCATAAAAAAATATGCTGTTAGAACAGACAGAATTTCATGAGTCATTTTTAGGCTAGGCAGGCTAGTTTTGAAATTATTAATTGATTAATGAATCAACTTTATTGATTGACCTTTTTTGAGAAGAATTTGATTGAAGTAATTTACATTTAATTAAAATGAAATGATAAACACAATTGTTCTTACACAAACAGTATATTGAATATTTTGTTTAATCGTGTTCTATTAAAAGTGCTGACTTCACTTTACCATGCAAAACAAACAGTCGCAAATCAGTGTCAATTTGTGTATCTACACTGACTCTCTGTGACCCCTGAGGTAATCATTATTGGGACAAAAACAGAGTAAATAATGAAGTAATAATGAGTTATTAGTGATCTGTTCAAATTGTGTCCAGGACAGATAAATGAGTTCATATTTAACCTGCTACTCAAACATGTGCACAGGCACTTTGGCTGCTATTGCATAACTATCACCACGACAACTCAGTTCTGTTAGTTGTAAAGCAATGGCATGCAGTTTGATAAGTTGAATCAGTTCCAACATCGACAAAAACACTTTCTGTTTTGGTGTCAGGACTTCAAGTTTCACACTTCAGGTAGAAACCAGGCTCTCTGAACAGACGTTATTGACCTATAAATTAGTTCAAACAAGAACAACATGAGACGTGGAAACACACCCACACCCACACACACACACACACACATACAGAGCTGTAATTTAGATGAGACCCAGAGATGTAGATAAACAACATGACAGATGAGCACGAGGTGTAGCCGTGGATACTGGTCAACAAGTGACTAATGTCAACAATAGCAGGTGCATCTACACACACATAGACAAAGACACACACACACAGACACAGTATGAAGATGTGATGTGAAGTCTCCAGGAATCTTAGATATTCAGTTTACAGTCCTGACACAGATTCAAGAATCTGAAAAAAAAAAACCCACTAAAAACGCACGCACAAACCCAGTTATGCAACCTCCACACTAACAGAGCTGCTCTGAGACACACAATTGTCCTAACTAAATGCAGCAAATGATCTAAAACTACTTCCCAAACCTTTAAATGTGTTCATACTAAACTGGTTGATTAGTCAATGGACAGAAAATCATCAGTTTGACCAATGAAATGATCATTTATCTTTTTAAGTAAACATTTGCCCAGTCAGGATTTACTGTTTTTCTACCTTCACTCTCTTTGGGACTGTTAGTCAGACAAAACAAAATATATGAAAGATCAGAGAAGTAACTGGACAATAATCTTAATCTTTAGCTACAGTAAATGCGACAAACATTTTTGTGTTTTGTTTCAGTTTCACTGGCAAAGTGTTCTGAATCTGGAGAAACTCTGATCAGCACATCTGATTGGTTGAAATAACTGAAACTGGTGGTCATAACATGAACCTAAAGTATGGTATTCTTAAATTACCCAGCAGACTGCTGTGTTGCCTACTCCAGCAATAAAAACCTGACAAATCCAGACAGGCTTACGCTCATCAATAAAAATCTCTTGCAGGAAGATGAGCGAGCTTGTATTTAGAAAGACGATGTTGAATCATTAAAAGTTTACATATCCTCCGCAGGATGAGGCCCTGGAAGGAGGTTCTTTTCCACAACACCTGCCTTGTCGTGTCTAACCATTAAAGGAAAAACAGTCTTGAGGCAGAAAAGGGAAGCATATGCTTAGTCATTTACCTTAGATCAGCTAAGAGCATTCACAAAGCCTTGGGGTGTAACACTCATCCGTGTACATGTACCTTTAGTAGTTACAAATGCCTTTATATTGAGTGCTAACACCACACACATGTAGGAACTCAATGCTCTCACACTTCAAAACTACGTCTGCTGCCTTGTTCTGATTGACAAAGTGTATGTTAATGTTCATTCTAAGGTGAAAAGGTTGCGTTCACCAGCTCAGTTAATATGACAGGAGATGAAGACAGTTCAACATTTAACTGCTAAAGATATTTTCCTTAGGGGTTGGTAGAGATATTGATAGACATTAATACTGAATATTAACAATACTGAACTTACATTTGGCAGACAGAAACAGGACTCGAACTGCTACTACTACTTGCAGGGCGAGGACCGTAACTGCTGTGCTAACCACTCACATGCTAGCCAGCAGTCAATATGCTAATGCCAGTCTTTCACCAAAGCTTTGGGCTGTTTATCGTCCCTGGCATTTTGTTTTTGGAATTGTGCATCATTTCAGTCAATGAAAGGGTTTTACTGACGTAGAGGGAGGAAAGCTCAATGACCTAACTGCTAACAGGACAAGATGACTCAGTTTAGCTATTCAAAACACAGTTTTGTACCATCAACTTCTGGCTCATATCTAACTGTAAACCATTCGTCTTCTGTGGAGCAGTTTATAATTAAACATGGGAGGTCTGCACTGTCACGATGACTTGGTCAGTGGTCACTAAATCTGAACTTTTCTTCTGTTTGCGAAACACAGAGTTTCATGATTAAAAAGACACAAACTTTGGAAGATAGCCACTTAAATTGATCAACTCAGGCTGTTGAAGCATCATATATCACACTTCAGATAAAGTGAATAATGAATGAATACAATTAATCAGTCCATCTGTACAATATAATTCAACCCAATACAACATTTTTTTCATAAATCCTCTTTTTGAAGCTGGTTCTGTTTTCATGGAGTGTTACAGGAATGGGGTAGTAGTTGGGGGTAGTCTTGTCTTAAATTGCTTTATATTGAGGTGTTTCTAATACACAATTCACAACAAGCCAAATGTCCCAGTTAAGGACAGTTTCTCAGAAACATGAACTGAGTCTGCGACCTTTTAGCTGTGAGAGCATTCCTCTGATAACTGAGCCACCCAGCTGCAGTGATCACTTACATCCACTTTATCCAACTTTCCTTTTAGATCTATCCTTCCAACTCCAGTTTTAAACAGGTATATGCATGTATTTGTGGTTAGATGCAGATGCCTACATCTATTCCTTTATCCCTTATACTTTATTGTTGACTGTGACAAGGATCAAAGAAACAGGGACTCAATCTTTCCCCAAACCTCACATCTCTTGATAAGAAAGGAAAACTTAACGAGTGGGAAAACTACAAATTTCTAACCTGGGACATTCTCCACCCATTAAAGATTTAAAAGATAGAGTAAGTAAACTAGAGAAGTATAGTAGGTCATACACAGCTGTGTTTTTTTGAATTACTAAAACATGAGACTCAGTGGAGGTCAGAGTCACAGTCGCCCTACATTCCTCCCTCTCTTTCTGCTTCAGTGGTTTAAACCCTCTGGCCATAAGGAGAGAGGGTAAAACTGTGACTAAATCTCTACTTAAATCTACACTGCCTGCTGTGTTGTGTCAGTGTTCTCTGAAAACGAGCAGTCGAATCCAGTCAGACTGCACTGCCCAGCATCCATCACTCCCTCCCTTGCTGTTTTACAAGTATAGTATAGGTCAAAGAGACCCTCCCCTACAGTTTTAGGATGCATGACCAGGGAGATCCAAATCGGTCTGAACTCCCTTTTTGTCCTCATCTACAGCAGTGCGTTGTGAGTTTATAGCCTAGACTGTACAGTGATTTTGAGTTCACATATGTTATGGCATATATACCATTTGGCAACACCCAAAAACCTGGAGTTCAAATTTAACACTTATTACCAACAACCAGTGTTAATTTTTCTCAACACTTCTATGTAGTATTGGACATTAACTCTCTCAGAGGATCATGTCTTAACGACAAAGTGTTAGACCTATGACATTAAACAATAATAATAGTAATACAGACTGCTAAAATGAAGGTGGTCATGTTAGGTGATATTAACATTTTTTTTTTGACATTTGCAATATAAAGACTTTGAAATTGCTTTACAAAGAGTAAAAGCACAGGACAGTGTCTCACAGAAAGGCTGGAAATTGCAACAATTACTCAAACAATGAGATGAGTTCTGCTCCTCTGGACCTGCCATGGGATACTTGCAACACTGCGCGTCTGAGAGGGGTTATTAACCGTGCACATAACTTCACTCATGGTGCAAAATGCCTTGTTTCATAACATATGTAGCAATTTGGTGTCTCATGGCATGCTGGGAAATCATCTTCGGGTGATGCGAACACCTCAAGTGTAAAAGTGAGTATCAGAGTTAAGAGTAAGAACTTCAGAGTTAATACTAATGCAGTCACACTTACAGGTTTCCTTTAGTGACACCTTCTTACTTGTTGCTCGATTTTGACACCAACTACTTTTAACTTTACTCTTCTGAATTTGCCGTGTACTCACAGTTTACAGCAAAATAATCATCACCTTTTATCAAGTATTGGTCTGTAATCCTCATTCACGCTGATTGACACAAGTCAGTTAATTAAATTGCTCTCTCTCTTTTTTTTTTGAAAACTGAGTAGTCCTCATTTACTGGTCACTCGTAGCAAGCTTTGCCCATTGACTGCCATCACCAACCATGCAGCCAAGCTGTGCACACGCAGATCCACCCCTCTCGTAGACAAACAGATGAAATCTCATCTGATGTTTGACTCGCATTAATGTTCATAACTGTCAGGCCAGCAGTAGCCACCCTCCTCATGCCCTCACTCCCTCCACCACTCCACTCCTGCTGCTTTGAGCGCTTTGGTTCTGTACTCGGCTGCCCGCTGAGCTCGGCAGCAGGAAAAGACTGAAAGATGATGTAAGGATGAAGCGAGGCATAAAAAGGAGAAGCGTCTATTGATCATCTGGGTATAAAAAGGACCAAAGGACTAGAGTTTGAATGAGCCAGCCAAGTCTGCGAACATAATTTTCTTCAACATTCTTAACTAAATTATCATTTCAAGGAATATGGTATTTTTAAAAGAGGAAATGAGAGAGAGTTATATACACATACAACTTAAGGTAAAATGACAGCCATGTCTTGGATTTGGACGTTTACACCATAAAAATGTTATTAAATGTGTCAGCCTTGTGTAAATCTTTAAACTAGGAAAATATGGTCTGAACGGTGTTTGCAATAACACTAACAACATCAAGGAATCCGCCCTATAGTCTGATGTAAGCAGATAGTACATGTACAGTACACGTGTGCACTGGAACCTTGTAACACTGTAACACCAGTACAAATCCAGTCTGGGTCCACTGAATTTACTGCAGGTTTAAGATTTTGAAAGACAGACTGACCTTCACTTAAGAAGCCACACAAGCACAAACAACAGTAAACACATTCTGTGCTTTAAACAACATATTTTCTTCCCTGAAAGTTCCCTGGAAGAATGAACTGGAGTTAAAAAAAGAAAGACAGAAAGCGAGAGGGTTTCATCAGCTAAGGTTGCGTCTGGCTGAGGTGGTTCGCCTGATACCTGATCCAAGGTCAGATTAAAAAGAACAAAGTCTCTGAATAAACACTAACAACGGAGGCAGACAGAAAAGACTGAGAATCAGACTGTTAGAACATAATCTTCCTGGCCGGCCACGGGATGTTCAGCCTCATACAGTATGTGACTTGGAACCAAAATGTCTGATCAGTACAGGGGGTTTGTTTAGTTACCTGCAGGTGTAACAGATGAAACGTTGTACCAGAAGTAGGGGAAGAAAAAAAGCTTCAATTCTAGATGATTTTGTTGCAGATCAAATCAAACAAGGACTTCTGTTTAAAGCTACCATTTCCCTCAGACTTGCTCTCAACAGTCATACAGACAGAACATCGATAACGGAGGCAACATCCGAAGTAACCTCAGCTGACCAGAATGCACTGCAACAAGACATGCTTGGGTATCGATTAAAGGGAATGAGTCTTCAGCTCTCAGTATCAGTCTCTCCTCCTAGCTCATAGCCTTCTCTGAGGGTACTGTACTGTAAAAAGAGATTCGGGGAATGGAGGAAATCACTGTATATAAAAGGGAAAGTGAGGTCATGACAGAGGGAAAAGCTAGCCAAGCATTCGAACTGGGGAGTTATTCCTGAAACCTCACAAGCAATGTTTTTTACAGCAGATGTTCTGCCTTGTCAAATCTGGTGAAGCTGTGCTGGAACTAATAAAATTAAGAATGGCTCAGCTGTCTTTACAGTGTTATAGCAAAGATGCGCTACAGTCACACATAAATGGAGCTCAGCCAAAATGAAGGCTATTAGTTACACCTGTGCTTTCCCTGCTGTGTAAACCTTGTAAAAGGTCTAAATAATGTATAAGAGCATCGTCAGACTTAAGATGACTTCATTTAATCGCAGTCATAAGTCTGCCCTCTGTGTTTGTGGGTAACTTTTGCTGCTTTTCAACTTTTGATTTCCACTAAAATACGATACGAAGCCTTCCTTAACTCCAGTTTTACTCATGTCTTTCAAAACCAGTCCAGCTTTATTTGTGCTGTTTCCTCTGGTAGCCTGAATGCATGCTTGCCCCCACTTGCAACTTCCTTCATCAGACCATAAATGAACAATGCACAGCTGAGACGTTACAGCACCAGGTCGAGAACAGAACCGCTCTTTGAATAAATCACATGGCTCAAACTCTACAAGTCAGTTTTTAAAAAGGGGAACTCCACTGATTTTACAAGTCAAAGCCAGGTGAGTTCACCACACCTCCGAAACCTGCTCCTCACTGACCCTCAAGGCTAGAAAATCAAGGCTTCATTAACCGCTACTAGCATAATGCACTTGAATCTTAGTCTGAGCTATTGGTGGCTGGGTTGCATTGTGGGTAATCTTGGAATCGATCGGCTATCATCTGACGATGATTTAGTCTCTGAGGGTGAAGGCCAAAGTTTTGGTGTAACCAGATATCTGTATCTGGGGGAAGACTTCTCCTTCCGTGATCCTGTCATTATTTACAATTCAATTAGTGACTTTAGATGAGAAAATGACTCGAAGGACATATTTCGGCTAATCTCTGTTAACTGATATCTGCATATGAATGCAGCTATACAAAGCTAAACCATCATTTATGGTGGCAGATGGGTTTCAGAGATTGCATGGACTGTATACCTACAGAAGTAAAATGCATGGAATAAAAAAAGATGATATGACTGGTTCTACTGCTTCAAACTTTCCATCTTTAGGGCAATTCTGAATCAGTGAAGTGCCCTTTTAAGTGTTTTTGAAGTCCTGGTCTGAGACAAGTCTCGGGTGCCCAGTCTACAGTGTGTCTTCTGTGTGACTTGCTGTCAAGCATTTGAGTTTTGATCAAACTGGCTGAACCAAAAATATTTTAAAGCGGTCTTCCTCTGAGCTCTTACTAGCAGTCACATCTCCGTTGTGGCTTGACATACGATCAACTCTGTGAAACGTTCCAGCAGTGAAACGTATTGCCCTTCTCACTTCCTACTGTTACATGCCACAAATCTTCGCGATCACAGCGGATTGAACCACTGTGCTCGCTGTGGGTGAGTGTTTCAGCTGGTGTTATATTGAGCCATGAGCCACCCCGAGTCTGCTCTTTAACCTCTGACCTCCTCCGCTGCAGACCCTGGGCTTCATCTGCCTGCTCCCTGCACACTAAATGATTTTTTAAAAAAAACAACAACATAAGGGCTTCAGCTGCAAACAGATCACAACTCATTTATGTGATTATGGAAATGCAAAGCACCTAATTTGACATTTTAGCCTGGATTTACATAAGTCTTTGCATAAGCCACTTCTTTTTTGGTTTGCCCTCAATGCCTAACTGTCTGTTGGGTAACACTGCCACGGATTGGGCGTTCATTCGAGACTATTTAACCCCGCAGATGTGTCAGCTGCGTCTGCTGTCCCGCTGGTTTCATGTCGGCTGCGGTCACGGCTTGTTCCGAGGGCTCGTTATGAAAACAGAAAAAAAAAAAAAACAGAAAGAGAAAGCAGCGTGCTCGCTTGTTTCATAACACGGAAGGAGGCTGCAACAGCAATGCAGACAGGAAGAAGCGGAGGTGCACAAGTGCAGCATGCTCCTCTATTGTCTGGAGCCTAATTGACGCTCCGCAGCAAAAAGGAAAAAAAACAAAAAACAAAACCAGGATGATTTAACAGAAAGAAAACACGTTCAAACGGAAGTAAAAGCCGGTGTGTGTCTCTCACCTTCCGTCTCCGTTTGTGCCGCGAGTCCCTCCAAGTGGAAAGCTTTTATTTGTGAAGTGGTAATGAGATGCAGGGCAGGCTCGGCCGCTTTCACTCATTCATCAGTTTCTTCTTGCAAAAAAAAAAAAAAAGAAAAAAGAGGAGGGTCGGTCCGCTTGGTCCCTGCACGCGCTCTGCACAAAAAAGGCATTACGAAAGTTCCGGAAGTGCACGAGCATCCAAACTGTTGGGGGGTTAGTGGAGGCACCAAATCTGCATACACAACAAGAGAGCGGAGAAACACTGCAAGTTGTGTTTAAATCGCGTTTAATCTCTCCGTTTTTATTTATTTATATAGGTTTATTCATGAATACGTCTGATATAGTTTTCCCATGACAATGTTTACATGTTACGTGGCCAGAAAATCCACGTTGTCCTCTTTGTTTGCTTTCCCGACAGAAAACAAACAAAATACCCACAATGCATCACTTTTAAATACTGGTCAAATATAAGAGTCAAACCCAGAATATATCCAATAACCTAAGTAATAATAAAGATCTATTTCTTATTTAGTAAATTTTTTAATGTCAACCTGTGCTCAGAATGAAGTGGAGCTTTTATGGCTAAAAGCCATCATCAGTGTTATTACTCACACCTTTCTTTCACTGGTTAAAGTTTTGGTGGAAATTCTTATTAACTTTTGTGAGACTGAAGTAAAGATTTAAAAATCAAGCTGTCTTTGAATAGTTTTATTCGTTGCAAAGAAGGTCAGCAGTTGAGTATTTATCAGAAACTACACCGGGTGGTGTCACTGTCCAGGAGAAGCTTCACTTTACACAGATTTGGATGTTATCATGGTGCACGGTCACTGATAAGGAAGTAACCCCAAGAAGGAATGACAGAATAACAGAATAACAGTTTACATTCAGTTCATATAAGAAATAAGTATGTGCACTGTTCAGTGAGGTGAACGATTAAGCACATTTGACTCTGTCTTTATTCAAATAAATGAGTGAAGTTAGTAAATCACTTCAGATATGATCAGCGATCAGCTTTTTTCCCCCTGGAAAAATCTTCATGAGATGACACTCTTTGTTTTCCATTGATGAGAGGCATGAAGACATCCCAAAGAGTGACAAAAAAAAAAGAAATCTTGTGACACATCTTGGGATTTAGCTTGATCTTCACTTCAGATTGAAAAAAGTGCAACTTTCCTCTCTTCTTTAATTTCACTCTAAGTTTTTAGAGTTAAAATCGTATTTTGACTAACTATTCAGCCTCAGGCACAAATGCAACCACCTTCCTCTTGTTTTTTTCTGAATAAAAAGTGGTGGCGGTGATTTGTTTCATCGCCGTCTGTGTTTTCTTTTTAGATTGTTTCCAACTTGACAGAGATGCTTTCATGCTGACAGTATGTCTCATCACTCAGTGAGGCTGAAAGTGAAGCCTGGATTTACATCAATACAATAACAGGCTGTCATCAGTAAACAAACTAACTGACTGAAGTATGCATGAAAACACGTCATCAAGCTGCATGTTTGCTTCAGAATATTTTATTAGTTATCATTTAGGCGTTTTCTTAATATGGTGCATTTTGAACAGATTTAATGAACTGTGTTGTGAATCTGATCAGCAGGTGCACACCTCTGTAGCCTGATGACTGAACACAGTAAAATTACCCACCTAACCTTCCTGTACTGCATTGTACCTTTCTCTCATTCACGCAGTGCCCCCTATTGACCAGCGTCCCACAGTGCTTTACATAATGGTGAATTATACAACTTCAGCAGTATGCTGAGACTGTTGATGATCAGACAGACCTGTTTGGGACTGCAACTTAAATATGTTATGTGATCAATGTGAGTGGAGAAGAAGAAGTTAATGGGAGTCAGCATTTCCAATATTAGACATACCTACAGTGCCTTTTTCATTTGAGAGACATCTCCGATAGTAGCGTGTGTTGCTTTAATGGTCAGAGGGAACGCAAGGTTCCTGCTGTTTGGAGAACTGAGGAGAGACACAGTGATTATCGTTATTCAAGAAGCAGGGAGGCTGGAATTTGTCCTGGTGATGTTGGTACATACTGGCAGTTTTCCTTTCGAGACACATTGATCAGCAGCACTCACATTAAAAGGCCAAGCATAGTCCAGGCAGCACTGTGCAACAGGACTGTGGACATTTCTGTAAACAACACGTCTGCTTTTCTTTTTTACTCTTATTCTTTCACTTTCAGTCTTCCCTGTTGCTTGTTTGTTTCTCCTTCTACTCCACCATTACCATCTGCACTATTGATGCATCCCCTTTCCTTTCTCTGTCCTCTTTGCAACCTGCTATATTTTTGCACTGTCCAAATAATGCTGGAGCCTCTCCTCCTTTTGCCTTTGTCCCTTGCTGATTACATTTCCATAAGTTCCCTCCCTTCTATTTGTTGATGTCCTCTGTATCTCTAAAAACCAGAGGTGTCTGTGCAGCAACAGAAACAAAGACACAGAAAATAGAATCAGAATCAAACATCAGGGCAGAAGAAATAAAGGTGTTTGTGCATTTGTGTGTGACTGATGTGAGGTATCTTCTGTGGAGCGACAGACGGATGCAACTGCCTGCTCAGGAAATTAAAACAAGCTCTTTGTCTCTCTTCGTCTCGTGTGCTTTCTTTCTGTCTACAGTCAGTTTTCGGGCGGTCTTTGCTCACCTGTGACGGCTTTAATACCTTGTAAAGTGAAACCTACACACACACACACACACACACACACACACACACACACATACACGCACCTCTCTTGGCTAGCAAACAGGCAACAATACACACAAAGTGAGTAAACAAGCAGCAGCACAGGACAGCAACAGTCTAAGGCACTTGTCATTTACATTAATCATTTCATTCAATCATTCAATCATTAATTCTGTATATAATGATAAATAATTAAGTAATTTAGTTAGATCTCCAACTGTAAATGCAGAAACCTCAAAATAGACTATTTTTAATAAAAAATACACTGTGATTATGCAAATGCTCACAGTGTAATGGACATCACGCTGCATTCCACGTCATGTCGGATAACCAGTTGGAGACGGGCAGGAAAGATTCCTGTGGTTACAACTTGTTAATGTCACCTGTGACCTCAAGATGGTGGCTGCAATGCAAATAGGTGGAGAGAGTCAATCAGGTGCAGAGGAGCCTTTGCATCGACACCTGTGCTGACCACATGTCTACACTAGATGGAGCCACTTACCACGTAATGCGACCTTAAGGTTTGAAGCATGCAGTGTGTTCACAATGTGAATTCTGTGAAGATACATACATATTACGACGCAAACAGAAACTGCCCGATCACTCTGTGCTCTGCTGGTTGACACTACAGCCCCACAATGCAGTTCATGAGAAAATGGTGTTTCTGTGATTCGGTGGCCTAGTTTCAAACTGCAACACAACCACTGTAAATACAGACAGCTGTACACATGTGTTTGTTTTATGAGATCTGATGTAACAGCGAGTTAACAGCTTTGCTAACAGTCAAGCATAAAGCAACAACACAAGACATAGCCTAGACAAGACATACTTAGCAGTCCAACAGTAAGAAGCCTGGCTCGGTGTCTGTCTTTCAGCCTTTTATTTCACAAACCTCTTGCAGGTGACTAAAAACCAGCCTGAGATGTACTCTTGTCTGACCGCCATGTCATTGCAGGAGAAACACAGGTGTGATTAATAACATAAGTAATGAGCATGGCCTTCTGGGACACTTCATGGAACAACAGAGCCACCATTAACATTAAAATGTCTTTTCACCTGTGCATTTCATGCTACGACAAAGTCAAAATGTCCGCTGCGAGAAAAGTTGATTAACTCCACTTTGAGCTTGAATTGGGTGTTTATTATCTCAGCATCAGCATCATCCATTGTTTCAAGGTCTATGCTCGCTCTCCTCGTTCTCCTCACCCATGAGTGTGTGCGCGTGTGTGTGTGTGTGCGCGCGCGTGCTGCAGCAGAGAGGAAATCACGTGTCGCCTGGGTTGCTCACTTATCGGCTCTGCCATATGCTGTTTTATGTAAAAGCAGAGTCTTGTTGAGAGGCCTTATGTCCAATCTAATACAAGCAATAAACTGATAAAACTGCAGCGAATCACTTTTCTCCGAGACGGTACTTCAGCTTAACTTCAGCAAAATGTGAATAAACAACTTATAGATTTACTGCCAGCATCAGTGCAAGATATGCTTTACAGACGGTATCTTCACTGCCTGTAAAGCATCATGTCCTCGTGTACTCTGACCCCCCCCCCCTCCAACTGTTAGCACAGCATCATGTTTACAGAGAAAGCTGCAGGTGCATGTTGCTGTTCTGTCTGTCTACCTGTGTTCTCCCCGTGTAACTCCGCTCACTGTCTACCAATCATTTCAGCTGTTTTCTGCCATTGTGTTATCTGGCTCCCCTGCCTCTCCTTTCTTTGTTTCTCTTTCCGTCTTCCTTAATTGTCGAGCTTCATTCTTTCATTATCAGCCATCTGTTTTAAGCGTGTCGCTCAATCAGATAAGCTTATAATGCTGTATAATGTTCTGACACAGCTTACAATGGAGCAGCTCGGCAGGCTCTGCCGTCTGTTGATCTGAAATGGCGCACGTGACATGACAAAAATATGAAAGCCGCAGTATATGTGACCCTCCTTTAAAGTAGGTATAATTCTGTTGAACCTTTTTACAATCTCACCTGGGAGGAAATTTCTGTCTGCCAACATTACTTTATTGCTTCCGTTAGGAAGACCTCTTTAGAGATGATTGCTCTGGCACGGATTCTGCGTTTGTATTAAACTTTCAAACTCAGACGGCTGGACAGTTTCCTGGGAAGCTTTCCAGGGCAGATGGAGCCGATCAGGACGTGTTCATGTCCATCAACTTTGGCAAATAAACATATGAGATACTTTTTGTGTTTTATGAAAGATTTCTATTGTAGTATATAATTTCCCCATGTTGTCATCATGACCTTGATTTACCACAGTTACCTACTATTAAAAAAATCTTTCCCCTTTATTTTCTATCACATTGTGTCCAAAATATTTTGCTATCAGAGCCAAAATGCTTCACCGCTTCAGCTACAAAACAGGTGACAGTGCAGATTCAAACCAATATTCATTGGTTACGATAAAAAAACAACAACCCTAATGATTACGTTTTTTCACTGTCATCATCATAGATTTGACTCGTTCGCTCTGCTGCAGCACACGTCGGGACGCTGCCCAAACAGAATGCTGACAAGGACCAAATCTTTCCCATCACACTCATTAAAGTAATTAACTCTGCATTCAGACGATGAAAAAGGTGGTGCAACTCTGCTGTGAGGCATAGCTGGTTTCAGAAAAATTTGTAGATGACTGGTGATTCTGTTGCACTCAGCCTTTTTGGTATAAGGCTACAAATTCTGCAGGCATCATAAATATAAATTCAATTCTTTAGCTTTAAGTTGAATAAATAATTCATCACGTTATTATTTTTTATTGCAGTAATTAATTGCACCATGTCCTCTGAGAGAAATGCAAGAAATCACATTTAGCAGTGCACATAACGACCACAAGCCTTTTCTGTTATTCCTTTCTTGTCCTTGAGACTTGATCCAAGGCACTTTGGGGCACACCAAAACAAACCAACACCCAGACCTTTTCTCTCATAGCTTAGTTTTAAAACCCAACATATGTTGTGTGGACAGAAAACAACCACTGAAGCCATTTATCCTGTTGGTGACAATCTTGGCAATCCTGCAACATCACCGGGAAATAAATGTGTTGTTCCACATAAGTTTGTCCTGTAGTGTTCTGTGTAAGTGCAAACAATGTTTGAGTGAAATATTTTCAAATGCGTGACACACTGACTTATTGCATGGCCTCTGCTTGTAACCCTGCATTTACTGAGAAGGATAAAAAGACAGACAACTATAGGCACTAATCTGCCGATGTAGCCTCTATGACTCGATGTGTATACAATTAATTCATTTCACAGGAGAAGAAGACAGAAACTATGGAGTGATGACAAAACATTGAATCTATGACTTTGATCAAATTTATCTTTGTAACTTGCCATCTTTCCTTCTCCTTTCCTTTTCAGGCTACCTTTGACAGTTCTGAGGCTAATACAATAAAATAATTGCCATTGTCATATCAGTAGTAGTAGCTGCTAACTTTGCCCATTATTTTGAGCAAGGGAAGATTACACAAGTTCACAAGTTGATTATTAAAATGAAATCATTTTTAACTTTGGCCAAAGCTAACGTTGGCCTCAAAGTAAGGCATTAGTTGGTCTTTTATCCTTAGCCATCATAAGATTAATGATAGGACAAAATCATCATCATCAGTAGTTACTACTTGTCGTAACTAACTCAGAAACGCTCTCTACTAATGTACTTAGTAACATTAAATGCTATTGGTGACTATCAAAACGCTTTGTGTTACGCTTATAAATGTATGCAGTGTTAATGATAATATATTATCAGTTAACTGTCCATCACAAAGCTAAAGTTAATGTGAAACAAGTCAGAAACAACAGCTGTGAAAAAAAGCGAACACATGGCTAATATTCACCTTAAATGATACAATTATTTCATGAGCTGCTAACTTTGGCTGATGACATGTCAGTATTATTACTTACTTACTGGGTTACTTGGATTGCATTTACAAATCTCACCTTGAAATTGTGCATCATGCTGCATGTCACTTGCTCGAATCAATCCGCTTTTAGCCACTATTGGATCAGACATTAGACCTTTTTCATTAAAGACATTTGAACATATCACAGTCAGAATGCGAAATGGAACTGAATTCCATTTAAATGCTTCAGTTTGAAGGTCCCGGTATTATGCCTGCTAGGTCACGGTCACACTGTCATGCTCGGAAGAAATGTCCATGACACAACGGATATAAAAGTATTTCTCTCTGTCATTTTGCAGACTTACCATGAGGTAACAAAAAAGAGAGACCTCAACTAATAACTTCCTTCACTGACAGCTTCATTTGAATTCATTTCACAGTTCAAAAAATAGAAGAGACTTTTTCTGTGGGAGCAATATATTGGCTTAATTTCCTATTGAGGGAAGGAGAAATGACTTCCTCATCTGACTCCTCTTTTCTGAGAAATAGATGGAGATGATACACGTTAATTGAATTTAACCAATTGTTATTTATGAAGCAGGTGAGATGTGCAAAATGAGAATAGACACAGCATCGTATTCCCATCCATGCTTTCGTTGCTACAAGTGGAACCAGATCACTGAGTTCTTCATCCATACATTTGTTTGCAGCAGTGCTAATATGCTGCAGATAATAAAAACCTGTATTAAGATTTTTATTATTATTATTATTTTTATGTTTTTGCATCTGTAAAGGTTTCGTGTTTTCATTATACAGCATGAAAACGAGCAAACAATTGCATTGCCATTATTCCATTATTTAAAGTATTGTATATGAAACACAGGTAATGGGACAAAACAGTGGTATGGCCCTTTAACTACTCAATGGGAGGAGCAAAAATAGCCATTAGTACCTCTTTCCTGACTTGTTTGGAGAGAAGAGGTGAAGTCAAAGGAAGGGCAGACACCCTGGAAGGAGGTAAATGACAAGAACAGTCTCCTCTGTTGCTAACCTCTGGACTTGGGCAGTGAAAGTGCTGAGTGTGGTCTACCGCGCCTATCAATCATTCAATCAGCCATTCACAGTTGACCAATAGGGTTTCCCTGCCTGTTGCTTGGAGTGAAGTGGACTGCTGGCACGTTGCTCATTTTAATCTCCTTAAGTATTCGCCCCCACACCCGCGTCAATGAGTCAGTCTGTCAAAGTGATCGATTCCGGTGTTGCAGGTTTCCTGAGCAGCCAGGACTCACTGCTGGAGCAGGAAACGGTGCACTGGATGAGAAACTGGACGTTGGATTCCACAATTTATCAGCCACTTCATGATAGCAGATTGAAAAGAGACTGCTTGGACTCTTGCCATTACAGTCTGGGACTGTAGAAATGACAAATGCTGGCTGTTACTTTATAGCCTCCCAGGGGCAATTTCAAGTTTCCATTGCCTACTCTGGTCAGCCAAGAGTCAACAGGCATTTACCTTGTTTAAAGCCCAGGGGCCAAAATAATGAGAATAATTAGATTGACCAGTCAAAGTGAGGCTACTCATTTAATAAGGTGACCTTTTGTAACTCCTGCACAATCCACTTAGAACCAGAGGTATCTCTTAATTTGCTGACTCTATAACATCAGATTATTATTTTGCATTAAAACATCACAGCAATATCTATTCACAAAAACAATGTCTGAGTTATGATGAATAAAAAAGCTAAAGATTTACATAGATTAACTTCTCGCTGTGAGAGTTTAAAGGAGAAATATGTAACCCTGACAGCACTGAGAATGGTCTTCCCATCACCCCCTGCTCTTCAGACTCAAAGTTCAAATGGGTTGTCAGATTGACAACGCTGAACCCTGACAAGCGCAAGACAAGCGCAACTTGGTTTATTTCATGTACCATAAGCTTCTAAGTCTGAGTCTGCCTTCAGTCTGAGCTGCAAAATAATGACACCAAGAACCAAGTTTCCTTGGCTTGTGTCCGTTTGTTTGAGAGAGAGAGGAGAGGATGGGGACACTGGCAGTCAGAAATCCAGTGAATCAGAGAAATAAAACATTATTTTCTGCTTGTTCCATAGCAGTTCAGCACAAATGAACACTCACTCCTCTAGAATTCTAGAGAATAAAAACATCTCAAACTTGCCCTTACAACAAAAGTGTGGTAGTAGTGTTTTTGGCAACTTACTGACTCTACTCTCCACTCAACAGACTCTTCTTGTCCAAAACAGGCCAGTCTCTGACAGTAAGAGCCTACGTCCCACTTTTTACTGACAGCGGCTGTGTGGCATGATTTTGAGCAAAACAAACTGTGTCTTTGTAGCTTTCTGTGGCGTGTTGTAGGGTCAGGGTCTCTCTCACAGAATCTTACAACATCCATCAGATATAAAAGATCGGAACAATCATGGTAAAGATAATTTTTGATTTACAAGCGGAAACTTGCTGAAAGAAATCACAGGTCTTAATACAAAATGATTTAATACAAACGTTCATGTCTTCAATTTTTGTGTTTTGATTCACTGGCCATGATTTTGAAATTAAATATAGAACAGGTCCTATGGGGTCTACAGGGAATCCTTGTGGGCTCTAAGCTGTCTCCTTGCATCTCCAGTATTTACCTGTGTTTTTCTACATTCATGGCTGTAAAAGGAGGAAAAACACTATGAACCAGACACCCTGACAACTAAACAAACCAACCTGTCCTAATCTAAGAAGGTGACTCAAGGAGGCGAAGCAGGGCAAAACTGTAGCTGTGGCAAAGATCTAGAATACGGGCTGGTATGACGATAGAGACAAACACACTGGCACAAGACAAGGGACACGTAGACTATTTAAACACATGGAAGGAAGGCAGCACCAGGTACACACAATCTGTCATTAGGGACAGGTGACAGACAGACAGGTGACACACGGATGGGCGAGTGACCTGAAACGAGAGGAGAGTTACTTTTCAAAATAAGACAGGAAATAACGAGACAAAAACATCCAGTGGGTATGAACGCACAGGTCAAAACACAAACAGACGTTGCAGACTGGAATGCGAATTTCAGAAGGAGAACATAGCATTGTAGCACTGTAGCATTGTTGTCAAGAACCCAATTTACCGTGCGTTGTGATATAGCATGGTCATTTTCAGATTTAATGCAGTAAATATCTTACATATTGTTCCTTTAAAGTTGTGAGAATCAGTGTGGATATATTAACTTCTATGTTAGAGAATTATTCCGCTCAGAAAACAACTGTACGCTACCTTCCCAGCACCAAACAGCTGACATAGTTAGCCACCAGCTGGTAGTGGAGAATGTAGCAGCTAAAGAGCAAAATATTCCCCGCAGGAGTCGGTGGTCAGAACTCCATATTAATGTTCATGATGCCATATATCTGCTGAATGTGTAAATAAACAACTGTTTTCAATATTAACTCAGGTGATATGTCGGTGCGTTTACAGCTTGTTTCTGCTGCCCTCAAGTGGGCAAAAAACATTTTTTGAGGGGTGAAATCTCTGAAGCAAGTTGACCTTTGGGAATGGGACAGTATGAACAGAATCTAAGCACAAAGAACAAGAATGAGCATCCATTATCAAATGTCGAAGTCATCTGCTGTAATCCACAGATCTTTCTGTCAAACAGCAACAGACTGGGAATGAAAAATGGACCTGGACTTTTGACTCACATCAGTGCCCTGCCAAAACTATCTGCATGACTGTTTTAGTGATTTATGTGCTTTTAAAGTGCAAATCTGAAACATTTTATAAACCTTGCACATAGAACACTCATAGCAGAAATGGTGGAGCACCTATAGACACGTCTGTGGTTCCTTAAGTGATGATAATCTAACAAACATTTCTCAATAGCTCTCAGTAACACAGAGTGAGCAGTTATTTTATGACCGTGCTGGTAGAAAGCCAATATCTGACAAAGTTTGGCACACGGCTGGGTTGTCCCTGGGGAGTGCTCGCTTGCTTTTTGAATTGCTTTGAATGAATTTGGCTTTGTTACATTGAAGTGCCTCTTTAACTCTGTAATTTCTTGTTGTTTCTCTCTCTCCTCGAGATTTTCAGGATGATGTTCGTGGCGATTTTCTGTTCAGCTGCCAATTCATTATCAGGCCTCTAGTGAAAAAGAAAATGCTTTCAGTGAGTTGGACACATTTTTAATACTAAAAATCAGGTTTACCTCATTTTCTTTTTTAAAAATACATCGTTCTGTTCAGTTGTTCTGTTATATAATATGGAAAACTTCTTATTAAAATTTCTTTAACTCTGGTTTCTGTTTACAAGTGTGTGTATTATGTTATAATGAGGTGTTATGTATCGTGAGTGTTGTCATAGGCTCTATGATGCTGTATTTTTGTACTGTATGTGTTTTCCTGTGTTGTTTCTTCTTGATTTTGGGATGCTGCGTACATGTGGAACACCTTCAAGTGCAGCCATGTTTACTGTTATCCAGAAAAGAGTCCATTTCTGCAACAGTGATATTTTTTGCGTGTGTACTGTGTACTTTTTGTTCCTGGTGCAACCCTCTTAAAAGTTGTTAAAAAACACGTGTCACATGACACAAGGTCATGAACATTTTAAGCTCTAGACAAACAAAAAGTGTGACTAAAAGAGGAAAAAATGGTCGTCTGTGCAGTGGTAAAATTCAGACTAATAGCATTATTTAAAAGCTCATAGAAGCTTAGGGGAGAACTGTTTCTCTCTGTCTTCTGGAGCTGCAGCATCGCTTTGTCTCTTTCCTCTCCGGTGATAGAGATACTCGTATACATGAAGTTAGCTGCCAAAGTTTATTCATCTCTATAAAGGCTGGCCTCAGAGGGAGACACTTGGCACTGGAACAGAGCGTGGACTTTTCCCAGCGGCAGAGGGTGGGACACACTGCATGGAGGCTGTTATCTGACTGACTTTGTTGTTTTTGTTGCATGGGACGGATGTAATACCCTTCTTCTCACTTTGTTCTTTGCAAACTCTCCATTCCTCTTGAAAATGGTTTTGTTACTGTTAAATATTTGGTCTTAATGTTGTTTCGTTCTGTCTTTGCTGCCGCTCTGATACTGATGCTGAGCGTTCAAATAAGACATGGTGAAGGTGACAGACCATGTTTGAATTTGGAGAACTCACTGGAGACACACTTGGACAACACAGATGAAGTAATCTCAGCTATGAAAGTAAGATGTTGTGTTGATGTTTGTCTTTGTATCTAGTTATCTGGCTTTTTCTCTACCCTGTTACTTTAATTACCCACTGGAGTTGGAAACAAACACAGTGGCAGACAAGCCCAGATCAAGAACAAGGAACCTGAGGGCAAAAATGACCTGTGGGCACACATTGGCCACAAGTTTGTGGTTAAACACAAATTGATTTTGGATATGTGGACCATATCAATTTTGACACAGGAAGGGATGCAGTTACCTCTGTTTGCACAGAGGTTATGTCAGTAATAGTGGAAGGGAAGCTAATAGTTTGTCTAGCACTAGGACCCAGGCAAAGAGTCTATAAAAAGGGGAAGGACTTAGCTCACCTGGGCCTTTCTTCCTGCACTGAGGCACACCTGGAGCAGCTGGGGCTTTTGTTTGGGGGGGGGGGGGGGGGGGGTTTCATGTGAACTGATGGTTTAGTCATTATTTACCTATTTGATTTTCTGACAATTTCACTAGCCTCCCTGACTGCAGTCCAGTGTTTATTTTTAAAATTTATTTTATGTTTGATTTGATTTATGTATTAACCACATGGTTTGTGCTACATAGTTGAGTAGAGACAAATAGTTTATTTTAACATGGTAATTAAAATGTATATTTTGGTGCAGCAGTCTCAGATGTATTCGGTTTATTCTGGGTCTTGTACACTGAGTAACACTGTCTCACATGCAATCACGTGTGCTGTTTTGTTAGACTAGTTTAGATTTTAGATGTTGATGATTCTAGATTAGATGTTTATGCAACACAAGACATTTAGCATTCTCCATCCAGGATTGGTTAATATAGCATCAAGACAAATTGCAGGTAGATAAACACAGAAATTACAGCTGAAGAGATGAATTGAGACCTCTTTGCCCGGATGATAATCCAGCCTTGGTGACAGGTGATGCCAGTTTCTTCCATTAAGTGAGTGCAGTGATTTATAAAGAAATGAGGAAAACATGCAGGTAGTAATCAAAATGTTAAATGTCTTCTCCACCTGGGTCCAGACAACTGGCAGTATAAAGGTCCAGACCTGCAGACTGCAGCAATGAGCACTTGTTTAATAGATCTTGTCTTAAATTTCTATCATCTTAATACAGCACGTTTTCTGAGTCAAATAAATGGATGTAAAAACCCTGCTGAACCGAGTTAATTATGTCTCTGTGGAACATTTGGGAAATAATAATACTTATATATAACATCAATGTGCTTTTGACATTTTTTATTTCTTTCTATCTATTTTATATAACTCAGATTTCTTGTATAAGGCCAATCGCAGCCTGTCCAGATGTGGTCAGACTCAAATCAAACCTGGCCAATCAACGTTTCCCGTCGCATTAATGTGTACTACCAGGAGGGAAGTCACTGTGAATGGATAGTGAGCACCCAGCAGGTGTGTAACACCATGGAGTGTTCTTGGACACGTGACGCGCCGGTGCAGTCGATCCTGACGCCTCGGCGCGTTCACGTCAGTCCTCATGCCTTTCTTTAAGTGAGAAAGTGGCACGTGAACGCGCGCGCTCACTGTAACTCCCTCCTCCTCTCTTCACCTCTCATCTTCTCAGCATCAGCAGCGCACCGACAGCCAGAGAGCGCATGCTCGCGCCTGTGGTTGCGCACTTCAACACTTCACATAACTGTAAATTCAATCATGGGAACATTTTTTTGGTCAGAACTATAGGTAAACATAGATGGATATTGATTTCCACATTTCTGGGAAATAACATTTATTGTTATTTTGTCTTAACATCTGTTTATGTCCTGGCTAATGGGTAATTTAGTTGAACTTATTGCTACATTCAGGGACGAGGAGCCAAAACACAGTTTATGATAGCATAAATCAGAATGTGTTGAATTCATAGCAGGCATTACAGTAAATAAAACCAATATAAACAGAGCTAATGTTCAGGGATAAAACAATCTGAATACCTCCCCGAGAACTCTAATTGAATTTTCTGTCTGTGTTTGTTGTTCTTATGATGGCCGCCAGCCGGAGGTCAGCCTGTGCATTTCTTTTCATTCATCTCCACATTGCTCCTTGTAGCCAAGTCTTGCTGCTGCGACCCATTTTGCCCCCCCCCCCAGGCTTCATTTAACTCTGATCTGATCTAATGTAATCTCGCTTTCTCTCGCCTCTCACGCTTTTTTTATCCCTCCCTCCTCCTCCTCCTCCTCCTCCTCACCGTGGCCGCGCGGCGCGCTCCCGTCATCACGTCAGGAGGCAGCAGCCCACTGGTGCTGAAGCTGACGAGGATGATGATGATGATGATGGCGGTGATGGAGGAGCAACGCTGAGTTCTCTCTCCCGGTTTTTTTCTCTCCCCCCTTTTTTCCCATTCATTCTCTTTGATTGTTGACAAGAGAAAACACAGCGATATAAAGGCAACACCGCCGATTTGACCTGATACCTTTCTCCACCTCCCTCCCGTCTCCTGAGCCGAGACCGAGATGGGGAACGAAGCGAGCATGGAGGGCGGCGGGCAGCCCGGTGAACCGGGAGCCGCCGGGATGATGGGGTCGGTCATGCCCGGAGGAACCGGAACAGGACCGGGTGTAGGACAGCACATGAAGCCGGTCAACGGAGCCGCTGCTGGGGGAGGAATGGGAGTCGGAGGCCCGGGGATGGGAATGACGAGGTAGGAGAAGTAGTAGTGGTGGAGGTGTTTTCGGGTAAACGGGGCTGGGTGAAGTGCTCTGGGTATACTATGTGTCCCAGAGTGTGTGTTAACACGGAAACGGTTGATGGATGACACGAGACCAGATGTTGTTTGGGTCAGATTTCTACATGGACGGGATTAACAGGCTGTTACAAAGTGTGTCCTTCCTCTAAGGAGCGAATCTGATGGTGTTATTAACAGGAGAGGAGTGACATCCACGCAGCGTCCGTCTCTGGATGCGGGGATGAGAAGGAGCTGTCCGCGGTGCTGAGGACGTACAGCTCGGTTTGACATTGCATGATAAGGTGGCTTACAACCAGCCTGTGCTCCGCGTAACGACTGCTGCTGCTGCTGCGTGGTTTTTATTCCGCGGTGTCATGTGCTGTCATAGTATTTCCTCCTTCCTTCTGCTCGGGTTGTGCTTTGGCGTAGTGTGTCGTACGGGACGTGTCTTTAAAGAACAAAACACACACACACACGCGCGCGCGCGCAACCGAGCCATCGTTATTTTCTCGTTCATGAAACCATTTCATTTTTTGTGGTTTGTGTTGGAGATTTGATGCAGCTGAAGCACCTAAATACACGAGCTTGTTTCCGCATGGATGAGTAGATGGGTGCTGTGTGTGTGTGTGTGTGTGTGTGTGTGTCTTAGTAGGGGCTTGCCTGGCGATGTAGGCGTGTGTTTCATGGTGTGTGTAGTACTGGTACTATAAGCAACGCCAATGTTTCCCGTTAATGACGTAAAGGCGTCTGACAGACAGATGGTGCTTACATACCGAACCGTGTCGAACCAAATCGAAGCCCACTACTCTGTCATATACATAAGAACCACATCATGTTATGGCAGGTGTCATTCGATCTGTGAAAACCTGCTATTTTGTACTCATTAGTACCCTAACACCCACATTTTGAGGACCTCAGGGTGGATAATGGCAGCAAAATCTACATCTTATCTCTCTTTACAATACTGATATGATCAATGCGCAGCATCTCCCATCTGGATGGAGAAAAAAGGCCATAAAATAACCATAACATGCAAAATATCAGATAGAACATAGCACTATTTAGCATATACCTAAATCATATTTTTTTTCCCAATTCATTTTTCTTTTTATATATAAAGCACCAAATTATTCAACAATTCCCACCATGAGCAAGCACGTGGTGACAGTGGCAAGGAAAAACTTTTAAGAGGCAGAAACCTCGAACAGGACCCAGCAACATGACTGGATCTCATGGTGAATTCATGCTTGTTTTTGATGTCCATATGAATGAAAAATCCCTGATTTGTTTTGTTTTTCTGATCAGTATGTGCAACCTAGTTCTTGTCAGCATTTTTCAAGGGCAGCTGTATGAAATTTAGACTTTGCATTCAAATACCTTGGTTAGATTACACACTACACTGCACCATGCAGTGACATAACCAAAGACCATGACATGCTCTGTGTCCTAACAGAACCTATCACGGCACAATAGGTACAGTTGACACACATCCCACTGCTGCCTAGTTCCCATACAGCACTGCACCTGCAGCTCCACGCTGTCTTTTATTTCGGCTCAGCTAATGCAGATACTAAACACACTGTACATGTCAAGGGGTCCCAACTTACTGTCCCACCTCATCCATGAAAAGCCTCCTGCAGCCAGGCTGCTGTACAGAGACCTAATCAGGTGGGGTTTTGTAGAAATAATACCGAGTTGTAATGAGTAGGGCTACAGCTGGCCTACACACACCAGTGTGTGTGTGTGTGTGTGCGTACAGGTTATATTTAGGACACATCCTGGGTTTGATTCATGCCTCTGCAGGAGAGAAGAACAGAGAGGCACAAGCCTATCCATCATTATGTAACACGAGACTCAGAGAGCAGATGACAGCTTCAGCTCGCTTCTGATGAACGACAACAGAGCTGAACATGCTCTGATGCATTATCTCTGCTTCTGGGATTCAGGTTGACGTCGTCTTCGTCTTCTTTGTTGCTTCCATAACCAAAATCACCACCCACATTTCAAATTCACTCTGAATAAAAGGCGAGGGGCTTTTTGCAGCGTGCACCGCCTCACATTAAGTATTTATAACGGCGTAATACAAGGCCATGTGAACAGATTGAATCACGTGCAGAGCGTGTTTGCTCGCCCCCCGCCCCTCTCTTACTCTAACACACTCCCTCCCTCCCTCTCTGCCTGCTCCTATCACTCTCTCTCCCGCTCTGTCGCTCCCCATCTCCTCTGCATGCTTTGCCTCTCTCTGCTTCTTCTCTCTCTCCCCCTTTCCCCCACTCTGTCTCCATATAGGAGAGAGGATGTTGTTCTCTCTTGTCCCCTCTCCCTTAAGTGTCTCTTTCTTCCCATCCCTCTCATTGCTTCTTGTCTTTCTCTCTGTCTCGGAACATTCCCATGCTTGCAAATTCTTCCCTCTGTCTTTTTCTGCGCCTTCTCTCTCTTCCTCTATATTTGCACACCACCCGGTTATTATTTGTGCTATTCGCGATGACAATGTAAAGCAGCAAATGTGGTATGTTTTCTTTAAAAGATGAGGCTGACAGCATTCATGTTTTTCTTATTGTCAACAGAACCAAATAGAAACATGAAAACCAATAATGTGTCTCCTGGTTCTTTCTTTTTGCATGTGCGGCTCTCAGTCCCAAACCCATTGATTCCCTTTGAACATGTAAGCCTCTTTTTGGATGAATACAAATTTCATGTTCTTTATTTTCTTTAAGGCAGCAAAGAGACACTGTATGTAAGATTAACTCAAAATAAATATTTGTCAATGCCCTCTAAAATTAGACAGAGGCGTTCATCGTCTGTGCCTTTCAAAACGGTGACGCGTCATTGTTGGTGAATAAATATGTCTTGTGATGTGACAGCGCATATGGTTAAAGGATCAGTGTGAAGGATTTAGTGGCATCTAGTGGTGTAGTTGCTGATTCTCCTCAGGAAGGAGGTGAATTTTTCATTGATGTCTCTCCTTCCTAAGGTGAAGGCAAAACTATACCGTCTGATGCCTATCTAGAGTCTAGTTTGTTCATTCTGGGCTACTGTAGAAACAGAATGATTCCTAATTCCAGGTGATTGTGCACTAATGAAAACATAGATATGAATATTATAATCCATTTCTGACATATTCTGTAAATAAAGCCCCCTAAATCTGATACACTGCACCTTTAAAATGTAATTAAGTTTAACACAAATTGGTTCGCTTCAAGACATCATGCTCTAAAAAAGTTAAAGGGACCTGCATCGTCACAGTCACAATTATAAAATGCGGTAACTTGAAATCTGATTATTTTTTTATGTCTGTTGCTCTCTGCTGCTCTATAATAAAATCATCTGACTTCCTGCTTTGCTCCTGTCATAATTAAAAGCTAATAATTAAAGGCTTTGTCACTTGAATGCAAACATGTGTCACGGCTAATGTTGTCACTCTTCTTGAGAGCGCAGTCTCCGCTGTACATTTGCTCTTTCTGTGAAAAACCCTCCCCCTCTATCTTGCTCTCTTGCCTTCCCACCCCCTTTTCAGCCAATAACCAGCAGCCTATAAATGGCTCTGCCTTTACGATGAGATACAACCTCAGTGCTATACAGGGTATGTGAGTACAGATATAGTACAGTGCGGCGAGATACTGAGAGTAAGGAGAAAGGGGAAGATAATGAGAGCAAGTGCTGGAGAAGGAGGAGTATAGAAGCTCATATGTAACTGGCTATACAATGGGATAAAACCTAAAGGGATAAGGAAGGGGGAAGGGAGTGATGGGGGAGTAATAAATCAAAAGGTGCATGAAACTGTTAGCTCTGGGCAGGGGTCATCCAGGAACAAGCAGCAACATAAGCAAAAAAACATTATATCACCAGGGAAATGGTTAAATCAAATGTACTTAATATATACATATATACCTAATGTGAAACAACAAAGATTCACATCAGACTACATTTTTCATAGATTTCTCATATCTCTCATATATCTCTTCGTGCATATCAATAATTGGTTCAGTCAGTTTCGGCACACTAGTTGTAGCTCAGCTCCATCCTCAGTGCAGCGCAGTATCCCTATGAATTACATTTGTATTGAGCGATTCAATGCATAAAGAATACTAGAAGCAGCATGTCCTTTATCTGGCAAAGTCAAAAGTCATTCAGCATTCAGCCCGACTTGAGTCTGAATAAACAGCCGCATCATTCATTTGAAAGGCCAGTCAGACCCTGCATTGTTTTTTTCAGCCTCAAAGATCACTGAGGTTGTGGAGTTTAGGGTGGCGTCCCACCTTGAGTTCCCCTCCTATCTCAGACACGCCATTCATATTTTGTTTTTTATTAATGGTAACCATAATTTTCTCTGTGTTTTTGTTGGCTAATGGAGTGACTAACCATAGTTTATTTGCCGTAATCGCAATCTTTCTCTACCCATAACTTTATGGTAGTTGCCTTGTGCAGACATTGCAGAAAGCAAAGTTTAAGAAATGTGCTCTAGTCTAAATGATTTGCATCTTCCAAAAGGACCAAACTACTTTAAGAAGTTAAGAGTTCTCCACAGATTTAGCCTCACATATATAACTTGGATGGGGTGTTGTTTAGCTCTGTCATGTCATATAAGGCTTAATCCTTGCTCCGGAAGCCCAGGGTTCAAATGCGACCTGTGGCTCTTTCCTGTATGTCATTCCCCATCTCTGTCCCCACATTTCCTGTCACTCTTCAGCTGTTTCTGTACAATAAAAGCAAAAAAAAAAAAAAAGCCAAAAATCTATAATATCTTTAAAAAAACATATATAGCATGGATGGATCTGAAGTCGAGTAGGTAATCCACTAATCGGATGATTGGCGGTTTGATCCCCGGTTCCCCAAATTGGGTGTGTGCTGTGCCTTCGGTGTGTGAATGGTTAGCTCCCAAAAACTGATGAGCATGCCATCAGTGCCATCAGTGTGTGAATGTGTGTGTGAATGGGTGAATGAGATATGTAGTGTCAGAAGACTAGAAAGGTCGGAGGACTTCCTCTGTAAGATCTGATCATTTCTATAGAAATTGGAATGGCTGTAGTTTCATAGCCACAAGCTTCACTCTGCTTCTGCTTTTTCCCACTTGACAACAGTTAGTATTCTTACAGTCAGAAGAGGTCAACAAAATGTAACAGTGGATGTCTGTTTTTCTGGATGCCTCGCATCATAAATGCTTTATTTCTAATTTGTTGTCATTGCTTTGGTTTAATGCATTTTGCATGCCAGAGTTTTTTCTGTCTTCTTGTGCTTGCGGGGTAATTTAATCAAAACCAGGCAAATAAAGTGCATTCGAAACTGAGAAGAATTGAAAATAGAGAGAGAAGTGGAAGCTGGAAGAGGCAAAGAGTTCACAGAGGAAGTACACATGGAGGGAATTTGATGTACAGATGGAGCCTCACTTACAGCCAAAGAAAGTGAGTGATAGTGAAGGAGAGTGCACAGATGTATAAAGAACAAAAAAATACAAAATAAACAGAGAAATCAAGAAACGCAGTGAGAATGTGAGGTGGAAAGTGGCGAGAGAATGATGGGGGGGCAACATCCAGATGGCTAAAGAATAAAAAAGCTAAGAAGAAGTGAGAGAGCTTTGTAAAGAGAAAGAAAGAAAGAGGAAGAGAGAGAGAGACAGACAGACAGAAAGACAGACAGACAGACAGACAGACAGACAGACAGACCCAGGAGCAGACCTTTCGCTTGCTGTGGCATCACGTGTCCACTTCACACCTGACTCAACTCACACTTTGCAGGCATTTTTGTCACATACAGGCCAGGCTGCATATACATTTGTGTGTGTATATGTGTGTGTGTGTATTTGTTCTGCATGACTACTTCCCTGTTTTGTGTATGTGATCAGTAACTGTGAAGAGCTGCGCAATGACTTGCGACCTTCGGCAGCCATTGCAATTTTTTCTCTACACACACACTTATCAAGCTGTGTGTAAGCAAAGAGAGAGACTCCTACTTGTGTAGGAGAGTGTGAATATGTGACTGAGAGAAAGAGTGTGAACACTGAGTTTCTTGTTGAATTTTAGATTTCTCTGACATGCTACACACCAACACAGACCAATTTTCACTTTCCAGAGAAGCGCGCACATATGCGTGCGTGTTTTTGAGTGTGACTTTTTTCACCTCTTGCAGAAAAGCAGCAGCCTGTCACTGCTGTGTTCAGTGTGAATGTACAGGGCAACAGAGTTTGTTATCGAGGCTTTTTGCTGACAGTCCTGCTCAGATTGATGTGATTTTTTTTTTTCACATCAGCAGAGGAACAAACGCTGATACAGTTCACTTTCTGATGTGCTGATTGGGTTGATTTCAGGCCGTCGTTTAGCCTTTTGTTGCTGAAATCGATGGTGAGGTATAAAATTATTGGGTGTGATGCTGGGTAAATATAGACCATTTCAATCTGAACGGATGCATTGTTAGGGACATACGGTTTACACTGTAACTGTGGATGTTTGCTTGCGTTGCTCTGTTCTATTTTTATCCAGAATCTGAGCTTTGCTTCTTAACTCACAAATGCCGCAAAAACCTTTGTTGCAACAGAATCTGTTCCAGTGGCACAATACAACCAAAACTCACAGAACTGGAACATTGACGCTGTCAAACTGTTTTTTCAATACAGTGACAACCAGCCCTGAAATATTTATAGCTTTATAAATTTACTACGGTTATGGTTAGCAAACAGTTGCCCTGTATTTACACCTCCAGCAGAAACGGAAAAATAATATCATCATAATATTATTGCTTTGTGTCCACCTGATGAATCTCAGCCCAATATTCAATATTTATCAGCTATCAGAGAATCATGGAAAACAGCTGCCTGCTGCTGGATAAAAAGTTGAATTGAAATGGAGACTAAATCACACTGTACAGTAAATGTCCCATTAGACCAAAACAAGGAGCTAAAAGAAGATACATTTTTTGTAGAGCTGCACAGTTGAACGTTAACACACACCAAACCTTTTCATGTAACACATCATGCTCAGGATGGCCTCAGCGTGTCATTGAGCAACGCTTTAGGACCGCCCACAAAATCCTGGGCTGAAAACTGGTGAAAAACCGTTTTAACCTCTCCACATTAACTCCACATTTCAGTAATAAATTGTTCAAAGTCTTTTCACATGTTTTCAGAAACAATTTTTTTTATTAGGGACCCTTTTGAAAACTGTCCTTAATTTTTTTAAGGACGCTCCAACATCTTGAGTTTTGGCTGATTTGAAGGCCCAGTGTCTAATATTTCCACAATATTGCAGAAAGCCATAGTTTCTCCTTCACTCTACTTAGGAAAGGGTGACATGAAAGGGTTGTAGTAATTAATTTCAACACTGTATGCTACAAAACCCTAACACTGGTTGATTAAGTCACAATTATGACATTTGTTTTGGAGAAATCAACTCCAAAAAACAAGCAACATATACAAACATTGACTAATGAATTTGAACTTTGTCATCTCTTACATTAATGGTTGTTCGGCCGGTAAATCTGACTTTTCAAATATTCATGAGTGTCCATGAACGCACTAAAAGAGAAAGATTTCAGAGCAGTCTTTCATTTCGGCACAGCTTTTATTTATACAGCACTTTAAACACAACAGAGTTGATCGAAAGTGTGTTACAGTGCAGAGGGAAACAAAACAAATGGGAGGACAAGGAAAAAAAATCTAATATGTGGATGAAAATGCACAACGACACAACAAACTCCCACAGAGAGACAACAACCGTCTCAAGGTTCCTGAAGAAAACACAGCAGCAGGTTAGGTTTTGCTTTACTAACCAGAAAACTCAAGACAGCCCATTTTGTTTCATGCTCTCACTCTCTAATGTGATCTCATCACTCTAAATTATAGGTCAGTTCGGAACCCTGAAAGGCAGGACCAAGAACAAACTCTTGATCACCATCTTTAATCACTCAAACATTAACTGACCTCATCTTCAAAATGACCTCCAGAAGTTACACATGGACATGTTAGAGAGCGACTGTGTACGGAAATAAGAGGGAATGTGTTCCTGTCTGTGGGCGTGCGAGTGCAGGAGCTCGAAAAGTGAGATTGTTGCGAACTGTGTGTGTGTGTGTGTGTGTGTGTGTGTTGAATGTACGAGAGACAGACAGACAGAGGCTCTCTATATATTTACACGCCCTGTTATCAGGAGGCCGTGTTTGCGGGAGCCTCCAAATACTAAATGTGTTTGGGTGGCTGCATCGGGAGATAAGATGGCAATAAGCACAATATCACAGCCCAAGACAGTATTAGTTTTCAGCAAATAGATGCTGTCGCCGGAGCTTATGAGTGAAACCCAGAAATAGATTGAACAGAAAAGATACGGCTATCTGAGCAGGACGAGGGGTGAAATCTGTGGAATCACAGGCAAGACACTGGTGGATAATGGATTATCTGTTGGATTCCTTAAAGAGGTGATCGAAAACGGCAGAAACAACACTGCAGTCACAAAGTGAATATGTAGGAATTTGTCCTGATATACAGTATGTGGAGGGTGGGTGTATATTACAGTAGTGCAGTAGTCATTTCTGCTCAGTCTTCGTACTACAAACCTGAGGTGAAGCATGAGATCTGAGACTGAAGTAGACCTGTGAATTGCAGGCCACAATTTTGATTTGCTCAGTTAATCATACAGGTTTTTGCTGTGCAAACAATCAAATCTGTGTAGATGGGGTTAAGAATATCATCTTCTTTCATAGATTTGTTTGCTACCAAAAACTGCAGTTCCTCAAATGGCCACTTGAGGCTTGTCACAGTCAATCTCCATAAGGCCCTATATTACAATGTCTGGCGGGTGCTGTCACAGGTGGCCTGTTTGAGCAGCTAGGCGTCATTCAGCCCACCTTAGCTCTATCCATGCTCCACACACACGATCCATGTGTTTGCCTATTTTTAGATCAGCCGAAAGAGACAAGACTGCCAAGACGGAGGTGGCCAAAGCCACCACACTCTGAGATCCAAGTGGCTCTTGACGAACCTGTGGGTAATGTCACGGATACGATGCACACATCCATATGTGTTTGCTACCTGATGCTGCATCTGTGAGAAAAACAGAAAGAACTGAAAGTTGGTCACAAACTTGCAAAAGTAACAACTCAAACAAACAAACACAAAAAATTGTAACAAACCTAAAATTTTGACTTCCATGTCCACAGGAAGTGTTTGATACTGTATAATAAAAAAAGGCAACACATGTGTGCTTGATATTCCGCACTGTAAAATAATAAATGTGCAACAGATAAGTTATGACTTTGAAAGGATTTGAAAACTTTTGACATCGAATTTGAAGCAGTTTGCTTCTAGCGTTCAATACTGAAAAGTTTTGAGGTGGAATTTCACTTTCAAACCTATTTCTGGGCCCACAAGGTTAAGAAATTGATTATAATTGACTAGAAGACGGGTCTGTTTGTCTGAACAAGGCAAAAGTTCACAACATTTTGAATTTATTACAAGCTTTCAGCATTAAAGGTTAATAAGGTTTTGTTTTTTATAGCTCATATCACAGATGGGCTGGAACTTGCCACACCCTTGAAATCTCTGCGAATGAAGGATCAAAAGTCCAGATTACGGAGGCTTCCTGGTTTTGGCTGTCAGTCCCAGAGTGCTGTGTCCTCTTCCAGGGCTCAGCGGGGATTTGTAACAGACACCAGTGTAGTCGGTCCTGACCTCATGTAGTGAACAAAGTGCAGCCAGCACTGCAGGTTTCCACAATGATGTTTTCACACCTTAAACAGTATTAGTCGTGTGTCTACCACAGGGTCAAACAGGGCTTTTGAGGACTTAGACACAGTTAATCTAGCCTCCACTATGAGATCAAAAAGATCTTTCAAAACATAACTCCTTTTTATGTCAGGAAATAGTTTACTTAGTTCCTGTTTTCACTCAGGGCCAATACATCTGCCTTTTTTACACAACAGAGAAAACCTCTTCCATCCAGAGCTCACTGATTAGCTGTTCAAGGCCAGAAAAGGGCTATTCAAAGCTTAATCATCATTCATGTTCCTTAATAACCCCTCAAACCACATAATTAAGATTCTATCTCACCATCAGAGACCATTTGTTTGCTGGGCTATTGGCTGAAATAGACACTTTTACTTCTTACTTTTGATGTGTCTGGAATGAGAGTTAGGCTTTTGAGATCATGACACTTGCTCAGTTACGTCTTTTTCTGATCATATAAAAGATTTTTTTTTGAATGAACAAGCCCAAACTACACATGGAATTAAAGTCAGTTAAATGCTACAGACTACAAGCTAGATATCTTAAATACAAACTTCAAACACAAACACGCTCATTTATATTCTTGAATTTAGACATCTTCTAACATCCAAACCGCCAAATCTTTTTTTTTTGCATTCATATTATTTTTCTCCAATCTAAGGAGAGCAGCAGAATGAAAACAGAGGCCAACTGCATGCTTTCTGAACTATGGCTATAATTTCTGGTCAGTGTAAGCTGGGAAGCGAAACAAGTTTTTCCTCTTTCATTACAGCAGTCATGGAACAAATTATCATTATGAAACTTTACCTAAATATTTGAGGAATATCAAATGTTTTCCACTGTGTGCTAGTTTGATTCTAGTGGGACTAGAGGGAGAAATACTCCTGTACTCCATCGCCGTTCAACATACAGAAGAGAAACTTTTGAGAGGCACTAACTGTAAAACACAGAAGCTTTATATTGGTTCTTTTTTGACAGTGTAACTTTAATTTTACGTGAATTTCATAGCCACTGGTTTCACATGGAGCTTTTCACTGTCATGTGATCTAACTGTGGGTTGAGCTGTCCTCCCGCCCTGCCAAGAAATCATTTCTGGGCAAAGCTCTGGTATTGTGAACATCTGCAGGGTCAATAACCCCAACTGCACAGCTCTTCTGTCTCTGCCAGAAACCAACACGACAAGGGATGATTAATAAGCCAGCTCTGGTCAGAAAGGACTATCCAGACACAGAGACAAAGACTGACATACAGCAGCCTGCCCTGACATGTACCTGGCTTGGCTTGGATTGAAGATCCATGCGTGGAAACCGAAGCCACCACCACTAAATACTGAGCTAAACTAAAGCATTGAGCTGTTTTGCAGGAACAGTACGGGGATGATTGCTTTGCAGTGAGAAGTTATAAATAACATCACTCCTAAAATACATTCAGTGCACAATGACACATTCAAGAGAGGAACTGTCCTCAATCTATCTGGTTATGTCTGTAGTCTAGGTCAAGTAATATGTCTGCCAGACGACACAGTTTGTGTCTGAACCAGAATGTCTGGCCTCTATTTCACCCCTGTGTTGTAAAGATAACACTCATACTCAATGTTACACTTTACATAGCAGCAGAAACACAGTACAGGCCAGGTACCCACACAAGTTGGTAGTTGGATTTTAGTCAAAAACATGAATACAGATCTTAATTATACAAATCTAAGATCATTACAGGGCTTAATGAATGTAACTGGCTGATTCATTCATTTATCATTTACATATCATCATGTATAGACAGTTCAGTTGTACTTCCAATGATAGGTTCCTTCCTGACTATCTTCAGCATGCATCAACATTCAAATAGTTTCATTTACACATTTTTCGTAGTTTACCAGTTCTTCGTTTCAACGTGATCTATTCACCATTGAATTCTGACAGTGTAGTGATCACCCTGCTTTCAAATACTTATATAGTTTAATTACTTTTGGCCTTGGTTTTTGCTCTAAATGCTGGTCAAAGACCTTTTGATATTCTCAGAAAAACTATACTGCCATGCAATATCAGGAAAAATATCTGACTTCAGAAACACATATGATTATATTGATCCCTGGGGCATTTCTTTTATTTAGAGACTCAAGAATGTTAGACTGTAGTTGTAGTTGTAGATTGAAAGTGGCCACACTGTTAATTCTGCATAACTTTACACATTAATATAATTTCAACGGGTAAGTTAAATAAAAATTCAGTACAGTTGTCATGAAAGGGCAAATAAGCTATAGAGACGAGAACCGTAATTGTACCAAGCGTAGGTTACATTTCTACTCTGAAGTTGGAGACTTTAATATGGGGGCTATGGAAATTGGCTCGTTTTGTAGCCAGCCTCAAGTGGATGTTTGAGGAATTGCAATTTGTTGGGCTTCACTTCACAGTCACGGAGGCCGCTCAGTTAGACCTGAGATTATCGTTAATTGTCTCTCAGTTCTGATGTATACCATTAAGAAACTTGGCACCATGTACACAACAAAACAAATGTTTGCACTGTCCTGTACATTTTATATGACTTAACAGCTGCAATTTGAAAAACAACATACAGGTTAACATACATGTTAGAGACAGTAAATAGTGGCACCCAGCACTGCTGAAATGTATATTTCCATACAGTCATGATGCCTGTGGGTAAAAGGCCTCCACTGCCTGTTTGCTTGTTCAGTTGGGGATACATTTCCTCTGACTTTCATTTGTTTGTCAGAGAATATTATGCTGTGCTCTGCCATTTTTCCCCTGCTGCACTAGCGAAGGTCACGCCGTGTTTTCTCATTAAGTTGTCGCCACCTGACAGTAAATGTTACCTGTATTGATGCCGCGGCTGAATATGGTGCGTGTGCATGTACTGTACGTTTTAGGTGTGCGTGTTTGTTAAAGCTGAGAAGTACAGACACAGCACCACCTGGAACAGACCACAGCACCGCGCTGCTTGTGTGTGTATGTGTATCAACTCACTTTTCCTGCTGTATTGTGAAGCCTATTGATGAATGGGTGCTTTTGTGTAGTCAATAAATTCCAACCTTTTCTATTTGTTTGGTACAGAGCATTAAACCGATTTACTGCTCTCTCCTTTATCCTTCACTGCGGTTTGTTCAAAGATGGTGGATGAAAAACAATGGTTGCCCAATACAGAAAATCAGCAACAGTCTCTCATTTAGGATTCTATATCATCTTTGATTTTATGTGAGTAAAAGCTGGTGACGACACGCAGAATTTTATGATGTGTCAGAAAGATTTTTCGCTGACAAAGATGAGTAGAGTGGCGTTTTCCACAGTGTAAGTTTACATGCACTACTCCTCCTGCAGCCATTTGGACTCAGTGGGGGGGTTTGGCACAGTGAAGACACTCAAATGGGATGTTTCTGTTATCAGCATGAAATTAGGAAAAAATTGGATTTTTGAATGTAGGTCACGTTGGTTGATGTGTTCAAAGGTTTGTGAGCAGCTTCAGCGTCTCCACTTTTAGAAACATTTTAAATATGTCACTGCAATATAAAGATACAGTGTGCAGCCAACAGTTGCCTTAGACATTTTTTTATTTTGCTTGGCTGTATTCATTTTGATCCACAATAAAGTAAGTAGTACATTGAGCTGAAAATATAGAGACCATTGAGGGTAGAGGGCGTAATAGAAAAAGCAGAAGTAGGATGAGAAGAGAGGATTTCAGAGAGACATCACTGTTATTTGGGAGTCGGTCCAATGCAAAGTTTATAGTATGTCACAAAAAGACAAAGAGGATTGGCTTCCTGAGCAGGACAGTAGGTCTATATTTCTCCTCCTGGATGACAAATATTTTACAGCTTCCACAAGGTGAGAAATAACTCATTTAATGCTCTTTTCCCAAAATCTCTGTCAACTACTGAGTAAGTCAAAGTTGATACAGAGTCCCTAAATTCCAACCTATGTTCAAAAGTTCTCGGACATTGCAGTTTTGAAATTTTATTTAATGAAATCATCTGTGCTTTATCTGAGAGCGGGGTCAACAGTATTATTAACAGAGATGTGAACTACCAGAAGCAAACACCTGTTTGAACATGGATATATTGGTTTAATCATTTAAAAAAATGAACAGCTGTGTGAAATAAGAAGTCATAAAAAGAACAGAAGTCAAGGACTCCAAAGGAGCATTTTGGTTAAGGAGCGTACAATGACTGAGCTAAAAACTCAGTCCTGTTATGTGTGTTGTTATGTGTGTGCTGCTAACAGTGGGCCGGAACTAAAATTATAAAACACTCAGAAGCTTAAAACACTTTACCGGTGAGTTAGATAATTATAGTGTTGTGTTTTGTTCCTAATTGCAGCTAAAATTTGTCTGATTCTGGCTGGTGTTTTCACCATAGCAACAGTTGCTAAGGGCTGATTAGTACTGAAGTCCTCGTTCAGGCTGAAACTATGTAGAAAAAGTGATCATCTGAAACAGAAATACTGACAACATAACATGCTGTGTTCAGAATTTCATTACAGTTACTGTTACTAATATTTTTATGTTAACAAGGGTTCACACCCTAACTACTTGTATGCGAAAGGAGTGGCTTGTAGCCACACAGATCCAACTAAAGTTGTGCATGTTTGAGGAGGCCAAAAACATCCCTCTAAACAAATGATGATGTTGTTCTGCATCTGTATGTTTAAATTAATAGGCCGCAGTTTGTTCCCATCACAGTTCTCATCAGTTTAGAAGGTCATAATATGTCACAAAGCTTGTTTCTGCTGCCCCCAAATAGCCATAAAACCAGTTCATGCAGGTTTAAATGTAAGTTAAACTTAAACTAAACTTAAGCATAAGTAAATTCACAGAGGTGAACATTTCTGTAACCAACTCTTTCTCCCATTTTACATCTGTGTAACAGTAATGAGAGTAATGTAATAACAATGTTTATAAAATCTGAGCCATTTATATTTGCTGTGTGATATCTGATAGTCTGATGTTTTGATAGACTGACTTATTAGTCCAAGATTTTCCAAGAATATATTGTTCACCCGAAACTCTGGTATTACAAAAAACAAAAAGAGCTCCTAAGTGAAGGCCATGAATCAAGAACAATAAAAATGACAAGTGACAATGTGAAGCATGTTTCTGCTGTGAAGTGAGCAGCTGTCTGCGGGCCCTGCAGCTCTACTTAACTTTTGATACGACACCTCCATGTTTCTGAAGGCCTCGCTGAGCAGTCTGCCTACCCGTCTCTGATTCTGTTTGACAGTCTTGTATGACAGTTAATGAGCAGAATAAAGGGAGGAGTGAGAGGCAGAGTGTCGGCGGGTGAGAGGAAGAGACAGAGAGAGGGAGGTAAATCCAGCAGGATGTATCGTGGTTCAGCACTTCTGTTGGGTTGTGGCTCAACCAAGGACAGGCTGCGCATCCTCTCTGTCACACAGCAACCTCATAACTCCGGTCTCGCCCTTATTGATTTTTATTCTCCCTGTATTGAGAAGTGACAGGGTCCTCTGTGTGCTCACCGACTTTCTTGACCTTCAGGCCTCTGCAGCCCAATTAAAACCCAGGATCTCATTTCAGACATGGTTGATGCATTAAACCCAACACATGATCGATGTTTCACCACAGCCTTTAACCAACGAGTTTGATTACAAGTGAAATCAGCTCAGTGCTAAATTGTTCTTTGCCAGCTGTGAGCCTCTTGGCTAGTAATCTGATAAAATCAGATCAGCAGTAAATATTTCACGGCCACAACCTAAAGCCTAATGGCACCATTTTCCGGCTGGCAACAGTGTTTCCCATCTGTTTCTGTGAAGCAAGTTTTTTTTTTTTTCTAATTTAATCCACCAGCCTGTTAGGACTGTACTGCAGCCGTATAGGCAACTAACACTGGGAAAACACTTCATTAGAATCATTCAGAGGAAAAATAATAGATGTTGTGTGTTACTAATTTTACTGCAGACATCCAGTTAACAAGGCATATACAACTAATGTTATAAAATCTAATTAAGGAATACAGATAAGCACAGAAAAGATGGAGTCTAAAAATTTTTTGCACAAGAAACAAACATCTTAATTATGACAAAGTAAAAATACAAAAACACAATCTTCCACTATAACAGCAGCGAAAAACAACAACTCCATCTCTGACTCAGACTGCAGCTCCATGCATACAAGCTATGTCTGAAGACTAATTTTCAATTCATCTTCACTGGCAACGTTTTGCTGTGATGTAGTATGGAACAAAAATGCATATGGGGAAGAGGTCAGGGTAGGCTGCTGGGTATACAATGTAACTGCCTTGAAGAATATGGAGACTACAGGTCATGTGTGCTCGTGTGTCAGTGGTTTAAGTTGCCTAAATAAAAGCATAAAAACCTTGTGACGAAATCATCTCAACTCAAGGTGCACTTATTCACTTCCCTCTGTGCTCGGTTCTCATGCGTGACAGGGCGAATGTCTTCGTTGATCTTTCTCCAGTCGTCCAATGACTCTTCAATGATTTTCACAGAGGCCTAGGTCAAGAGGGTAACCGGTTTTGTTCTGGTGTTTACAGACAGTTAATGTACCTTTCTTTGTGCGTTACTGCTGCCAAGTGTCAGTCAGTGGACCAGTGTGTTTGTATTTCAGTGTTGAAAAAGTCACAGAGCTCATATTCATTGGACTTCATTGAACACTTTCAGATTTGTGAGCCCAGTACTGTCTTCACTGAAAACTCAACAGATGACTCGGAGAACTTTGGGGGTCATTTGTGCAGCCTGTTTCATCTTGTAAGCCGTACATGTGACCTGTTGTAACACGCTGCGTCAGTATTTATTCATCATGTCATGTCAATTTTCAACACGTCATCACACAAGTTCAGATTTACACACTCACAAGAAACAGAGATATAGACACAGTAAATAGAAAAACCCACAAGGCCAAATCATGGTGATGATGCATAATTAGGGCGATAGAGATAAAGATGATGAAGATAGTGGAGAAATTATTTTTATTTTATTTTTTGTAGCAATCCGTGTCAGGAAATAGAAAGTGTTGAGTGAGGTAGTCTCTATTTATATCCCTCTGTCCCATTTGCTTCCCAATCTGAGTCTGAGCAGCACAAATTAATCCTTTTATTACACACGCAGCATGAAATAGCCTGCTGGTGCTGCTAGTGGAGCAATGATGGCTGCTTGAGGGGATAATATTCAGAAATGAGCAGGAAAGAGAGAATTAGACAGATATGTATGTTTGTCAGATGAAAAGAAAAAACAAAATCCAGAAAGGTAGACCTTACAAAGTATTATCAAAACCACTGATGGTGTACATGATGTTAATCTGAGTGAAAATGTGATGGTGGGCTGGGTTACCATAGAAACAGCCAACTTGGCAAGCATCCAAATTACTACATTGAAAATGAACTCCAGTTACTCCAAATTAAATTACATTAGTAATTATTAACTATTCCAGAATTAATTAGTAGAAAGTACACCAAAAACCTCAATATGAGAAATTTGTCTGAACATTTTAAATTTCCTTTCAGCATTTCTCAAAGATGCATAAAGAAGGCTGGACTTCTTAGTTTTAAGGTTTGTGTGTGATTGTGAAAATAATACAAAAGTTATACTGAGTGGATATTTTATAAGACAGAAAAATGCAACAGAACAAAATGAAAATAAAAACAACAACAGTAGTAGTTGTAGTAGTAGTAGTAGAAGTACTACTGGCCCTCAGCCTGGCATTGGCATGGCACCATATTGAATCATAACTAACTAATGTCTCATCTTGACTTTAACAACTGTTGGATGCATTGCCACAAAATTTGGATCCCCCTCAGGATGAATCATAGTAATGTTGCTGAGAGTTAATAATTGATTATTAATAGTGAATGAATAATAATTAACAACCAAGATGGTGAACATGCTAAACATTGTACCTGCTAAACATCATATTAACATTGAACATCTTGAAGCACTGTGGTGCCTCACAGAGCTGCTAGCATAGCTGCAGGTAACTATATAAAATTATTAGTTATTTTCTCAGAGCAGAGTGAGAAAATAAAACTATGCCTCTGTTTTTCAATACACTGCAGCATCTCCCTCAAAAAGAGTGTGTTATATTCGTTATGTCCTGAAAATGAAAACAGGCATTCCTGCTGGTCCGATCCACTGAAGAACGCAGTCGATCAGACTTTATCGGCAAAGTACATACTATTTCCGTTACTTTCCGTTTCCATTACTATCTCTTTGATGGGGAAATCTATTTTTTCTTCCTCGTTTATTATAAATGTACATTGTAAGATATCATGCTTCACTCAGAGGACCTTCTACGATTACTGTCAGTGCTGAGTAAAAAGTCAGAGGATGGGACAAATGTCCTGAGGGATAAAACTAACTGCTAATACTGGAGACAGTGGGCACTGGTTATATTGCAAACACATACAGAGTTATCAGTGGTCAGTCCTTGCCTGGGGGGGATAGTATTTCATATGAGGTACTGCCCAGAACCCAGAGAAAAGATGGACTTTTGAAATGAAAACTATATAGGAGCTGCTTATCACAGCATGAAGAATAACATTTACAGGGTAATTCTAGCCCTCTAAGTTAGTTTATCATTTGTGTTTCTTAATATTCGTTAATATTGTAGTTTTTAAAACCAATGTTAAATGCTAAACCAATATTTTTGGACTTTTACTTGAGTTACTTAAACTTACATATAAATCTGGTAATGCATCAGTAGAGCACATCTGTGATTTGGCACAAAGTTTCTTCTAAAGTTTAGTTTTAAGATTATTAATGCTGTCTAAATGTTTATAAGGCTCAGGTTTTGATTGATGTGCTGCTCTTGTCGTTGTCTGTGTATGTCTACCTCTAGATAACTAATCTGAACACATTTTGACTTCAATCCGTCTTTTTAATGAGACCTTCACTGATCTTCCACGCAGGTGCATCTCTGATTTTGCAGGGTGAAAATGTGTTGTTTTTGCTCTTTGCTCACTTACCCGCAACACAATGCTGCCTTTGTTTTTGTTGATCCCCTCGTGGGCCTATTGGTTGACTTAATGAGAGTAATTATGAAATGACTCTTATTAAAGCTAAACAAGCTTTATAAAGACCATAGATGGGGAGAGAGGAGAGGAGAGGAGAGGAGAGGAGAGGAGAGCATCGTTTTCCTGGTAGAATACATCAAACTGAGCTGGAGTTCAGTGGAAAGGGAAGAAGTATGTTTGAGAGTTAAAGTTTGGATTTAGTCACTCAAATTGACACTAAAGATTGAGTGAATGAGACAAAACAGACTGACTCATTGGCTTGGTCAAGCTTTTATATTTGTAAAGATAACAGAATATATATATTCATAGTTTTATAGTTCAATAAAAATGCTTTCTTTTGGTTGTATACAGCAGTTCATCTTGAACTGATGCAATGTATTTCCTAGCCATTAAACATAACCACCACCAGCACCAAAAAAACCCAATTTATAATCATTGTTGAGAACTGTTCAGTGCTCTTTTATTGAATGCCAAATAAAGGTACATTTTGTGGGTGTTTTTATATCAATGGTGTTCTTTTCTCTCCCTGTAAAATGTTAGTTAACCCACCCATTATATAAAGCCGCACTAGCAGATTCATAGTCTAAAGTGTGTTTGGATTTCATTAAGCAAAAGGGTTTACATTTTCCAAAGCATGTGGTTGAGCTCTCCTTTATTAATTTCTCTGTAATCCTCCTGATCGAACAACATAGATGAGGGATGTGTGGGTGGAGGCCAACAGTCCTACACTGACTGAATAAAAAAGGATGGCGTACATGTGATCTACAGGTTTCTGCAGAGCTGTTTTGAAGCCCGGAATGTGGTGGCTTTGGCCGCTGCCATGTTGGTTGTCCTGTCTCTTCTGCCTCCTCATCTAAAAATTGTCAAAAATGTGGATCACCAGTGGACCGAATGGCGCCTGGGTGCTCAAACAAGCCATCTGTAATGACACCCACCTGCCAATCAAAGTGGCCACATTTAATTATGCGTAACTTTAAGCCTTAATATAATTTGAACAGGTAAGTTAAATCAAAATTTAGATTCAGTACAGTTGTCATGAACTGAGAAATTAGCTACAGAGACCAAAACAGTTTTTTGTACCAGGCTGTAAACACGTTCTTTTCTTCTGTGAGGGTACACATTTTAACATGAGAGCTTATGGAGATTCTGTAGCCAGCCTCAGGTGGACATTTGAGGAACTGCATTTTTGGCATTTTCGGCATTTTTGGCACTTACGCATTGGTTTCACTTCACAACCACAGAGGTTGCCGCTCACAGTCCGACTACTCCTTTACTCCATATTTGCTAAGCTACACCTACTTTAGAGATCCAATCAAATCTGGGGCGGACATGACTCAAATCTCGCTCATAACTATACCCTACTAACACATTCTTACATTACATGCACACACTTTTCAATGCATATATTTGCATGTATATTTTACTTTTCAGCCCTGAGGGTCAGTTCAAATTGTCAGTTTTTTTCCCCATCCTTGTTCACACTCTTATTCCTCTGTGTTTACACCTGCGCAGTCCAGCTCTCTTCTGTTTAATGCGTTTGTTCGCCTCTGCTCCTAAGGCGACATACCACTGATAGGAATTTCAGTTAAAGTGCTGAGATGTGTTGGGGTGTTTTTAAAGTTCACTCTGCAGTGAAGGGGAAACTACTGCGATCCTCAGCTGAGGCTTCTTATTCCAAAATGCGGGGGGAAAAATAACACTTTTTCTATGTTTGATATGTACTGTTTCATTTTCACGTTACATGACACACCTTATATGATTTAGACAGATGTGTGACAGACGAACATCTGTCCTTCCATTTTGACATTTGAAGTTTTCAGATCTTCTCTTTACTTTGCTCTTCACTGCGTTCATCACTCCATACTGTGTTTATAGGTTGAATCAGTCCATTGAACATTAGTACACTTAAACACTGATGAGGCTTTAGATTGGTAGATATTCCTTCCTTATGTTGTAGAGTCAGATTGAATTCAGTGAGCAGGTACAGCATGAAGGGAAACACCTTGAAATGGATTTCAATTTGTGTGTCTGTGTGTGTTTGTGTCTGCAGACATACATATGTATAAATTTACGGATAGAGGGAAAGGGAGGGTGAAGGATATGCTTCCAAGTGTGGAGCAGCATGCTAAGCAGGGTAATTCCTCTCTGAGACATTCCCTCTCGCCTCTCTCTCTCCCCTACATCGCACTGCTTTTCCCTTTGATCATTTTCACTCCAGCCTCCATTTGTCAGAATTTGGCTTCTTTCATTTCAGTGTCTGAGCCGATTGAGGCAGCCCCTGCAGCTAGGTACTGAGGCAGCCGGTCATAGACTATTCATTCGCTCAGACCGGCAGCCAGTCAGTAAGGTATCAAAATGTGTGCTGTAAATCATCTGTCAGCCAACAGGTTAACCAGTCATAGGCTTAGGATGCCATCTTAGCCATCCACCATCTCCCGAGTCCAGTGATATGTTAGTACAAAAACATCAAGTACCTCTGGTGTATACTGTGTATGAAATAATGAGCCTCTTTGTCTAGGCTAATCACATCACAGACTGGATGAAAGCAGTTTAACACTTCATATTAATACTGCTATCCTCATCTGTCCCTGTGTGGTGGCAAAATGCTAGATAGTTTACTGCTAACTATTCAGTATATTTCCTAATGTTTCAATGAGGCAGGCAGAACTAGCTCTGAGCCTTTCAGCTAGTAACCTTGTAAGCTTGTTAGGTTGCACTAACTGTCAGGTGACCAGCTGGTCAGTTCATATTTCTCTGTCAGCCGTTAAGCTAGTTAGCCAACTGAAACAATTCATTCTAACTGAGCAAGTCAGCCACATGCAAGGTGGCAAGATAATCTTTCAATCAGCAGTCATTCTGCCGGCCAATGCATCAGGCAATAAACCGGCTGTTCAGACAGTACACAGCCAGTCAAGATCAGCTAAGCCAGATTAGCGAGTCGTTTAGGCAGCTAGTTAGACAGTTAGTCAGGGAGACGGTAAGCTAACAAGTAATTCTGTCAGACTGGCAGACAGTTAGTCGGTCAGACAGACATCATTTTCAAAATCCAATTTTCTTTTCTTGGACTTGATTTGACTGGGAGGAGAGTTGATGAGGCATTATACATCTCAATCAGTCTGCTACTGCTGTGTGTGTGTGTGTGTGTGTGTGTGTGAGTGAGAGTGAGAGTGAGAGAGAGAGAGAGAGGCACAACAATGAGAGGCACAAATATTAGTGTAAATTTGTGTATAAGCCTACTGTATATGATTGCAAGCTCTAGGCATAGGTGCAAGCATCTGTGTGTGTATGTATATCGGTGTGCGTGTGTGTGTTTGTATGCGTGCGTGTGTTCATGGTTCATAATGAACAGTTGGTTATACACTGGGGCGCTGATGACATCTCTAACTGCTCAAAACACTGTGAGCCTGTTCTCACACAGAGAGGTAAACGTATGCAGGTGTGTGTGTGTGTGGGTGGGTGGGTGTGTGAGTGTGAGCGGGGGGTTACTGTCATTTTATCACACTGTTCACGTGGTATAGCACATCTGCTGCAGACTGATTTAGCACAGAGAGGAACCTGCATACAAGGCAAAAGCCAGAACACATACACAAACAGTGTATGTGTACACACTCTGCATGCACATAAATGCATATATTAATAAAAGTGGAACACAAACACCTGCGTCTGTGTCCCGCATATCAAACACGCCCACTCATACAGACATACACAACATTTAGATGACAGAACAGAAGTTGTCATTTATAGCAGCCATCTGCTGAGAATGCATCAGAAGGTTACAAAGATATCGGCTAAAGACATAAATAGATTGAGAAGTACATAAGACATCTGGCTAACAGTGTATCACTGCTGTAGAATAAAGTAAGAGTGTGTGTGTACACATGCCTGAGCGTAGACGGGCACCTGGGTATTGTAGAATACAGTTAAGTGTTCTAAGTGCTGGCCTCCAGCCTCTGCAGCTGTAAATCAAACAGCAACCATCAAGCACTTGGTGTGATGGGTCTATGCTGCATCGCACCGAATGTAATTTAAATGAGAAATGTTATAGCCGTGGTGGAGATGAAGACATCTTCCCCCCCTCGCAAAGGCACTTTAGTCGGGGTAGGCGTCCGTTTTTTCGGGGGGAGAAGGGCAGATATCGCTTTCACATTTGGCAAAAAGATTTCTTCTTCAGCCTCGTAGGAGGTGTGTCTTTTTAAAGGGTCAGTGTTTGTTGTCAGCACGGTGTTGAATCATTACAAAGTGATCTGCAGCAAAGCCTCTTACACCGCACTGTCTGACCTGCCATCAGTGCATACATTGTACATGGGCATTTGTGCAGGGTATTAAGAGGGAGGCCTCTAAGCCTGTGTTGATGTGAGTATTATAATGGCACAGCTCACAGATTACATAACAAAGTTTTATCCACGTGTCTGCGTACTGTAATCATGCATTGCAGAATACTCTCTTTCTATTTTCGTTGAGCTTCTGATTATAACTTTGCCTCTCTAATGTTGTATCACTAATGTAAAGTCTCTGATGGATGCTGTTGTCCAAAGCTCCATGATATGAAAACTTTTACTACTTTTAAACGGAATTTACGATCCATGCACTGAGATGTTTCATATATCATTTTTAAAACAGTCTGTAACAGCACCTAGTGTTTTATGAGCATTACTAGATATGCTTAAATGAATATGGATCTTCTTCTTCCTCTCTTTCGTCTCTCTTTTTCCATGTAATGATAAATTCCTTCCGCGCCACAGCTTTATCACCACTGACTGTAAAAGAAAGGATTATGTACTTTTGAGCTGGAGTGTGTGGAACAGACACAGCTGTTATATAACGCAAGATGAATCAAACGGCAAAGTGACATGTGTGAGATCACAGTGCCGCTGAAAGATGTATCATTGTTGGTGTATTGTTATTTCTGGTGTCTTGTATTGTCTACCAGGAAAACCTACCTGCATTTACGGTGGTATTAAACCCATCAGCTAGAAATAAGAAAGTAGGAGTGCATTGTCACCTTCTAATAGATTTCATGTCACAAACTGTACCACAGAGAGCTGAGAAAATGCAGGTTTTTACTTGAGAACCCATTACTTCCACTTTGTTGCTGTAAATCTAGTTTGATCAACATCTTCCGAATGACAAGCTCCCGACGCTTCTCTTCCTCCCTCCTTGAGATGTATGGCAAAACATGTGTATACTTATTCTGTCCTTTCACACAGAAAACATCCTACTGAGCTGCCCACTCACTTCTTAAAACACTGAAAGGCACTAGTGGGAATTTGCGTGGTGATGTGGGAATATTTTCTTCCAACTTCCGCCACTCCTCTTTCTCACTTCCATACTTTTCCTGTTATAATTAGTTGCGGTAAGGGCCCAGTTTCCTTGTGGGACTCAGAGATTCATTTCTCATTCAAAATCTATGCATGTATGTGCTTAGATTTATGTGCATACATGTGTGCATACATTGCCTCCGCTTGCACGTGCATTCAGTGCATGTTTGGATGCACCCAACAGACCCGGTGCCCATAGTAACAACCATTAGCAGGGTGTGTGTGCGTTGTGTTGAATCATCTGTTAGAGGAGCGAGGAGGAGGAGGAGAAAAAGAGCATCTGCTGCCAAAGTGTGTTCGTTCGCTCACTGGCCCAGGTGAAACCAATAAACGATGATGATGGGTGGCCTTCGCGTGTTACACCTGATATGCCTATGAGATGCAGCGTTACATCAACAAGGCGAGGAGAGAGCAGTCTGAGTGAGCCAGAGATATGATTCAGAAAGTGACCTACTGATGCACTTGTTCAAAAGATGAGTTTCCTGTCTGAGCTGAGGAGTGACTCCGCAGTGGGAAGGTCACTGAAGTTAGCAGAGAGGGAAGAGACTCAGTCCTGCAAACAGATGAAGGAAGGAAGGGAAGAGCATACTGAACATTAGTTCCAGAAACTGTCGTTAACAGCGGCTGATACTACTACTTCATGTCAAAAAGGTCAAGCGTGTCTCCTCCTCACTCCTTCCTTTCTCTATAGCGATGTTATTCTCGGGCAGACTCAAGCTCAAGAGATTGTCCTAGCCGGTCCTTAGGCGCTAATGCCCTAGCTCTCCACTAAGCTAACAGCATGCTAACCAACTTGTTACAGTATCTGCTGTAACAAGTTGGCCAGAGCTAAACCTGTTCAAACTAGCAGACTCAGCTCTCTGCTGGTAGCTAGCTAGTCTGCTGACCGTCCAACACCATGAATGTCATGTGCAGGAACGGACTCAAAATGAGAACAAAAAAAAATTCCATTTGGGTTAATGAGCTAACCTGTGCTAACTCTCATGAACAGAGAGATAGGGAATGTAGAAAGGAGGAAAAGAGGGAAGAGGGGAGAGGAAGAGAGAGGACAGGAAATAATGGGAGGTGAGGTGGAGAGAAGAGGAGGCAGACGGAAATAAATGGGCCGTACAAAAGCAATTCTGCCAACAGCCATGAGTGGGAAGAAATTGAAGCAGAGGAGGAATATATGAGGAGGAGGAAATAGATGTTTGGTTTGGGTCGACCAATAACCTAAATAGACTTGTTTTGCTTCTGGTCTAGGGGTGGGATAAGGAGGAATGTACCCAGGTAGAGGGAACAAGATCAGGTCAAATCCTCCCCAAACCTCTGTTTGCTCTGGAAGAGGAGGATACTAAAGCTAACATCAATAAAAAGTGAAGTACCTTCTCTGGGGATTTTCTGGGATTGCAAGTGAAAAATCAGGTAGTGGGCTTTCTTCTTCATTCTCAGTGCATGAATTGATAACCATATTCTAAAAACCTGTTAATTGGTCAGCCCATTAGCTAAATATTATGAGCAATAACTCAAAATGTAGCCATTTAAATCAGTTAGATGCCTACAAGTTGAGGTTGCCCAGCAGCAAAACTATAAATATATCCATGTCAGTTATATTTGGCAAGTCTAAACTATTACATTTGTAAAAATCTGTGTAGATGAAAATGTGGTCCTTAAATAAATGCATGCAAGAATGACCCAGTCTATAATAGCTGTACTTTATCTTTTAAACTCCAGTCTAATCACAAAACTAACCATGGATGTTTAACTAAGCTTGACTGATGGCTGATGAGTCAGAGAAATCCCAAAATGGCCAGCATAATAGAAAGAGAGAATTACAGACCGAATATGCAAGCACAACCATCAGACTGAATCAGTTTAAGATGCTTTATTGCAAACAGCAGGGAGAGCATGCAGGTGAGAAGGTGATCCAGAGGCAGGGGTGTCCAGGTGGTGCAGGGCTGGTGGTGGCAGGAGTCCAAGAGTACAGTAGTGAACAAGCAGAGCGGTCAGGTGGGAGGACGGCAGACAGAGTTTTACTGAGTTAGTCCAAAGGTCAAAAATCACATAGTTCAAAGGAACAAAGTTGGCCATAGTGCTCATTACCACTAGGATAACTCAACAAAATGGCAGAGCTGGTCTTTTATACTGCAGTAAGATTGTCAATAGGGAACAGGTGGTGAGACAGTCAGGCAGGTGAGAGGATAATTTGAGGCCACGCCCAGCGACACACACACACACTCACTCACACACGCAACAGAGACAGACAAAACAGACACAAACACAAGGGGAGGGAAGAAACAAGTGGAAAAATACTGGGAAGGGAGACAAACAACACTTCTTTAAAACTCCAGTGTCTTACTGTGGAGACCTGGCTAAGACAACGCGACATCCTCGGCCCATTTGTCTCCCTTCCTCCCGTCTCTATTCATCTGTCCCTGTCTTTGTCACTTACGTATGATTGGCAGACAAGCTTTATCCTGCTCTCCCACAATCAGAGAGTAAATTGAGGGTTATAATGGGAGTGGGTGAAATCACTTTGACTGAACAAGCATGTGTATTGGGTCATTAAAGGCTGGATGCGACAGTGATAAATGTCCCCAGTGCAATGCAGAGGCGAAGTATGTAAACACATGGAGAGAAGGACTGTTCCTATTATTTGGCTTGTCACCTACATCAGCCTCAGTTTCTCACAACAATTAGTGACGGTGTCCTCCTGAAAATGAACGAGCTCACCCGCTCTCTCATTGGTACGTGTCTTCTTCTTACCTCCCATTCCCTATATATATTTTTTACTTTCCTTTTTTTCTATTTCCCTCATTGGATATTGCTTTTTTCTTTGATTTTATGTGCAGCATCAAAAAGGATCTTTGTAGTGCAGTGTTTATGTGTGCAGCCACTCAAGGCAAAAACAAACTGTAGACAGGAGTTAAAAATATGAGACACCATAAACAAGAGTTAGAATAAGGGTATTGTACAATTGGTAGTCCTGCAGGCAAGGAAGTAGTAAAGTGTGCCCTCAGGAAATCTAATACAGCATGTATTAAACACAGCAAGTCGGAACGATAAAAAGTAAACAGAGCAAGATATAAAACAGTAAATTAACAGTTGTATCAGAAAGAAATTACCACCATGTGGCTAGCTTGTTTAGCACTATAGAAAAATTACAAATCAACAGGAACAACTGCAATGAAAAAGAAGAAGAAGCACCTGCACATAAGATAACAGAGAAGTAGATAGATAGACAAGTATTTGTCACAGGCTTGACAAAATGGTGGCCAAAATGGCTCTTAAGAAACCACACACACGATGTGCATTATTTATACTGCCAGTGGTGGCGGTAGTGGTTGCTATATCAACAAAACGCCCAGCTGAAAGCAGGTGTTAGTAGTCGAATGCAAACCGAATAATTTCTGGCAAAATGTAGAACCAGTTTTTCTACAAGTGTACTGCTCGTGCAGTTTTGCTGCTGCCTCTTCCTTCTTTCCTATCATCAGTTTGGCTGCCAGCTTTAAGTCTCTTATCCTTTCTTCTTCACTGTCTCCACCAGGTGAATCAGGGAAGCTTTGAGGATTTTGTTGAGTCACCCCATTCTCCTTCAAACACACACATACACGCACACACACCACACAAATCACATTTGCAGCTATGCGCGCTCGTTCAACTCCCGCCCTGCTGTGTGTGTGGTAGTGTGTGTCTTTGATTCATCTTCCCCTCCGTGTACTGCGCATTTGATGGAGGTGTAGTCTGTTATTTGCGAGAGAGTACACACAAACAGATAAACCAGTACGTATTGTTTTTGTCATAGACGTCACTCTGGCCCTGCAAAGCCAGCTGTTAGCCTTTACTTGATCCACTTCAAATTAGTGTCAACACTAAAAGAATTTCAATACTGCAAGTTTCTTTTTTTTTTGTATGTCGCTGCCATTTCAGTAACCGCAAGAGCATTTCCTGGACCGATAGCCTCGGTAGCCTATAAGAAAGACAAACAGGGTCGCCTAAGGTTCACTTCCCTTCCGAGAGCGGAAATAAAAATGTCCAAAGAAGATGAAGTCTAACAGAGGACAAAAGAAAACATCGGGGGAGTGAGAAAGATAACAGAGGTTGAGAGACAAGAGGTAATGAAGAGAGCAGCGGTTGTGCAAAGAAAGGAGGATGTGATGGAGGAAAAAAGGAAAGTTTGGAGAGAAAAAGACAAATAAAATGGAGAAAGAAAAGGAGAAAAAGCCAGACAAAGAGAGGGAGATTTTGTCACGGCTAGACTTTCCACAAAAAAAAAAAAAGTTCCCTCATTCCCTCATTGGAGGGAGTAGCAGACTGGAACATTGTGACACTGGAGCTCAGTAAATCAACATTTCCAATTTCGGTGTGCTATAACCATTTAAAGTTGGTAACTCACCAAGCTTAGACTCATTCATTCAATGACAGCAAAGGCGTGTGACACCAGTAAAGTTTTTTCTTAGAAATCCAAGATCATTTTGTTCCAAAAAAAAAAAAAAAAAACAACAACCAAAAAACAAAAAACAACCTTCTTCTTTCACTTCCAAAGATAAAAACAGAATACAGAAGCAGGTTGTGTTTCATCTGATTATAGCCATCATGTGCTATTTTATGTTTCGAGAGGTAGCAGTAGTAGAGAGGTTGCAGGTAGCTGCAGAGCCAAATGCATTACCTGTATGGAGGTGGCAATGTTAACTCTCAGTCACAGAGAGGATGGAGATCTGTATTACCGCGCTGCTTTCATTTGAGCTTGCAGATTGAAAGTAAAATGGTTTCAGCTGATGTTTTGGGGAAAGGCTTTGCTCATTATTATGCATTGATTCGGTTTCTTTTAAATGTGTAGCGTTGTGTGTGTTTTGAAAGTTCGATTCTGTCAGGCATAAATATTTTCTGAAAAAAAAAAATCATCAGCATTCATTCTGTATTCAAATTCAGAGTATTCTCAACAGAAAAAGTTACAGGATGCACCGACAGGTTTCAACAGGAGCATGTTGTGTTTGTCACACTGTTCCATCAAGAAGAGTCGCCCGTGTTGAGTTTTTATCACCCGTGTGCAAAGAACAGAAAAACAACTTTGAAGAATATTTCATTGTCGACTTCTTTTAATAATTTCATGTCCTCAGGCAGAGTTTCGAACTGATTTGCTTCCCCTCAGGTGTGTGTGTGTGTGTGTGTGTGTGTGTGTGTCAGCTGCCTGAAGTACGCACTGAATGAATGTTGCATGCATGTGTGTTATTTTCTGCCTGAGGTGTATGAGTGCATGTCGCCTTTGACAAATGGTAGAGAGGTGTACGTGTGTGTACGTGGTCCGTATTACCGCAGCTTGTTATGTTCTGCTTTAATTTGTTGATGCCTGTGGATGTTTCAGAGGTCCTTCCACGGCTTTCAGCAGCCACCAATGAATGAACCAGTAATTATTTTTGCTGCTTTTTTTTTTTTAATGTCGTTTCTGCGTCTCTTTCTCTGGCAGCGAGAAGAAAATTGAATTTGTTAGACTACAGAGACGATTACCAGGTTGAAATCTTCTGTAGTGCTTGTTCATTTAATAATGCATTAAATAAAATGATATGATATTTTTTCCATTAAATACTGGGGTGGCATCAACCAATTATATTTACTCAGCCCCAGCAGCACAAAAAATAATGAATACCATTCATGCCATAAAATGACAAAATAAAACTGTTCTCAGGTCAGAGAGAATTCATTAGTTTGTCAGTCTGTCTTCGTGGTGAGTAATTAAAACATTTTGGTTTGGACAGAAAACACGTCGCAGTTGCACCTGTTAGTCAAGCTGTCCGTTCTCTCACACTACACATTTTACAACAATACTACTCATTCTTAGACATTTTTGAAACAATGGCTGACATAAACAGCCTTCTCATTTTTAGCTGGCTAAGTTAGCTAGTTAACATTGACACGAAGCTAACGTTTATTATGAGTCTATTAGTCGACTTTTAGATATTTCAAGATGATTTATATTTAAACAGAAAATCCCGTAACGCGGATATACTGTTGATGGCTACATACTTGAAGTCTGCGTCCTCATCAGCTGATGATCCACGTAGACATGGAAATAATGAAACAGCATTGTTCTTGTATTGTTCTGTAGAGTAATTTAGTCTCAGCGTTGCAGGACAGAGCCACATTAGCCACTAACATTAGCTTACAGTGGGTATGATTACACTGATATGGCAGCACACAGGGCAGACTCACTCAGGGGGGAATGCTGCACGGTGGTTGTGCTAGCCGTAGCATGAAATGTCTCCGGCTTCACAAGTAACACTGGGTTACTACTGTAGGTGGGTCAGTAAGCTTCTTTGCTGACCCTGCTAACGTTTACATTTTTGCTCTGGTATTTTCAAAACCAAACTCCTTACTGTATACTATACCATACTGTATACTATATATGAAGTATTGCTTTGCTACAATGAAATTCAGAAGTTGACAGGCCTGCCGTGCTTCGTTACAGCATCTAATCTATGATAACAATAGCTGTTCAGGGGAGGGATTTAGCAAACACTGAAATCATTACCAAAACATTGTCTCAGTGAGTTACTCCTGAACAATGTGAACAATGTGTATCAGAACTACTTTGTACAACAGAAACAGTCCACATTCAAACTGCATCATTGTCATTTTAAAGTAATAAGAAGTGAATGTAATCATTTTTGGGCGGTGAATGAACTTTTAATTGTGATTTTTAATGCCAATTTATAGACTTTACTGGCAAATGGAAAGCTGTAATCTGATGTTGATCTCTTTTCTTTTGTTTTGTTCCTCTCTTTCAGGGGTCCAATGGGTCAGATGGGTAGCCCCAAGCCTGGCATGCAACAAGGAGGCCATGGAGGAGGAATGGGGGGTATAGGAGGAGGTGGAATGGGAGGTATAGGAGGAGGAGGCATGGGAGGAGGAATGGGTGGAGGTGGAATAGGAGCAGGAATGGGCACTGGTGGAGGAATAGGGTCTAGAGCTGGTGAGCCCTACCGCCTAGCCACCCATGAGAGTCCAGTTTCCCCCCGACATATGCAGTCAAGCCAGGGTTCTGGCATGGGGCAGGGCCCAGGGTCTGGGCATGGGATGGCTCACGGTTCTGCTGGGTCAGGCATGGGCCAAAGCCCCGGGCAACATGCCTCCCGTCGAAACCTCCAAGTCGACTTCAGTGGCTCCAGGACAGGCCGTTCTCCGTCTGTGTCTCCTGACCGCGGCGTGACACCTACATCACCCTACTCTGTGCCACAGATCGCGCCAATGCCGAGCAGCAAACTGTGCCCCGTGTGCACCACCACAGAGTTGTCCAACCCACCGGCCGTACCCAACTACAACACCTGCACCCAGTGTAAGGCCACCGTCTGTAACCAGTGCGGATTCAACCCCAACCCGCACCTCACTGAGGTAGGTCAGGTTTGACAAGGAGATGTATGTATGAGTGTGTTTATGGAGGATGTGTTTTTTCTCATGTCTTTCCTTATTTCGTATTTGTACAACAGAAGAGAAATTGTTGTAGTTTTCTGGCTGCATGAATGGGAATAATCGAATATTACTGATTTATAGTGAGGAACTCAGCGTTTGTGTATGAATATAATTTAATCCTGTAGGCGGACAGAAGTCACTGTTGATTAATGTCTCAGGTTTAGATGTTAAACAACAGGAAGCACACAACTAAAGTTTAAGTCTGGAAACAGAACCAGCAGAGACAGACAGGATAAAGATTTTGTCTGGCCTGTTGTTGGAGTCAGAGAGGAGAGAGAGAGAGAGAGACAGAGAGAGAGAGAGAGACACACACACACAGAGAGAGAGAGATGTTTCCTCTTTGGCAGTAGCTCCTGTAGTTTTTTGTGCCAATAATGCACGTTTGACCTGAATGAGATTGAATTGAATTGAGTGAATGAAGTGGATGAGCCAGTGTAGAGGAAGTGGTGGAAGAAGTGAGAGAGAGATGATTACAAGAAGAAGATAAATGAGGTCTGGAGAAGAGAGACAGCGACAGAGACAGAGAGCATAAACGTCAACAGTAAACCAGTTTAAACAAAAATCTTCCCATTTTATTTATCAATGAACAGAAAGATTTAACTCTGCGTACAGTATGTCATTTCAAATAATATAAATGAAGAAATAGAAAATACATGACTGAGCAGAGGACTGACAGCATGAAGCTCTAAAAGTGTGTGTGTGTGTGTGTGTGTGTTGACTTTGTACTGTAGGCCTTTCTGCATATTTGTGATAGACAGCGAGTGTAAGGGCTCAGTAAGTGGCAGTAATTCCTTCCTGAGGCGCTGACAGAATCTCCATTAATGTGCCGAGGCAAGACACACGGGTCGTGACAGTGTGTTTGTGTTTGTGTGTGTGAGTTCATTGTACTCAGGTGTGATGTGAAGACAGAAAACCGAGAAGTAAAGAAAGAAAAGACAGATTAACGTGACTGGAAAGTTACTCGCAGATGAACGGAGAGGGGCGAAAAAAAGGAGAGAGGAGGTTAAGAGGCTGTCTTTGATTGAGAAGAGGTCGCCTTTGGTGAACGGTTCAAACCATCAGCTCGGTGTCAGCGTCTGGTGACAGATAAAAAAAAATGTCAGCCTCCATGGGCAGACAGATGCACAAGGGACGAGGCTACGTCTGATATATCAGCCATGCTGGCATCCATTGATTCCCACTGATGTCAGGTCCAGGGGCATATCATTGGCAGACAGCACGATAAACACTCTGCTGGATTAAACAAACAACTGCGGTTGTGTTGTTGTGTCTAGTGGTATCGTTGGCTTTTGTGGGGGAGAATATTTGCTCCAGGATCATCAGTGTGTACCTGGTATATCATTCACTCTGATGCTGCTTGCTAATAAATTAGCATCCAATGCTGAGCAATAGTAAATGACTAATAACATTAATTAATAATAATTAATAATAATTAATTATTAATGCATTTTGGGGGGGGGGTTAATCAGATTAATTTTCCTCTCACATAAATATATGAAACCATGAAAATATGATAACCTCTCAGGTTTTGGCTTACAGTACAGTACAATATTTTCTTTTCAAATATGTAAAAGACCACATATCCCCAAGCAGTGTTGCTTTATGGCACTGGCAAAAATAAAATAAAAAACATAAACGAACAACAACAAAATCACATGTCAATTTATTTATTTTGAGACATGGACGAAAAAAAAATTGTTGGAGAGAATCAAAATAAAATACTCTGTGCAAACAGACGGTCATAAAAACAGACTAACTAATTAACTACATAGCATATTTGCAGACGTAGAAGCATGTTTAGAAGAACATAGTTTAGTGCTTTTAAGTGTCTTTACTGTACTATATAATATAGGTTACCCTCTTCATATATTTTATGCAACGTTATCATCGAGTGACTGATTTTGGTTCTGCTTTCCTGAAAACATCAACAGCAGGTTTTTATGTAAACCTACAGAAAGTCTTAGTCATTCTTTGCACAGCATGTCATGGAAGGTTATATTGAATGTTATTTGCCTACTGTATTTACAGTAAGTCTGTCTCATGTGGGATCATCTTTAAGACACAGGTTTGATCTCTGCTCAGCTACACAGGCTTGTACACGTGGTCCTGTGTGTTTGTTTGTGAGTGCGAGAGACAGAGTGAGTACTACAGGTTAATAATGGTGGATAATGCTAATGAAGTGTGAGGAGCTGATAAGCCTACGATTTAGGGATTTGGACTGCACTTTAGATTAATGCACGCATGCACACACACACACGCAAACAACACACACACACACACACACACACAAACAAACACACAGACAACACTCAAGAGACTATCACAAGTATAGATTTGTACACACCCACACACAACACACATATAGTCACCCCCACTTGGCTCAACATAATTCATGCAAAAAGCTGGTGCAATAAATTGTGATGTTAATTAATTGAAAGAAGCCACAGGGATTTCGAGTAGAGCAAAATGGAAAACACAACAGCATCAGATCCAGCAATCACCTGGGTTACAACAAATCTTTTATCTGAGGAATAAAACACAAAGTACTTGTCAAGTTTGAAACACATGTAACTGTACATAGCACACAACGTTTGGCTTCGTTTGACTTCCTCCATCTTCTACAGCCTAATGCAAAGGTCCTGTAACTGTTTGTGTTACTATGAATTATGGATTAGCTCCCTGTTCCTATTAATATTCACTATCTTCTCCATTATTGTCCTTGCTAATCAATGATAATCTAATAAACAGTCCCACCCTGCAAACCTCGTTACTGCACACTGCAGCTCACAACATTAAGGTGACGAAGCCCTGTGGCCCTGCTGTATGTGATTACTACACATTAGCATGTCAGGAACGCTTATTTATTTCACTGACTTTGCAATAATATGAAAACAAACAGTATATGTAATTAAATAATAATGCTGCAGAGTTCCATAATTCAAATTTTGTCAAGTATCATGGATTTCATTTTACTTAGAGCATATCTACACAGACAGTTAAAAATACTGTGAATGTGCTTGATGTACACAACATTCCCTGAGCTGTTTTTAGAAGTATTTACACTTACCAATTTTTAAAAGTCACAAACTGTCCTTGCATACAGTAAATATTTGTGAGCAAAAAAAAACCTGAAAAAAAAACAACCCTTCCCTAAGCTGTGTGTGGCAGCACTCCAGCCTTGTTGTGTCTGCAGCTATGGATTAATACTTAAACTGAACATTATCCATTATTATCACAGCTAATCAATGCACTGTGTGTCCTGGTAATCTAATAAGCAGCGCCAGGCTCCATATCCGCCGTACTACGCTCTGATTCCATTTGCATCAGATAACATTTAGCAGACTTAGCGAGACAAGCCAGAGAGATCATATTATATTAACAGGTCAGGTATGTTTCATTATGACTGTTTATAAGGACAAAGCTTCACGCAGTCCTCTTATGTCTTCTTCATGTTAAAACAACGCTGACTTGATTTAAGGAAAAACACGTTGAGAGGTAGAGGATGGGAAGAAAAAAATCTAATAAGATGAAAAGGAACATTGGCCGTTTTGTTGCTTCAAATCTTTTATATTTCTCCTTTACAGCTGTGTGTTGAGGGTCGACCGCCTTGTTCTGTCTAGAATTACAGATTAATACTTAAACCGAGCTTCCTCTATCATTATCGTAATCAATGTACTCTCTGTCCTGGTAATCTAATAAGCACTGCCAGCATCCATATCTTGTTACGTTCTGACGCCTTTTGCTTGAGATAACATTTAGAAGACAGAGCCAGGAGAGTGACACCAATTATCAGGCCAAAGAGGTGGATCAGAGAGAGATTAGACCTGATATATCTGATCCAGGAAGGGTGGCATTTAGGAAAATGGCTTTCATGATATTAATTGGCCCTCGTGAACTAATAATGGGTAATTTGATTTGAAAAATGTGTCTTTCAGTTGATTATGGTATAATATCAGACTGAAAGATGCAACATTATCGATTTCAGTGTTTGATCACTACCTATTGAATAGACAGTGCAGCTGAAATGCATCATGGCTCTATAAACAGTTATAAATGTCATTTAGTACAGACTCAAATATAAATTGATGCTACTGACTTTGGTGATCCCTGATGTTTCTCTAGTACAACCAGGAGGTGAAAGTTTACATTTATCGAGTAAAATATCTCAATATCTACTGGATGAATTTCCACAACATTTTGTACAAACATTTATGGTTCCCGGACGATGAATCCTCATAACTTTGGCGATCCAAAGTTCACCTCAGGATACATTTGAATAACCTTTGTGAGCTTTTGGTTTATGGCCAAATAGCTGCCAAATTATTGATACAACCTGTCCATCAGTTAAAAACTTAAAATGCTAGCATTGTGACTATGGTAACATGCTAGTATTAGCATTTAAAGCAAAGCACTGCTTTGCTGACATTACAGCCTCACAGAACTGCTAGCTTGGATTTAGGCACCCCATTTACTGCGCACCATATGTGAGAGTTGTCTTTAGTCAAGATCACTGGTTTGATTATTTCAAAGTGTTGATCAAAAGAAAAATACTCTCACTGTCCTTAAAAGATGATTTCCATCATCATGATAGAGCGCATTAGCGGGTAAAATACTTATTTTTGAGACTAGTATCATCTGTTTTGAAATGTCTACTGCAAAATTACACGTAGCCTTTTTCTTTCTAAAATGGATAAACAGCGCTTTGGAATGAAGCACATGAACACCTTTTTATTTGATGTTTTTGTGTGTGATGTGTGCTGGAGTTGTCAGTTTAGCACCTTAAAAGGATAAACCCTGCGTGTAGCAGCTCTTATGAATATGGATGAGGGATATTGAAACACCCACACGTCATGTATTTCATTTTTATGAGTTATTCAATCCCTGAAAAAGTACACCTGGGAAAGATGCTGAAACCCCTCTCTGTGGTGGCTCATAGCTGAATACATAAAAACCATTTGTAGGGTTGCAGGTTGTCACCTTTTCCAGATGTTCTGGTACTGAGAAAACAATTTCAACAATCAACATGGTATTTAATGCTTTGTGCACAGCAGTTGTTCAATAATACCATCCTCTCTACAGTCATCCTCACAGCTGGAGATTGAGCCTCATTTCTAGATGCCAGATCAGCTTTGAAATAGTCTTTCCAAATCATCATATGTGTTGCAAATTCCATGGGGGCATTGATGCTATAAATCACAGCCACATGCACCAAACTTCAATATTCTTTCAGTTCCCAATGGCCCACACACTACATTTCAAGCCACTGGACCATAGGGTGTATGACTGGCACTATTTGGCACTGCCTGGCTCAATGCTGCCACTATCTAGATGGTGGCAATTTTAAGATGACCCCTAAGTTGTATATTCCTATTCCTGAAAAATGTATACATTTAAAAAAAACATTGTGTTTTGAGGACAGGGGGCTGCTGAAATACTGATGCTAAAATGGTTAAAAGTGAACTGATCTACATTGCCCATAAAATCCAGTGGCAAGAAAAGGTATAATATATGTATAATATATAAATATTCTTAAGACTAATCAGTCTGAGTCACTACTCCTACTACTACTACTATTAAGTGGTGTATTTTGTCTATAATTGTACCATTTTGAGGCTGGCACTGCTTTTAATTTGTTGATCTTAGTTTTAGTGGGCGAAGTCCTGGATAATACTGAAGGCAGAAACTGCTCTTTGATTCCAGCATGAATAGATAAATGTCCTTTGCTACAGAGGTATTTAAAATCTTGAAGATCAACAGGCCTTATTACATATTATGTATTATATAATTAGCTTCACCCTCCCGTACCGTTTTCTTTGCTACGGCTCAACAATAAAACAACATTATAGACTATAAACTATAATCTATAAACTGTTTTGAGTGTATTCGCCTCTTGAAATTGGACATAAGATATTTCTGCCTCCAGAGCAGCTCAGAGGAAGATATCACTTTAGTAGGAGTAAAACCAATTGATTGAACTTGGTTTGAAATTGTACTGTAAGCCATTTATTGCTATAACAAAGAATGGGAACAATGGAGCACCTCCACTTAGCATTTCGAAAATTTAATTAGCTCCAATCATGAACTGCAACTTAGGTATTACAGAGCGAGGTTCACTGAGTTTGGAGCCTTAATAACAAACAAAAAATGATTTAAATCAGCTGCTGATTGTGTAAACACATGGGGTGTATTGTCTGGAGACATTTTGTTTAATTTAATGTCAATATAATACCATGACAATTTTTTAAAATGATATTATTACAAAGTATAAATATGTTTTTCTCTAAAAGATCCAGTTGATGAAAGACATCTATGTTCTCCAATGTCTAATTGTGTCTACACTCAACTCATCCTGCTGTACAAGGACAGTACAAAGCAAAATTATGCACTGCTTTTCAGTGTGTTGAAGTCACATGATTAGCATCAACTGAGATTCAACTGCTTTCAGTTTTAGAGATGGAAAACACATTAGCAGCCTGTGGTCATGCAAATTGATCGATCACAGCGTTTTTACTTCTACGTTTTTACGCAAAGCTACAGAGGAACATGCATAAGTGTGAACCTTGATGCCAATATGTTGATAAAAGTGACTTCATAAGCCATTAGTGAGAGGAATATAATGCATGCAGTTTTGTCGAGGCTTTTATCCAAAGTGCCTCGAGTGGGCAGCCCGGTGGAAACGGAAACTTTAACTCTGTCTTATGACAACAACGTTCCCAGTAACACGGCTGATATTAGAGAAGAAATAAGTGTAAATGATTCTTGATTTAGTACGGTGTTATGGTGATCTTTTCTACTGTTTACGGTGGCTACTCAAATATATTTGCTCATTACTTCCTCATTAAAAAAAACATAGAAGAACTCATTTAAGCTATATTTTATTTCGCCACAAACGTTAAACATGTCACCTCCTGTGACAATAATTAAAATGATTAAAATGATAAAATGTGTATAAAAATGGAGTGACTTGAATTACAGTGTCTGTGCATTACACTGTGGCTCCATAAAGGCCTACATATGTTTATAGGCCGATGCACCTGTTTAACTCCCAGGAAATGACCTTGTGTCAGGTTTGCAGTTCATGTTGATGAACAAAAACAACAGAAGGAGAAGAAAAATTGTCTCTGTAGCCGCTGTTGTTGACACAGACTCACCTACCTGCATCCATCTCTCTATTGTCTCTCAGCCATTTGTCATCTAAGCTTTTTGGCAGCACGTCTTCCTCCCTGTAGCCTGTTTGTTGTTCAACAGACTGCGTGCTAATTTTAGACTCAGCGTGCACGTAGGGCTGCTAATAGAAATATGTGTGTGTGTGTGTGTGCATGCATGCGTGCGTGCGTGCGACTTGGATTAATTAGTTTCCGGAGAAATCTGCAGACTGTGCTTTTCTGTTGCCTCCTCTCAAATCTTAACACCTGCCTGTCACACACTCTATTTATGTGAGCGTGACTTCATTGTGTTCAGAAATCACACACACACACGCACGCACCCACAGTGTTTTCCTGTGGTTGCAGATTAACACTGTTAACACAGCACCGTTTTAACATTTTATCGGAACGACAGATTTACTTACCACTTATTGTAGTCTCACAAAGACAACGGTAAGATAATATCATTTAATTTAGTTATTTACCCATGTATTTACAGACATGAACCACCAATGCCCCATCTACTGCACCTCCACTATCCCTACCTGCTTCTGGTACAATGAACTGAAGAAATGAGGCTTAGGCACAAAAACAGCTTAGTTAGGTTCAGGGAAAACACTATGGTTTGGATTAAAATTACTATGTTAAGGTTAGGGGACCCTCATTGTCATGGTTATAACAATAATCACGTATTCCATATTAAGGAACCTGGTCTCCCCGTGTTCGGATTTGGTTGCTCTATGATAACATCATCTGATTTCGTTTTCCAGACACACAAGAGTCAAACCTAGAGGGTTTTGAAACAACTGATGCTCTTGTTTTTCTTTGAGAACCACAATCTTCCCCTAACCTTAACCTGGTGCTTTGAGTGCCTAAATCTAATCATAAAACGTTTCCCCCCAGTTAATGATACTTTTGAAACATATTTCATCAAATCGAAACCAGCTCCCACAGTTTAATCTCTCACTTTTTGTTTTGCACAGTGACTCCTTGAACTATGGGTGAATGAGTAAGAAAGAGAAAGAGAGAAAGAGGTTTTACAATGTGAGAACAGACTGAGAGACACCGACAGAGACAGTCACAGCGGGAGAAGGCAGAGGAAAAATCAGGAGAACAACGTTTAGAAAAAAAAAAGACAGAGGTGAGGCAGGTACATGGATATTGAAAGATTTATGATGATATGACCGAGGACATAAGTGTGTGTTATCACCTCTGCTGAGATCCGGTATGGAGAGCATTCCAGCCCATTTCCATTTTGAGTTATTGCATCACGGCCAATTAAACCTCACCACACACACACATGTGCATGCGCGTGCGCGCGCACACACACACACACAACTGCAAAAGATAATATTGACATCACTAGCAGAACTTTACATATGCCCAGACTTCTACCTGTGAGCACTGAGAAAAAAGTGTGTTAAATGCAACACAAAGAGGAATAGAATACAGAATATAGCACTTTAAGGATATAAAATATCTCACAAAAGCAAAAATATGCAACATTTGTGTAAAAATGATAACTTTAGGTCCATTTACTAGCTTTTTGGATCTAGCAACCACATCTCAGTCTCCATTTGTGAAAAGAACTGAGGTGTCATCACATCAATCATACCACACCACATCATACCACACATAATGTAGGTCATCTGAGACATACATATACATACCGCAATGCATACATACTGTATCACAAAAGCACCTCTGCATTCTGTATTGCATTGTATCTTAATGTCTTTCCATTTCATTGAACGCTAACAAACCTCATAAATCATAATAAATGAAGAGAATATTGAACAAACAATTCAATAATCATTAAAGGAGAAAATAAAAACACTTCTGAGCCTGAATTCTGTGAGATGCAGCTGAACAATCAGTTACAGGGATGAGCTTCCACACTCAAACCAAAAAGTAAAAAAATATTCAAAAAGAATCTAGTCATTCAGTTGTCTCATAAATATAATTCTCTGTTATTCAGCATTAATTTAATGTTTATATCTTCTCAGTAGTTCATCGTAAATAAATGAAATGCCAGTTGGGCCAAGACACAAACTGTACTTGCCCCCATCTCAACAGCGTGTGGCTCCATTGGCAGTTGCCCTATTCCTGATAACAGTCCTGCTGCTGCTGATGATAATAATAATAATAATAATGCTAATGATACAGGTTACAGGAATGATACTTTGGTAATTACCTCTTACATTTCTCTTTGACGAGATCATATATTTAGTGCTCTAATGGCAGTTTCCCATCCAGAGCAATGGAACACGGTCGCTAATAAGGACCAAAAGCAATGACGTTTCTCTCGGTAATGACAGGCATGACCGCACTGACCTAAATGAGAAGCTATATTTTCATCACCGCAGACGGAGGATAATGATTATAATTCAGACGACACCTAGTTAAATATAGTGGCTGGTGTCAGCTCATCACCGCTTCATTGTCTCTCACTTGTTCTGCTGTTTGAGCACCGAGTGTTGCCCAAGTCTTTATGCAACACGTCAGAAAAAAACTTCTTTTCATTTAATTACAAAATAAATTTTATTTTAAAAAATAACAAAAATATGCTATTTAGGTGACTAACTAAATGGCTTCAGAAAAGCTCCCCCAGCTGAAATCAAGCCAAATGTATGACAGTTAGAAAAAAAAAAAAAAAAAGGAGCTGGTCTTTGCCACCATTTCAGCTGTCTGAAAGCTTCCTACCAATACCAGTAATCCTAATTGAGATGGAGAAAGACTGGCTTAGGTGAAATACTATGGCAGGACCAAAAAAGCAGTCGCAAATCATTTTTTTTTATTAGTCATTAACGGATTGTCGCTGCCAGAGAGAATTTAAAACGATTGCCTGAATCCTGACATGCAATTAAGTTTCATTTTAAGTCGTGAAAGTAATCGCGTCTCAAACGGCACCAATCAACTTCACAGAACTGTAGGTAAAGCCTTTCCCAAGCTGTGTTGGAAATATCCTTTTCTCCCAAAACTAACCCAGCAGGGACTCCTTCTTCCCGGCCACCCTCTGACTCTCTTGTTGCCCCTTATTCTTGGCATGGTAGGTCTAATTTTTCCCTTCCTCCTCTATTTTCTAACATTGTCTGCCTTCTATCCACCTCTCTCCTTTCTGTCAGCCTCCCCTTTTCTCGATCACCCCGTTTTCAGTTTGTCTCTCCCCTCCTTCCCTCTCTCCTTCTCTGCGGTAGAGGGAGCAGTCTGTCATGCATGGCTGTCCGCGAGTGAGCGACGAATCAAAAGCCCCAGCGTCGGCATAAACCTCCGCCAAGCAGCAGAAATCCTATTTGAAAGCCTCCAGTTGCACTCACAAACACACACACACACACACACACACACACAGTATACACATGAACAAAGCTTGTTAATAACAAAAATGTCTGCATGCTATATCTAAATTCCCATCTGTGGGCATTGACACACATTCTCGCATATTATGGTATGTATATGCATGCATATGCATATGGTATCAGCACACGAGAGAATGCCCATAACATACAGTCTGTATGGACTAACAGTCACTTTAAAGGAATACTAACACATTTTTTGCTCGAGGAGTCATCGTCATTGTAATCACAACCAATGTGTTATTGTACTGTTTTGACAGAGAATGGCTCAATGAAAAGATTAATTTGGTCAGTTAGTTTAAAGTGAATAATTTGATTAATCACCATGCTAATTACCATTCCAGCAAAACACAAGCAACTTTGAAAGAAGCCTTGATAAGGCCACACCAGTGTTAAGCTTCTTGCTGTCACATTTTTCTTGCTGTCACAAACGGCATAAAGAGTCCCATCTTCAAATTTTCAAAATAAAACACCTGGCACAATCTTCTGATCATAAAAAACAAACATTTTTATTATTATATATTTATTATTTATTATTATTATATTTTTTAAACTCAGTGCTGCTTTCTCTCGTGAACCAGAGGCAAGCATTGACTTAAAACATGAAGCGATGTTACATTACCCATGTCTGAAAAGGACATATGTAAGACAGTCCGGCAGCTACGTAACATTGACTGCTTTCTCCTGTCCAGTCCACCAATTTTCCAACTTTCTCATGATAAATCTTTGTATAAAAGATAAACCTTTACCAATAGTATGTTGAAATACTAAATACATAAATGAATGTATACATAAATACACTCTTTATGTAGCCTACAATCTGCTTGATTTCTTGCCAAACAAACTGCCTAGAATTGTCTTTGCTACCATCTTTCAGGATTTTCACATACTCTGTCTCGATTGATTTGGTAACAAGTGCATCGCGGCCAACGCTAAACATGTATTATGGGCATGTAAAATAGATAAACTAAAAAAATGTATCAAACTAAGCTATGTCGGTTCATATTGCTTCATAGTCTTTTTGTTCTTTTCTCATTTTCCAGAAATGCATCACTCCTTGTAGACCACAAGGCTGTCTTTAAGATTTCATAACTTGCAAAATAGGTTGAATTAATAGGCTTTTATGTCAGTTACTGAGTGTATCACGAATGCATGCTGCAGATCAGGCCTTCTTCTTTCTTTGTAGGACACATTCATCTTTACCAGACTCATTCTGACTCTGAGTGGCCCCAATAGGAATAAACCTCTAACCCTGCCTGTGTTACTGCCCTGTTCTTTCCAATTAGTCACACAGACATACACTTTCACAAAAATCCCTGTGCCACTTGACATTTTTCTATTTCCCCTTTGTCTTCATCAGGCTCACTCTGAGCTTTCATCTTTTTCTCTGCTATCCTGCTTCCTCTTATTTTTCTTCCTGTCATTCCCTCCTGACACATTTATCCTCTCCTTCTACTCATACTCGCGGCTGTTAATAGTTTTCACACACCTTGACAGGAGGCATGATTGTTGCCATAGAAACCAGGTCATCCACGGTGAAGGTCACCATATCTATAATGCATGTTTGAATGTGTGCGTACACTGAGATGTTGGCTATTCTTGTATGTTTTCCTGTGCAAAGCTCTGTGGGCATGTTTGAACATCAAGGTGGAGAAATCTTCTGGGAGCGAGTGTGATGGTAACAGCATTACCAGGGCCACCGGGGGACTCTCACTGTACACAAACACAGACACAAACACTCGTGTACAGTGAACAAAATCAAGCACAAAAGATGCTCCCACATAAATAACACCAACATTTACCTTCTGTCTCTTTTCTGTGTCCTTGATCTCTTATTTTTCTTCTCAGAGCTCTCTCATAACTCTCTGTATTATTTACTCCTGTCTAGTCACTGAGTTTGCTGTTTATGGATATTATTCATATGAGTGACTATTTCTAGAAGTGATTACTTTTTGTTCCTCTTTCCAGGAATACCTCAAAAGATGCAGACACAACAAAATGTAAATGTAAAAACAATGCTTTATTTACAGTTATATAATACTAGGCCTATATACAATAACAATATTGGTTTTAGTGGAGAGTGCAGCCCCATTACTGTACATTTATTAAAGTGCATCACATCAATATGAACAATTCTGCAAACACACACACACTGAGTTTAAAGCACTGGTGGCATTATGCTACCCAAACAACTTATTTCTATCAGCCTAATAAACACACAAAAAATGAGACCTGGTCCATGTATTTATAAACAGACATATAAATACATGGTTGGACATAGAAGGTGCGTTTGCAAAATGTGTGAAGCAAAAGTCATCTTTAAGTTCAGTCAGCTAGCTTGACATTTGTGGTTTTTACTATCTGTGCATGTTTATTAGGTCCAAAGACAAGGAAGAGCCCTTAGGCTTTTACTCTCTACAAATACTACCTAGGTTCAGTGGAAGTCCTAATACTTGGCTACTAACGCTTCATTATCTCCCTGTGTTTTTCTCTTTCCAGTCAAACTTGAGTGGAATGGGCTCAATGTTTGACCACATTTATGCTTCATGCATCTTGAGCAGCTAAGATAGCTATAGATAGCTAACCAAACATTTTCAAGTGCATTACCACCTCCTTCTGGTTTGCAGAAGGGCTGTCCTGATTTTTATGTAGCCTAAAAAAACTTAAAGAACCAACAGAGCTGCATACATGTGGCTAAGATTTATTGAAAGTGTGAGGAACTGCATTCCCTGAACTTTAGTTACGATTTATGCCAAACTGATTTAACAAAAACTGAACACAATCACACCTGGTTTGATTCCTACTGGGGCTTTTTGAAACTGACCCTCACGGCAGAGTGAGGCGTTTTGGATAGAAGGATCTGTCAAATGGCATGTTTTCAAGCTTCTGGATATTTAGTTCCTGAGAGGAAAAACATTACAGCAAACACAAATGTACATGCCTGCAGTCAGCTTTGTTGTTGTGGAATAAATTTCCCACTAAATAGCAGATATGGGTTATGAGAAACAGTGCCAGTGTGTGTGTGTCTGTCTGTGTGTGTGTGTGTCTGTGCGTGCGTCTCTCTGTAATGTCAGTTCAGAGTTATCTCTTAATATAGCTCAACGGAAGCACCATAGTGATAGCCGTCCTATGTGTGTGTATGTGGCCTGTGCCTGTTCTGCATCTCCAGCCTGGCACTGGTTAAAGGTGAGCCCGCTTGGCAGAGGAAGCTACAGGAGACAGAAATAGAGCAGGAAAAAACCTGATCGTAGAGATTCTGTAGGTCACACCTCACTGTTATTATTCACTGTCTCTCTATAGTGAGTCATCATGGAAATGTTGTGGGTCACAAAAAAGAGTCCAAATGAGTGTTTGAGTGAAACATTGTTATTATTATAACATATTAGAATAATAATACAATAATAATCAAGCCATGGGATGATTATGTGATTGTAACATACTCCTTAAGATATTGATACTCAAATTATAACTTTAATGTCAGTTCAAAACACAATCCCTCACCGCCTTCCCACAACAAACATGGATACATTTATTGGTATGCTACAGTTCTTTATACTACTAGCTGCTAACTTTGTGTTGGAGTTCTGCTAGGGCCTAAAAGCAAGGCCTGAATCCGGCTGATTCCTGTGCCATCAAATCTGACTCAACTAAACCCAGATGGTACTGATTTTGAGACTTGAACCTAACCTGAGACACAAGGCTACATTTTGTGATATTTTGCTCAAAGGCAAATTATATTCCTGCTTTTGAATGGCTTTCCGATGGCATAATGGCAATCACATAAAGCACTTAATGGCCGATAAGCCATAGGTTTAACTGTAAAATGCAAATGGAAGTCATCACTATAGTATCTTATTTATAAATGATCTGCTGTACCGGTCAGTTTAACTTCAGTTTTCCTAACATGTCTGCTAAAGTACGAAGCTCAATGTGTTTCATTAGCAGACTAATGAAACACATTGACTATGCTGTCTCTCTTCAGGCTTCCCCGTGGACACTGTGTATCTACATGCAACACATGTCAATGCAGAATTCATAGAACTGCACTCTGTTACTCAGTGATTGTAACTTCAGTATGTGTCATTGTAATTTTTATCAGATATCTTTACATCCACTGACATAGGGATGGATGAGGGGTTTTCTCTGGCGGCTTTTTCTCAAAATATATAACTCAGACTTTTCTCCCCTTTGTTGCACCTCCTCTTGCTCCCCCTACTCACCTTACCTTCCCATCTCTTATCCTCCTGCCCTTTCTTTTTTAGCTTATCTTTGTCTCTGTCTTCTCTCTTTCTCTGCTCTTCTAACTCTGAGGTGTGCGCCAGAAACGGGGAGTTATCTTCCTTCATGTATGGTGAGGATCAGGTCTATTCTGGGGAAGTAGGGTGGTAGGGGGGAGGAAGAAGGGGAGAAAACTAGAGGGACGAGGACTCTCTCCACATGCATTAACCATGAGAACGGAGCAGCTGAGAGGCTCCAGCCAGGCGAGAGCTGGAGAGAGAAGCCTCAGGCAAACAGCACACACCTGGACACACACACAGTCACACACAGGCACACAAGCATACACACACTTAATCTCCACATCTGCATTAACACACACGTTTAGAAAAATAAACATGCATGCATCCAGACACACGCATACTTTAGTAAGCTCACACTGACAGTGATACATGCATGCGCACACATGCACAACATAAGTGCGGCTGCAAGCCCTGGAGTTCAAGCACAGGAATTTATAATGAGCTGCTTTAAATGATTAATGCCTTTAGCTGGCTCTCACAGATGCCTGCATGCAGATAGACAGCAGCTATGCCAAGAAAGACTAACTGAAGAAAAAGAAATATAGAAAAGAGAGATGTGGGCATTTCACATAACCTGGAGTCATTTGATCCAGTGCAAATGTAGCAAATATTTCTCAATGTGTCTTTAATTACTCACTTTTCTAAATACCATTAAAAAATATGTCTGTCCAAGGGCCACGAAACACTGTATAGAAATTTGTGTCTTTGAAATTTAGCACCCCAGGTTTCAGAGTGCCATATTGCCGTCATAAATATGGACAGTGGCAATTATTATAATTACTTATAATCAAAAACTAGCTTGTCAACAACTTTGCTAACAGCCAAACATCATGGAGGTGAAACAACGCAAGACATAGCAGCCAGCTAATATTACTTACTAGTCTAACAGCAAAAAGTTTAGCTCACCGTTTGTCTTTGAGCCTTTTACTTCATAAATCTCTCACCAACAACTAAACGTCAGGCCCACATTCACTCTTGACTGGGGTCACTTTCTCCTTTTTGCTTCTTCTGTCAACATCCTCACTTCTGACATTATGGCCATAACAGCTGCTTAGCCCAGTTACATTGCTCGTCATCTCGGTGGTCCAAGAGGCCTGTGCAACCTAAGACTAAGACTAAGACTCAACTGGTGCTCTAAGTTAACAAACCTGACAGCCCAGCTAACAAACTGAGCTAACATTAGCTAACAGCAGCTATAGTTTGCAACAGTTTGCGGTCCATCAGGAAACTCTGACATCAGAGCGTAAAGCAGAAAATATTTTCTCCATAAAATATGATCCAGTTTCACTAAAATCAGTGAAATAGTTGGTGGTTTGTAACTTAGTGCTGGTAAGTATTGATCATATCCACAGCACAAAGTTATTTAGTGCAGAAACAGGTGTACACAGCACAGAGTGTGAATGACAGAGACACCATTGACTTCATTAGTGGTGTAGAAAAATGATTTAAAATCTCTTCTTTTAAATCACATTTGTGATCATTCTCTTTGCCCCTTAACTTTACTGATAGATTTACCTCATATTATTGGCTGTATCGACAACCAAACACACCCTAGAAGTGACTGAAAATTCATTCCATGCACATGACATTTCAGTTGTCTCCTGACTGAATTTGACCTGCAAGTACAGCTTCTTCTTGTTAAGCAATAAGCCTCTGTGCCTTATATTGCCCCAGGGTTTGTCTGCTTTCAAAGAAAAGTGAAATATTTTGATTGTTGTCATTCTTGCCTGTAGGTCAGACATTGGCAATTAAAGCAACAAAAAATGTTTGTAACAACCCTTTACAACCACACATATTCACCTTTTCTGGACTCATGCGTCTCTTTCTTGGCACAAACTTATTTGTCACTGCCTCGTTCTTTCAAAAGATAATCACTGTTAATAAATAAATAAGTTTTATGATGTGGAAATGCTATGATTAAAGTTTGGGCACAAAAAAACGTGGGTAGGGTCAAAGAGAGATTTTTGTTTTGTTGGAATGGCTTTTGTCATCATGGTTACAGTAATACCCGTATGCTTAAGGTTAGAAAATGATCATGGTCATGTAATGGAAATGTAAAGAGTGGTCTCCTGTGTTAAAGCCTGTTGACAGAAGTCACGATTTCTATAGACGCTAGAGGGCTTTGTCGCTTTAACACATAAACACTGCTTTAACAACAACAACAGATGCCATCTTGATTCATTTGCTGAAATGCATGATGCTGCTCGTCATATCAGTCAGTCAACCACCTGTCAGCTGAGAGAAATTGTTTAAGGACAGGCTGATGTCTTAGACGCATATTTGTGCATGCCCACACACTTTCGATCATCCTCCGTCTTTGAAACAGACCCAAACACACATGCGCGCAGACGCCCCCCGGTTGTCCGCTCCTATCACACACACACACACACCGAAGGGGGAGAATATGTTGGAGATAAAAAGGACAAGAGGAGAGAAGGTGGAAGAGCAAAGGTTGATGGAGAGGAAGAGACTGGCCGTAGGAGTTTTTTTTAAAAGGCTGACAGGGTGCTGTCCCTGCATGATAAGACTGTTTGCAGCGGAGGTGATACGACTCATTCACACTTTTATACCTCTGCTAACAGTCCTGCACTGTCTGGCTGTCTGGCCGGCTTCCTGGGTGGATAGATGTCTTATCAGCCTCTCTTTCTCTCTCTGCAGACACCCTTTGGTGCAATGTCCTCAATATCATGTCTGCCTCATGGGGTTGTTCAAGTCATCAAAGGAATCTAACAAAGCAGAAAATTAAAATGCTAAATCAATTAATCAGACTCTGTTAGCAGGTCGGTGTTCTCCTCTGAGGAAAGTCTGAAAAACTAAAGTGTGTCTAACTTTCCACACTTCTTTTAATCTTTATTCCATTCCGACTGTCCTTTGCCCCGAACTTGTCGAAGGAGTGATTCAGTGGGGAGAGGTCTGTAAAACGAGAAAACAGTTTGAAGGCCAGATAGCCAATTAGCTGCTCAGTTGCTGCACATTAAATACAACATCTTTTCCATATCTTTGTTCCGCTGTCTTTGCATCTTGGGGCAGTTGTACGGCCTGTTTAAGCGTGATGACTTTCTAGCATCTTTTTAAAGACTGGATGTTAGGGCCACAGCTCCTTATACAACAAAACAGAGATATGAACATTGCATAGTTAACTCAATTAGGCATCTGATTTGCCTGTCTAGTGTAGTTGTGGTTGTAGGTTTTAGTAACTCAGACGCTTGGTGGGAAATCATATGTGAATAAAACTATCAATGGAAGATGATGTACACCATTTCACCAATGAGCTCCTTCACCACACCGTAAAGACATCACTACTTGCTCCACTGACACTCAAAATAAACATTGAGCAGTTTGGACAAGTGACTATTGCTATTCCTTTTCTGAAGAGGGCCGTCTCTCCTCCCTCAGTCAGATGTGTAGTCGGATAAAATTCCCTCTAGACTAAAATAAACTCTAATAGCAGTTTTGAACCCCTTTAACTGGCAGAGATCTCTTTAATGAATAATTGGCAAGTTGAGTTTCACTGGTCTTTCCCCGGCTTGTCACGCTCTCCTTCTCCTCCTCCTCTCTTTTTTCCTTTTCTGTCAAAAACTGCTTTTTGCGTTTTAGTGAAAGGGTTACAGCTGTGTGTGTCTCAGTTGTTATACCATCTGCTAGTTCAGGCAGCTTTTGTGTGCACACAAAATATAAAACACTGCACTTCCCGTTTTGGTTGAGGCACATCTCTTCTCAGTTTGTGGGTAACAGAACCTGGAGGCAGTAGGATTAGATCAGCTCTGTATGTGTCCTTTTCTTTTTTTGTCGGTAATATATTGATTTAATATTTTAGTTCTTATAGTTGACAAAAGACATATATCAGGACACACTAAAAGAACAGCTTGTTGTTTACTATCACTTATTTGTTGGTGTTATATAGCTACCTTGAAAGATCATACAGTACATGTTTAGTTTTATATAATAATAATGATGGTAATCTGTAAATCATTGGCTCTGCAGAACAACACAGGATGTGCGTGTGACAGGCTAGTAAACATAAATATTCACATGAAATGATCCTTTGTGTTTGTTTACTGTAAACAAACAGACAACACAACTTTCTTTATCACCTCATTAAAAATGCATTGAACTCCCATCATCCACCTCGACTCTCTCTTCTTCATCACTTTCTCTTTGATCCTTCGTTCTTGTTTCTTTGGACAGCCACCTTCACACAGTGGCCCCGAGAGCTTAATGGTGTGGAATTTAACAAAACACAGATAAATAGACAAATTCATCATCTTCATCGGCTTGACATCTCACGCGGCATTTAGAAACACACACCACAAATTCAGCAAACGTCGTCATCCATTTGCCAACAAACACTGCATATAGACACAACATGACACGTTACAGAGACGCAATGCAAATAGCTTTGTGTGGTTCGTGACTCATGAAGTTCGAAGGATCAGCGTCTGTTTATGTCGACTATCTTCTGCTGCTACTCTACTGTGTACATATGTGGACAGTGACGCACAAGCTTGGAAAAAGTAGAATTCGTTTACCTGCAGCCTGCATGATAATCATATAGATGTTGCCTTCTGTTATGGTGGAGATCATCATGTAGGCTGTACGTCATCTGTCAACAGAGGTGAACCAAATACTGAAGCCTAATAGCTGTCATTCACACTAAATCTCAGAGAATTCAGAAATGACAGATTCTGCTTTTTGCTGTGCGAGCTCCTGCAACATTCATGCTGCAGTCACTTTCTGCACATGTAGCAGAGGCTGTCCACACATAAGCACATGTTACATGGACCGCTTCTATCTTCATGAGTCACAACTCTCCCTAACCAGCATGTCCAAGCTGTGTTCAGTGTCCTCTGGAAACACTTATGTTCTTGTTGCTTTTTTGTAAATGCAGCACATTTCTGTAATTTGTTGTGTGTGTTTGTTTGGTCTTTTCTAAATGGTGCACATATGTTGTCATGTTCATGAAGATGTTTTCTTGATTTTTGTGCTCTCTTACATTGCAGTGAGCTCTCATGTTCACCGTGCCTTCCTTCCTTTTTTCCTTTTAGCCCACTTTTCCTCCTGTTGTTTCTTCTTTCTAGTCAATATCTGCTTACCCAAACGTTTTCAAATCCATCCATCCATCCATCCATCCATCCATCCATCCATCCATCCATCCATCCATCCATCCACAGTACCTTGTGGTATTGTTTTCCAGTCAGTCTCAAATCTACTATTGATCTAACTGCACAGGATTAGACACAGGCTTTTAATCACAAGTTGCACACACACACAATCTTTTTCTCTCTCTCTCTCATTGTGTGTCTCAATCAATCAAGTTGACAACTGAATCTATCTATCTATCTATCTATCTATCTATCTATCTATCTATCTATCTATCTATCTATCTATCTATCTATCTATCTATCTATCTATTTCCTTTAAACAGACACATACTCCCTCGCACAGTTCACATAGAGGCTGTGATCATGCTGGATTGAGCTCAAAGTGCTGAGGCAGATTTTAATTAAGAAACATGCATTAAAGTGTGATAGTGGTCAATACAATCGACTAGTTGGGGTTATTCAGTGAAGGGAGGCTATGGATGAATGGCACAGGTGTGTGTGTGTGTGTAGATGATACTGGGTGTGGGGGTGTGCTTATGTGTGAGGCTGAGATGGCATGATAAGAATGGGATTTATTAAATTGGTACAGACACTGGAGTGTGTGTGTGTGTGTGTGTGTGTGTGTGTGTGTGTGTGTGTGTGCTAGTGTGCGTGTGTTGGTGCTCAGCCTCAGAAGTGAGAGGTGAGCGTGTTTTATGACTTTCTCTTGGCCAGGAGCTTGCTGATGGTAATCATGCTGAGATAGACCTTTGTGTATGCGTGTGTGTGTGTATGTGTGTGTGTAGTCCATTCATCAGGACAAAGCACAGAATGAACTGTCAGCTGCAGTGCTATTAGGTCTTGAATGAAGGGGGAGGTCTTTCACTGTGTCTTTAGATGTTACACTTCAAGGTTCAGCCTCCTATCTCTCTGCTCCAGAGGAATACATAAATATGGAGCATGATTTAGCAGATTGATTCAACTGGAATATTTACCACGGTTTCCTTCTTGGTTAGCTCAGGAGGCTGCACACAGACGCCTTTGGTCCTGATAGCCATCATTTCCACCAATTAGAAAACATGAGTATAACAAAATGAACTCAATATGAGAGCCACTGATGCTCTCATTATGCTGTTTCCTTTGTGGTATGGACACCAGAGAAGACAAAGTTACAGGAACTGGAAGCGGATTTGCTTCCTGCTCCAGACAAGTGTCCCACAATGTCTCTGATGTCGCACATGAATATTAATTCTCAGCGAGTAAATGTGTGTTTAATGTAGCAGAACGACACACACGCTCCAAACCTCGGCTAACCAACAGCCTCGCCTGTAATTGAACAGTGTGAACCCACTGTAAAGGCCAACGCACCCAAATGAACAAAATCATATTCTAGAAATTAACAGTAAACGAATGATTAAGTGTGATGACACCTTAAATTTTCAAAATCAATTCATCACTTTTCACTTTTATTAAAGCTGATAATTCAGTATCATTAAACTCTCGAGCATCTAATCTGTCAAAGTGTTCTGATTCTGTCAAAGGAAGCCTTACGTAACCTCCCTTTAAAGTCCATAGTTTGTTTGCCATCAGCCTTTTTGTCGGTGCCTATCAGAAGGCTTAACTACCTTTAAATGGTAGAATAAATCTTTATAAGTGATATTTATAATACAATAACCACAGTACATATTGCGTTGACTTTACTGCTGGGTATGTAAAGCTTTCATGAAGTAGTGATCACCTTGTTTACAAACAGCACAGCAAAGGATTTTGTTATGATTAATGATGACTCGGTTCTATTCGAGGGTCCCAGTAAGCCATGACAGAGTGACGGCCAGCATGAGCAATACCAGGACCCTGCAACTGAAGCCATTATTGATTATCAGATTGTTTACCCTGGTGCTTACGGTGCCTTAATCATATGTCTTATACATGACCTGTATGTCATTCTGTGTTTCTCTTTTCACCTCTACCCCCTTTAATTATTGTTATACATTAGCTGTTTGTAGCATTAGTTATGATGTTTTCAAGATAATCATCAAATCTTTTGTTTCTTCTTGGATAAAGTTCATCTTGTCATAAAAGACACACTTTATTGGGTGTCTGCGGTCTCTCCGTTTCTCAGTCATCCTCCCTGTTCTGTTGTTTCTGACTTCCAGTAAGCCTGTTTAATTGGGTTTGTGTAAAATTCACTCGATACTTGAGTAAACACAAAGCTTCTGGGATGTGTGTGCACATATGTGCCTGTGTTCTGAGCCGTTTCAGACCTTGAGTGAGAGAGGACATCTTTGGAAAGTGGGGACATAAAGGTCCAATATGTTGGGTTTAATGGGTAGTGTGGTGGTCAAGGTTATGCTTAGGGGCTGGAGAATACATTATGTCAACGGGTGTCCTCACAAGTATGTAAATGGAATACAACTGTGTGTGTGTGTGTTGGAGTGTTTCCATAATTAGCTGTAAAATCTCAGTGCTTCATCATGGGAATACTTCCTGGAACGTCCTCTTTCTGTGTGGAATATTGATCAGTACATTAGTCTGCTGCCATGACTGAGAGCGGGGCAGACAAACTGTTCACTCACTGGAGTCACTCTGCATAAGAGCCTCCACTCAATGACTAAAAGTCAAGATAAATGTGAAACATACAGCGAACACGTGTGCCCCCTGCAGACGCGCTAATGTCATATTTCATTTATGCATTTATTTCTCATTTGCTATATTCCTCATCATTAGAAATCTAATATTTATAGTGATGTTTAATCATGCTTATGCAATAACCCTTCATGCACATGCCTCATACTGTCAAGAAATGTTCTGTAGGTTCTGCTTGCGTGGACACTGGCTGCTGCTATTTTGCACAGCCAGTTGATGCATTCCTTTATTTCTGCTTGATCCTGATTTATGTACTAACACCCATGTCATAGTTTCCACAAAGGCATCATAAAGATTTGTCTAATATAAACTCCCACAATGGAAAGTAAAAACATCTTCAAAGCATGTACAATAGCTGTGTATGTACATCAAAGGTGATACCCAAGGAAGAGCTAGCTAAGAAGTTCCAGTCCTCTGAAACGCCACCCACATCTCTGATTAGTGACCTCTTGATTAATGTAGATGTTGTTGTCATCATAATGTTTCTGCCAATTAGAGACACAGTTGACCAGTCAGAGCCCTGTAGATGGGATTAAGCATAGACAAATTCCAGTAGATAGCTAGCTACCGGGCTAAATCATTTGCTACAATACTGACACAGCAGTACAAGTTGTTGTACATAGACTTACTTAACAGATATCAGCATATTTCTTCAAAGTTCACAAAAAATATTAAAGTAGCTCTTCGCGGGGTACAAATACATCTCTCAATATTGATTAGTTTAAAAAAATGAAGTGAACCTCGCCCTCCCAAAGAGAAACTGAACACAATCTCAGGCAGTGGCAGTTCAGTGTGTTTATCAAGCTGAGTGAGAGCAGTACTTATCTGAAACTTTCCTTTTTCAGTAATAAAGTAATTTGTACCTCACACATTTCATCCGGGAAGTGAAGATGCTACAAGTAAAGAAAAATAAGTTAAGAAGTTAAGAAACACAGTCAACAACAGTCTATTTACACCCACTGAGGACAGTTGTAATAACTGGAACCACATAACAGCTTCGCTCATGTTTTAAAGTATCTGTTCTCATTTTTTTTTTATTTACACTGTGCTTCTTTGTTTTTACTAAGCCTTTTGTAACCATGTATAAAAGTGATCCATAAATAAACCAAACTTAACTTTAAAAGCTTCTGTTCTTCTCTCTTCTCTTGCTGTCTCTACTCTACATTCACCTTATCCTCATCTTTGACCTGCATTCCTACAAACACTCTGACTTCTGTGTATGTTTGTCCTCTTCCTTGCCTCCTTGCTCACCATGTTGATAGACAGGTCAATTAAAAGCTGTGTACATGTCTGTGTGGAGGTGCATATGGATTCTGCAGGAGCGTGTGATGCTGTGTAACGCACTTTATGTAGGTATTTGTGTGTGTGTGTGTATGAATACAGTGTATGTGTTAATGTGTGTGTAGCCTGTTCCCATGACAGAGAAAGTGAGCAGCTCAGCATAGACCACAACACCTAACCACAAATAGCTTCTAATGTCTGCGGTGGGCTTCATTTCCTTTACATTATATGTGACATTTCCAGCCACTCTGAACCAATTATAGCTCATGGCAAGTTAATTCAAGCTCACTTTGATGCTATACAGGCACCTGTAACCATGTCCTACTTGCATTTCTATAATAGACCACCCACTGCAATGACAAATCTGAGCTACTGTAATTTTAAGAGGCAGTTGTTATACTCTACTTTTACTCCCACTGTGCTGTTTCACCCCCCCACTGTTTAGTAAAGATGGTGTGGATACAGGCAGTTTTGCTGATACTGTTACAAAGACAACAGCTTGGACTTAAGAGCCATGCTAAATAAGTGATAGAGAAGAGAATAGTTCAATGTAGTTTGTCACTTCTTGTTCTTAAGGAGGTGTCTATGTCGGAAAAATAATCAATATTGCCAGGTAGGTAATCATAGTATCATTCTAGAAGACGGAGAAACATCTTGTAACATCTTGTGATATATCTTGTCATAACAATTGTCCTTTTATAAAAAAAAAAATCTCATCTTGTTCAGAGTAACTTCACTCCTTCGACTCCTTCTTTCACTTCACTGAACTCCTGCACATATCAGACAGTTCCCTATTATTCTTAATTAAACCACAGTGAGGCGAAATACTGGTTTCTGATTAGTGGGCAGCTGCCCCTTCAAACACCAGCAGACCATCTCAAAAATACAGTTTAACACTGATATTTGGCGATTCTGCAAAACCCTGCATTATGTTTAATTCCCATATTTAATTATTATTCACATATTGTATATTATATTATGGTTAATATTACGGTTGGCACCGTCGCCTTGCAGCAAGAAGGTTCATGGTTTGAAGCTCGGCTGGGACCTTACTGTGTGAAGTTTGCATGTTATCCCTGTGTGGGTTCTCACCAGGTACTCCGGCTTCCTCCCACAGTCCAAAGACATGCACTTAATAGGTTATTAGGTGACTCTGTGACCCTGATGAGGATAAGCGCTTCCAGATAATGGATGGATGGATAATTACTTATGAACATTAATTGTAGGCCAGTGAAGGGATGTGACTCTGGTCAGACTAGCCACACACTATCTGTACATAAAGGGTGCAGTTATAATTGAACAGTATTTAAATAAAACAGACATTATCATGTTTAATTAAAGCAGCGTCAATGTTCCTGGTCTTCACTTTGACAAACCCTGTACAGTGCAGTCTCAATTTATCGGCTGGGACACAAGTGATTGTTTCAGCCCCACCTCACAATACAGTATACACTACAGTGAGTAAAGTATACACCCTGAAATGTACTGCAGCTATGAATATGCAGTACTCTTGTAGTGAGACTCAAACCTGTTTTCAACATGAAGGTGATCAAATTAAGGGAGACGCCACTCTAAGACGGTTCAGGGTGATGAGGCGTCTACGTGTCTAGGGGTCCATTAAATCTGTTGAGGTGCCCTTGAATCAGGCATTTATCATTCAAATGGTCCGGTGGAGCAGCCAGCAGTACAGCACTGTGGCTAGTTGCACTGGACATTTTCCAGGTTATGTATGACTGAGCAGCAGCATGGCTTTTTCAATATTAAATAAAAACAAGAGTGTTATTGGAGTGTAGTTTGAATTTGTTTTTTTGTGTTCAATGAAAAGTGAAGTGTCTGAAGTCGATGCTGTGAATCACACCTCTGGTTTTCTCTGTTAAACAGCTGTAACACCTGTTCAGCTCGTACTGTTTGGAGATCTGTGACGTGAATATTTTATGTTGACAGCTGGTCGCCGTGTATGTGTGCATGCGTGTAGGAGTGTGTACTGTGTGTGTGTGTGTGTGTGTGTGGGTTTGAGTGAGTCCCCGTTTGTATCCATGTCACACTTTTGCGTGCTACAGCCACAGGAAATAGCTTGTCCTGTCATCGGGGCCTAAAGTGTCAGACTTCCTTTTTTTCTCACTCCTGATGACAGAACGGTGGCTTCTTTTCAAAGGTTAGTGCGTGTGTGTGTATGTGTGTGCGTGTGTGTATGTTAGTGTATTGTTACAGGGAGATGGGGAGTGTGTGTGAGTGAGATAAAGCCACCAGTCAAAGGAGAAATTGTAATGATGAGGGTACTGTAATATCCACCTGCATAACAATTACTGGACCACAGCAGGGATTGTCTTGACATTCTCTAAATAATGTTTTTTTTTTATTTTTTTTTTATGTGTATTAATATTTTGGATCTCAGTTGTGTGTGATATAGTCCACTGAACACAGAATAGCCACATGGATGTGCTGTTTTCAGTCCTCCTATTAGCCACTTTCTTAATTGGTAGAGAGTAGCAGGAAGACTGACAGAGATAGGGAGATGGATAGAATGCGCATAGATTTTTTCCTCTATGGTGTTTTAGCTCTTTGATTTGATCTTGGTACTCTCCTCTCCTCTCTCCGTGTCTCCGGGCTAATTAATTACAAATTAGATTAGAGTCACAATGAACTCTGCTCCGTGAAACCTCTACTTGCCTTTTCAACTCAAAAGCAGAGCTACATGATACAGGCTGTATCCTAACCCAGGGTCATAACCGGACAGACTTGGCAGATGACGTACAGTACAGTTTGATTCATTTAATTGTTTAACTGTCCACTCTGCTAATCTGCTAAAACCAGTTGATGTAACACTAAATCTTTGAAATTAGATTTCTTTGTCTGGTTGCTCTTCCTCTGCTGCCCCTAGAACGGATTCTGTTTTATGCTGCCAGTTTCATTGTGCATAGAAAAATCAACTTCCTGTTTAACATGAGCGCTTAAATGCTCCTAACAGTGTAAACTCACTAATACAATCAGCAGTGATCTCCAAGAAGTACAGCACACAAACTCAACCAAACTCAACAGTGGTGCAGCAACAATTTCAAAACAGGAAGTTGTAGATTACAATCTGTTGTTTTAATTCTGTGTTGTAGTAATGCAGCATTACATTATTTAGTGTGTAAGGTACAACAAATTACTCACAATATGTCTGGTAATACACTCCATCTTTCTGCTTGGACCTGTTCTTCCATTATATGAAACACTTTTTTGAAACATTTTTTTTTTGGCAATATGTGTAATTTGATCAGTTTGATTATTCTGAAAGACGTGCCCAAATGTTTAACACCTGCAGAGCTGGTAAAACAAATCTTCTTACTCTTGGTGGTAGAGACACAATGCCGACAGAGTTCAGCCGCTTGAAAAGAGGCCGGACCTCCAGGTTAATGATTATTACAAGAGGAGCCCAGACCTCTGTGTGTGTGTGTGTGTTAGATTAGGTGATTGAATCTGTCTGTGTGAGTGTGTGTGGAGAGTGACAATGACAAAGAAAAGTGAAAAAACAGAAATGTGACCTGATCTATGTTGCGTGTACATAGTCATAGTCTTCAGTAGCGTAAGTGTATCTCTGTGTGTGCATGAATTCATATCATGTCCAATACTTATAAGTGGGTAACCTGACACTCCCATTGGTGCTATTCTGCCTCCTTCTAGGTTACATTAAGGAGCTGAATATCTAATCACACGGTATTCAGTTGTGGCTTTTAAAATGTCTTAAAGTAATTCGTAGCTTGCTGATTTAACTCTACTGGGTGGTTCTAAATATATCTCATTAAACAACATCATACAAACATGGAGTAATAAAATGTTCTCCCATAATAAAAGTCAGAAATAGTATGTTATATTGTCTGGCACTGACACCAGAGATCAGTGCTAAATCTCAAACCAACACATTTACAGTCAAAACTAGATATGATGTGTTTTTTAAATTTACTGTCTATAGTTTATTATACATAGTCCAATTATACATAGGTTAGTAAAAAAAAGAAAGGAAGACAAAGAAAGAAAAGGGTCTGTGGGGTAAATATCAGAAATGATGATGATTATTATTTTTTTGTCTGCTGCATCTAGGCTGTCTACATATGAGTTCATGTGCTGCAGCTGATCAGCTATCTAGCCACAAAATGAATGAATTAACCTCAAAATTGACATTAGCAATGCTCCTTTCCCATTGAATGTTTGTATGGTGGCCCATTTGTTTGTAAGTTAGACAATAAGGAAACTTTAGCAGAACAGCGAGTGTGAGCTGAGATCAGAAAATGTACTGTATTTATAACAGAAATATGGGTAATTTTGGAAGGCAGTGACAAACCAAGAAGAAAATATATTTATGTATATAAAAAGCCCATTTTAGCAATTTTCGGAGAAGTCTGACACATACAGCAAGCCAAAATACACATCCAAATATAAACCTCAAATATGGTTATTGTGGATATGAAGTCTGGGAACAAGAGACAGTACATTACAATTCAGACTTGTCATTTCAGAGAATTGTTTTACATTGTATACTGCCCTTTGTTTTGATGGATGTTATTAAATCCAGCAGTTTCAGCTCTAATAATACATGTTCTATACATACAACTTTGTGAAGCTTTAAATACAAGTATACAAAAACAGGGGAAAATAGGGTCAAATTTCCTTCTGCACAAATTTGTTTTTCAGCAAAATTACCAACCCCTTTTTTCCAAGTGAAAATGGGGCATTTCTTTCCTGCTGGAGAGTGCAGCGTCAGCACCACTGAAGATTGTCAGGGCTCATTTTCCTCCTTTCAGAAACGATATTTGCAGCCATTTGTTCTTGTAATAACTTCCACAGGCCTGAAAATTGCCTGAATCTGACCTACACACATAGTTGTAAATGGGCTATAACTTGAGGCGACACCTGTACGCTAATGCTTTAAGGTACATAAGACACCTGTCAAAGCTGCCCTGTGACAGGTTTATCAGTCTCTGTCAGAGCCCTGTTGTGGGCCTGAGGCAGTTTTCAGAGGGTCAGGTGATGATGAGGTGAAGGTCAGATGTTGTCTGTCTGCATTTTGTTTCAGGCTACAAGCTTGTCTATAATGTATGTACTACAATTTTCTATTACATAATGGCTCAAGTATATATTAATAATGTACAGGTGTCACACTGTTATGACTTACTGAGGCACTTGAACAGAACAGAGCCATTGTTAATGTTATTAGAAACACCTTGCTTTCCTACTGTGACTAGTATCAAGTCATAATGTCTGCTGTGAAAGAGACATTCTTGTTGACATTGAGACGAAAGGCACATTTTAATGTTAAAGACATGTACAGAGGCTGAATTTTGACTGCTTTGATTTGTGGGTTTTAGAGCAAGTGTTCTTAACCTTTGCAGTTGAAATGTCTTTCATCCCCCACCCACTCACTTGTAGCGCTGTCCTCCTGGGTTAGTTATTACATTAACCTGCAGTTGTTAGGTTTTCAGTAGCTACATGCTGCTTCCTGGCCAACCTTCACTTGAAAAAAGCACCTTTAATCTCAGTGGGACTCCTTGGTAAAAGGTTGAGTGAGAAGGGACTCTTGATCTAAGTTTGGTTTTGTGCTGTGGCGCTGTGTGAGTCCCCATAATATATCAAGTGATTGTATTATGTCATTGCACTAACAACCCTTCCTGTTGAGCTCCATTAAGAGGTTATTTTGCTGAAAATGTTAGCTGGACCAAAACCTACTGTTGCTACACATGCATATGAAATAATACATATGGTATTATGGGGTAAAAACAAAGTAAAATATGTTTCATACTTTAGATTCTTCAAAAAGATAGATACTCAGAATACAATTTGCAGACACATCTCAACAGCAAATGTTTAGAGGGGACAGTGTGAACCTGGCCTTCGCAGTTAAATTGCAGCTGATAAACCACTACAGAGGGAGACCAATGAGAAGAAGATACTTGCTTGGCAAGAAATGCAAGGAATGAACAGTAGACCAGTGGAAATCTGTACTGTCGTCAGATGAATCCAAATTTGAGATTTCTGGTTCAACCACCTTGTCTTTGTGAGACACAGGTTAACAGATGGTAACTGCATGTGTGGTTCCCAACCTCGAAACATGGAAGAGGAGGTGTGATGACGTAGGGGTGCTTTTTTGGTAAAATTGTTGAGGTCACCATAGCAAAATTAAAATCAACGGCAGCATGGCTACCATAATATTTTACAATATGCCACCCCATCTGTTTGGTTTTTTTTTTTTTTTTTAAAATAATGACCCAAAACATAGCCCCAGCCTAACTAAGGCCTATTTTACCCAGAAGGAAACTGATGGAGTGCTGCGTCAGATGACCTATACATATATAGGTATACATATATATTGATGAGAATGAGTGTATATTATCCATTTGATCTGCCCTTACTTTATGTTCCTAATACTATTTGTTTCCTCTGATGTTGTATATAATCCAATGTTATCCCAAGTCCCCACAGAGAATAAATGTACCTTGGCTCATGCTGCAAGCTGCACATTTAGTAGAGAACAAATGGTGTGAGGCAAATTGGATGCAAACATCGAGTGCAGTTTTACAGGCACATAAGGCACACAGGTCTATAGTTTTATGGTTTATAGTTTAGGGTCAGTTTAGCCAAATTACCAAAAAAAGAATACATGCACTAGCTGTATCCAGCCATGCAGATAATTGGTTTTATTTGTCTAGGTTTAAAATTATGTGTTCTGCTAGCACTCCAATGTGCAACTTTTTATTGGAACTATGAAATCTTCTTATCACATAATAACTAATACTGGAAAGGCAAGTTGCAATGCTGTGAGTGACACATAAAAATCCCATTTGCTTCCAATAAACTGGAGGTAAAACATTAAAGACAGTTACCACAAAACTTGGACAAACTTGTGCATAAAACACATTTTTTTTTATAACTTGATGATTGAAACAAACCTTTAGGAACATGATTTTTCCTCACCTGTTGGCAGCAGGATTCAGGTGTGTAAAGGATGCACTGGTTTTAACCACAGAGGAGCAGAAGTGGATATTCTGCGCTGCTGTGCTGTTGATTAAGCTTGACATGATGAGAGCTGAAGAGCTGCCTGGATTAAAAAACTGCTGACTCCTCTCCCTCTCCTCTGTGCTCTTTTCCGTCCCTCCATCCCTCGCTCTATCCCTCATTCCTTTGAGTGTCTCTTATGATGTTGCTTATAAAGCACAGAGATAGACAGGGACTCATTAAAATCAGCCCCCCTCCCTCCTCTTTCTCCCTATCTGCTTCTCTTCATCTCCCTCTCGCCATCTTCATCAGATGTAATTATGGCAGCACAACGTGGGAGGAGCCTGCACAGCCAAATTATACTTTCAAATCGCCTTCCGCTTTAGCTATTCAAGGAACAAGACCTACATTTTCAACCTGATCAGAGAGAGAACAGAAAAATGGGGGCAAAGGCAGAAAACAAGAAAACTGGGAAAACGTAAGGGAGAAAAAAAAGAGGGAGCATGAGGAGAAAAAGAGAGGAGAGGAAAGACAGCAACAAAGGGAATATGTTAAGGAGGAAAGGAGGATGTCAGGCTGTAGCAGTGGCTGTAGCCGCTGAGTTAACAGAACATGGGATCAGTGATGCTGTCAAGCTAGAAAATGCCAGACAGCAAAGCAGGCTGGGACAGCACAGTGGGAGGAACTGCTTAGTTAGGGTACGTGACTGATGCAGGCAGTTTTTCTCCTTTCCTCTCCCTGCTTCTACATCTTCCCCTCAAATTCAAGGAGCCACCTTGTCCTGTAGCATCTCGCAAAAAAAAAAAAAAAAAAATCAGGGGGGTGGGGGGTGTTCAGAGGAGAGCGGGTGGGGTGATACAGTACGTTTGCGCATTGCATTATGGGAAGGAAAGGGGATGGGAGAAACGCTGGGAACGTGCAGAGATTTACTAGCTTTGCTCTGGTTGCAGAGGAGCTAAAATAGCACTATTTATGGCAGCCGAGTCGCTGTGGTGGATGCAAAGCTACAGTAGGACAGACAGGACGTGAGCAGGTTGACACAGTTCAGAGAGGAGCTGTGTGTTTTTTGCAGTCGGGAGAAATTATAGAACCAAGCAAGGTCCGGACACAAGGGAGTATCAGTTCTCATCTGAAGGAAGAAGAGGAGGAAGGAGGAAGACAGGACAAGAGGAGGAGGGGTGATGTGTTTTTTTTAAATCTTTGATGCTGGGGGTGTTTCATATTCATTTCATTTGACTGTGTGTGTCCCTTATTTAATCTGTTTGTGTTTCGACTGTGCCGTCACTTGATTTCTATGTGTGTGCATACCTGTGTACCCCGTGTGGATTTATGTGTGTGAGTGTCTGTGAGAGATGTGATGCTTTTCACTCAGGTTGCGGTTTCGGCTCAGCAATCACTCAGCGCTGCAGTCAATTTGTGGTTGATTTACCTCTCTCTCCTTCTATTTCTGGTTGATTACAACTATTCTCTCTGCACTTCTGTTTTCACCGGGAAGAAAGATGGACTATATTCTCTGTGCAGCCATCCAATTGCACTCTCTCTGTCATCTGCAGCTTTGAAGTTGGTTGAATGAATTCAGTGTCCATGTGGTCTAGATGAATAGAGACACTGGTGCATCCTGTCTGAGTCAGCAATGATATTTAAAGTAATCAATAGCAATCTGCTTTGAAAGGAAAAATTAATGATTCATAGTGATGTTTTATATCTACTCTGTCCTTTATCTTTGTAGAAACCCATTTATTTTCTTTCTTTTTATCTTTTTCTTTAATTTGTTCTAAGACTTTAAGACTTTTTTTTCCGCTAAAGCAAACTTACAACAGTCCTAACCTCTTCAGACTCACTAACCCATTCAGTATGAAACACATGTTGTGCTGCCAGGCATTGTTTCAACCCATATAATCTGATATTAAATTCTAGCAGAGATCCCACAGATATCAAGTATGGCAGGCTGTTGCATTTGATGGATTAGTACAGTCATGTAAGCCGTTTTTTGCTCAGTGGAAATATCTAACTTCAATGAAGAGTCAAAACAAACTGACAAAGGATCTGTGTGATATTGTCAAACAGACAAAACCATCGGCCCAAAAAGAAAACTGGATTTGAGGAGGTTAAAATAACACCAAACCTGTCTGTTTTCTGTCTGCAGGTCCAGGAGTGGCTGTGTCTGAATTGTCAGATGCAGAGAGCTCTTGGCATTGATATGACCACGCCTCGCTCCAAGAGCCAACAGCAGATTCACTCTCCGTCTCACCAAGCCAAACCCATCGTCCAGCCTCAGCAGCCCGCACCTCAGCCAACACAGCCGGCAGCAGCACAGCCCAAATCTTTGGCACAGAGTCAGCCCACCCAGCGGCAGCAGCAGCAGCAGGCACAACGGCAGCAGCAGCAGCAGCAGCAACAGCCTCAGTCTCAACCCTACAGCCAGTCTCAACCCTACAGCCAGTCTCAACCCTACAGCCAGACTCAACCCTACTCCCAGTCTCAGCAGTATCCCCAGTCTCAGCCCCAGTCCTACCCTGCATCCCTGCCAGGGACCCAGACTCAGCCTCATACCTCCCCAGGCTTGCAGAGACACCCAGGCCCTGGCGGACCCCACACTCAAACAGCGCCCTTTCAACAGGGCATGAGGTCTGACCAGTATTCCCAGAGAGGTCCCGGAGCTCCAGGAACTGTCGGAGGTCCCACAGGAGGCCCCAACCAGGTTGGGGGTCCACGGATTCCCCATCCTGGTGCTGTGCCTCTTCCTGGCTTGACCAAGGCTCCCTCCCAGCCTGATTTGGGTCGTGGTTCTCCAATGCACCAATCTATGGCACGGCACAATGACCAGACCAGGAGTGCAGGTTCCTCCCCAGCTCACAGACCTCAGAGTCAGGCCCCTCCTCCTGCCCAGGATGGCCTGACCAAACTGTTTGGCTTCGGGGCATCGCTGCTGAATCAGGCTAGTACCCTAATAAATGTTGACCCTCTACCCACTGCCTCCACCCAGCCAAGCCCTGCACGAGGTAAAGTGGTGTTCAGTAATGCAACTCCTGACAACAGGCAGCAACAACAAGGGGCCCCAGGCACCAAATCATTTGGTATGGGTGGCCCTCACGCTCCAACTCAAATGGGTGGCCCTCATGCGCCGAGCCAGATGGGTGGCCCTCATGCACCGAGCCAAATGGGGGGTCCTCATGCGCCGAGCCAAATGGGGGGTCCTCATGCGCCGAGCCAAATGGGGGGTCCTCATGCACCGAGCCAAATGGGAGGTCCTCATGCGCCAAGCCAAATGGGTGGACCTTATCCACCGAGCCAAATGGGTGGTCCCCAAATGGGTGGGCCGCATGCTCCATCTCAGAAGCAGCAGACTATGCCCCATCAACAAGGAATGCCACAGCAGCAGTCACCTGCGCATCATCAAAAAGGACTGCAAGGACAACATCAGCAAACTCCTGCTCATCTGCAGAAAGCGCCGCAAAAGCAGGAGCCTGTGGCTGCTCCGGTGCCTACTCCGGAGCCTGTTAAGCCTAAAGTGAACTGTCCTCTCTGTAAAACAGAGCTGAACATCGGAAGCTCAGACCCGCCTAACTACAACACCTGTACGCAGTGTCACAGTCAAGTGTGCAACCTTTGTGGCTTCAACCCCACGCCCCATCTGGTGGAGGTAAGAGCAGCATTACACAGATATGCATTACAGTTCACACACAGATACATGCATGTATGATATAAGCAGAATGTGTTTCATAACATATATTTAAGAACCAGAACTGTACTCACACACACACACACACACACACACACACACGCATTCAGGATCATCTCTTCCCAGACAATCAATACCATTCAGCACAAATAGAAAATGCTATTCATTCCACTGTTGGACTTCTTCCTCCTCACTGTGTGGATGCAGTTAGACCTGAACCTCTCATCTTTCTCTTTCCTCTGAGGAATTCACTCTCTTTACTTCATTTATATCCTTTTATCATCCTCATCATTGTTTAAAGGCTTATATTTCTTTTCAGAGTTTCACTTTTTTGCTTGTCTGTGCTAACTTTACGTTTTCTGTACATGTACCTTACAACTCTGTACTTTCAGAGCTCGGCTTAGTCCCATTCCATTCATCTGATAATTTGATTAAAATTGAAATAATTTAAGAAAGCTAACATAGCTTAATTTAATAGAAATAGAAAAAAAATGTGTTTTTGCAATTTAGTCCCTAGTTTCAGAATGTGATGTCACCGTCATAAATATGGACAGTACACCTGCATTTATTCTGATTATATTGCTTATGATCAAAAACCAGCTTGTCGACGACTTTGCTAACACCAAAACGTCAAGCAAGTGCAACAGCATAAGACATAGCAGCCAGCTAATTTTACTTATTAGTACGACATCAAGTAGCCAAGCTCAGCATCTGTCTTACAGCCATTTATTTTATGAAGTTCTCGCCAATGACTAAAAGTCACTCCCAGATTTAGTCTCGTCTGGCAGCCTCTTGGTTGGTCACTTTCCTTTTCTCTTAGCGTCTTCTGCCATCATCCTCGTGGGTCGCTCATTCTCTGCCATATCTGCATAGGCTGCTCAGCCCAATTACATTGACCGCTTGCCCAGTTGCAGTTCTGGCACGACAGCAGCTCCGCTCACAATGAAAAGCCTAAAAAACCTCCTCTTCCTAGTTGTCCAAAATGCCTTGTACAAGCACTAACACTTCCCTGATGCTCTGAGCTCACAGTCTGGGCAGCTCGGCTCAGAAACTGTGCTAGCATTAGCTAAGAGCAGCTATAGTTCACAAAAATTTACTTTGCTGTACATCTAAATCACAGAAAGTTCAGAACGAGAGGGGACATCAGAGGACATCAGAGGGAAAAAAAAAACATAAACCATCATTTTCTCCATGAAATATGATCCAGATTCAAGTACTTCTCACAAACATAAACATGCACAACACAGCGGACAGCTGTAAATCATTTATACAGCACGTTATCTCATTTTCTTTGAGTGACCAGAAGGAAATATAAAACCACTGACTCCTCTCCTGTCTGCCATCACCTTGAGCAGTGGGCTGTGTTTGACACACATTTCCATAAAAGAGATTAGTAATCCGGCTAATTGGAGCATAAATTCAAAAGAAATACCTGGTTTGAATTGTAACAGCACAGCAGTTTATGTTGCATTCATCCATGGTTTAATCTAAGGTGACCATACAGAAGCTCAGTTCAGCTGCTGAGAAAACAATATGCTAACTCATGGCTGATAACTATGAAGGGCATTTAGCTACTGGGTCGTAAACCTGCAGAACATTCAGACAGGCAGCGGCCAAAACAGCCACAGCAACAACAATGCTTTGTCGAGGCGAGATGGCTGCAATCACCAGACTTGATGCAATTAAATCTTACACTCAGATCCTTTAAGATAGTAACTCTCTGTTCTGTGTCTTCTTATTATTCCTAAAGACATTCACAGAGTCACTGTCACAATGTAGCATGGCCTCCAACAGTCCATTTGCTGTTAAATGAGTGAAGCTATGTTTTTACAAAGAGTCCACACAAGCTTTGTTTTTTCAAGGATACTCAGTTCACAAGATGAGGTTGATTAAAAAGCAAGAATGAAAGATGAAGGTGAAGTGAAAAAATGAGCAAAAAAATGGAGATAGAAGAGGGAAGGAAAGCACGAGAGAGAGAGGAAGGCTGAGAATATGCAACAGACAGAAGGAAGAGCGATAGAAAAATAAAGAACGTCGACCAAACGGGCAAAAAAGCAAAGAATGAGAGTGAATGAAAAGAGTAGAGGAATCACAAAAAACAGACATCGTTTTCAGTTATGCTGTCTTTCTTTCCTCCAAAATGATTCTGCTCATGACACAATGAAAAGGCCGACTGCTCTCTCACCTCCCCTTCATCGATCCAGACACAGGCTTAGAGGTGAAAAGGAGGAAGAGAAAGCAATAGAAAAGGAAAGAAAGGAAATCAAATAGGAGGCAGGAAGTAAGGAAGTTAGAGAGGGAATTCAGGATAATCAAGGAATTATGCAAGAAATGAAATATGTAGGGAACTGTGGAGGTAAGTATGTGAAGAAGAAAGAGAGGATGTCTTAAAGAAGGAAGTAGTACAGGTACAGGAGGAAGTCTAGGATATATAAAGAGAACTAAAAGAAAGGAAGGACCTACTTTACATAAGCAAAATATTCATTAGTAAGGAAAAAAGAAGGAAGGAGGGTGAGTGAGGAAAGGAAATATTGTTGTGTGAAAAAGCAGCAAAGAAGGAAGAAGAACTGAGGAAAGAGCCAGATATAAGAAAAGACATGAAGAAGCAAGGATGCGTGTAAGTCAGTCAGTCAGATTGAGAATGACATACTTTTTTATTTACTTTGAGGCAGCACGATGCCTTCTGGGTCTTTGGGGAATACGGTTGTTCACAGTACTGTACTATAATGCACTGTCAATGCCTTTAGATAGATCAAGAGAATACAGAGTTATATATAACTACCACTAATGTGCGCAGGACAGTAGAAAATATACACACACAGAGTGTGGAGTCAATATGTTATTTGGACCGTGAGAAATCAACACCATTAAAACTGTCACTCACGTGCAGATCAAAAGATGACATGTTCTGGAAAGAGTGTGTATGCATATGTGTGTGTGTGTGTGTGTGTGTGTGTGTGTGTGTGTGTGTGTGTGTGTGTGCAATGTAGGTTAAGGCTTAAGACTCTCCAGAAGAAGAGAATGAAACAGGAAGACAAAATGGACAGAAAGGGAGGGAGAAATAAATTTATTTAAGATTATAACGACGACCAGATAAAATTATTTCAGTAAATTAAAGAAAAGATGATGATGACACAGTGTAGTTGTTAATTACTACTAATGTTTGAGTTTTAATCAAGCCTTAAAAAGGTGGTTAGGCCTAGATTGAGACTAGACAGTAAGATTATGTAGGAGAAAAAGGAGTAGGAATAGAGTGACAAAGAGATGAGAAGAAAAAGAAAAGGTAGACAATTAAGAGAGAAAAAGTCTTCGAAAGTGTTGAAGAGGACCTCTCAATGAAATAAAGATGAATTATGAGGCATTCAGACAAGCACAGACGAATTAAAATAGAGATTTAAAGTGAGATGAAGAGCAAAGAAGAGAGTGAAACAGATGGAAAGAGACCTGGATAGAGGCTGAGCTGAAACCAGACATGTAGAGCTGAATCACGTGCAGCCTTCTGTCCAGAGGGAAATCGGGCACTGACACACACACACATACACACACACACACACACACACACACACACACACACACACACACACACACAGTAAGTAGAACAGTAGATGGAAAAGATGGGGGAAAAAGTGAGTCAAGTAAACGGATGAAGCAAAGATGATGACAAAGAATGATTATGGATGCATTGCTGTGAAATTACAAATATTCATGTTCCCTTCAGGATTAACTGGAATAACTCTGGTGACCCTCTGACTTATCACTTGTCATCTAGTGCCATCATTAGTTGAAAAGTTAAATTTATCCATCACTTTAATTACCTGCAAAACTAATGGAATTCCCATTAACTCTGCTGTAATTTAGCACTCTGTAAAATGTTAGCATGTTAATTGAAACAGAGGACGCAAAGATGATGACACAGGAGACAAACACAGCAGCAAGTTTGACTGATGAAGGGCATTTAAGTTAAATTTGCTCATCTGAGTCCTAAGAGCTTTGATTGGATGGATGGATGCATTTTATCGATATCAAACCTTCATTAAGTCCTACATCAACTCCATAAATGACATTTTGACCTAATGAGTTCTACTTTTCTACGAGTGTTCACCAAACAAATACATCTAATTTCTAAATTAATGCTAATGCACTAAATCCATAATCCTGTTGTCATCGGGAAGAGTTGTCTTCTTCACTAAGTGTTTTGAACAGGTCGCTGCTCTCTCCAACACTGTGACAGAACACAACCTGAAAAATGAATGTGTCTGACAAGGCGGTGCAGATGAGAGTTAGTGTTTGAGAAAGGCAGGAGCGCTGTGTGATAGAGAAACATGGAGGGTAGCTCTCACTTCATTTATCAATTATTTATCATTTAAGTTTTTTTTTAAATAAAAAATAACAGGAGAGATGAAATATGTAAGCGAGAGGCAGTGTCTCTTGGAATAGAAAAGTAAGATGTAACTAGGTTTGTCCTGCTCCTTATGTCCTCTCCTAACTTGTTTCCTTCATCCCTTCTTTCCTTTTCTTATCCTGCTTTAGTTTGCTCATTCTACCCTGAGGTTTTTGCTGTTCACTCTGTGTGTTTCCATCTTTACACAGACAGAAAACAATGACATTTGTTTGAATAAATCAAATGGAGCTTGTGTGAGAAGCTGTGGTGCAAGTGATGCATATTTTATTAACAGTCTGAACTCAGAACTCAACACGAAAACATATTAAACAGAATAACACAGCCTCCTCATGGAGGTCTGAATGATGACACACCATGACACACACACACGCACTACATCCACACTGTATAAGCAGGTGTTAGCAATTGAGTGAATGAGTTCATTTCTCTGCCCAGTCTGTCATTCGGGCGTTCATAGCTGTCATCACTGCTGTCGGAACAATTATTAGAATTACTGCAGCCAGTCCACCTGCAGATGTGTCTAAATGTGTGTGTGCGCATGAGGTGCATTTACATGCTGGAAAGGACAGAGCTCATGAAGATGTGTCCTTCAAAGGACCAGAATACCAGACAGAATCACCTCCTCCTCCTCACATGAGACTGTCTAACCTTCATAGAGAACAAAGTCAAAAACAGGCATCATGAAGTAAACAGTGCAATGTTGTTTTACTTTACAAAAAGGCCGTTAGTGACAGAAGTTTTGGTTAGCCTGCTTAGCTGGCAAGTCTCCCGGGATCTGGATTTATAAAAGTTGAAAATTGTTGGAATTTCCCTTTAACTCATGGTACTTTTACATGTGTATCTAGGCTACCAAACATTTTCTTTTGTTGCTCCTCCACATTAAAAGTACTTATCTAGCAAACCACTAGGAGGCTTTTATTGGGAAGCAGCCACAATAATGTATTTGTTACCAACTCCTTTTACGCCCTGCTGCTGTGTGGAAAACCACTCACACCGTGTGTGCACCACAAAATCACACTGACTGACTTCTTTTAATAAAACAACATGCGGCTGCAGTGTAAACAGACACTACTACCCTGCAGCAAGTGCTGCCCTCAGAACTCTTGGACTTCTATTATTGTAACTGCAGGTGTTAAATCTAAAGCAGCTTCCACGGTTTGCTCACGTAGTTATGATCACATTCCGTTTATTCTGACTTAAGTCTCCTTGGTCGCTGCTATAGGAACCATTATTGTGATGTCTCCTCACTCAGACTCACACAGTGAGACACACCGCTCTGCCTCATGGAAATGCCACAATGGCCAAAAGGTTAACATGGGCAATTTAATGAGTTTCTTTGTGTGTATGCCTTTAATTAGGTGTGTGCACGTGTGATATTTTCCCATCGTGCTGATTGGTCATTATAAAGGTTGCTGTCAGCATGGTGTGGGTCATTGGGGCAAATCTACTTTGTCATTCTAATCTTTCTTTTTCATCATCTCATGACTGTCTGTTATGTTCACCTATTGTTTCTCCTGCTGATCTGAGTCAAAGTAATGGAGCAAAGATGAAACAGCAAGAAGAAAATGTTTAATAAAAGACAGAAGCTGCATAATGCTCCATAAAGTTTGGGCATTTAGTCAACACCAAATTAATAAATGTTATAAACTGCTGCACCTGGACGATGATGACCAAGTCGGATTTCAATTTACACGGTCTAAGAACAAAACTCTAGCACACCTGCACTCACACACACACACAAAGTACATACTGTACACAGGCACACACAGTGTAACTAAATAGATTCTAGCCGTCGTCATCACCAGCGTGTGATGTCCAAGTCCTAATAATCCACTTCTCTGTGGCTCTCTAGTCAATTTATCAACCTATGTGTGTGCGCACGCATTTATGTAGCTATCTAACGGCGCACCTCAGGTTCAACAGGAGACATTTTAGAGGTCCACACAAGCTAAGTGTGTCTGACCCTCTGATGAATACATTCATACAGCAGACTGCTGCCATGCCAGAAAAATAAAAAAACACCAACATCACATATTATAGTGAGTAAGGGTTATAACAAGGCACTTTTTGAATTATAACAATATATTTTATTTTGACGTAACCTCTTATCAGTTTATATTAAGAAAGTGAGTGAAGACAGTCCTGCGGCATCAACCAATGAAAATAATATTGTACAGAACAATATAAAGTCTGAAATACTACTACCAAACTACTACTCCCAAATGCTGCCTGGAATATAAAATCAGTAAATATGTGTACATTATATGTGTGTATTTAAATCCCTTTTCCTCCTGTAGGCTTCGTTAGGGCTTCAGTTCCCTCTAGACAAATGTTTGCACATTCAGTATAATTAGGGAAAAAAAAGGATCCTAAATAAAATTATTGCGTATTGGTCCACACACACACACACATACACACACACACACACACACACACACAGTGTCTGTTGAGCTGGTCAGCTTCTTAAAATAGTACAGACAGAAAGAAAGGAGCAGATGTCACATTGTGCTGCAAGACCTCCGCCCACCCCCTCATTCCCACAGACACACACACACACACACACACATACATACATACACACACACACACACACACACACATACTGTAACCACAAACACTGCACTGCTCCTTCATCTATTTGTGTCAGTTGTCTTCTTCCTCTGTTCACTGCCTGTCTCTGACTGTTGATTGGATATGAATCAAATCAAGTTCCCAATTTAGTCATTTTCCCCAAAGACGTGTTGATGAGTGTTACTGTTCAAATCAAAGAGATGTGAATATGAAAAAAATGATCAAACCACTAATCAATAGTAAATGACTACCTAAATCATGAATATTCATGAGTCTCTCAAGGGAAACTGATTATACGGTAGTGTTTAAAATGGGTAACAGCTATTTTTCTGTTTCTGTGGTCCAAGAATCCAAGAATAAAAGTCTGAAACTACTGTCATGCTCTAAAAAAGACTTTTGAGACCAAAGAGGAGAGGTGACAAGGAGAGAGGAGTCAAAGGTAGGAGATGAGGAGTGAGTCATGCTTCTGTATTTAGAAAGAAATCAGAACAGAAATAGAGGAGAGCGGTGACAACAGAGCTCCTAATGGACGAACAGTTCGCTCCTGCACTTCAGGACATCTCACTGCAATTAATAATACAACATCTCACCATCCTTTCCTTCTCCTCCTCTACTCCTTCTCTCCCTTCCTCTGTCCACCCGCCTCCTCTCCATCTGTTCCTTTCTTCCTTTCATCTCATCCTCTGCCTATTTTTTTATCCGCTCTCTCCCACCAAGATTCTCCCAAGTGGGATTCAAACTGGCAACTTTCTGATCACTGCCCTGCTTTGAGTGTAAATATAACCTAATCTCTTTCTCGCCTTCTCATACTCCTCTCTGCATTGAATTTCTATAAATTTTATTTGTATTTTCCCTTCTCTCTTTTTCACAAATTGTCTTCTTCATGTTTTGTTCTCATGTCTTCGCATGAAACTAAATCTTCATTTCAGCTGCTTCCATTTACACTGCTCTCTCTCTCTCTCTGTCTCTCTGCTCTCTCTCTTTTAGAGCTCCTGACTTATTCAGTAGACCTAACTCTCTTACTTTTTAAAGAATTCATACAATATGCATTGAGAAACCTGCAAGACATGTAACTTTTTCCGTATGTGTTGGCTGTTTTTCACAGCCAGTCGCTTATCAAAGTAGTCATCGAAATTATGATGCAGTCATGAAAAAAATACCCATCTGGTAGTCCTATGTCTTTTAACTGTAAACTCTCAAATCACTGGGGTGGATGTGTTTTAGTTTTTTAAGGGCACTGAACTTGCAAAGGTGGTAATTTAACTAGAATTGTGTCTATTTCCAAGGTATTCAGCTGTTTTATAGGAGCCATTATATTTAAATTAATTTTCCCTCCAACTTCTGCCCTAAGTTAGCTGGGATGGATGGATGGATGGATGGACGGATTCAGCCCTCAACTATTAGACCTATCTTTTAAACTCTTGGTGTTACACATGGCCATGGCAAGTTATTATTGAAATCTTTGAATTCCAATCAACATGTCAAAGTTTGCAAATTCCTTATTTTAGAGAAATGCACATAACGTACATTGTGTGTGTGATGATCATTCAAAAATGTCATGTGTTCCTCAGCGAAGAAGTGACAGTGCATTACATTGAGGGAACTCTAAAGTCAGTGAAATATTTTAAGTATCTCAAACTATTAAAATACTATGAGCTATAAATCTTTTCTGTAGCACCAGACATCTTCAGCAGTATTTGATGATTTGATATCTGGATTTTTTTAAACACACATTTGAGAAATGAAGCAAGATACCATCTCGGGTAAAGCTCTGATTAGTATTTGAAATGCTAAATTTAATTTAAACTGGCATTTATAAAGTTAAAACGTGACAGGTTTCTAACCAATCCTTGACACTACACTACTACGTAGTGGACGCCATGATGGAAATTAAACTGATTCGATCTGATGCCCAAATTAGGATCTCCTTTAATATTTGAATGCATCTTAAATATTAGAATCTTAAAACGTCTGTGCTTACACGTGAGCCCTGAATGTCTCAAGTCATTCAAATATCTAAAGTTCACCTTTCTCAAACCATATGTATTGAAAATATTCTTGTATCCACACCAAACCATTTTTTTTTCCTCCCATGCATATTTCAGAACTCTTAGAGTACTCAGTGCTGTGTTATTTTCTGTCCTGCAATGACGTCTGTGCCCAGCATTGTGTGCTAACTTCATTTTTCACAGTTGGTTCTTTAAATACCTGCGGATGACGTATATTGAGGCGGCGCGCTCAGTTTGTCCCACTTGGTTTAGTCAGGCGGGAGGTGCAAGTGTCATTTTAAGATGCTTCTGTTGGTGTGATGAGACTGAAGTCTGTGACGTGAACTCAAAACCTCTCAGTAACAGTGGTTATTGTTATTTTATCGTTCTTAAAATACTGTATGTGCAGAAAAGACTTCATGAATATAAAATAAATCTTCATGCTCCATTGTGACATAAATCAAGTGCTCCCAGTCTGGTGCTGTCTGGGGGTTTCTGAGGTGGCTTCATTTATGCACCCTCATGAATCTTTATTTATGATGGTGTTGTTTTGTGATGTTTTCCAGCTCACCTCGCGTTGCTTCTCTTTCTCTCACCCCAACCTCCTCTCCACCGTGTCCTGTCTTCATCTCCATTAACTCTTCTTTCTCAGCCCTCTGCTCCTGCACTCATTTCACCCTCCTGCCTCTCATCTCTTCATATTCACTTCACAATATTTCCTCTCTATCGCCCTCCACCTGCCCCCCCCTCACTTGTCCTACTCCTGCATCTTTCCCTTTCTTCTTCTGCCCTTGCTCATCCTTCTGTCCTCCCTCTTCAGTCTGCCTCCACCCCTCAGTCTGTCTCCCCTCATCCTCTTTCATCCTCTCATCTCTACATCCTGTTCCTGTTTGCCTCTTCTCTTGCTCATTACTTGTTGTTCATCTCACTCTCTCACTTTCTGTCTTTCTAAAACTTCTTTTTTCAAAAAGTCACCTGTGCCTGCTCTTGTATTCTCCAACTGTTGGTGTTAACATCGTCAAAGAGAGTGTCGCAGCACTACCTGAGACGCGCTATACTGACCTACTGTGTCAGAGGTAAATGTTCATGCTCCGGCAACAGATAAACTCATATAGAAATACAACCGTGGCAGAAGAAGAGGATGAGAAAGAGGGCAGTGAGTTTGTTCCCTCTATATAACCACAGAGGAACGGCTGGGGATGTTTGCAAGGAAACGTACTGTTCCAAAATGTGTCCTGCTAAATTTTTCAGGAGTGCAGGTGAGGACATCCTCTATTAATAGTTGTAGGTAGATAGTTATCTATGAAATCCTCCCTGACATATATTGTGTCGCTGAAGTGCTTCAAATGGATGCTGTAATATGACAGTGTTTTCTTGTTTCATTTCTGCGTATTTGTCTGTCTGTCTACACCATGATCGGGTGTGTTACTATCCCCCCTGCAGTCAGTGGTAGTGGTGTTATTTTGAAGTGGAGGCGGTAAGAGAGGCAGAATGTCCCTCCTGGGGACCATCAAGTGGCACCTCCCTCTGAGAGCCTCAAAATCACACATAGAGACTACAGTACTACTACGCCATAATGTGTCTGGGGAGAGACACAGAGAGACAGATCAATATGTTAATCTTTGGAACAGCAGATCTCGAGGGAATCGAAGAGATAGGTGTGTGTTGTCCATGTGTTAGCCTGTAGAGGCAGTACTTTTAAGTTTCGTATCTTTCCTGTCCTGTCCTACTTTCACTACTCTCTCCACCATGTAGCCTTTAAATGGGTCAGTGAGGAGAGCTGTTCCCTCCCCTGGGCTACACAGCTGATTAACGGCACCATTCACACACACACAAAGAGAGACTCCCACAGAAACACAATGTGTGATTCCGAACAAGTTGAAACCCAAAGGTGTAGAGACAACACTGTGAAGGAGAAGATGGGAATTCCCTTACTGGGTTGAAGAGTGAAAGAACATGAAGCTGAAGTTGCTGGGAGGCATAGTGGAGGACTGTTTTTGAAGTGCCTTTAGGTGTGGACGTGTGAAGGGTAATTACCCAAAAACACACAACTGAAATTGAAGTTTGTGTAGATCCAAAATGTAGGATGCAGTTTGTTTAACCTGTAAGTGTTGAACCAGAATGCTTAATTAGTTCTGCAGGGTCGACCGCTGAAAAGAACATTATAGGAAAGCCTGAAATACTACTACTACTCCCAAATGTCACCTGGAGTATAAATTCAGTAAAGATGTCGAGTTACGTGACCACAGATACAACTAGACATCATAGCCATATGCAGTTGTTGAACCTCCATTCCTCTGACTGCAGGGATCTGCGCCCATTGAGCCAAAAGTGCATTAGTTACGTCCAACTGTGATGCTTGGTGTCAAGGTCGGACAGTTGGTGCTCCACTTCACCCGAAAGGTGTTGGATGTGGTTGAGTTCAGGGCTCTGTGCAGGCCAGTCAAGTTCGTCCACACCAAACTGGGAAAACTATTTCACTGTGTGCATGGGAGTCAACCAGGAAACATTAACATTAAGATTGAAGGGCCTTACTCAAAAATGACATAAAAGCAGAAATGATATGACATTTACTAATTGGAAAAACATGACTTGTTCATATCTGACATGTAAAAGAATGTAGTCCCATGCATCTGGAACTAGAACAAAAGGAAGAAAACATCCATCCCCAGCATTATACACCTGCATATCATTGCCACTAACATGGGAAAATGACTCCCAGAAAAACTAAATGGAGAACATTGCAATCTGCAGCCTACACAGTAGGCCTAGAGCCATGATGGTGGAGTGAAGTAGATTAAAGACAAAATGAAGCAGCAAATCTCTGCAGGGATCAACAGACCAAAATAAGGCCATAACCACTGAAGGAGAGGCGTAATGGAGATGATTGTGAACTGCTTTGCCAATTTTCATTGATGGAAAACAAGATGAGCACTATTTTACTAAGATGAGGCCTGAGGGCACAGATGAGAAGAAGAATAAAATATATACTATTACTGGCAGTGAGTCCACTGCTGAGCCATAATGAAGGATTCTCTTTGAGCAATATGCAGAGTAGACACTTGATCTTCTTCAGTCATTATGGCTGACTCGAGTAATAGTGTCTTAAAGTGACATGAAGCTTGTTATTCCTAGACGTTGCAACAGAGACAGAATGAAGGTTTTTGTTTGAGAAATATGTCGACTTTCAGCTGGGTCTTGAGCTGTGATGGCTGACTCGAGGAAATGCTGCGTTTCTTCAAAGTAGAAAGTCAGAATACATGGCACGTGTTAGAAGGCTGTAGCCCAGAAAAACAGGAAAAAAGGAAAGAAATGGCTCCAGGAACATTTGGTCCATTTAACATGATGTTTGCGTTTAGCAGCTCATGTTGTGTCATTGTTTTTGGAGTTGCCATAGAAGCTACAGTAAGAATATACTGATTACGTAATGCATGTTCCCCACATTTATTGATAACAAATCAAAAGGTAACCCAATTTTTTAGACAAGTTAGGCAAATGTTTAGGAATATTCAATCCAAAAAATAATGCATTTTGATTCCTACACAGGGACTCTTAACTTTGTGTGTGCACCAATGATTGCTACATTTAAATGTTAGAATTTCACAGATTCTCTGCAATAATAGGTGACAAAATGTGGCGCATCAGGAAGTGGGTTGTCACTCCGACCTACCTGTTTTTATAGTTTTAAACTAAAATTCATGAAATACTGCACTACTTTTTGTTTGACATCACAGCAAAACATTTTACTGGACCAACATAAAAACTCTGACAGCAGGAAACCTGGCAACTGCTGTAACTCAAAGAGACTTAGCGTACTGCGTGGGTATATGGACTGAAGTGAAAAGTCTCTTCTTACATCTCTCTGCCCCCACGGCTCGTTCTGGTTCTCTCCGGGGTTCTGATGTTTTCATATCACAGGAAAACACGCCGATCTCCCTTTCTATAACATATTATCTCTCTCTAACACACCGCTTTTAAGTCTGCAAAATGAGTGACTCATGAGCTAATTTCTGTGTGTGCGTGACTGTTTTTGTTCTGTGTGTGTGTGTGTGTGTGTGTGCATTTCTCTATGTGTTAAAGAGTGATAATACAACCTTACATCATAAAGAAAAGGAACCTGTTCTTTAAAAAAAAACCTAGCGCACGCTCACAGTCACGTACATGGTGATGACACATCGATAATTGATTGAAAAGGGTGAATGACTCAGACACATTCCGTCTTTCTTCTTTCTTTCTTCTTTTAATGGTACCACCACTCTCATTTGTTCAGTTAACACACCGTGTATGCTCTTACACACTCCACGTATGTGTGTGAATAACATGAGGTGGAAGTGTCGTGACAGAGTGGGAGAATATTGACTCACGACATTCTAATTCACCAACTTCTTGTCTGTATGTCCAGAGAGAAGCAGAGCAGATGAATGGCTACTCTGATTCACACCTCTCTGCTCTCTACCAGGGCCCATTCACAGTTTTCATTTTTTTTATGTTAAAAGTGTGAATCTAAACTGTCAGTAGTAAAACCCAAAAGCTTCATCATGAGAACTTCTGAACACTTTGTAGGTATCCTGCAGCCTCCATGGTTTGAATTTGCAATCACGTGATATCATAAAATGTTGATTAAATATGTAATTTAATAATATTTGGAATCGTGCTGCATTACACACCTAAGAAGAAATTATACATTACCTATGCACAGAGGGTTAGAAATGTCACAAGACTCACAAAATGAGACTGTAACCACCAGCTATGGACCCATTTGTCATAAAATGGGTTGAGACCCAAAAGCTGCAGGCACTGAATGATTAAATGGATCACTCACAGGTTAATCTGAGGGAAATGATACCTATCATCGCAGAAATCATTCATTCATTTTCAATCTCTGCTCTGCAGTAAGACAGTCTTAATCACAATGTGGTCGAAAGAATAAATGAATGTTTTGGCAGGGCACAGGATCATTAGCTGGTAGGGATTCATTGTCTTGCTCAAAGACACGTCAGCAGAGCAGATGCTTGATGTCACAGGCGCCGCAGTTCCCAGGGTGCTTTGCTTCTGACACATAAAACACTTCCTTTTTGAATTATTCATCGGTTGTAGACTCATGTACACATGAGTCCACATAATAATTAAAAAAAGTTTACCTTAATCACGCAGTATTCTGGATAAACTGCCCCTGACAGCGCGACAGTGTCCTCTGTGGTTGCCATGACGAATGTTGGTGGTCCGTCTGCCAATCAGCTGTCATATCCTGTGTGCGTGGCTGCCCATCGCTGACACTGACGGCTACCAAGATGTGACACACACATACAGAGAAGAGATGCGTGCAAGCAAATATAAACAATCCATCACTCAAGCATATGTGTATGTAGATACCGGTAAATGTGTACACGCTTGACTCGTAAGCTCTGTACACACACTCGGATTTGCATGCAAACACACACATTTACTTCCAAGATGCACATACAGTACAGACACACATGCATAATTAAGGGCTCTGACTGCAGGGATCTGCGCCCATTGAGCCAAAAGTGCATTAGTTACGTCCAACTGTGATGCTTGGTGTCAAGGCTGGACAGTTGGTGCTCCACTTCACCCGAAAGGTGTTGGATGTGGTTGAGTTCAGAGCTCTGTGCAGGCCAGTCAAGTTCGTCCACACCAAACTGGGAAAACTACTATGTAGTTAATTAGTTTCACTTTTGTCTATTTTTATGAATGTTTGCACAGAGTGTTTTATTTTGAAAATCCACCGGATTCTCTTTGCTTTTTTCTGTGTTTGGCTTAATTGTATGACATATGATACATACCTTATACATACATATACATAATGCATAATCAATCATAATAATTAGCATTATTTGCATTATCTGCACTAAAACATGTTTAGAAAGATGTAAAATATTTAAATTTTTGCACATTCAGGGTCACAATAAGATAAATCGTCAAATTTCTATCTAAAATGTTTTAACGTTTTTATATTATTTTTATGTACAAAAAATATATGGAATATATGAAATATATGAAATTTTTAAGAGTAAGGGTAATGAAATGTCAGGATAATTTTTGTATGTTCTTAAGTTTAATTTTAATGTAATAATTGGATATACATTTCTAACTTTGTTGTACGATTAATTTAAAGCTTCAGTTAATAAACTGATCAAATATATTCAGTGGCTTCTTTTTTGCACAGGAAAAATGTGGCTAGTGGAAATTCTAATTGGCTGGTAACTTCAGAAACTTACCAACCACATTAGCTGGTGATCAAAAAAGTTAATTTAGAGCCCTGACTCCTAAGACTCGGAGTGTAACCAGCCATGTTTGTTGCTCTGTAAAGAAGTGTTGGATTTCTTTTTTTAACTACATCTGAGAGTGAAAAGCAAGACGGATAGAGAGACTGACAGGAGAGAAGGTGTATGTAAATGAAAGGACTAAGAGAAAAGAGGACAAGCAGCAGACAACTATGAAGGGAGTTGAGAAGGTAAAGATTGAAAGTGAAGGATTGAGAGAAGAGAGAAATCAAGGGAATGACTTTGATGAGTCAGCCGTGAAACAGAGAGCAAATCTGATAGAGGAAGCAAGACAATTAACCAGAGAGAGAGACAGAGAGAGAGACAGAGCGGTCAGAGGTTACGATACTGAGCAACAGAGAGAGAGAAATAAATTAGAGGGTATACCCAGCCAGATACTTTTACTGTGTTCTCTTCCAGCCCCCCAGTGCTGCTCACTGAATGGTTGATTCCCGGGCGGGCTGCGCCATTCTGTTAGTGTTTGTGGGGGTTCTCTCTCTCTCTCTCTCTCTCTCTCTGCTGGCTGTCCTGCCCCCGAGACTGAAGCTTGAAGTGTTTCTGCTCCATTACCTCCTCCGTTCGTCCCTCCCTCCTTGCTTCCAGCTGTTCTCCTCTACCCACTCAGACTTTATCTCCGTCTGTCTCCTCTTTTCCCTCTCTGCCTCTATTCTGTGTTGCTTTGCTGGCATTAGGGTTCATGGTAATATGCATGCTGATATGGATACTTTTGGACTGAAAGTGGCGATTATTTCAACCAATTGGGTAACAAATTTCAGAAATAACAGCAGTAGAGAAGCTTTCATGGACTAATTAAAACATTTATTATATTACATGTCTTCAAGTGGCGAGTGACCTCAGCCTTGTAAACTCTCACACAGTCAGCAGAAACAAATAAAAGCCAATCATTCACAATTCCCTGACTAAATGAATCCAGTCTCTTTAGCTCTTTGAAATCAATGAAACACTTGCTGCTGATATTTCACATTAAAAGCCACTGCAAGGATTTAAAGCTGGAGCAGGAAGCGTTGAGTGTCATGTAGCTAAACCGCGGTTAATACTGCAAAGTAGAAATGATGGCGTTAATGTTTTACACTATGTAATCTGCTTTTAAAATCATAATTTGCTACAGAGTAGGCCTACAAGTTGAATTAAATCCAAAACTTATGTATTTTTGTAGTCACAACAGGAACACACAGGAGCTGTAAGCACTGCCTGTTTCCTTTACGAGCAAGCGATATGGGATAGTTTGACGGGAAAGTTTGAATTTTCTTTTGTGGTTGTTGTGTGGTGTATGAGGTACTTATCCATATTCAGGATTTTTGCCTATAGATGGTGGTCAGCATGCTTCCAGTTTAGAGTAGCAGACAGAAATCCTGGCAGGGAAATAGATAAAAAGAGGGTTTGCTATACTGAAAATATTCTCAACCCTTGCTTACGTACTACACTCCACCACGTCTACGTCAACGTCTCCACTGTGGCTATACCAACTTATCCTTTGGGTCACGGGGTTGGGAGCTAATCCCAGCTATCATTGGGCGAGAGGCGGGGGACGCCTTAGACAGGTCGTATCCACTACTCAAAGCTATGAGGAGTGAGCAAAGTACTGAGAATTTCATGAGACATTAAAACACTCTGTTGACATCCAGACTAATGAAACTCTTTCAGGAAGGTTAGCGGGTTTTTTAAGGCGGTGTGAGGCAGATTTCATTACAGATTTTACAGACTGGCACCCATGAAGGTGTTGTGAGTAAAACCCTCCCACACAACACTGCAAGTTGGTTTGTCCAGTTTTGTGGTCACACAGAACAGTATTTATGAGGTTGCTTTATCTGCCTCGACCACAGGAAATATGTCAAATGTTAAGATGTTAAATTGAAGTAACAAACCGATTGTTCCACCTCTGGGAATATCATGCTGTCACCATATCATGTCGTGTAATCTTTTCGTGAAACAGCACCGAGAGACGTTTCTCCAGGCCAACAATAAAGTTGATGTTGAAAATGGCACACCAAATGATGTGTATACCCACTTTTATAATACTATTAATACTACATTTTTATCATTTTTATTAGAATACAAAAGAAAACATTATTAGAAAACAACAGTGGTATGTAGACAAATAGTTGTGCATGTGATGTGGATCTGAATACTTACAAACAGTATAAAAACTTTGTCAAACACTCTTTGTATTTGAAGTCAGCAGCCATCAGAGCCATGGCACATTATGGCACGTTATCAAAAAACGGATAACGGATATCTGGGCCAAGACTTCCTCTGCAGTTCAAATAACAACTTGATACGCAAGAATGCCGAGAAAACGCATTTCTCCTAATCTCTATAGACAGATATCTGCATATGAATGCAGAAAACTAAAACGCTCAATTGTTGCCGTCGGATAGTCGTCTGGTTCCGAGATTTTATTTCAGCCAATTCGTTCCCGTCTGTTTTGCTCCTCACGTGGACTGTTCCAACCAAACCTGCTCAAACATGACTGGGCAACACTACTCGGACTACAAACAAACCAGAATGCTTCCGGTGCCAAAATCTTCCCTCGCTTACAGATTCTGCATTCATATGCAGATAACTGACTGACCTTTACTTTGCCCCCTATTTATCTGCATCAGTACACCTTGATGGTTGCTTATATATAGTCAAGTTTGCAAAACAACAAGAAAATTGCTGGGTTTTTTTGTTCTAAAAACATACAAATAAAAGGTGAATAATCACCAGTGTGGTCTCTCAAATGATAGAGCACATTGAGAACAGGTTATTTATAGTCACACAAGAAGCAGAAGGCAAAAAGAAGCAGAGTGATTTTAGTCTTACTGAGCAGCTATCACAGTCTTGTTCGCACTGCATTACATTTCGAGCACCACTCAAGAAAACATATACTGTACACACACACACACACACACACACACACACACACACACATAAACAACACGCACACACACACATGCTCAGATAAATTGTGTCCCCGTGTAATTCAGGCGTGGGCTGTTGAATTAGCTCTGTCACTAGTATGTTGTTCATCTGCTCAGCTCAGTGGGAGACATGGCGACTAATGGCGATGTAGAAAAGTGTGTGTGTGTGTGTGTGTGTGTGTGTGTGTCCTTATGCATAGGGACATGGCAGTGTCTCATAATGATTTAGAGACACCAATCAGCACACACAGTAAATACACACACTGCCTCTATCTCATTGTGTACATGGTGACAAATCTCAGTTATAATGGCACTTGCAAAAACAGAGAGAAGGAGAGAGAGGGAGTATAAGGTAGAGGGACAAAAATAGAGAGAGAAAAGCAGTTAGCCCACATGCAAAGCACATACACATCCCATCACGCCCGCATGCACAAACACGCCTACACACTTTTATTGCGTTCATGGTGACAAATCTAAGCAATAATGGTCCTCACAAACAGCATGAGAGAGTGAGCTGGAAACGCATAGAGAGGGAAAGTGAGGGAAAGTGATGGATGGCTAAAGGAGAGTGAGATGGAAACAAGCAAAAAGGTTAGGATTGGACTGTACCATGACGCAGAGTGAGGGTGGGAAGAGGTAGAGAAAGGACTGAGGATACACAAAGGACGCAAGAATTGACATTTAGCATGTAAATGTGCTTTTTTCATGTAAACAGTTGTATCAGTTTGTATGTCTGTTGGACAAACATTGGGTTTTAGTCACTTAACGTGCACACTGAAATAAAATGAAATAAAAAAAAGAAATCATATTTTCAAGTTTATGTTTACAAACACTGAACATTTGATGCTGCACAGTGTATAACCTAAGCCTGAGAATGAAAACAGGACATGTGAACATGTTTAGCTTATTTCTAATGAACATGAAATTGACATTTTCATAATTCTTTCACAAAGCAAACCATCTAAACATATAATATAATATAATATAATATAATATAATATAATATAATATAATATAATATAATATAATATAACAACCTATGGGATAAAATTCACCACCACAGACTTGCAAACCCTGGACAGAAACTAGAGCAGTGGAACGGTTTCCTTTGATTGGTGCTGTGTGTGTGTGTGTGTGTGTGTGTGTGTGTGTGTGTGTGTGTGTGTGTGTGTGTGTGTAGAACTAGAAAAATCCAGCTGCAACCAGCAGCTCAGTGGTTTGTATTCCACTGCTGCTCTCTCTCTCTACAGTATCTCTCTCTTTCTCGATGCCTCCTCTTATCCTTTCCTTTCTGTTTCACTCCCTCTCTCGCCTTCATTTCCTTTCCTCTTTATCCCTCTGCATCATTTCTCTTTTGTGATTTTGAAATGCTGATATACTCCCCTTTTCCTTCACTGACAAACTCACTAGCACCACATTACTCTGTGTAGTATGTTTCATTATCCAGACTACAGTAAACCAGAAACACAGCCCTCATATGAACGGTAGCTGTCCGTCCCCCTGCTGGTCGTTTTTGGTCATTGCATTTGGTTGTTGCCTCTGTCCATGGTGCTGATCTCAGCTGTTTCAGGACGCTGCCTGACTGCATATATCTGGTATCATGTTCTTGATTAATTTTAACCGGGATATTAATTGGTATAAAGTATCAGTAATGACTACATGCTTGCTATGCTGTCATTTCTATTTATCATGTTAAAATCTTATATAAATGTAAGTAAAAAGTGTTTTTACATCATTCTGAATACTTCCACATGTGGACCTAGAGCTGATGTACATAATATATGAAGGATTTTTGCGACTTTTAAACATAATTCAAATGAACACATAATAAACACATATTACCTAGCAATAAACGATGGAGGATAGCAATGTCAGAGGGACAGTCAGTCCATGTTTGAAAATAGAAAGAATCACTGTCCACATACATACAGTAAATGACTCAGGTCAAGGTTGACTCTGTTTATAACAGAGTTGAGACTTAACACCAGCCCTTTTGAGGGCAGACTTTATATAAGAATGAGGTCTTGAGTTTTGTAGTGGCAGTCATGTTTTTAGACCTGATGAAACCTTGGTGAAAGAAGACATAAGGTAGTGACATATTTCCATTTATACATTATTACACATCTTGACTTGCAATCTGCTTTCAAGGACTTGAAACTTGACTTGGACTTTCCCCAGAACACCTAAAAACAAGGCCTGGTTTACACTTTTTTTGTATGTGCAAGCTGCCCACCACAATCACAGCTAAATGATCATTTTTTAGTTTACTAACTGCTGGCCAACTGCTAAATAAATATTGGCGTTGTAATGCCACGCAGTCTATTGACTGTCTGTTTGTTGGTTCCAAAAACTCAGTTTCTGTGTGAAATAAAAGAGACCATAGTGATGGGGAAATAAGAGGAATGACATCAAGAAGGAGAGAGACAGTAGAAAACAAAAACAGAGAAAGAGATCAAAGAAAAAAGATGGCGAGAGTGAAAATTGTATCTCAGCAGGAGTTCCTGTGCTGCTGTCAAACTCTTGCTGCAGCCTCATATTTATTATGAATCACTATATTTAGTGACGCATCTCTTCAGCATCTCGTCAGCTCCACTTCTCCCCCTGTCCACAGCTCAAATTACCATCTTCACAAATAGATACTGCACTTTCCTCCACTTTATTATGTTAATAGTGTCAGTAGCCAGGGGATGTCTGTTTTTTTTCTTCTTCTGAAATATAATGGATGTTGAATAACTGTCTCAACTAGACCTTTTTAAATGTTGAAAAAGCCTCCAGTATCCATCAGAGAAGATGGAGAAAATACGTGACTCATTACTGAGTGTCTGCATTTACCATAATAACCAGCAATGCAGAACAAGGGCTGTAATGTTATCCACCATTTTAGGCTAATTCATCTCTCTGCGTCATCATTCTTTACTGTCTCCTATAGTAACTATAAGCTATACATAAATAAATCATTTTAGGGTGGAAGAGTAGAAAGATTAGCAACATGTTACCGGTCTGATTATTTTCTCGTTGTTTCAGCAGTCAAATAGTAATAAAACAAAAATATTTAAACATCACTCTTTTATATATAGTGTGAAGATTAGTAGTGATGAGGGAGGCGTATGAAAATAAAGCAGAACTGTAGAGACAGAGTTTTATGGCAAACAGAAAGGACGAGAAAAGGCAGGTGTACTATCTCTGTGACTCCCCTGGGAGAAAAGGGTAAATTGATCTTTCCAACCAAGAAAACACACACACACACACACACGCACACACGCACGCATGCACACACATACGCACACTAACTCTTGTGCACACAAGCATAAAACAATTAGAAAACACCCCCTGGAGCACTTTGGTGAATCAAATTACATTCCAGAGTTCTCTGAATCCAATGAGAGTAGATTCCACTCTGTAACTGACCAATCGGCTTTCTTGGGTATTAATCAATAAAATATCCTGTACTGGACTGTGTGTGTGTGTGTGTGTGTGTGTGCACGTGTGCCAAACTGTTGAAAGGCAGTAAATTTCCTGTAGGGTTGAAGGTAGCTTGAACACTAAGTTGTCCTGAGGGACACAGAGAAATAATAGTGTAGTGCAGTGTATGTGTGTGGGTGTGTGTGTGTGTGTGTGTGTGTGTGTGTGTGTGTGTATGTGTGTGTGTGTGCCTATGTGTAGTGTAGTGGTATGCAACTGTATGTCATCAATATCAGTAAAACATAGGGCTTGGGGTTTGCCAATAGCTCCTACGCTAATTTTAGTCATCAAAGCCTCCTGGTCAAACAAACCGTGTTTTGCGCCATGGAACAAATTCTATTGTGTTGATTTTCTGATTCAGTCCAGTGAAACTGAATGGATGAACTGATTTGTGTTTGTCTGGTTGTGTGTGAAGGACAGTTCTAGACCTTGAGAGTGAGGACATCTGGGTTGGCACCTTAAAAATCTGTTCAGAGGTTCAAGAATTATTTTGACATTTTGGGAAATCTGCTCATTCTTGTGTCTGTGCCATAAAAGGGAAGTTACAGCAAGCGGGTGATTAGTTTAGCTTAGCATAGATAGTTAAAACAGGTGGAAACTATTATTACTATACAAAAAACAGTGTAAAAACAGTAAAGTCTAAAGAAAACTGAAAAGCTGTCCCCTCCTGTTTCCAGTCTTTATGCAAAGCTTAGCTCACTGTCCCAATCAATCTTCTCAACTAACTCTCAGCAAGAAAGCAAATAAGAGATTTCCCACAACGTTGAACTGTTCCTTTAAGGATGTTAAAATCAGCCTTTATGGTTAAGGTTAGACTTGGTTTAGATTAAGTTTAGTGTTTTTGTGCTTTTGCTGACATGAATGTACGTGATTACATTTGAACTGCTGTACTGCCGTCACCTTCCAAATTTATTCACTCTCCCTCTGTCCAGTTCCCGTTTTTCTCCATTTTCTGTATTTCTAAACTAGAACAGATGTCACACTGGAGCCTAAATCCCAACTCTTTCCACTTACTTCTTCATTTCTTAAAAATAATCATCCACCCAGCTCTTCCCTCCCTCTTTCCATCTATCCCCCTCTCCCCTCCCACTCTGCCACATCATCCATCCTTCTTTGTTTATGTAATCTCACCTTTGACTCCTCACCGCATTTTACAGCTGCGCTGTCACTCATGAATTATTATATTGTACATGAAAACAGACGGTGGGGACTTCAGGGTGACTTCCCTGTGTATTTGCTGGCTCAGCCAAATCTTGTGAGCGTCTAATATTTGGATAATGAAAGAAATTGCCGTCCAATTTTCTTCTTTTCCACATTAAACCTCTGAATTACTCCTGTAAGTCTTTGTCCTGAGATAACTCTAGGAAAATTATAAACCTCTCCAGCAGTCATACATCAGCCTGTTTGGAGGGCACTGAAGCACCTTTTTATTGTTTAGATATGATGACTTGGGGTTGGGTTTAACAAGGAGTTAGTTTATGCTTCTCATCTATTACAAATAATAGCATCTTCCACCATTTGTTCTAAGGTAAACACATCATGACCTAATCTCTTTATTGATTTTCTCCCCCAAGTACTGGCAAAATATTGTGATGTGGTAAATATTGTATAATATATATAATATATATCACATATATAACATGTATGCAGCTACAGTATGCCTGTAAAAACAAAGGTTCAGTGTGTAATTTTTAAATCACTGGACGCTGCCCTCCTATACTCTGCCATGCGTCCCTTCCTATTTTCTTTCTATTGATTACGCTGTCAGGGGTCTTCCTAGCCATGTGTGTGAATTAATGGTTATTGGTTATTGATCTGTGAACAGGCGCGTCCTCCTCACTTCAGTTCTTTAGCTCACAGCAAAACACAAATAAGCTAAATGTAACATAAACACACCTTTACACGATCTGAGGAGATCCCGTCAATAAAATCCTTTTGCAAGCCTTCATTTGCTGAAGATCACCTGAACAGCTTGATTGTCTATTTAGTCATGGGTATGAGACTAAAGCTGTATTTATCCTTTAAAGAGCACTTAAAATGACTTTGATTAGTCTTTGCCTTTTCGCTCTTTCATTTCTGGCTTCATGTTTGGTTGCAGTAGTGGGACAGCAGTCTCCGGTTACTCCGCTCTGTGTAAAATGAACAAATGATGGAGGCAGAGCATTGACACCGACACATAATCAATGCCTATCTGAGCTGCACGGACAGAGATGCAGCGTGTCAGTGCTGCACAGAGATGACAAATAATCACCATGTAGTGATCAGGTTGTCCCTGCAGCTACTGCAGATTCTCCAATAGCCAGACGCTCAATGCACACTCACACACATGGCCATACAGACTATGTGCTGTTTGTAAATGTTCTTAAACATTTCTGTTAAATAAATATACAGCATTAGCATCAGCAGGAAACCTTTTTTCTTAGTCTAAAACATCTAATATTTCTACACTCTCTTTTTCAAGCCCCGCTTTTAAACCTTTCGCGCTCTCACTTACGTTCATATATTTAAAATGTCTCATGGAAAAGGCAATTTGAGAATGAAATATGCTGGTGCCGGCGAAAGAGGCAAGAGAGAGAGATAAAGAGAAAGCAAAAAGGAGTTGAGATCGATAGAAAGGAAATAGACAGACAAGAAACAATTCAAGAAACAGTGAACGTAAAAGGAAAATAAAAGAAAAGGGTTGAAAAAATAGACAAACAGCTGCAGCCGTGTGATTCATCTGGAGCCCCCGTCTCTCAGAGCAGGTGGATAATTCCACAGCACAGTGTGAGCACACTCCTACAGAGAGATCTGATTGGATGGGAGGGTAAAGGTCTCTGCTTTGTGAGTGTGTGTCTTTGTGCATGTGCACTGTGTGTGATATTGCAGGTGTCTGAATACATTACGCAGTGTATTATTAGTAAGTTGGGGGAGTAGCTGCCAAATGATGCACTAACATCGCACACTGTAGTGTACACACACACACACACACACACACACACGACTTGCAAGGATTCCCGAGCTATAATGCGACAAGACACCCCACTGAGGTCAGAAAATAACTGCCACTCAGTATCTGAAAAACATATGTATGTTTTTATCATTTTATTCCAGATGCTTTCTCTTCTTTTTCATCCAGCTTGGTGGTTTCCTCAGCGCTGTGTGTCTTGTCACCGCTAACAGTTGTAAGCAAAAAAAAACACGCACGACACAGCAAATTTGGCAATTTGAACAACCGAAGAGCTTTGAATAGATCATCAATGACCCAAAATTACAATCAAAAGAATAAAGGAATGATTATGAGAGAAACCATATGGGTTGTGATATATAAAATATCACATTATTAATATATTTTTTTAGATTATAGATCCAGTGTCACACCATATCTCCTCATATTCTTTCACTACCTCAATATAAAATGCAGTGGTGGAATATATCTGATAATAAAGTATACACACTTTTAATATTCATTTTAGAGATCCATGAGATAAATATGTACTAATATATACTAATAAATAACTTACAGTATATATAAAAAAGGCTGTATGTGTATATAAGTAGTGCTCTTGAGCAAGTCACTGACTGCTGTCAATGAGAGTGCAGACTGACCCAGATATCGTTTGTGCCTAAAGAAAAAGTGTGTTTAGAGGCTGACTCAGCATGCTGTGATTCAGGGTCGACACACACACACACACACACACACACATACACACAGAGAAAGTGAGTTGACAGTGAAGGACAAACGACACTGACCTTTACACACTGTTCCTGTCTGTGTGAATGTGTGTTCATACTGAATTACTGCTGGGAACCAGGTGAACTTCTCTAAAAGTGTCAACCTTTAACTCAGTATTATAGTATTAGTACATTTTTAGTACATTTTTATGTCCCCGCTCACGTGTCATGATGAATCATTTGTGCACTGAGTTACTGAGTTTATCTTTGCTGATATGCAGTTCTTATTACAATAAACCAAGCAGCTAAAGATGGGATAATACATCAATATACAGTAAGAGATATAAAATGTATTTACTATTACTATTACGCCATGAATTAAGATTTTTCCTATTAACTCCTAATTATTGCTTATTGTCTGTAAATTAATGCATTGTTATTTCTGAATAATGAAGTGAATAACCAGTGGGTTATTGGGGCCTTGTAGTTAATGGTGAATATGTGTTCCCTAATCTAAAGTGTTACCATTATTTTTTACAGGTGTGAATTTGTTTTCATGAATGAATGGATATTGTATGCCTGATAAAAATGTTATAAATGATGTTATGTAGGATGACTTGTTGGATAAAGCAATGACTTACTGCTGATTAGTAGAAACATATTTTAATTCTATTTCATCCCTTCCAAACCAGAATATAGCCCAAGTTTATGATTATGGCTAATAATACGGCTGTGTTTTTCCATTCTAAGTAATTTCCATTATCTTTGCCTGAGCAGCTTTAAGGACTGCTTTACGTTGAAATGACGTGCGATGACGTGACAGGTACAGTTTATGTTAGGAGTTCTTTTTCCTTTCTTTCTGCTTTTTATACTCAGCAGCAGGAGCACTCATGTCTGACCCTGTCAGCTCTCCGCGAGCTTCACTCTCAGAGTTGCTCTTTTAAAAGACCGAGCTTGTGTTTTCGTCTAAATGTCAACACGGCATCAGCTCTGTTCTGGTGAGGCAGTGATGCTCTTTGTACACAAACACACACACACACACACACAGACACACAAGCAGCAAAGACTGGAAGCACGCACCAAGACAGTTGGACATACACATCACACACACAATTTATTATACATCAACAAACACACCGCCACACACTTTTTCATGTAAATACACATGCAAACAGGGAAGCACACACACACACACACAGAAATCCTGCCCCCAAAGCATTTCTCAGCCAGAACTGCCAGTTTCATGAGGCAGAACTAATTTACTGTACATTTTTGGAATCCGCCTCTCTTTTCTCTCCTCCTCCTCTCCTCTCCACTTTTCTTCTCCCTCCTCATCCTCCTCTCATCTCTCTTTCTAATTCGCTAATATCCTTATCCTCTCCCTCAGCCTCCCTCTTTCACTCTGACATTTTGCCTGCATCTCTCTTCACCCTCTGATTTCTCATTTTTCCCTCGTTCTCTCCTCATCTCCGTTCTACACATCCCCTCATACACCCTCATCCTCAGTCATGTTTGGTGCTACCCTAATCTAATCTCCTCTTTGCCTTCCTGCAAGCATTTGAGGGACAGTAACTTGCTCAGCAGCTCCTGAAGCTGGCACCAGAACTCATATTAGAGCAAGGAAAAGATAAAGAAGAAAAACAGTCATGGAAACTTGTGAAGTTTTTTTTAGAAAGATATTTGTTCAGTGTTGGAACAGAACATCCTATCTATTCACACCTACATTATACCTAAAACTTTTTGATCACTCTTTGATCATCCCTCTCACTCCCTATTTTTCAGGGACCAGCCTCGTGGGCTAAATCTGTGTACTATCAAATAGCAAGCACCTTCTTGGTACAGCTCTGTGGTCAGTTTTTAGGTGGTTTTGGCAAGGTATGAGTGAATTTAGACATCAAAGTCTGTTTGCAGGTCTCGGGGAGAACTACAGCACATGTGAGAAAAAAATTGTGTGAAACCTTCCAACATCGGTCGAAGCTTAAGACTACATGTTTGAAAATGAAAAGAAATCTGGGGGGGGTTACAGAAGAAAGAAGTGAATTGACCAGACCTCTGTAGCCCGCTCCTCATCTCTGTTGTAGTGGTTTGAGGCAACATTAGCTGCTAATGGCATCACATACCCAAATCTCTGACCAACGGTGGTGGTTGAGTTGCATTGTGGGTTATATTTTGTATCAGTCATGACGTGGAGTTCTCTTTTACGGTTAGGGAAACACTTGTTAGCTAACAAGCTAAAATCTTAACAAGAATGGAAATATTGGTGACTTTCACAGGATTGTGTACTGATATGTAATTATTACCAAACTACATTTCCCTTTCTTCACCACAACCATCCAACTGTCTTGTTCAATCAATTATTTTTCACCAAAATCTAAAATTGAATTTAATTTCAGTTTAGAAAACATTGCCTGTATAGTTCATATTAATTCATTTATGGTGCGCTGGAATAAAACAGGAGGAAACCAGCGCAGAGAGAAACCGGAGCTCACCCTCTCTGTGTTTATCTCCCTGCAACTCCATCTTCTCTCATGTCTACCCCCACCTCTATGTATTTTACATTTCTCAGCCTCCATCCCATCTCACTCATCTCACAAAGAAAGACTCTCCTCTCCTCTCCTCTCCTCTCCTCTCCTCTCCTCTCCTCTCCTCGCTGTAAGCCCTCACCTAAACTTTCCTCAAGATTTGTTCCTCCAACTTCCTTTTCTAGCATCTGTCTGATCATGTCTTTCTTTTCGCCCTGCGGGATGAGCCAGCAATCTCCCCTACTCATAATGCTCCTGTCCGATTGAGGACTGCCTTCTGCACTTCAAAGTACACACTTCAACACTTCAAAGGCTGCAGTCTCTCTCATACTAAAACCAAGGCCAGATCAATTAAATCCTAATAATACCCAGCAGCCCCTCACCACTCAGGATGAGGTTCAAATCTGGGTACACAGAGTGAGGCGAGAACTTAAACTAAACTTTTGTGTCCCCAAAGAGCTAATTTGTTTTGCAGCTCTGCAGATGAAAACAAGGAAAATAGGACTTGTATCTTAAAAAATGTCTAAAAATAGATGTGCAGATTTGGAAATGTTGGTCTCATTTTAGGCAAGAACACACAGGCCATGTTGCTAAACTTAGCTGAAGTACAGTCTTCAAATAGCACAGCAACTATTTTTGACTGATTCAGCAGCAAAAAAAATGAAGTCACTCTGACAGCATTTGGCTGTATGACCAAATGATTCATTTTCAGCCTACTGAATGAAAAAAGTAGACAGACTTGGCAAACCCAATGTATATTTTATGACATCGCTCCAGATGAAGCCTTTTTCTGCAAGCAGTCTCTCAGAAAGTTAGTTTGTACTTGTCGTTCCCTCTTAAAAGCTGCATGAATTTGTTATAGCTAACATGTTAGCGGTCCAGACGCAGAGCGCCATTAGCAGTCACTTTAACATCCACTCTCCTTTTAGCTCCTCTCTCAGCTTTTGAGAGAAACATCTGGCTGTATCAATCAATGCTGTCAATGCTTGTGTGACTGTGCCCTACAGTAAATGCACTATAAAACCAAAACAATGAGCTAAAAGAGGCTAAAAATGATAGATAATTCTCCCCTTTCATATCACGTATAGTACTCTGAGTCATTGCTAATACAGAAAATAATATATAGTGGAACTTAAAGGAGTAGTGTACAAGATGTAACAGCATGTAGGTTAGTTACTGAAACACACAAGGCCCTATCTAGAGACAGTGTTCAGTTTGTCCATTCTGGGCATCTGTAGATATAAAAGGCTCATTTTAAGATAACACAAATACTGTTTTTCTTATTATCAGGTGATTTTAAACTAATGAATACATAGTTATGAATATTATATTCCATTTCCACCATGTTCTGTAAATAAATCTTACACACTGGACCTTTAAAGTGATGCAAAACAAACCTCATGTATGGCTTCCTACAGTTTATTTGTTTCAGTGACAAAAACAGACTGTGTGTATGATAAAGCAGTCGTAGAAGTTGGTTGACTTGTCTGCCTTCATGTTCCCCGTTGACCCAGCTCTGAGATAGCCAGGCCCACTCTAGCTTTGCCCTGTTTTGCTGCTGGCTAGCTGCCATCCTATTACTGCAGGAGTCAGAATCCTCTGATCCCTGCAGCCCATACATACGCGCGCACACACACACACACACACACTTGCACGGATACACACACATGCACTGCAAACATTGTGCTGTTGCTGCGTGTGCTTCAGCAGTGTTTATCTGTGTGCATATACATTGTGTGTGTGTCAGTCAGTCCCATAGTGACGACAAGCCTGGTAAAATTAGCCCTTATGACAGATTTGTGGGTCAAACTCAAAACAAGCCGTGGTGCGCCTTTGGTCCGTCTCTCCACCACAAAGGCTTCCGCCTCTAAGCCGGCTTGTGACAGTTAGATCGCTGGTTCAAATCCCTAGTCTGTCTGAGTGAATCCAGGCAGGAAAACTCTCCTTCAAAAGCTAATGTCAGAACAGAGTTGAGCATGGCACGTGACCTCTATTCACTGCAGAGGAGCAGCTCAAGGTCCAAGAATAAAAGACAATCACCAGTGAACACATGAAGCTTGTTAATAAAAAAGCTCCAGTGTTTAAGCTAACTGAATTAGCATTTGAGTTGTTGTTTCCCTGCTTCATGTTTCAATCCTAAACCAACCTTTTCTTCGGATCGCGCACAGATGATATCCATCTTTCAGCCTACTCTTTATATTTTTCGGTAATATTTTGTGATGAAGCTATTTAAGGCATAATCTTGTGGAAATCCTCACAGCACAACAAAACTGATTCAGACTATAAATGCCCCTTTTTGAATGGTTAAAATGAAATAAGAATATTGCTCACAGTCACAGTGTCAAAATTCATCATCATGGCAGCTATAAATTCTCAGCATATGCAAATAGGATCATCCTACGCGTAGTATCAGCAGAGGAAAGAGGTGGGATCAACCTCATCTGGGGCTTTATATCGCCTCTTTGAAGAATGGCTGGCCGGCCGGCCGGCCGGAGACAGAAAACGGGTAGGAAGTGAAAGAGGTGACAGTGAAATGTGGGCAATAAAACATAATGTGTAAACATTAACACAAACACACACACACATAGAGCTGCACGCCCACACCTCTGCCTCTTACAACGAGGTTACATAATTAAAGAGGCTCCGTTGTGTCAAATGAGAAGAGGAGATTTTTAAAATATCAGTGAAATGGAAACGAAACCTGTTTGTGTTATATAACCTGGAAAAAGACCCAGATTATTGCCCTCTTCTTCTTCTGCTTGTTGTGTCAGTCTCTCTTCCTCTACTTCCTCCTTGCGCTTTTTTCTCCTGCTGTAATTTATTCCTCCTTCTTTCTGCCACTTGTCTCTCTCTCATACCTTTCTTCGTCTCCACCTCTAATTTATCTCACGCTTAGTCTCTCCTTCACTGGTTTTCCACTCCTATAATTCTTCTATCCTATCTCTCCTCCCCGAGTGTCTTTCCTCCTCCTCTATACTTCCTCCATCTCTAATTTATTTCTCTATTTCCCTCCTCTCCTCCTCCACTCTCATTTCATCCCCTCCTTCTTCTCCTCCTCAAGCTTCATTTCTCTTCTTTATCCTCTCCTTCACTTCCTCCCCTGCTCTTGATGTTCTCCTCTAAATTCCTCTCCTCCTTTCACTCATTGTTTCGCTCCTGCTTTTACTGCCTCTACTTCTTCATTTGATTTCCTTCTCCTATTATTCTCTCTATCCCTGCCTCTCTGCCTCCTAATGGTGCGAAAAGGGTGTTAGATTAAATCCCTCACCTTTAAACCAGCCGGTGTGAGTGTGATTATGTGTGTCTATGTGTATGCATATGCTCACTGTATATGTTTGTGTGCACAAGCCAAGCTTTTAGTCAGTAAATGCAGTTAAATTAAATAAAACATGAAATTGAATTAAATCAAATCGAATCAAATTAAATATCAGTCATCATCATATTATAAAAGCCAAATTACAATTACACAGTTAATCATGTCCAAATAAAAACCATACAAACAAAATGTTTTTATTTAGTCGTGAGGATTTAGAAATCATTTTAATCTCAACTTGTGCTACTAAAGTTTCTTCCATTTCATACGTAATACTGCTCTCGCCTCTGTCCTTACATCCATCTTGTGTGCAGTATTTCCAACATTTATTGAAGGACACCAGGCAGGGAGGAGAGAAACATGAGTTGGAGATAGATAAAAGAAGAGAGTAAAAAGAGAGTGCAGCCGAAAGATGCAAAATGTATCTCAGCGGACAAAATTATAAAGAGGAAACCAAACTAGGAGGAGACAGAGCTCAAGAGGCAGGAGTTCAGAGGGAGATAAATAAGAGCAGTTCTGAAAGTAGCAGGAGGAAAAAGAGTTTACGTGGGAGGGCTTCTGTGAAATCTGCTCTTTGTTGTCATATATAAATGAGTCTGCTCACGTATGATGACAGAACTGATGCAACCTGCGCACCGAGTGGTGAAACCTGCCCCAAAACTAACACAGTGTCATTTTGATTCAGTTGGTGTAAAAAAATAATTAGCAAACAAGACAAAATCAAAGAAGACAGTCACAATGATATGTCCAAAGGATAACTGATTACTGCTGGTATAAATACAGGAATCTTCTGGCAGCCTGCCTTATTTTCAGAGAAAATGCAAAGGTCAGCAGATACTGTAGCTGCAAACTGGTCATCCATCAATCATAACCCGCCTGCGCCCTGATTGGCTCATCAGTGTTTCAGCGGTATTGCTGCAGGAAGCTGATTTACTGTGAGGGTGTTGTGGTTGTGATGATGATGATGATGATGATGATGATGATGATGATGATGATGATGATGATGATGCATAGCTTTGGTGAAGTAGTTTGTGCTGAGTCAAGACTGATTTCTCTATATTGAATGGTGTTCATTTCACATTGAGCAAAAACAGTAAATTCAAAGGTAAGGCTTGTCTTGTGACAGGTTTATAAAAGCAGGTTGAAGTGTTACCCTTCAGTCACTTACAGCCCTGTCCCTGAGAAATGTGTTGTTTTTTTTTATTACTAATTTACTACAACACCAAATATGTACTGAAAGAACATGATACCAGACTGACTAAAGCCTGATTTTAACCAAAGTGTTAAAACTGGATCCTTGCACCATTCACCCCGAACTTCCTCTGGCACAAGAACACAGCATCTGTGGACGGGAAAAATGATTGCCAGAGAGCATAATCCAGGCAGCAATTATATTTTATTCAAAATATATTTGACAAAAAGTACAAACCACCACAATCATCATCATCATCATCATCACCAGCTGCAGCAGCACCTGTCTCTTGTCCTCTGTAGCTGGCTAACACCTCTTCCCTGATCGACCCCCTTCTCTGTTTGCTCCTCGAGCCAGTTACATCAGAATCTGCAGGGAGCCACATTACTAGAGGCTGAGCTGAATGACTGTGTTTGTGCACGCACTCATGCACATGTGGTATCACTCACTTTCCCCATTTTCCTCTCCTCCACCCAGTGGGCTTCTCTTCTCGCCCCCTCCTCTTCTTCTTCTTCCCTCTGCTTGTCATCTCTCTCTCCTTCTGGTTAGCCTTCAGCTACACAGGCTTCCTCTATCTTGCATTGCTGTGAACCGTGTGTGTGTGTGTTTGTGTGTGTTTGTGTGGTGCAGAAGAGTACAACCTAAAGCAGCAGCCAACCAGTGCTTAGGAAGTGTGCGCTCGAGCAGAACAATGGCATTCTGGGTAAAAATAGCCCTCGCTCTGTTGGAGGGAGAGAAAAGGAGACAGAGAGTGACAGGGGGAGAGAAGAGAGGGAGGGTAAGAGCTGAGAGGAAGGGGAAAGCTAGAAGTTTAGCAATCGTGTTGAAGGGAGAAAAGAGATAGAAAACTTCAGGCGCAAATGTGTGAACGGTAAAAACTCAAAGAACAGAGGATGAGGATGAGGATGACTCAGACTCGTGTGTGACCTGAAAGTGAGAGAAGCAGTCTACTAGAGTATTTTAAATGGTGGGAGGAAGTGAACTCACAATAATACCAGCATTGTGTCCTATCGTAGTATTTATTTATTCTATTATATTTGGGATATTGTGTCTATGTTTTTAGAGCTGCACATTGTTCATAATAATTATATGATGTGATACGATACATAGCGATATGACACATATATGTGAAACCTCATGTACAATAACGAAGCTGGGGCCTCTCTGGGGCTGGGGAGTTGGCATGTTTCTGCATGGGTTCTCTCTGGGTGCCTCCTCCCACAGTCCAAAGACATGCAGGTTATTTTGTGACTCTAAATTGGCCGTAGGTGTGAATGTGAGCATGACTGATTGTTTGTCTCTATGTGTCAGACCTGTGACGAACTGGAGACTTGTCCAGGGTTCAATGTCAGCTGGAATTGGAATTGCACTGACCTTTGTTCAGCTCTGCACAAAAAACTTCCTGTTGACTTCTGACTTCTTTCTAACTAAACTAACTAACTAAACTAACTAAAAACTTGCTTCTAGCACTCCCAACTCCCTGTTGGGAGCGCTAGAAGCAAGTTTTTAGTTATACTTTGAAATATCTTCTTCACCAGAGAGATTAGCTCATATTTTTTAATGATATGGGGTAAATCCTGCTGACTTCTCCTCCAGTGTCACCAGAAAACATTTGTTTTCATTGAAATATCTCATGTGTCCCTCAGAATTTTATAGATTTGTATTGACTTACAACTTGGAAATAAAGGTTTCGGCATCATTGTAGAGACCCAAGCTATTGTGTGTAATGCCTGTACCTGTAACTCAGCCCTCTAACCTATTACTATCATTTCTGTCACTCATCCCTTTCACTTCAATGCGTTCATCTTTTTTGTTTTCTAGACTAACCACATGAGTCAAGTCAAAGGAGCACTTTGTTTTGGAGCAAAAGCTGGATAGGGGTTTAAGTGGGTTTCTGAAAATAGCAGTAGTACACGAAGAGGGCAGAAAAAAGAGACAACAACAAGGGAAACAAGGCCAAACACTCCCCACAGATGATGCAGTTTCCCTCAAGGCCATGGTGATGAATTTGTCTCCTTCATTGATGAGTAACTGTATGACTTCTCAATAGCTGTGGTCTAAAACAGGGTTTGAACGCAGCAGTCAGTCATTTACACAGTTTAGTCATGAATCAAGTCGAGTAGCTGAAGAAACATTGTGCGCAATGGATGGTGTATAAATAAAAGATGGGTCTATTGCTTTCTCTACGATGAAATGTGAAGAGATGGGGGAGTTAGAGGTGACAAGAGGTGGACAGACATTTAGAAAGAGAGACAGTCTAAATGCAGAATCAGGACTGATGGAGTATTTTACTGAACGTTATTGACAGGAGGAGAAGAGCCAGATTGTTTGTGCTATGTAGGTTAAGTGGTGGAGCTATGGAGTACTCCATGGGACGATACACACACACACACACACGTGATGTGATCTGTAGGACTAAATGTACTCGCTCTGGCAAAAGGAGGCAATGAGTTCACATTAGAGTCTAAAAATGATTCAACAGTCTCTGAAGCTACTGTACAGTGTACTGCTTCAGGGGATACACACACGCACACGCACACACACACACACACACACACACAGATAGTATTATATGATAGTCAAAGGAGTACTTGTCACTTATTTCACTTCAATGTGATGAACGATGAGGGGAGGCTTTTCTGTGCTGTGTAGGCTAAGTGGTTGCGTGATGGAGTACTGCACAGTACCACACACACAAAATGTGCTCATACATATGCAGCAAAAGACACACACACAGGGTCACCATCTTACAGAACATTTTGTACCATGGGAGGTATTTTATAATCTTTTATAACTGGAGGCCAACTAGTCCCACAAATAGCCACATTATTCAGCTGTATAATCAATAGATATTACTTTCTCAGAGTATTAGAAAATTGTCAAAATGATAAATGATTGAAAAAACACACACTGTTGTTGATTTTCACCACATAGGTACTTGTATCCTTACTTACTTGATGTGTCTACCTCTTCCTCCTCTTTTGAATGGCAGTCATAGAAAAGACTAAACTGGAAAAAAGTCATATGTAACATATCACAAGCTGCATTTTTTAAACATATACAATGAGAAGTAAGTGCTGTTTATAAAAGATATTTGTGCTGCAGTTACACCTCTGTTCGGGCCTTGATATAGAGTGAAACAGAGCAAAGGTAATAGGGTTATATTCTTCCTAAACCATTCAATACTTGGTGCTCCCCTGTCTACGGTTCATTTTGGAATTTGCCTTTTTGTTTACTTTGTTTTCTTCCTTTTTTTTCTTTAGTTTTCATTTGTCTTACTATTGTGCTAATTCCAGGTGTCATTACAAAGGTTTAATGGTGTTAAATTTGGCTGTCTGTAAGTGCTACAGTGTCCAAAACTCAACCCAAAGCAGTATTAGTTGCTGTGTGCATGGAGTTTTTTGTGCGACACATAATCACAGATAAAGGCTCAAAGGGATTTATTGAAAGAGAGAGATAAAGGGTGGAGAGATGGAAAAGATAGAGGAAGGAGAGGAGGGGGAGGCAGAAAAAAAGGCTTGGTGAGTTTTGTGCAGAGAGAGGATTTGACGAGTGGGTGGAAAAGAACAGAGATGGGAGATACGTTTTCAGAAGGGAGGGCTGCATCTGTCAGTTCTGTCAGGGTAAACAGATGCTGCATACGGGAGAGATACTGTAGAGCGATAAGGAACATTGCATGTTGTGTATCAAATAAAATAAGAGATAAGCAGAGAGTTTTCTAGTTTTTAAATAATAACTTTCTTCTTCTGTCACTGTGTTGCTGAATTTACTCCCGTGACTTTCTGTGTGCACTTCCTAGATATCACCTGTTAATCAAACACTGGACAGTTTCTTAGTTGGTGAAGTGTCTGTACAGTATAGGGCGCGCTCTTTTCAGCCATGGTGGCTCTTGATGCTCATGCTAAGTCAGTCATCTTCTGCTCCTTTTGTTTTAATACCGAGGTAACACCGTTTACATCATCATGAATGGAAAAAAGTGACACAGTAGAGACAAAAGATTATGTACAGTATGTGTGTGTGCGTGCGCAGTTTCATTTTTTTGTCAGTCAGCTTCACAGTGTGAGAAGTGAGTGGAGCTGAAGTGATGAAAATAGGGTGTAGCTGTCAGTGTGACTTCCTTTTAGAAACTACGTCAGCTTAGCTTAGCTTGCTGCAGCTCTGACAGCTCTGTCTGGAAACAAGATTTCCAGAGTGTATATAGTACTTGCATGTGTGTGTGTGTGTGTGTGTGTGTGTGTGTGTGTCACTGTCTCTGCAGTCTGTTCAAGTGGAATCAACATATTTAATGTTAAGAATATTAATCAGGGCGACAAACTGTCAATCTTATATATACTAGGTTGAAGAATGCATCATTTTAGTGTGACCCGTGGCTTAGTTGCAGAATGGAGGAGAGTTAAGCAATAATAACCTTCCTATTACTGTATTGTTAGCTCTCTAAATTGTTTCCTTTATACAATGTATGCACCCTTACTAGAGAAATAATATTATAACCATAAAAGTTTGGTACTCTTGTGGAAAACAGGCTTCTTAATGTCCTCTGTCCTCTCTGTGTTTCAGAAAAAAGAGTGGTTATGTCTCAACTGTCAGACCCAGCGGCTGATGTCCGGAGGTGGCCTTGATGATCCTCCACTTCCTGTCCCTCATCCATCTCCCAAGCACCAGCCAATGGGCTCGCCCCGTCACCAGGCTCCAACCACTCAGCAAAGCCCTCTCCACAAACCCACGAGTCAGCAGGGTTCCAGGCCAGTCCTGTCCCAGACGCAGAAACCACATGCAGGAACAGGCACAGGCGGGCCGTTTGCGCCCACTGCTGCCAAACAGCCGGCCGACACCAAGACCACGACACCAGCTACGGCACCTGTACCACCCACAGAGACCCAGAAACAGCTGAAAACCACAGAGGAGAAACCCAAGACTGAGCCTGAGCGCCAAACTGCCAAAGAGACCAAGCCATCCCAGAAGAAAGGAGAGCAGATCACTCCAATCAAGGATATTAAGAAGTCCAGGCACTATGATGTAAGTTTGATTTTTATTATAGCATTGCTTTAGTCCAGTGTACTGCTCTGTATGGTAAGCTATGGAAAAAGAACAAAAGTAAACCAAATTATTAATGTATTAACAGAGATTCAATGAAATGAAAGAAAGAAACTCTGATTTCAGTGAAAGTCTTGTTAAAACCATAGCATACATACAGGACGCTGTACCAAAAATGGCGATTGTTTTTGTGACCTTTTTAAAGTATGTATGCATGTTAAGTTATATGAATATGCATGGCTGTTTCAGCGTGGCCCTGCTTCACATTCATACAGTTTTTCCATCAAGCTTAATGTGCTTAATGGAAACTCCTGCTCTCGTTCAGTACTAGATTTATGTAGTCTACAGGATTTTGCCCATGTTGACCCTCCAAACCTCAAGGTCCTTGAAGCTGAGAGATGAGAGAAAGTAAGTGATAACAGGGCTGTAATCCAGATGATACCAATGTAAACAACACGACAGGGAGAAAGCACACAGTGAAGCAAGCATACCCACTCAAACACTGGGTGAGTGCAGCAGCTGGTCCTTTGGAAAGGTATCCATGTTTAAACGTACACTTATTGTATGAATGTGTTAAAGATATTTTAACATAAAATCTGAACAACAGTTGTTGTGCACTGGTTGTTCTGGTTGTTCATATGCAGGGTCTAATATGATGACTTCCTTTAGAGTTCAAAGAGTCCCGCTTACCTTCCAAGGTAGTAGCACTACCTTCTATAACTCAACAGGTTTTCTCACAGATGGTTAAACATTGTTTCTCGAAAGCTGAAACATGTTGAGGTTTTCTGTAAAAATAAAGCTGGATAAGAATATTCTACAACACTGGATTACGAAAACCGAACATTTTGTATATAGGATACTATGCTTATTTTGTTAACATATGCCACAATGGTCATTTAAACCTATTTATGGAACATCCAGCCTTTTATTTCAGACAGAGAACCTAACAACTAATGAAAATTGCCTTCTTTACTGGTTTTTAATAAATGTTGTGTGTCATCTGTATAACAAAGGTACTAAATTGCCCCGGTGTACATCAACAGGGACAACAGGCAACAATGATGGAGCCTTGGGGAACAACACAGGTTAGATGGGTCACAGATGAGGAGGCATCACTGATCACTGCTGCAAAAGTTCTGTTTGATAAACAGGATTTAAATACACAGGGTCATGGCTAAGTTTCTTAGCAATTAGATGCACTACTGCATGTAAAGTTGAAAGCAGGAGGGAGCACAGCCAGTGCACAGAGAGAGGTTTATGATGAATAAAATAATGTTATCAACACTGTTAAAAAACATCCTTCAGAAATCTGGCCAAAGGCCAATCGAGTCCTTTAAAGTACACAATGAAAGGGCCTTAAAATGATAGGGCAAGACATAGGGGTCACAGTAGCGGTCATTGTTATGACCAATGCAGATTTGATTTCATGTATTTTGTTAGTGAAGGACAAAACAGAACAAGGGGGAAGCTTCTGTGTGTTGACGAGAACAAGAGTTATCAAGAGTTATGGTGAGTCAAAATTTCCTAAGACACCATCAGATGATCCTTTTTCCATTACAATTCTGCTTCTCTACATTTTCTCTTTATTTCTCTAGTATTTAGCCGTTTAGCCAAAGCGTTATTGATATGGAGTATAACTTTGCATGTACCCTGGTGCCCAGTTAGTGTGCTTCAATTGGGCTAGTGTGAAAGCTGTCAATCAAACTCTGGTGCAGATCAGACTACTGGACTGAGACTATTTCTTTTCAAGCCGTCAGGTGGAGATATGTAATTTTAGCATGATTTAAAAAGTAATACTCAAAATCCATTTGCTGATCAAAATCTATTCAAGAAGTGATCTTATAACTAATCTGTATAAACCATACAGTATGTATTCATGCAAATAACCATGTAACCACGTTTGGTAACCACATATACAATGAAAAGTAGTAAAAGTAAAAGCCCCAAATCATTACTGTATAAGACGCCTCCTTTTCCTCCCACCTCTTCTTGTTAGTTATTATTCATAGCCTATAATGCTCTTTGTGACACCAAAGAACAGATATTCCCAATCGAAAGTGTTAAAATGCTGTCAGACACTGGAACTAGATTTCTCCAAATATGAAGAGCTTTGTATTAAAGGAGGATAATTTAAAATTCTATTCTAGATTTAACAGGAAGCCAAAATGGGAGAGATGTGATCTCTGATCTTGGTTCCTGTCAGAACACGTGCAGCAGCATTCTAAATTAGCAGCAAAGTCCTAAGAGACTTTTTAGAGCTGCCTGATAACAAAGAGTTATAACAGTCCAGCCTAGAAGTAACAAATGCGCAGACTACTTTTTCTGCATCTGCCTGAGACACGATGCATCTGATTTTGGCCATGTTACATAAGTGGAAGAAAGCAGTCCTCGAAATTTGTTTTATGTGGACATTAAAGGACAAATCCTGATCAAAAAGAATCAATGCCCTACCAAAGTGAGGCATGAAAGCTAAAGCTAAACAAGAGAAACAAGTGATTACTTTGAGCAAATTTTCCAAGAGTGTATGGGGAACATTTAAAATCACCCCTCTAAATCACAACCAGTCCAACCAGAAATCTTTGGTTGGTTATAGTTATGGGAGAAAAACGACTGTTATGCCAGAGAACAGGCCTGACCAAGGAGACATGAGGTGCACCAAGAATTGGCCAGAATTTTCTTCATAGTTCAACAGGTGATACATGACATCAGAACTGAAGGCATACTGTACTTCATTCTCCCCTATCCCCGTCCCCATTCTTAATCCCACCTACTAATCTCAGGAAAAACAGCCATTACCGAGCACAACACCAGGCCTATTTGAATCAGTGAAATTAGAGATGTGTTTGGCAGTTCAGAGGTCTGGATCCATGCTCAGGAGGGGGCAGAATATGTCTGAAAACGCAGACTCTACACTGTAAAATAACACTTGGCTGACTTCCGTATTACAGTCCAAACCTTGGCAGAATCATACCTAGGCTTTAGGACTTTAAGTGATGCATGTGATACATGGACCATGTGACCATATGACCATGTGACAAACTGTTACCTGACACCTGAGAGATGGATGTTAACTTTTTACATCACAACGGATCCTGCCATCGACCAGCTGCCTGCAGCCTCATTAGATTTCCTTCAACGTCTCCTTCGAGGTTTTGAATGTTGTGTTTAGACTCCAGATGTAAGTAAATGAATGACAGTGGGATCTTGAGCTCGTGCTCATGCGAATATGGCCTATATTTCATACTTGTGATGACTTGTGCTCACAGATAAATGCTTGTGAAGGTTTGTAAAGGTCACTTTAAATAGATCTGTGAGATTACATTAGTTTGGCCAACTATCTCTGTATGCTAACTAAATATAACACCAAACCACACTTTCGTTTTCAATAGTGATATTTTTTACACTCCCTATTGTCCTGGTAAAGTAAAGTAAAGCAATTTCTTAAATGGTATGTTTTGGACACAAATGTCCCATTATTTTCTTCTGAATATTTTAGATGTTTTCCTGCATATATTTTAAAAGTAATCTAGTTTAACTCACTGATCCATAAAACACTTTAAAGTTGTTTTCTTCTGGATGTAAAAAAACACAATTACAATGCTGTCACCCATATGCCTCAAGGATTATGGGGGATAATTTTGCATTTAATAATATAACCAAATTTAAGAAACCATTTTCAGTTGTATTGTATTTGTGCTGTCCATATTTTGCCACATGATCACTCTGTTACACAGTTGTTACACAGTTGGTTATCACAGCCCTCCTCAGTTTTGTCTTTATCATACAACAAAGTAAAAACTATAATCACTTTAATTGTGAAACCCTGGATATTTTTTTCACACAACATAACTGTTAGTGAGAGTTGCACTACAAAATGACACTACGATTTTCTATCAAGCCTGTTTTACTACTTTCTCCTTCAGTGTTGGACATCCATGGCTGTTGCATGTCATTGATTTCCTCCTCACAGAATGCTGAGGATGCAAGTAGCAACAAAACACTCAAGGACTACCTTGGGGAGGGAGGGAGAGTGAGTGAGAGTGACACATACAGGGAGTGAAATAATGACTTTTCTTACTCAGCGGCAGCTCCTGCTGAAATACTTATTTATATATATAAATATATGGCTTTGGGCCTTTTCAAAGCCAGAGCAGACCTTCCTCATTCGTGGAGCTGCTGGGAATTTGGAGTGCAGAGAGCTCAAAGTAAAGGCTCTCTGAAGTATGGTAACCATAGTAAGAGGTTTTCTAGAAAAGATTTCCATAATTTTAGCTATTTTGTATTCTTTCCTTCATCCCCCTTTCATTTACCAGGTTAGTCCCTTTGAGATTATGATTTGGCATGTTATTAACACACATCTGAGAAAGAGCCATTGATGAATGAGTTTTCAGTGTTTTTTATGTTCCTGTCAGCTTAACTCCACAATCTTCTCACTCCTAAAAAACTTGAGCTTGACTAACCTCTTTCCATCAATGGCTCAAAAACTGTTGACTAACCTAACAACTACACTTTATGATAACTGTATGATTATGTAATTTGTGTTAATGCTGTCGTTTATTATATTATTTGAAATGTACCTCTTAATAAAATAAGACCATACTCAGATTTTATTGTTATATACTTCATTATATTTGATTTTTTACAACACTGTAATTAGGTTTAGGAAGGACAAATTTCTGCATTTTGTACATTAATTACATGTAACTGTTCATGTTTTTCTGAGTAATTCTACATCAATGATGTGACTGAATGAGCCTGTTCTTTTACATGGTCTTTGTGAATTCGGTCTTGTCACTTAATTTTATTTCTGTCTTACTTTATTAATTTTTGTGTAATTTGGCAACTTTTTATGAGATAAATTGTAAGTATTCAATTTTTGCCCACATATGTAATGGGATTTTAAGTCTCAGAGGTTTCAAGCTTACTTTAATGCATGCAAAAATAATAATTCACATGCATCGTATACCATTATGAACTTATTAAAATTATCAAATGTACTTAAATATAATTTAATTATGTCATTATCCTTCCTGTTTGAATGAGCTTAGACAAAATTCCCTGTAGTTTGTATTTATCAAGCTATTTTTAGATGTAGAGTTCAAGAGAGCTTTCAAGGTAATTGCTTTAACTCTAATTAAAATGCTAAGATCAGAATGTAGTCCACCATATTATGATCTACCACAAACTATCTAACTACTATCTTTCTGTTAAAATCTGTGGACTGCATTTTTCTTGATCAAGTAGATTGGTGACATATGTTAAAAACCAAATGCATTGATGCCATCGTGTTTTAATCTATACATTTAGAAATCATAAATTGAATATCTAAAAATCTGAATCTAAATATATGTGGGCTTAAATTGTATGAATCTTTATTTAGCATCAACACAATACTTAAATCAACATAAATTATGGCTTAAATTAAAACCATATCTTCCATAAATTAATGCATTTTTTTTTCTTTGTTCTTTTCTATAGGATACAAAAAACAACAGCACCCATGACTTGTCACGCAGCCCTCAGAGCCTCAGTGACACAGGCTACTCCTCTGATGGCATCTCCAGCTCCCATAGTGAAATCACAGGTCTAATCCAAGAAGAGGAGATGAAGCTGAGTGAAAGGGGTATCAGTGGGCGGGGCTCCCCACCAAGCCCTTCTGAAATCACAAAGCTAGAAAGCTCCATGAGGCCTTTGCTGGAGAAGAGTCTTTCTGAAGAGAAGGGGGACAGAAGGGGGAGGAAACACAGAGACAGAGACTTGGATGACAGAGGGAAGCAACGCCCACGCTCCCTGTCAATCCCACCAGATGCATACGACTCTGATGAGGAACTAGAGGACATACTCGAGGAAGAAGAGGATGGAAAGGACTGGGAGGGTAAACGGAAGGAAGGGAAGGAGGATAAGAAAGAGAAGAAAAAGAAGGAAAAAGATGCTGAGCCCACAGAGATGACAGATGAGGAGTTTATGAGAAGACAAATAATGGAGATGAGTGCTGATGAGGAAAATGAGGAGGAGGAGGAGGAAGAAGAGATGGAGGAAGAGGAAGATGAGGAAGACGAAGGATATGGCTACCAGAAACCCAAGAAAAGCCATCATAAACACAGCATCTCTGACTCAGGGAAAGAGAAGAGACGTCTTCAGCACCACTCAAGCAGCTTTGAGGAGGAAACTAAAAGCTCTACCGATGTTTATAAAGGCTCAGTTGAGGAGGGTGAGGAAGATGTGATGTCACAAGGAGGCCTGAGGCGCTTCAAAACCATTGAACTCAATAACACCAATAGCTACAGCAGAGACATGGAGCTTAGCACTGAAAATGACTTAAGCCTTGATCGGGAACCAGAGCTAGAGATGGAGAGCCTGACAGGTTCTCCTGAGGAGCGTTCTCGGGGTGACTACTCCTCTACTCTTCCAGCCACTTCATCCTCATATGGCTCAGGCCAGTCTCCTACTTCCATCTCATCAATGGAGGAGGACAGTGACAGTAGCCCCAGCAGGAGGCAAAGACTGGAAGAGGCCAAGCAGCAGAGGAAAGCACGTCACCGCTCTCATGGTCCCCTTCTTCCCACCATTGAAGACTCTTCAGAAGAGGATGAGTTGAGAGAGGAGGAGGAACTTCTGAGAGAGCAGGAGAAGATGAGGGAGGTGGAACAACAGAGAATAAGGAGCACAGCACGTAAGACCAAGAGGGATAAGGAGGAGCTGAGGGCTCAAAGGCGCAGAGAGAGGTCCAAGACACCTCCTAGCAATCTCTCACCTATTGAAGATGCTTCTCCAACAGAAGAGCTAAGACAAGCTGCAGAAATGGAAGAGCTTCATCGCTCTTCTGCTTCTGAATATTCCCCTCAGAGTCTGGACTCAGAAGCTGAGGGATACGAGTCCAAACTTTACAAATCAGGCAGTGAGTACAACCTGCCTACTTTTATGTCTCTCTACTCACCAGTTGAGAAATCATCAACTACAACAACCACCACAGCACCATCCTCAACTTCCAAACCACTGAAGAGTGCTGAGGAGGTTTATGAGGAGATGATGAGGAAGGCAGAGATGCTCCAAAAACAACAGAAACAGCAGCAGCAACAGCAGCAACATGGAAGACATGGACAGTATTACGAGGAAGATGTTAATGGACAAGGTTATGATGAAGATTATGACTATGAACAAGATCAAACAGGATATGACAATGACGCAGTGGAGACAGAAACAGATATTTATGAGGAAATCCGACAAACATCTCAGAACATCACCAAGATGCAGCAGGCCACCGATGAACAAGTAGAGATTGAGATTGAGAGCTCCTACCCAGAAAAACAGCTCCTGGATACTGGCTCAGCCTTTGCCAAGCTACTAGAGCAAAGCAGTGCTCTTCTAACTCCAGGGACTAGCCCCACTCAGATATCAGCTCCTGTCTCCTTTGCTGAGACTGGAGGACGGATTCCCGATGTACGAGTGACACAACACTTCTCTGCAAAGGATGGACACAAAGACAGGATCAAGAGTCAAGCTGGGAAGAATGGTATAACTCCAGCAGTGGCTGCTACCACCATTGCAGCTTATGGAGTTTATGCCAGAGATGCAGTGACTATTTCTCAGACTAGTTCAAGCCACACTATGACGTCTACTCAGTCTGGTATATATAGCCGACACACAGGAAGTCCTGCCACATCCTCAGCTACAGTCTCCAGTGTATGCAGCAAGATTGCAGAGATTACCCAGGCCTACAGTCAAAGAGAAGTAATCACCAGAAGGGTAGGGGAGACCAGGGGTGTCCAAGTGCGAGACAGTTCAACATCTTCTACTGAGAGAATTATTGAGCCACGTTCTCCCAAGTATACTACTTATTACAGGAGCACCAGTCCTCCTCTTTCTCCATCACCACCGCCTCAAAGTCCCACCAGTACACCATCCAGAAGGAACACAGCTGAGTTCTCTACACAGACGTTCAGTTCAGCATTAAGAATGGAGTCAGCTGGCTCTGGACCTTCATCTCCAGTAATGGCTCAGGGAACCCAAACATCGCATCGATCAGTCTCCCCACGACTCTATCGACAGCAGTCTTCCCAGGATGCTGCATACTCCCCACCATCAAGCCCAGCTAGGCCAACAACAGTCAACACTGCTACTTCTCCCCTTTCTTCACCTACCCGATTTAGCCGCCAGTCAACATTTGATGCTTACTCTCCATGTGGCAGTCCTCCAGACACACCACCTTACCAACAGTCTCCTACACACAGCTTCTATCGAACACAAAGAGTGGAGAAGGTAAATGTGGGAACAAGTATGGTCACCACAGCCAGCACTTACACCAGAGGGTCTATGTCGATGGATAACATCTCCCTCTGCCGTATATCTACAGTTCCAGGCACTTCTAGGGTAGAACAGGGCCATATGATCCAAGGGGGAAGTGTTGTGGACCTCCGAACAGCCACCAAACCAGCTCCCATTATCATGACTGATCAGGGAATGGATCTCACATCCTTGGCCACTGAAAGCAGAAAATACCATGGTGGATCAGAGGGTAGTAGACATTCAACAATTGTTCAGCCACTGATTATGAACCTGAACACCCAGGAGACCACCACACCAACCACTGTGAGTGTAACTGTGGCTGCTTCCATGTTTATGACCCAGCCCAAACAGCCAACAGTTTATGGAGATCCCCATCAAAATCGAATGGATCTGGGTCAGGGCATGGGTTCGGCTGTGTGTCTTTCCCAGAGCAAACCAATTTCACCGCCAGCTGATCCATCAATACCAAAAATTGATGCCAAACTGGAAGACCTCAGTGTCCAACAGAGAGAGCTACAAAAACAACAAGAGAAGCTGCAGAAGCAACAAGAGCTCCTTGAACAGCAGTTGCAGCAGCACCATCAGATGCAACATCAGCAGCAACAGGCCTCTGCTTTGGCCAGGTATAACCTTACTGGCCAAATTGCACCTTTACTGAAAAAAGACTTGCTAGTCAGCCAGATTAGCACTACCTCAGCTGTGGTCAGTGCGGTATCACCAGTCATTAACCCTGAGATGTATGGCACTGGTCCTGTTGAGCTGAAAGGGAAGCCAAGTCCCCCAGGTCTGATGTCAGGAGCTAAATCACCACATAGCATGGTAGTACAGATGGATGGAGGGCCAGAGCAGGCCAGGGCAGTGACTCAGCTGGTGAAGGTAGAAGAAGGACAGGATGCTATGGATCTGACAGGAGGCCAAATTAAACCTGACAACCAACCAGCTTGCTGTGATGTTGTTTATCGACTTCCATTTGGTGGGAGTTGTGTTGGTGGTTCTGAAAAAGAGGGCATAAGACCACCATCTGCCCCACCTCTTACTTATGAGTCTGACCAAGAAAGACTGCCTGGAAGTTACCATGAGTATCCAATGGATGGACGTAAGGCCTACACATTACCTTTCCCTGGTAGACTCCAGCCTTCAATGTCTGATACAAACCTTGCTGAAGCTGGGCTGCAGTCCTACCATTCTAAACTAGAACCACACATCCAAGCCTCAGGGGAACTTGCTGTAGATCTAACTGCTATGAAACAGGGCTATGGATATATTGGGATGCAATATGGGTCCTATACAGATTTACGTCATGGAGGAGACATAACAGCCCAGACACTGCCTATAAGGAGATATAATTCCTTGTCTAACATCAGTTCAGATTATGGCTACTCTGCTCGTGACATTGCTAGCTTCCAAGAAGCTAACTTGGCTCAGTACAGTGCTACAACTGCCAGAGAGATCAGCCGAATGTGTGCAGCACTCAATTCCATTGATAGATATGGAAGCAATCCAGATTTGATGCAGTTTGGCAGTTTGGGTAGAGGAACTGGGCCTGGGACCTCCAGACTTGCAGCAGGTCTTGGCATGAGACAAAACCTCCTCTTTGGACTAGACGGAAAGCCAATCTCCCACAGTCAAGCATTAACCAACCTCATCAATGCCAGGCAGGCCAGTCTCAGAGCCATGTACCCGGCTGCTATTAGGTCCTCTGATGGAATGATCTACTCTACCATTCAGACGCCCATCGCTTCTACACTTCCCATCACAACCCAGCCTGCCTCTGTCCTTCGCCCACTACTAAGGGGCGTTTACAGGCCGTACCCTTCTGCCAACATGACACCTGTGCCCCTTTCCAGTCTTACCAGACTACCAATGAGCCCCAGAATGCCTCTATCTGGACAAGCTCCAGTCCGTTACTCTGCACCAGGTCTTCTACAAACAACAACAACCACTGCCACTACTGGTGGTGCTACAACAACTTCAGCACCAGTAGGTGCCCCCGTAACTGTTTCCATGACAACTACTAGCTCTATGGTCCAGGATGAACCAGTTTACCTTGGTAAAGGTGCCACAGTGACTTCCTCATCAGCACCGGGAACTGTTGTCATACCAATGGAGCCACAGCAGCAGCCAATAAACCTTTCCCAGGCACACCTAAACAGTCAACAACAGCAACAGGTGACTGCTGCTCAGCAGCCACAGCAACCTCCTCCAGCAGCCCATGCCTACCCACCTTCAGCGGCTTCACACACTCAAGGCTATAGTCAACCTTCCGGGGGTCCCTCTGCTCCCACTAGTGGCTTACCCATTCCAGGGGGTCTCCCTCCTTTCCCTCCACCAGGTGCCATCCACAAGGAGGGCGAAACCGAGGCTGAGAGGCTCCACCGGCAGCAGGAACAGCTTCTGCAGATGGAGAGGGAACGCGTGGAGCTGGAGAAACTCCGGCAACTGCGCCTGCAGGAAGAGTTGGAACGTGAAAGGATAGAGCTGAAGCTGCACAGGGAGAAGGAGCAGATGCTGGTGCAGCGAGAGTTACAGGAGCTACAGACCATCAAGGAACAGGTAGAGGGAGAAACAGGAGGCAGAATGGATAGTTTGATAGTTGGTATCGTGTTTGATGTTTTGTGGTTTTTGGTTCTGCTTTGGATATTAGTTTTTGTTTTTTGTTTTTTTCTTTTTGTTGTGGTGGTGTTACTTGTGGTGTGTTTTATTGAGTTATTATCCTTTTATATTATTTAAAATGCTTTTGTTCTTTCAATGTCATGTCTTTGAAATGCAAACAGTAAATGGACCTGCTATGCAAGTTCCAAAAAAACAAAAAATGAACAAATTCTATATACAGTATTTGATATATCAGTATATGCATGCCTTCCACTGCATGTCTTCTATAAATTCCTCAAAAAGGTATGTATAACATGTGAAAGTGGCCAGAGAAATGCTTAAGTATCCCTTCAGAGGATGATGTTAAAATTCTACCATTGTTAAAGAAAATGTTACCTCATGTAATGATTGACAGCTTTTTTGTTAAAAGAAATGTCTGCATCCAGCCTGCATTACAAAATTATAGTTCTTAAGTCTGCATGCTATGTTGACCTTTCCTGTATATAGTTTGCATGAACATGGTTGTAGTATGTATATGTGATAGAAACTGACGATGCTCAGATTTGGTTTGTAAAGTGGTTTCATGTTCTATTTTTTGGTCTGATTTATATTCAGAAGAAAAACAGAAAGTGGTTTCATATTCCATTTGTTGGTCTGACTTATCTGCAAAAATGGATCTCAATATGTTGTAAACCTAATAATCAATAGCAACATATTTGAATTTATTGCTATTCTCAGCTCCTTATAGCCTTGTGAAGGTGTTTTAACAGTTAACAGAAGGGCTAACATGACAATTTTCTTCTTTTTTGATAGAACAAGCAGTTGAAAATCTTTCAAGTTAACTCTGTTAAACAGGTGTGGAAGCCTTCCTTAATGAGAATGAACTAGAGATGGAATGTTTAATATGCATCTCATAACCAACCGTATAAGCAAAAACCCTAACTCCTTATTTGCACTGGCCTGCCATTTATGCAAGAAAGAAAATGCATTAAATATTTTCTTATGAGCATTGTATGACTGGCAACAGCAATTACCAGTACATGCTGCACTTCATTTATGTTGCGTTTCCATTCTTGTTTTTTGCAATGTCTAGAAGTTTGACTAATTTGGAACCATTTTCAAACTAATCCATCAGCACAAGAATAACTCCATGTCACATTAAGTTTCAGGAGTCTTGTGATTTGGTGTGCATTTTTGATACAGCCATGCGTGCCAAAAGTCAACAACCTTGTCCTTTTCTGTCTTTATTGTCTCTCTCTCTCTGTGTTTCTCTCATCTTATCTTTTTCCCATCATTTATTTTTCTTGTTTTTATCATTTCTCCTCCTCCCAACGATCCAACCTCACCTCTTTCTTGTGCCATACATACTCCATACTTTTCTGTCTTATCCTCTTTCTCTCTCTGTTTTGGCCAACGTGTGCTTCTTTCTGTCCTGTTCCCCTTTTCCCCTTTTCTTTCTGTCCTGTTCCCCTTTTCCACCAACATTTTTTAGGTTCTACAGCAGCAGCAACAGGAACGCGAGAAACAGCTTGTTCTCCAGAGAGAGCAACTGGCCCAACAGAAGTCCCAGCTCGACCAGATCCAGTCTTTACAGCACCAGCTCCAGCAGCAACTTGTAGAGCAGAAGAGACAGAAAACTGCAGCTCAGAGCGTGCGGGTGAGGAGAGTAAAGAACATGTTGTCTAGCATTGATGTTGAAGGCTTCAGGTTTTGGTCAACTGTGACAGGAAATTTTAGGGTGTGGAGAGTGCAAAAATTAAGGGTAAATATGTCGCATCAAGCTCTTGCTAATATAGTTTTGGCCTGCCAGACACATGCCTAGCCATCCTTGCAGAAGTTTTTGTTATTTCCTACTTGACACTCCCCTTCATTACCACAGTATTTTCTAAAGAATAATTGAAGTGTTCATTAAGCCACCAACACAGTCTGACAACTAATAGGCTGCTAAAGAAATTTTGCATATTAAGTTTGTTTCCATGTACATTATGTTTGCACTTGGTTGTGATATGAAGTGCAATTTTATGAGCTTTTTAGTGTCAGTTGAATGAATGATGGAGGACATGGTAAAACTATCAACAACTAACAACCTTAAAAACAATCCTTTTTTTCGTTCAGCTGGATGTGAACGGACAGCCGGTGCACCCCTACACCGACTCTCAGATAGGCTCCCGTTCCCTCCCCAACTCTTCATCAGAGATGTGTCTTAGGAGCCAGGAGGAGCACATGGAGACCAGGAGCAACATGAGGAAACACAGCTCCATGACCAGGCTGAGCAGGGACAGCTTGGACGGTGATGGCGTGGTGTTTTACGGCTCCCCTCGCAGGATTGTGGACAGCTGTGTACAGACAGACGATGAAGACGGCGAGGAGAGGTAGAGATGAGTGTGTGCTTGTGTGTGTGGTTGGTGTATGTGTGTGTTTATTAGGCAATCATTGCCTAATAAACACACACATAGACTAGTTGATAGTGTTCTTATTTACTTCACATCTTTCTGTAATTAAAAAAAAAACAAGACAGAAGCTGAGATGTAGATGCAGATGTTATGAATAATTTATAAACATCTTCACAGAGAAAAAAGATGTCACATTTCTGTGAGTGAAAGCATTATGTAACACAAACGGGTGAAACTACATAGACAATTGGTCAAATTCAAACCTTTCTATGTTGACAAATCAAAAGAGTTTCTATGTTAGCACTAGAAGCCTTCTTCTTCTCTTCTCTCTACCACTAGGTACATGATGCGTCATCGCACCAGAAGGCGTGGTCGCAGTGTTGACTGCTCTGTCCAGACAGATGATGATGAAGACAAGGCTGAGACAGAGCAGCCCGTCCGCCGCAGACGTTCCCGTTTCTCCCGACATGCTGAATCCAGTGCCGCTGGCAGCAGCACTGCCGCCACAACCACCACAGCTACTGACACCAAAACCGACAGTCCCAAGATGGTATCCTCCAGTATTGCCATCCAGACCATAAGGGAAATATCTTGCCAGACAGAAGTGGAGCACCTAGGAAGAGTCTCCCCAGCTATCCATGTGACAGTACCAGACCCAAATAAAGTAGAGATTGTGCATTACATCTCCGGACCTGAGCGGACCCAAAAAGGACAGTCTCTAGCATGCCAGACTGACCCAGAAGCCCAGTCACAGGGTGTTGTAGCTCCCCAGCTCAGTGTACCAACCACGGTCGGTCCATATTCTTCATCTACCAGTACCGGAACGCAACAATCCAGTTCTGTCGACCTTCTGACCCAGCAGCGCCAGCAGCAGCATATTGCAGCAAACGCAGCCAAGTTTGAGCGACGACGCCCCGACCCACTCGACATCAACTACCAGCCTCACAACCACCTCCACAATGAATCTATCTCCAGCATCATCCGGCAGCAGCAGACCCCAAAATCCCCACAAGTCCTTTACTCTCCCGTCTCCCCGGTGTCCCCTCACCGCCTGCTGGAGACTTCTCTGTCCAGTGAGAGGCTAAACAAGGCCCACGTCACACCTCAGCAGAAGTCCTACACAGCCGAGTCTCCCCAGCGCCACCCCTCTGTGCCACGTCCCATCAAGAGCACCCAGAGGTCCATGTCAGATCCCAAGCCCCTCAGCCCCACAACAGATGAACACACCAAGGCCAGGCTGTCTCTCTATCAACAACAAGCACTCCAGAGCCAGGTAAAGTCACCCAAACCATGCTGACACATGAATTAGCACACACTGGAGGATATATGCTTAAAGAGAATGAAGCAATTAAAGTTGATTCAGGACAAATTTGATAAAATGTGGTATGTAGCACAACAACATCTCTTATAGTATTGGCTATCTTGGCAGGTTTATCAGCTGGATATACTTGCCAAGGTAGCCTGGCTGAAAGCCATCCTCAATGTATAAACAAAGCTTACTGTATGTAGCCCACAGGTGAAGTCCAGTGCCAAACAACAACAATAATTATTCAGTTACAGCTACAGTAGCTGTGGTCTGTGAAATGTAGCTGCAGCAAAGGGCCAAAACAGTCAACATCAGTTGTTACAAGGCTTGTCGGGCCTTAATGCTTTTTGGTAGACTTGTCTATGATTTAAACCAACAATATTATGAGCTAAAACCTCAGTCAGGAAGTCAGAAAGTCAGTAAAAGTTATCAAAACTGTCATAATCACAACTCTACACACTAGTCTGGCTTGGAGTTTTGATAGAGTTTATTCATCTCCCCAATGACAATCAAATTTGATGTGTTGGTTTCTTTCCACATGTTTTTGCTAATGCTAATAATGCTGGCTAATCCCAGAGAGGTCATTCATGTTCCGAGCTTCCTGTAGTAACCCATGTGACAAAATACTTCAACAGAATAAAAACAGTTTGGCTCACTTTTATGTTGTTCAGCAGAGTAAAAAACTGCCATTAATACTGAATAGCCTCTATGTAACTTTGATTGAAACCATTTTTTTCATTCCATATTGCCCCTGTGTTTATTTTGAGTGCTCTGAATCTTTTATGTGAATGCTATGATGACTAATACCCTTTGTTGTGGATTTTTCAGATGTCCTATTGTTTTGTTTTCTACATCATTTAGATTGCACAGACTTTATTTTTTAAGTCTACCCCATGCCCAATTTTAAACAAGTCTGCTGTTATGAAAGAATAGCTGTCATGAAAGTGAAACACGAAGTGCTGAGCTTTTCATTGGTTATTCTGTGCCTTTATTATGGAAACCTCTGAAGAACTCTTTTCTTTAAAACCAAAGTTACAAAGTGCCTCACATAAGGCAGAAAATCAAAATGAACAGAAAATATGTAAAATATAGTTAATGCAGATCTTTCTGGTAACAAAAAACATTAGGTGGAGAATGAAAAATCAATTCCAGTGATATAGAAAGTCTGCTTAATAATAAAAGAAATAAAGAGTCAAGTTAAATCAAGTCATAATACGATAAGTTTTCTAATAAAAGTATGTTTTAAGAATAGATTTAAAAGGAGATACCCAGCCAGCCTTACCTCCTCAGGCTGCAACAGATGCCAGAGTTGCAAAAGAGGCTTTCAGGAATTAATGAGATTTTTCAAAGACTCTGTGTTACCTAATTATTCAGTGCATCTCTGTATTATAGTGCAGTAGTTTATGGCCTAGATGCTTGATATGTTTTGTTCCAAGCCTCCAGTTGCGATGTAAGATGTAACATGCATTCGATTTGTCAAGTGTCTGCAGCATAGAGCAGATAAACAAAACAAAGCACTGTGACTAAAATCTTTTTTTCATTCATTTTCTTTATAATGGTCCACCTTCCCACATTAATAATGACTAGTAGTAGTTACTATGTGAACAATTCTCAATTGTTACGTATAGATTGTTCACAGTGTACAGTATTTTCTCTCCTAACGTGTTGTTGAACACGTCAAGAGTTTTCACTGCTAACGTTATATGATTATAAGTCCCCACACATTATTTTTTGTTTTGATTTTTTCATTATGCCTCTCACACACAGATTGACATGATAAACAACACATGACACACAGTGTGATCTTTTTACAAATTAAAAATGCACCTACATGTTTCAGAGGAGAAGGGAGGATACAGTGTTTAGACATAAGAAAAAAGCTAAACTAATTCATTCATGTCCTTCATGATATGGATTAGCTACACGAAAGCATTGACTCAGCTGAATAAGATGGAGCTGGATTTGACAGAAGAAAAGGCAGCCTGTAAATATAAAGTTACAATGATGAATCAAATCCAATCAAATTCTTGTCCTTTGTTCTTTGTGTTTTTCTTGGGCTACAGTGGAACACATGGTGCAGTACACATGGCCTAAAGATCTGAAGTTTAAAAACATATAATAACAACAAGGAACAAGTATAAGGCTATTATTTGCAATGATAAAAATATTAAACAAGCAAACATCTGTGGCTGCTTTACTGTGTACACCTGTCTAAGTAGTAGAACCTATGTTGTGTTCAACAAGATGTTACATCAATTATGGGTTTACATCTATTTATTATATATTGCCTAGAAATTTATACCAGCAACCTCCCAATTAATAACTAAGGGGAGATTTATTTTTTCTTGACAGTTAGCAAATGTATTAAAAACTTTATTACTCACCAAAATCCCACATCTCACAATTATTTTGTTATTCTGTGACCATCTTAGTGATGAAACTTAAAAAAGTGAACACAACCTTAAAAAAGTTGGAAAAAAAATTTAATTGTTTGAATTGAATTAAAACGTGTAGTCAAATGACTAACACTGCACCACAATTTCCACTCATTTGAATAATCTTTTGTATGTCCTCTAACACAAGCTCCACTCTTGTTTCCTGTTGTCCTTGTCTCTGTGTCTATATGTGTCTCCTTTGTCTCCCTGGTATTTCCCTGTCGTTGTGTCCTTCCTTGTTTCTTCTGTTCCTTGACCTTTTTCTCTTTTTGAGTTTTGCCCCCTCCTCTTCCTCCTGCTCTATTCATCTGTTGTGCTCTTTGTATGTCCTCCCACCTCCTTCATTTTTCTTCCCCCACTGTGATCCCTCTCCATGAATCTCCCTCTCCTACCTCTCATTTCTTTTAACTTTATTTTTCACCTCACTTGTGTCCTATGTCCCTCCTTACCTCTGCTCACTCCCCTGTTCTTCTGTTTTACTTCTCTGACCCCTTTCTTTCCATGCGTCTTTGTCTCCCCATATTCTCCTGCTTCCCATCCCTTCCTCTTTCTCCCTCTCTCTTTCTCTCTCTCCAGCTGGCAGCCCTACAGCAGAGCTCACTTCTTCGTAAGGTCAAGCGAACCCTGCCCAGCCCTCCTCCGGAGGAGACTACCACATCAGCTCACCTACCCATGATGGCACCTGCCCTCCAACAGGTCTACCTGCCCTCCGTGCCCAGCCTCAAGCCCAGCTCCAGGTCTGGTCTGGCTGCCAAAGCCAGTCTCCTCAAAGACCTCACCCACGAGCTGAAGGCCGTGGAGCAAGAGTCGACCAAGCTGAGAAAACAGCAAGCTGAACTGGAGGAGGAAGAGAAAGAGATTGATGCTAAACTGAGATACTTAGAGCTGGGGATCCACCAAAGGAAAGAGACATTGGTCAAGGAGAGAGAGAGGAGGGATATTGCCTACCTGAGGTGTATGGGGGACACTAGGGACTATATGTCTGATAGTGAGTTGAATAACCTACGTTTAGCAGCAGCTGCTGCGTCACATGAGACCAACGGGCTGCTGTCAACAAGGCCAAGCACTGCCCCTCTCAGCCAGTTCAGCAGCGATCTCAATACAGCAGCCCAGTACCCACCCACCTCATCCTTCCTCTCCTGTCAGTACCCCCAAAGCCAACCGGCAGCACCAACTCAGCAATCAAGTCTGCCGTACCAGTCTTCAACATTCAACCAGCCTCCCTATCCAACAGTGTCTCAGTCCCAGGCATTGCCACAGCCCACGCCACTCCAGAGCCATGTCCCACCTCCTGGACCTTCTTACCAGCCTCAAACCTCCTACCCTTCCCACTCCTACCCCCAAACTCAGCCCCCATACCCCCAGACAGACATGGGGATACCAGCAGCACCTCAGCCTCAGCCCCAGCCAGGGCATACAGGTTTTGGGCCTGCACCACCTGGTCAGCCCCCATACCCCACCCACAGCTCACCCTATCCCAGCGCTGTGTCCTCCTACCCCAGCCAGACTCCTCCATATCCTGGGCAGCCCCAAGCTGATATCCTGACAGTCCACCCAGGAAGACCAAGACAGACTTCACTAGCCGATCTGGAGCACAAGATGCCCACCAACTACGAGACGATCAGCAACCCCACGGTCGTGGTCACCACCACGGCACAGGATGCTACCTATTCCAGTGCAGCCCCCTCTTATGGTCAATACACTGGATCGACAACTATGGCCAGCTCCTATGGGCCCTATGGCTCAGCACCAGTGTCCAGCAGCTACGGTGGATACTCTACCATGCCACCCAGCACTTATGGCCAGTATACATCAACCTCAGCTAGTTCATATGGCCAGTACACCACAACCACTGCTAATACTTATGGCTACACCACCACCACAGCCAGCTCTTACGGACAGTACACTTCTACAGTTTCTAATGCCTATGGGCACTCTGTAGATAGTCCCTCCACATACAGCACTGCAGACGGGATGTATGGGGCTCCTGGCTTAGAGCAAAACATCCCAAGGAACTATATGATGATTGATGATGTAAGTGAGCTGACGGCAAAAGACGGGCTGGGCACGACGACAGGGGACATGATGCATCATGGCGGCAGTGGGCGCTACCCGGGTGACATCCATGGCCACAGCGGCACCATTGGCAGCACGACGCGTGGGGGAACTGGCAGCTCCTCCTACGGCAGGGCACCTGAAGAGGAAGCAGCGATGCAGGAAGAGCTGTACGACCACCACGGCAGGGGTAAGAGCAGCTACAGGCACGGACCTCTAGGGGGCAGCAGCAGCAGCGTGAGCGCTAGCATGGGTGGGGGATCCCCCTATTACTATGACTACGACTACAAACATGGCAGCATCCGCTCCGGGGTACAGAAATCTTCGTCGTCCACCAGAAGCCTTCTGGCTCCTGCTGTCATGTCCTCCAAGCGCAGCAAGCACAGGAAACTGGGGAGTATGGAGCAAAAAATCTCCAAGTTTTCCCCCATTGAGGAGGCTCGGGATGTGGAGGCAGACCTGGCCTCCTATTCCTCAGCAACAGGGGGGACTTACCCCTCCTCTCACATTCGAGGGCGCCAGCTGATTGAAGATTATGGCTTTAAGAGGACCGCTTACGATGCCAGCAGTGGCACTACCACTCACAGTAGTCGATACTACGGTTCATCGGTGGAGGAGGATGATCGGATTTATTACACCTCCACTGGCCGCTCCCGTTCCACCGGCTATGGCATGGACAAGATCTCATCCAGGGACTACCCTGGGTATCGCAGCCGATCCTATGAGAGGGACGACCGCTCCTACCGATCTGGCTACAGCCGGGGGCGCCACCCAACCCGGCAGTATTCTGAGGAGGAGAGCCCACTCAGTCCCCTGGGGAGGTTCATGGGTTCTGGGCGATCATCAAGCTTAGGTCCCGACCCGTACGACAGTCGCAGCAGTAGATATCAATACTATTATGGCCAGTATGGTTCCAGCCACTCGCTGCCAGATGTACAAGACCACATACGGGACCTTCCCCGGACGCATGTCTACAAATCGGATGATACTTACATAATAGACGATTATCATTGCGCTGTTTCTGACAGTGAAGGTAATTGTGGGAGCTGAATGCCCACACAGTCTCACTACCTACTACTGCCCCCACCGTTTATCTAAACGTCCCCCACCCACCCAGAGGCTAGGCTTAGCAGAGAAAAAGAGAAAGAAAAACAGAGACAGAGATAGCCGTTGCATGCTGATGTTTACTTCTTCCTGAGAGTCACTTTGGAGCTCTCTTATCAGTGGACTGCTGTCTGTCTGTCTGCCTGCCTGTCCGTCCTTCCGCCTGTTCGTCCAGTCGTCTGTCTGTCCGTCCAATACTCGCATGGTTCTTCGGCGTGGTCGTTTTCTCCGTTCGCTACACTCTGATTCACTTGAAAGGTCTTCTTTGCACGACACAGATGCATTGTTTTTTTTTCTTTACAGGGTTTTATCTTTGATTATGTCTTTGGCATTGATGTTCTGTTTACATGTGTTTTGATTTATGAATTCTTTGTCCACACTGCAAAACTGTCTCTCACAATCATTTCTCTATGCTTGAACCGCATCTTTCAAAAAGTACCGAATAAGAAGATCTAAATGGTCTTTGCAAGGCAGTTGTTTAAATTGGACCATACATTTTCTTCCATGTAATTGGCTTTAAATTTTAAGCTGAAATATTTGAACCCAAAAACAGCTGTCAAAGCAAAGCAGACAGTTTTGCAGTGTTTGTTTTATCAGATGTATATTGTCTTGTAATGTGTCCACGCTATGTGGAGTGTATTCTGCATGGATGTAAAACTTTTATTTTTATTTTCTGCCTATCTTTCTGTGTCTTCTCCCTTCTATTCTTTTCTTTTGCATGCGGTTGGTCTTCTTCTTCCTGCCTCCTTCCTTCTCTCAGCCTGCATGCCGCTGTCTCCAAACGACATGGAGATTGACTGTGATCTGCTCTCGGTTTCCAAAGCCTACCATCTGGGCCAAGAAGAAACTGACTGGTTTGAGAAGCCACGCTCCAGTTCTCGACACTACGGCAGCCATTCAACTGGGAGGAGCCGGCATGGTGTCAAACACACCTACCATGATTACGATGAGCCTCCTGAGGAGGACCTGTGGCCTCAGGACGAGTATGGTCACGGAGGGCGACACTCTTCATCCCGTGACCACCGGCACCATGGCAGCTCTAGCAGACACTCATCCTCGTCACGTCATTCAGATGAGCCGAGGTCCTCAAGGTCATCTAAGGGGCACCCCAAAGACCCGTCAATGCGCCATGATCCTTCAGGAAGATCCTCCTCTTCAGGAAGGCGTGGGGACTCAAGGTCTGGAGGGTACCACTCTTCGGACTACTCCCGGGATCCGTCAGGGCACCACCATGGCCAGCGCTCCTCCAGACAGGGAGATCCACACCGCTCTTCACGCAGCAAATCCCAGCAGCCGGTGGACATGCAGGGACAACCACCAGGTACATACAGGACACCTTTACACCTGATACTTGTTTTTTAACTGGCTTTGCATCTCCTTAACTACTCAGAAACATTGGTATAACGGTATACATTATATCATTATTATGTATAAAGTCTTTGGGCATTTGGAAAATGCAGGGGAAGTAGTAAAAGATACATAATTCAAAAGAGATTTGCTCATTCAATTTTATGACTAAAACAATTATACACCTCATTCAGATTCTGCCTGCTGTAGGAAGTCTGGAGTCCATCCAGAATGAGGAGGGGTGCCAAAACGTCTTCATTTAAAACAAATTATATGGATGTGATGAGATAAGTAAGAGGCATATTTTGAGGGAGTACTGGAGTAAAAATGTACTCAGATAAAAGTAGGTCAGTTGAAATGTTCTCTGAGTAAATGTAATTTACTCATTTAATTATGTTGTAATTTAATTTTGAATTCACATTAAGTTAAGAAATTAAGTCAAGTCAGTTTTATGTATACATCTCAGTATCACATACTATCAAACTACTACATACTAGTATCAAATTTGCCTCATGGGGAATTATAATCTGCACAGCATCAGGGACAAGGCCTGAAGTAATCAAAGAATAAGTAATTAATAGCACAGATGATAGCACAGAAGTTATTTCAGAGGAAAGGGGTTTGATAGGAAAATACCCTGCAGCGCTCTGACTTCTTTTTACCTCTGGGGAATGGTTATGAAAGTCTTTAGTATGAATGAAATGACAATTTTATGAATGTATTTCACAGATCTGAAGTTTCCTAAACTATTGTACGCCCTCAGATTTACTGGGCAATAATAAACTGATTCTTGGATAAGATCCCAGTGAATTTCTTATTTAGGTCGAAGCAAAAATACTTAATATCCCCTGTTGTTCAGACTGAGTTTGATGCTCTTTTACAATCAACTGTCCCCTCAGGGATCAACAGTTTTTAATTAACTATATCAAGCGTAACTTTTCTCCTGAGGCAGTGCTGTGGCTGTGTTCTTATCAGTGTACTCATTAAATCTTTGGTTTGGTCATTTGTTGCATGTCATCTCTCTTTCATTCCTGCGTCACCTGTCAGTTGCTGCTGTACACAATATAATACAAACTGAAAGGCCATTATATTAATAAGAAAAATGTTCTGTAAAATAAATACTGCAGTTCCTTAATCAGTAGGCCACCATGGTCAACATTTGGTTCAGTTTAAGCACAAAAAACATCTTAGTATGGGTATGTTCATGAATTCTTAGATATATTATATCTATAGATAATCTGCAGACAAAGGGTTTGAAATGGAACTACTTGAGATGAGGAACAGATAATTACAGATGTATCGACTGAATCCTTTTTCGGCAGACATGGTTACTGTGGGCTGTCAATCATTCCCTGTATCCTGACACATGTAAAGTCCTGCAGGGTACTTCTGATATACTATCTTGTCTTACAGTGTCTGCTGTAAAAGGTAACTCCTGATTTGTTGTCCTCTCTTTGACCTTTTTCTAGTTCTTGTGGTAAATTTAGACAATTTTGGAACAATGTGTTAAAAATCTACTTTCCCCCCTTCCATCTAGGCTCCTCCAGGTCTGGCAGCAGCTCAACCCGTGCCCAGGGCCCCGCTGGTGGGCCTACAGGATCAGGGCGACAAAGTGGTCCAGGTCCCCAGACAGATGGGCCTCCAGGACAGAGGACCCAGCTCCAACAACAAGCCCAGACATCAGCAGCCAGGCCTGGGCAGCCTGGTGCCGCAGCAGCCACTGGCCCTCAGCAACAGCCTCCAGCCCAGGGACAAGGCATGGGAATGGGCATGGGGCAGAGCCAGGCCAAGCCAGGGCAGATAGGACCAGCAGGTGGGCCCATGGGGCAAACCAGGCAGACAGGTCCAGCAGGAACTACAACACCGACCATGGTGAGTACAAACATGAAGGTAAATGAGAATGCTAATGAGATTTGATATGGTTGTTTCCAGTTAAAAAGAGGACAGGAAAGGATGTGGTTATTTTTTCTGTTGTAGATCAGATTTACAGTAATTTATTCACCATCGCTCCATGGTGTGTGATTGATGTGACATTTTGAAACAAGCTCTGAAGAATCCCTGGTATATACTGTATACACATCCTCTGTTTGTTGTCTTGCAGAACTAATGCACAACAGATGATAGCTATTTACCTCCCCCATACACGTTCCTCTGTTTTCTTTGTTTCTGTTTTGTTCTTTATTTCTCTACCTCCGTCATCATCTACCTCATAGTCATTTATGTCTCTTCCACTAGCTCTCACTTTCCTCTTTCCTCCCCTTTCACCTTGTCCCAGTCTTAAACAGTCTTTACTCTTGGCCCTTGCTTTCTCTTCATCCTCCTGTGTCCCCTCATGCTCTCAGAGATAGGAAGTGGTCCATCTCCCCCCAGTTCAGATGGTTTATTTATATTCTGCTGTGCCTCTGTTGGCAGCCCTTATCTAACACTGCGATTAACACAGAGGCAGCTGATAAGTGAATGTAGCTGATTCACTGTCTGCTAGACACTCAAGAAATTGGCGCTTAAAATGTCTCCCTGCATCTAATCCACCCTGCATTTACTCCACAATCATAAATCCATGTAAATCTATTTGCCATTGGAGTGTAAAAATCTGATAATGACATTTAGCAAGAAAATTCAGACAGTTTCATGATTCCCTTCCTGAATCCAATCTGTCTCTGGTAAATACATGAATGTGTTGCCAATGAAGTTCACAAAGCCACCGTCACTGTGTCCATTATGACTAGCCACAAATTATTCATGACACACCTTCTTCCCTGAAAGGCGTTCATGATTTTCATAGTGCTGCATTGTCGTACTATCAGCGGGAAAGCAAAGTGAAATAATTCATATGGTCTGATATCAAATTATGCAGAAATTTGTCTTGGAAATTATTCTGAAAGCTCCGCTGTGGAATAGCTCTGACAGGAAGCCATAAACAGTAAATATAATTTGTCATATGATTATTATTCAGTCTGCAAACTCATTCACTTACACTCTTATGCTCAGTCCATCGTGTAATTAAACGCATTGATTAAGTGGCTGTAAATAATGAAATACTGTGTGCCGCATCATAATGCATCACCTCTGCTTTGCTGCAGCTAAACTTGAGTCAGTGTAGGGAAAAAACTAAAGGATATTATATGTGATTATTTGGCCTGAATCCAATGTCAGTCAAATCCAGTCAAGATTTTTTATGGAGTGGTTTCAAACAGGAGTGACACAAAGAGCTTTTACAGAAAACAGAGGACACAAGTCAGAACAATGAGAGAGATCACAACATAACAACGTCCTGTGCTCAGATAGCACCAACCATTATAGCGATGGGTATCAGAAAAGGTCTGGTCTGCATCTTTCCTGAAGCTATTCTCTGCTGTAGCTTAGTCCTTATATGTTGAGTGCAGAGTTGAAGAGAAAAACTGAAGCTTTTCAACTTCTCACAATGACTCAGCAGTCCACTCGGATGAAGAGATGATGCAAGAAAATGTTAGTGCTTAAAAGCAAATGTCCTGTTCTTCATCAGAGTTTGGCCATTTGCCAACAGAGGAGAGGCAAGGTTTACATTGAAATTGTTATAATAATAATAATATAATGCAATTCCCGGCATGGAGAAGGAATAAAAGTACAGTTAAAGACAACACACCGTCAAAAAAGAGCACAAACCAGGGACAAACTTCCAATGACAACAGAAAATCTATCTGCAAATACCAGACTGAAAAGTTGGCTGATTGGTTTGGAGCTTTCATTTAAATTGTCAAATTGTTGTTGCTTTCTTCAGGTCTTCTGGGATTCATAAATCGTGGTATTTATTTGCCAAATCACTTAACTGGGAATGTCTCAAATGTTTCTCTATGATTAGTTATAGTTCTCATTTCAAGTGAGTGGTGCAATTGTCTAATGGCCTGTTTTAACTAACTGTCTGAGAGCCGTCAACACATTATAAATGCTGTGATTAAATATTTGGCCTCTGAAACAAGATGTTTCTGGAAGGCTGTCATATATATTTATATATATTTTTATTCTACAAAAATTAACAAGAAAGAAAGCAAACTTAACTATTTTTTCTTGATTCCTAAAATTCTGAATGGACCTCCAAGCAGGTTGACAGGAGGTAGAGGAATTGAATCCTGGGACTGACAGTTGAGCATGTTGATGAATGATTCAGTCAGTCATCGTTCATGTCATTTAGCAAGCTGTCACAACACAGCACAATGGGGGAGCAGCTTTCTCTATCGTCCTCTGTCAGTTGCTCCATCTTTCTTTTTTTGGTTTGAGTAAACAGAGATGATCCCATATTCTTATTCCCGTTTTGAGGTTTGATTTTGAAAAACGCACTGAGAAGATTGTGTTACTCAGTGATGACGTGCGCTTTCTCTCCACGGTCACTCCTGCTGTTTCATCTTCCCGCTCTCTCTCCCGCTGCAGGCCAAGATCGACACACCTCCGGTAACTGCAATTGGAGCAAAGGCAGCGCCTGTCATGGCCACAAAAGCCGCCCAGCCTCCGCTCACAGGCATAGGTACAGTATCATCAAACACAGACTCCGACCACTCCCATAACCGTCTATCTAGCTGCTGCCCACTGTGTCTGTATTATGTAACCAGTGTGTGCTTTCTCATTTTATCTGATACTAATCTTCAGATAATCCCACGGTGGGAGGGGTTTCACTTCAAGGCAGCGGATCAAACTGAGTGTGCCAAGTCACTGTGTAGTTAGTTAATTTGGTATTTAGGAATTCATTTAATTAGTTGGGTAGGTAGGCAGGTTGGTGTGAAAAGGCCCTAAAATGTGGCTTATTATCACCAGCAAAATTAAATATCTTGCAATTGATGCTAAGTCAATTATTAGACTTAAGAGTCTAATGAGTCAGTAGATGCTGACCTGTCCAGGGTGTGCCGCTTCTCGCCCAATGTCAGCTGGGATTGGCTCCAGGCCCTCATGACTCTGATATGGTTATGGAAAATGGATGAATCAGTAGACTGACAGAGCAGGAAGAATTCAACAGGCAACTGAAGGATGAAAGATGTTTTCTGTTGTCCACACTGTTTTTAAGTGATTTTTTAAAAGTGCAATGAGACACCAGGTGTGACATTTTGAAAGATGTCATGATAGAACAAATATATACGTACACTGATAGATGCCATCTAACCTGCAGAGATACTGACTGTTCTTATCCTCTTAATCCCTCTGTCTTTTCCTTCCCTCTCCTCTTTGTCTCTCTCTATCGTTGACAGGCTCCAAGGCAGCTCCTAGGCCAGGAGGTATTGGCAGTGCAGCAGCAGGTCAGCCTGGCATGGAGGGAGACAGTGTGCTGTCCAAGATCCTGCCTGGAGGAGCAGCTGAGCAGGCCGGCAAACTGGGAGAAGGTACAATAAACAAATCATGTAATAACAGCACATTTTAACCAAGTGATTCAGCTATGTAAGGCATCCGTTATGTTGGACAGAGACATAGTTACTTTACTTCATTAACTGCTTTAAACTGCCTTAAACTGCACATGCCTAAGAGGGCTCCTGAGCCTCAGTTTGAAGTGACTGTTAACATTTCTTGTTGGAAAGTCAATCAGACAAGTACCAAGAGGTGCAGAATGACCACAGAGAGATGCAAAACAACTACAAAGAGACGCAAACAGGGAAAAACGATTGCCACAACCAAGGAATAGCCATGTGTATCGCACTATATTACTATACATCAGACAAACAGAAAAACTATTGTATGCACCGCTGAGTAAAAATGAAACGTTGTTAGGATTCTTTTTTTTTAGAATTTTATCTTGTTCTCAGTCATCTAACCTCTTCTTACTGTTATCCACTTTCCTCCAGCTATCTCCGGTTTTGGCAAGAAGTTCACCTCTTTCTTCTGAGGTACCACGATTAAGGTACGTATTTTCATTCATACTTCCCCACTATGTATCCCCATAAGTCATGTGCAGAGAGCACAGAGGTTTCCCTCAAGTGATTTGAAGAGAGTAGTTTCCAATTCAATTTAGTTTAGTTAAGTTTTACTCTCTTGTTGTCACCTGAGCTGAAGATCATGTTTGCTATTTATGGTTTTGTTTTGTTTTGTTTTGTTTTGTTTTTGTAGAGCAAGTGCATTGAGGTCTAAAATAAAATTTGTAATATAGTTTATAAAATGTAGCCAATACAATGACTGTGCATCTGGAAAGGCAAGCAAGGCACTTTTCTGCTTTTCAAACAATACAAAGTAATCAGCGGTAGGTTTGGTCAATGATTTGTGTACAGAGAGCTGGAAACAGTTCCTCTCTTCAGTGAGCTCAACATCAGGTATAAATAGAAGTCTCTGAGATGCTGCTGGTTCAAAGTCTGCTGGGATGTTGACAGATAGCTACAGTTTGTTGTGTGTTGACTCTTGTAGGCAGCAGAGAGTGAGCGGCTTAAAGTGGTTTACTCAGAGCAGGCAGTGTGTTCCTAAAACGGTGTGTCTACGAGTGTTTGTGTGTTTTCTTCTCTGTCTGTGTGTCTTATTCTTTGGTTCTGAGAAGTTAGCGCTGACGCTGACAACTTACTCCTACTGAGGCGCACTGTCTGCATCAAACGGGACGTGTGTTTACAGAGCAGGTTATCACTGCTGAATACAATGCTGTGATGCAGTGGTGTCAAGTCAAAGGTTACATGTACTGCATACACTACCACCACCAGAGCTGTGTGGACTTGAGCTTCACAGCTTCGGATTTGATTTACTCGAGACTGAACTTCCCAGAGACATGAAACCAAAAGCAAGTCTCAGAACAATGAAAAATAAATAAGACGCTGACAGATGGGCCTGTGCAGACTTTTCTTAAATAACTTGAACCTTCTTTCAATGGAGAAAAAAAAACACCCTGAGTATAAAAATAATCTGTCTACTGTGGAGGTCCAGCAAAAACACTGCTTTTATTGAGGAAGCTTGTCTAATGTGAAATGAAAAAGAATACCATATAAACCAACATATCCGTGTGTTTTCAGGACTATGTAAATGTCAAATGACGAAGTCACGAGGCCTCGTACCAGAAAAGCCTGCGAAGTTCCCCCTGCTTTTGTTTTACTAAAAGAGAGAGAGGAAGGAGAAAGCGAGAGAGAGAGGGGAAGCTGAGCATACTGGTGAGTATTTAAATTGTCATTTCACCTGCAAACGCTGTAAATCTTAGCAGCTTGTTTCATCTGCTACCACAGTTTGAGGCCATGAACTGTACATGTCCGACAGATGTCTTCATTCGCCAGCTGTTTTCACTAATTAACTCAACATCAACCAGAAGAGCTGATTATTAAAAAAATCAGCTGCTGCAGTGATGCAGCCAAACCTGCAGATGTTTGGATGCGACAAAAACTTTTAATCATTTCCTCGAACCTGCGTGGTTTAATACCATGTTCATTCATATGTCTTATATGTCGACTGACAGTTAAAGATCTGATTGCATTGACACCATCATTTGGGTTTAATTATCTTGAATGCAAGCTGTAGCTGACATGTTCCATGTGTGTTTGGTTTACTCTCTTAAATCAGATACAATAATTAAAGCAAGGACTTTTAACTTTAAATACCAAAATAATGGTAAATACATTCATATTGTTATGTAGTTCAATGGGACACAGTGGAGTTTATGTCTGATCTGGTCTAATAATATCAGAGAGTGAACATTCAGAAAAGCATCTCATCTAAAATGCTGCTGCTTTCTGTTGCAGCCAACAAGGACTGGAATCCTCCGGATACTTCATGTCTCAGGCCTGAGCACACACTGGCAGAGAGAACACGCCGCTCTCTCTGGCAGGCCAGACAGTAAGTTCAGACTTTTTCTAACTGTTCCCATTGCAGTGTTGTCACCTGTAGAAAACCAGTGTTCTGTTTTGCAGCTAGTAAACATGGATGTTAAGAATTAAGGAGTTGGAATACTTTAAAAAATCTGCTTCAGACATAACTTTTGTTTGTTTACAAAAAAAACTCCACTCCTTTAAAGAAACTAGAGCAACATTAATCTGACCCTTAAGAAACAAATCTGAGTATCACATTGTCTTCATTACATTTGTACGTCTGTAATTCTCCATCTCCATTCGTATCTGTGGATTCAAACTTCCCGTGTTGTTCGTCCCTCCAGCGCAGCCTCAAGCCCGCTTTGTCGCTGCTTCTGTGTTTTTGCAGCTGTTGTATTGTGGCCTGCTCCTGAAAATCACTGGCGACCGGGGCTGAGTGAGTTTAAAAGCCTGCAGTCAGCTCGGCCAGAAACAAATCAGCAATAGTCTTTTTTTCTCCAAGAGAATGCCAGTGAACCACTGCCTGCTTTTAACCTATTAGACACGAAGCCCAACAGACCCAGACGCCTCTCAGAGAACCTGACTTTCTTTTAGTTTTTTCACTTCACTGTGGCGTCATTGCACATTGGTGCCTTTTTTAAAATCCAATGTTCAAGAAGTATTCTGGGGATTATTTGTCTTCACTCTGATAACAACATCACAGAAGCCTTAATTATTTCTGACGTGTGACAAACACTTGAACCTCCAAACCTAAATATAAACCAGTGAGACAAAAATGTACGAAAGTAGTTTAATACAAAACACAAGCATGTTCATGAGCCACCGTAATCCAAACGCAAGTGTTCAAAATTCAAAACATGTATTCAACTAATCAGTTATTTGACTTTATATTTCATACATATTTATACACTAATATTTAGAAGATTAAAACTACAATACCTTCATTTTACAAAGCAGGATCTTTTGCCTTTTTTGGTTCAACATATTTTTTTTGTGAGGGAATGATTTCATCCACTGCTGACTCTCTCCCATCATCTGTAGTTGACTGTGGTCACTGTGGTCATTTACACACAAAAGCTGTCATGGAGCTGTTTATATGCATGGTATTTAATGCTTCAAAGCAACATTGAAATTGTCAATATTTAACCAAGACCACAGGCTTTCCCTAAGCTTCACCAAGTCCTTTGAATTGCCAAACATAACTGTAATAATATAAGAAATCACCACTTATATTTAAGCAATTTGCCAGGAGCAGAGGGAAGTAAAAGATCCATTGGTGGTGAATATTTTACAGATACATTCAACATAAACCTGCATTAGCTAGCACAAAACCTATTTACCAATGCCAGTTAGCATGAATGTAATTTTCAGGAACAGCAATGTCCTTTCATTTCATGCCATGTGACTCTGATAAAAGGTGTAAATGTGTGTTATGTGCGTCAGGGCAGTAATGATAGAAGCAGCAATAGGAAAGGAGCATTTTTTATCATTTGAAATACAATATAAATACGTGTCTTTTGCCTTGGCGCAGAGGGTTTTGAAGCTTGTGATGCACCATGGGTGGGGGACATTGATGTTGCATATGTGCCATAAAAGATAATGTACTGAGGCTGGACTGTGTGTGTCTCTGTGCACTGTGCAGCCATGCGCTGACTAACTGCACCATGTGACTGCCGCAAAGAGAACTCCCCCTCCTCCCACGCTCTACTCCCACTGTCAAACATCACCGCCTTCTTCTCTTCTTTTGCTCTCACTTTTTCGCCGTCTTTCCTTGCTCTCTTCTCTTTCATTTTTTCCCTCTCTGCATGTCTTTTTCTCCATCCTTATGTTACTGTGAGAAACTCCCCATCTTAGTTCTCCATCACTTCCATTTCTGCTGTCATCCTCCCCACCCATGAAGAGATGTCTTGCTCTCTTAACTCTAGTTCTTGCTTGTCCTGTCACTCATAACTCTCTGTCCTTGTGTTTTGGTACACTATATGGCCAAAAGTATGTGGACACCCAAACATTACAGTAATTAGAAAGGACCACGATGTTGAAAACATCATTGTCTCACATATGGAGTAGCACTAACTGGAATGACGTGGTTTAGTTTAAAACATGATGACTAATAAGTAACAGTACATGTGCATACACTTTAGGCCATGCAGTGTTTTTCTCCCCTCTCTTCCTCCCTCTGTCTAGTGAGTCAGCTTGTGTATCTGTGTGCATGCGTCCATGCATACATCTTTGTGTGCCTCTGTTGTGTACGAGCCCTTTGGGGGGCTATGTTCAGTGGAACACGTTAAGTCTGGTGCTGGGCACATATAAATATATAGCATGTTTGGAGCAGTTAATCTGGGTCAGGCACAGTGGGAAGGAAAAGCAGAAGGCGGTGATTCTAAAAGGATGCATTGGGAAACATGTTGCTACTTGACTGAACAGAAAACAGGAGTCCATGGAGGAAGGCAATCTGTAAACATGACATATTTACAAATGTTTGTTATACACAACGGCAAATCCATCATGTAAAATTTAGGGGCCCTTTTTTAAGGAGGACAGAAATTACCTATGTTTTCAATAGTTTACAATCACATGAAAGTGAAAAATGTTTTTGTTAGCTCAGAACGAGGATATATATCTCCAGATGCCACAGGTGCTCCTCAATGGAGTCTGTCATGTTGAGCAGCCATCTTCTATAGTAGCCCAGTGTGGACAAATTATATTAGCTTTTCGAGCTTCCAAGCTTCCAAGAAGTAGTGATTTAAAAAAAGCCAAAACAAGACTGCTAGATGCCACTTAAATCCTAAGCACTGGACGTTTAAGGGCAGTTTAACTGCTTTCCACTTTGGCAAATAAACATTGAACCTAAATGGAGAATATTTGCATTTAAATGAAAATGTGAAGGATTCAGAGTGAAATATGTTGTAGCGACCCATCAAATAAAGCTATATATTGTGTCTGGGACACACAGGTATTTTGCACTGGGACTAATTACCGCAGGTCTATATGAGCACTGAAGTGCTCTCTCATTTGTTTACCCTGTTAGAAGGAAAGGACAGTAATCCCAGTTTGCAGAGGCAGAAACAAATTCTTATGGAACAAACACAAAGAAAGAACATGAAGCACGACTAGTTTGCACAATAAAAAGGCCTCTAACTCAGAGCTGTGAAGCAAATTTGAAGTGCCAGATCATACAAGTGACTTCACTCCTGTGTTATTTCAGGCAGCAACATAACATGCGCTCTGCTCTACATTGACAGGTGCTGTGTCAGCAAAGGCTGACATGGTGTCTGGGGATGTTAGGAATATCTCTGACCTCGTTCTCCTGCTGCCTCATACAGCTGGTTCATGCTGGAAACACTCACTGTGAACAATGTTAGATCAAATGTGGCTTTTACTGAAGCTCTGTTCATTTTCAGTTTTTCAGATCAGGATTTCCACCACCTCTTTACTCTGGCCTCTGCTTCTGCTTTCATTATTGTTCTTTGTAGGTGTAGGATGATCTGAGTGTAGATTTTTCTTGTAATGAATAAATGAAATACAATGACCAGATGCTGATGCACAAAGATACATGATATGCTTGACAGAAGACAGATACCAGCTTGCCATGGGCTTTCTAAACACAAATCAGTGACACTGGTAATTTATTAAACACACAACATTCTGCTCTGACGAGGATCTTTGTCAGATCTACATGGCTTTAGCATTGGAACCCTTAACTGCACTAATATCCTGTGAATGCAATGGTGAATAAATCATGTATTTAAGTCCAACTTTTACTGGAGGGAGCAAAGATCCACTTGCCTTTGACTGACTAATCTCATGAGTAGGCAGACTGAGAACCTTCATGTACAGTATACTGCCGATCAGCAGTGCATTTCCTAGACTTATCCACCATCTAGTGGCCAACTTAATTTTTTACATCATTACAACAAAATACAAAATGCAATCACCTTGCATTTACCACATTTGGGTAGAGAGTTTCCTTGTGTAACAAATTATCAATCAATTGTGAAATAGTTCATTTACTGAGCTCCTGTGTTATGATATATTTTCTATTCTAAAAGTTGTTGTCCCGCCAAGTTGAAAGAAAAGCAATTGCTATGTGTGAAACAGTGTTTGCTATGGTGTTCATACATATGAAATATTGAACTCTCATTACCGGATATTGTAAGCAAGACAAACAGTTACAGGTGACCATTTTGGCTGAGTGACAGCTAAATCAACTCTCCAAGACCTTTATGAATATCAAAAGGCTTGGGTTCAATACTAAATTCTCATTTGTTGCTTTTTCACAGATCATTCCAAGCAAACATCAATCTTCATAAGGACTATCCTCAATCCAGTGACCCCAGATAAAGAACTGGATTCCAACACACTACAAAGGAGCCCTTGAACCAACCTGTAGCAGTGACACACATCTCCATCACTTCCTTACAAAAGAGAAGCTGGCAGCTAAAACTGAAAGCAGAATTAAAAGAAATGCTGCTCTTCCATGCCAGTAGAGGGAGCTCCACTTACATCACTGGAGATCTACACAGCCGGTGAAGACAAGTACAGCCAATAGGAGCCATCTACCACCTCAGCCCTCCATGTGAATTTAACACTGCAGCTTCAACAGAAGGAAATAAAAGGGCGGTATAATTCTACTCCCATATGCTGACGACTTCATTGTTTATATGAGAGCCACTTTTCCTACTTACAGCGTAAGGGAAATGGTAGCTTTACCACATCCATGGTGGCATGCCAGGATCCTTGGTTTCACAGTCCTGTGCTCAAACTAGGAGTAACAGCAACAAACCAGCCTCTCTCCTCTTTTCTTTCTCTTCTCAAAGTAAAAAAAACAAGAGCGGGGAAAAAGGATAAAACTCGCTGAAGTACTGCAGGCTTTTCTGGTACTAAAGACCTCTTGTTACATCACCCTTCGGAGGGAAATTAATGGAAAATGTCATGTTGATTGAATAAGACAATAGAAACAACGTAGCTGACGCACAGAACAAGTGTGTCGGCCTGTGTTTCTTTCCACGGTTTGCTCTGTTTCTATCTACATTCCAGATTGGAACTGTTAAAACCTTTTGCTCCCCCTCTTCCTCACCTCTATGCGTTTCTTGAATGCTGATTCTTCTTTCTTTCTAATCCCCGCCCAATGATCCTCAACTTGCCATGTCTTTAAAGAAGTGTATAGTGGATAAAAAAAAAAAAAATAGGAATTTGGAATGCATGGAACTTTATATCCAAGACCTTACACTGTTCATTACTTAACAGAGGCCATAAAGACACTGGGAAACACATCTTCGCTAGATGACGTAAATAATTACAAAGAAGAGAGATTTCCGGAGCAACAGACAGGAATCGGGCCACAGGAATAAGAGGAGCCTTTTGTTTTTTTGTTTATGTTTTTTTTTTTGTTTGTTTTTTTGTTTTTTAAGGAAAAAATCTATTGGTTTTCGGAGTGAAGCCGTATGTGGTTGGGTTGTTTTTCACCCATTACAAAGCCATTAAGACAACATTTACCTGCAGTGCTTGTGGTGATGGGGTTTCTCCAACTGCTCCACAACATTTGGCTCTCAGATATTTCTCATGTTGTTGTTGTAGGTGGTTATCATTTCTTGTGTTGTCTTTTCATTTTTTCAAATTTTAAGTTTTGTCATTTTGGTTTCTGGTTTTTACGTTGCAGGTTACCAATATCGCCTTAATCATTTTAAAATATTTTATTTTGAAGTAAAAGTGGCATATTTTTTATTGCACCCTGTGAACACATATTTTCATCACACCCTTTTTTATGTAGTAATATCAGATGGAACACTGGCCACAGTGAGATTAATTTATATTTTTTAAATTAACTTTGTTTTTGATAATTGTTTGTGATATTATTTTTCTTTTATTTATGTTTTGTAATGTTTTGTTACCTTCATCATGCCCCCTGTCAATTTTCTGACTCTTATTTATTATCAATACTTGTAAAAGCAATAGCGTAAAAAGACAAGAAAGTGAAGAGCACAACCTTGTGTCATTTTAAAAGTTGGTGGAACAGAAACGTGTTGCCTCCGTCTGTCTAACTTACCACTGATGTACCGCTCAAGTCTGACTTAAACATACCACAAAATGTACTCCAATACTGTACTAATACGTCAGCGAGCAGGAGCTCACATATAAACAAGAGTTTGGTACCACCCAGATCTTCTCCTCCAACCAACAGTGAGACGTCATGTCTTCAATCAGCCAGTCAGTGGATCGAAGTGATACGCTGCTTGTATTAGCCAGCTGGAGTCTGATCTGAAAGCACTGCAGGGCAGCAGAGAGGCACTGAAAAGCAGACCAGTCACACATCGCGGCAGAACTGGACTTGACATCGTCACCTGCAGGGGTTTGGGTTTCGATGTGATTCTTCTGACCCTCCAAGATGGACCTTTATTTGGAGCTTGCAAAAAGCCCAGCCGAGCTCCTCACACACCAGTGTGTATCAGCATGTGTCTTCACTCTGTCAAATGTGCACAGCGCATGTGAAAGCACACTTGAAAGATGGTGTCAAAAAGAGAGAAAAAAAAAAGATCAGCACGTATGTGACTGAGGAACCAAAAATAACACACTTGGTTGTGTCACAAAGTCACTTGCCTTTTTTTAACTTTTCATTTTCTATCATGGTGGCGTCCAGACCTGTAACCCAACCCCCGAAAACCTCTCTCTCAGACTGTCAGTTGTCATGGAAACTTCTCAGGTCAGTGTTCTCCCTGCTGTTGCTCCTGCAGTGCATTGTGGGATCTGCGGTTCGGTACTCAAAACGTACTCTGTCGGGCCAAACATTGCGAGGCCTTCAGCAAAACCAACGAACCAACCAACTTCTGCTGTATATTGTCTGTGTGAACGCTCGCTGGGAACCTTCGCATGCCGCCCGGCGCAGAAAACCTCAAAGTCACCTCTATATTGTTCTGTTCCTAATGTTTGTATGTATGTGTGTGGGGGTCTGTATGCGTGTATTTAATGACCATCATCCAATGTGGAAAAGAAAAGAAAACAAGACAAACACGAGTTCAACCACAACAAATATGGTGGGCAGAAGAGGCGACCTCTCATCTCCAGTCCTTCTATGCAATGAATCATATTAGGAAAAAAAAAAAAAAAACACAAGAGAAAAAGGGAAATGAAAACACAAAATGGTAAAAGTCACACAATCATTGTTTGTCACACCTAAATTTTCTCTAATATCTATATTTATTTTGGCATTCATCATCGATCAAAATAAGGAGATTCTGTGAATTTGTTTGTGTATAATATAGGTCGCCAGTAAGTTAAGAAATAATAATAAGAAGGGCCTTTGTATTAGCTGTGTCAATCTGACATGTTCAGGGTCCCCTCTCCTCCTCAACTGGGAGTCTCTGCCAAAGGCTGTCTCTAAAGATGTGTTCATGATGGCTGGGAAATGCCAGAAGACGATGGTGCATGATGAAATTCTTCAAAATACATTAAAGTAAAATTATAAAAACTTAAACAAGAAAATGTGAAACTTGCTTTACAAAATCAACCTAAAAATGCATACAGCAGCTTATTTGGGTTTAACAGAAGAACTGTACAGTTAACAGAAGCACCAAAACATCCCAGTTGTCATGAACGCATCAGAACAGCTGTCGGCCATCTTGTTTTATGTTGCTTCAAGCAGGGGTTTAAAAAAAAAAGTTGTCCAGAGATTTATAAAAAAAATAGATACATTTATGAGATTTCTATAAATACATCTACAAAATGATCTAAATATATTCCATAATATGGCTTCTGTCTGCTCAGGAGTGAAGAAGAAAAGTTTAAAGAATAGTTAGGTGAAACATAAAGTCGGTTAAAATACAAATATATAGATATTACAGATAATATAACATTTACAGATTATATTTGACTAAAATACTGCTGTAGGCAGCATTATTTAAGGCATTCCTAAATTGAATTAACTTGTGTGCGAGTGTGTGAGTGTGTTTGTGCATGTGTGTGTGACTGTTTAAAGGTGCACTGCCACAACACACTAACATTTATAAGCTAAATACACTGTGGAACATACATTTCTGTACCTCAGAAATAAAAGAGTTATCTGCAAATTTACCAGAAGAAGCTATTATATATACAAGCTACTTATGAGAATATGGACTTGAATATAGGTGCTTTATACAGTATGAAAACACCCCAATCCCTAACTCCTTTATAACTCTTACATTTTATTTGAGTACAGCCTAACTAGTCATTAAAATACATTAGTATATATTTTTTAACATTTATCAGATGATTTATCTATTTAAGAATTTATTTTATCATACTGAGAGGGGATGGAAAGCTGGCAGGGAGTGAAGCAAGAAGAGGGATTTAGGTTTGAAATCTAGAGTGAGAGATTATATTTATGAAGATGCTATCTATAACTGGATTTTTGCACAACCACAACAATCAGATTGGTAAAAAATCTTCAGAAAACTATGTCAAAGTTTTACTTTATTTTAAAATGCGATGGGTGTGGGAAAGTGTCATTTTCTGGTTCTTGCTGTCAAGTGATTAGTTATTTTAAAAGATTTTAAACACTTAAAATGTACTTCTATGATTTCCCCTTGTCCTGTTTTAAGATTACGAGTCATAATTCTCGTCAAAAGAACCTCTATAGAGTCTGATTAATCTGGTTCTGTTTGGATCTGGTCGTTCTCCTTCACACCAGGTGCACGTGGCCCTGACAAACAGCACCGCGACCCTCACTGGTACACTGCCACCAGATCAGTGACTTCACCACAGAAGCTTAAAATTAGACAACGTGTTAAAGTAGAACTAATAATAATAATAATATGAGCGAAAGTTTAAAGTTACCCAAATTAATACCAACTTCCACTATTGTATGTCGTATGTTTTTGGAAGTTTGTAAAAAAATAAAATGTTCAATAAAATGTTCCTTAATCACTTTTGCCTCAGGAAAGCACACACTAAATGCAGCATCGAAATGGAGATGTTTAATAGACAACAGAAAAAAATAATGGATTTATGCAGGCGCAATAAATCTGATTTTTAACACTTTACGACACAGATGTGATCGTCCCATAGCTGCTGTTCACTCGAGGGATTTAGTAATATTTGAATGACAGAGCCATGAAGACGTAAATAACAAGATCTGTATCGAAATGTTAAAAAGGAAAAAAAAAAATCACTTTTTTTGTTGTTCCTGTGTGAATACAGCCACTGAAGGTGACTTAAATATGCATAGCAGCAAGGGCTTTTAAAATACAATACTGGTCACTGAAGAAAGCCATCCTGTTACTGCCCTCTAGCCAGTCGTGGTCTCTGTCTATACTCTGCATGGTGTCTGTCTAAATCCAGGAACGCAACAGACCAGTTCAGTTCAGACCACAGCAATCATCAGTGGGCAAAATCACCAAACCACAGCCTGGTTTTTCAGAGGTGTTTGAAGCACAAATGTAGAGATAAAGATAACAAGAGAAAGAGTTGTGTTCCAAATCAAGATCTTCTGAAATCTGAATTGATATTTGCTTCTTCAAGCCCCCCGTCCCTAAAATTTTTTTCTAAATATTGGGAGCTGAAATTCACCCTGAAATTATGTTTCGGAACAAAACTCTTGCGTTTATTAGTTTGCAATAGAACACACAGGTTCAGATCTTTACAGACACGTATCCGAGAGAAGTTTCTTCCATCAGATCTGTTTAAAAGAAGACAAATCTCAAAATGCGTGACTCGTCTTTGAATCCGACAAGAGTCTCAGCAATAAGGTTGTATTTACACACAGTCAAATGACAATGACAGAGAGTTAAAACGAGTTGACTGTATTTAAATTCAGCTTAGAATGCTTTTGGGAAACCCAGACTGTGTGTGTGTGTGTGTGTGTGTGTGTCTGTTCTTAACCAAAAAGGTAGCATACAGTGCTTGTACAGTACGTAGTATAGTAAGAGTAACCATTGCTGTCGGTCATGCAGACAGTCGACGTATAGCAGGACCGGAGACAAACACACAAAAATATATATATATAGATATCTAAAAAAATAAATGTTTCATAGGTGAGAGGTTGTAAAAAGGAGCAAGAATGCTGAAACAAACTAAACCATGAAGGGAAAAGTGCATCTTTCACTGTAAAACCATCAGGGAGCGTTAATTCATCTTTCACCTGTAATGAATCATCAAAATAAAATTACAAGTGCATGATCTGGACACCTCTTCCATCCAGCCTAACCCCCCGACCCGTCCCCTGACCTTATGGATCTCTCCAACCTTTGACCTTCCACCTCATGGGCTGCCATCTATTTTTTTGTTCCAGTGTAAATACCAGATAAGAACAGAGCAGAGTCTGCTTTGAACAAACAATAACATGTAAATGCCATGAAGGACATGTTCTGTACAACGTGCAAATCAACATGCTAACACACCCACACATGCACACACGCATGCACACACACAGGCATGAGAGAGGCCTTTGCACACTACACAGCGACACAAGCTGGAGCGTATGCAAGCCTAAACCTCCCTGCCCAAACGTGTGTTTTGTGTGTATCAAGCCAACAAAACCTACATAACAAGCGCAGTTGTTGATTTGAATAATAAATGACAAAAAAAAAAAAAAAACTCATCGTGTACGTGTGTGGCTGGCTCGTGCGGACTGTTTAAAACTCATTAAAAAGTTGTATTCGGATATAAAAAAAAATAATAAAAACATATTGGTCTGTGTAGAGTTTCTATACATGTTGTGTTTGTAAAATGAGACAAAAAAAGGGAAAAATATTCTGGCTTCCATGTAATTTTTGGGGTGGACGATATTTTGTTTTTTTTGGGGAGATGGAGATGAAGAGGGTGAATTGGACAATGGAGATGTGCGTAAAAAAAAAAAGAAATCAAAAAATAACCCAATTGAATGAAGAAAAGAGGGTGAAAAATAAAATACAGAAAAAGGTCGAGAGCCTAAAAATGACAACAAAGTGTTCCATTCACTGTTGTAAGTGCAATGAGCTAAACTTCCTGTTTCCCCATTGTAAAACCTTGTGTATGTTTCCGTGTATTCCTCCTGTAAATGGGTGTAGTAGACCTGGTGCATCATGCCATGTAATGTGATGAATGACAAATTATGACCTTACAATACATTTCAATCAGGAAAAATAAATAAAAGACAAATACATAAAAACAAACACCGCTGTGCTCTTCTTTCAGAATTTGACTTTTTTTTTTAAAACTGCATCCTGATTTTAAGTCATTTTTCATCTTTTTATTCTTCATTTGCAGCAACAACAAAAAAAAAACTCACTTTACTTTTAATCTGCTGGTGTCAAACAAACATCAGCAACTTTGTTACTGTGCAGAAGTGTATTTGTCATTCTCATTTTATCTCATCAGCTCTGGTGATCCCTTCATTTTTCATCTAGCACCACCATCAGGTCAATAGAAGAATACTTCCGTTCTTCATCCATAAACTATGTAGTACACTGTGTGCACTATCTACTTCCTGTTGTACGTAGCAGCCGAATTTCAGAAGCAGCTCAATAGACCTTTTCCACAGCAGCCATTTTGACAGGAAATAGTAGGGTAAACATCACGGACCCTAATGCTGCTGTGCTGCATGTTGGCTCACTGGAAAGTCTCTGCTGCAACACAGTGAACAGAACCTCAGTATTATTGGAAACATCTGAACTATATCACGTCAAAATGGCTGCTGTGAAGATGGTCGCTGTGCACTTCACAACATTTAACTGCATATTGAGCCCCAACATGGGAATATAAAAAATACGTACAAGAAGCAGTTTCCTTGGCCACCATTTTCAGAAGTCAGTATTCCCTCTCCTTCTGCTGTGTAGCCAAAATGGTGACCATTAATGGCAAGGAGTGTTCTGGCATTTCACACTTTTTGACCGTTAAGAGTGTAACACACTTACAGTACACTGTCTTGACAGTGTGAACACACTTATGGACTCAAAATATTATGTTATGTTTGTTTAAATACGTAAATATGTGAACTGAGACAGCAACAGTCTAAAAGGGCTTTACAACATTTGACACCATCGTTAGACGCTGAAGCCATGATCTTTATGACAACTGAATGCACTTCATCAGAAAGCCATATCATCTTTATCATCTCCTCTAGTGGTTCATTCACTGCCCTTTTTCTGATAGCATTTAATAGTCAGTAAAAAGCTTCAGGTACAGATGGATCGTTGGAAAAAAGAAGGAAACATGGTCAAAAACTGAAATTAGGATTTTATTAGTAGACATTTCGCCCGTTCATTAATCTACCAAGCTGTCCACAGATTGGATCCAAGCCCTTACAGTCCCCCACCTCAAAATAAAACATCTGGTACAATGTTCTCACCAAAAACTGTTTAAATACTATAAAAATAAATCAATTGCACAAAATAATATGCCATTTTGCTTGTGATTACCTTTTGTGCAGCACTTGTACACATATATAACATCGACAACCCCATGATACAGTCCAAGAGAAGGAGGGTAAAGACATGTTGTTTTTTTTTTATAGAAAGAACCAACACTCAAACATCAAACATAACAACTTAGATCTAGTTTAAGACAGAGCTTTAGTCTTGTGACTGGTAGAGTCTGAATCAGCGCTGATGAATTTTTCGTGTTCGCGTTGAAGAGCTGCTGGAACCGTTTGATGAAATGACTTTACAGTCAAGAAGTACTGTTCCTGTTTGCACTCATTTACTACTGCAGCTGTGTTAAATTCACACATTCCTGGGAGTGCAACTCAAGTAGTGTTTGTGTGATTGTTTTTTAATGACAAGCTGGGGGGGGGGTTTACACGTGAATTTTAGCAGCCAAAGAGAGTTGAAAACAGGGAAGAGGGATTCCACACAGGAGATCTACCTACACACTGTATCGGTTAGTGAATCTGACAGATGTGGCGGCCACAGCAAAATATACACGTGTTAAGCTGGTGAATGATGTTCACTTCAAGCCCTGATTAGACGCTCTGCTCATCTATAAAACAGTTCCGATTTGTGTTTAAGTCAAAGACAGAATTAAGGGCGGGTTGGATTAGCTACACAAGCAAAAGGGGGGGAAAAAAAAAAAGACAACAGAATTTTTTTTCATAAAACCTCAAACATCATAAATATTACACATAAATTAAAAAACAACAACAAAGGAATGGAGAAATCCAGGAACTAAGCATGACATGTAAATACAGTTTAAACAGACACAAATGAAAAGTTAAATTGGTCCAAGGTGTGACACAAGGCTGGTTGTAGTGCCGAGTAGTTCAACGAGTTATAACCATTTCTATTTTTTTTTTTTTTTTTGACTATATCGATAAACAAAGAAGTCATTATCAGGAGATACATCTGCTGCGAGCTGAAGATGTGTGTGTGTGAGTGTGTGAGGGGGAGGTAAAGCTACTGTACAATAACAGACATGTACTGTTCATGTTGAGGTGCAAAAGTTGCATAGAGTTGGTATTGTGAAATACGTCAGAGCTCCTAAATGCACAGTGGAGAACAAAATGAAGGAAAACTGGGAGTCACGTAGATCTGTTGCACCTCCTTTGTCCGTTACGTTATTCAGGAGATCATCGTCTATATTTTCAATGGTCACATTTCTCACCAGTGCAAACAGGCCTGCAGGTAACGGGAGCACTGTGATGTGATGACAACCTGGAGAAGTTGAGGGCTGTAACGTCGTTATACATTTATCTAACTGACATCCTGATGCGGGATGAACCAGGATGGACCACACTAAAACACATTTGACTGCTTGTATCGGCTTCAACGCGAGATAAAGAGGTATTCATTTTATTTAATCGTGTATATATCATTTTATCTGTAGCTGAAGAGCATGTAGCTCGAGAGTATAAGGTTTGAAATCTGTTAATATAATTTCAGCTTATATAATAAATGTATAAATTTAAAGTCCAATCCATTCCTGACTGATATTTTACAGCAGGACCTGTATTTGGATTTCAGCCCCGAGTCTGAATGAAAACTGAAGTCCTGCTGAGCTGGAATGTTTGGCAAAATACTGACAGTCAACTATCTAAATATCTTGCATCTGTAACATCAAGCTTTAGAGCAGCTAACGTCCGAATATATACACTGGGGGTGCAACATGGAGTCATGGTGTCTGAGGTGGAGCCACTATGCTTAACGTGACTCAAACCGGACACGTTAAGCTCTGAAATACTTAGTCTGTCCAGCTGGAACTTTTTATTTTTGTGCCAACATTCATTAGACGCAGTTTTCACTTTCTTGTCATTAAATTTTGTTTCGGAATGAAACTCATGTCTCCTTCTGACTACAATCAGCTTCAGAAGAAAAAAAACGTGGATGGATTATGAGACAACAGGGCACAGTAACAGGTAACAGCCCCCCTGCTCTCTTAAACAGGAGCGAGACAACCAGACAGCAAGAGACACGCGAGTACTGTGGTTTAACGTCTGTTTGTGCTAATGCTGAATCTTCTTGTGTGTCTTTGACATTATCTTTGTGTTTCTTTCAGTGTTTTTGTGGTGGTCACCCCCCGTGTACGGTAGACCCATTAAGTAATTCATCCCACTCTCTAACATCCAATCCAGTCGGAGAGCAGAACATCTAGTGGTGCATGTTACATTACATTACACTGATATGAATAATGCTTTTTTTGTTTGTTTTTTTTTTAATCATGCTACGATGATAGTGAGGTTAATAAGAATGGAAATTTTGAGAGCTGACATTGTTAAATTCCTGTCATTCACACAGCATCCCGTCCTCTCTGTTCGTTAATATGGCTTGAAGCGTCTGTACATATTTATACAATCGTTCACATGATGAATGTGCATGTTTTGTTACCGTTTCTTACATTTCCTTATCACTGTCGCTCGGCTTCACACACATGATGTGTCGATTTCGAGGAGATACATGTGCTAAACCAGTGAATTTCATCCTTCAGATTTACATGCGCATGCAGGCGCCGTCAGATTTTTCTCTGTTCTCTTATTAAGCTTTTTGTTTTGGTCGGCAGGAAGCTCTGCAAGAACAGGCCACTGCTACTTCAATCTGTTCACGCACCTTCCTTGAGCAGAGGACTGAAGCTGTTTGAGCTGCCGCCCTGCCTGTGAGGGTGAAAGAAAAAAAAATCTAATTTTCTGTACTTGTGCAAAGCCTCTTTGAATATCAACAAACCTCAGCACATACAAACATTCATGTTCAGTGTTTCTCAAACTCTGGGTTTCTTTTTAGTGAATTGGCGTTGGGAGGGAGCATCACCGTGCTGTACTTCTCTACTTGATGTAAAACCAACAGTGTTAAGTGTTAAGACAACAGAGTTACATTTCGAGTGGGAACAGCTCAGTTGTGCCACCAAACCTGCACTCTACTCTCTCATGTGTTTCAATAACATCAGGTCGCTTGTGGTTTCTCTCCTGATCCCAGGTCTGGTCCCGCTCAGGCTGCACATTCCACTCTGCTGTCGAGGAAACATCCGTTTTCTGGTCTTGATTTATTTCGATGCATAAACTTTAAGTGAGAGGTTAATGGGGGAGTAACAGTCAATACTAAATGTTTTAGGGATAGGACACATGGACAGTAATGGAGCTCATGCTTGCATTCAACACGTCCTGACCGATTCATCCAACAGTATTTCTCTAGAGTATTGTTCCTTAAAGAGTACATTTCATTTTTTGAGTGTTTGAAAAGTTTCCAGAACAGAAAGAGATCGAGATCCATCTTCAGTCAAAGGAACATTCACATCCCTGATTTCCCCGTTGACTACGTGTCCGACCATGTCTGTTAATCCACCACATAGATTATTATGTCTTACTTCATGTTGCTGTTACTCACATTTACATATTAATGACACTTGACTGTTAAATGTTGCCGTCCGGACGCCTGGTTGGTGTTTCCTCAGCGGAGAGGGGTTTGATTGTAAAGACGTTAAACATTGAGTTTGGATCTGTGAGTTTGCGGGCCGTTGTTTCACATGTACCAACCCTCTGCCGCCGCGACTGGTCGGGAATAAAATAGTTCTTGTGCTCTAAACGATGTCGGGGCAGAGAGGTTGGAGATGTTTGCTGGTCGTTACACAAGATGAGGAGGGTAAGACTGAAGGGAAGATTAAAAAGAAGAAAAGAAAAAAAGACCTGTGACGGGCATTTGGCTTCTTTTCAAGTCTCCAATCTGCGCTGCGTGTCGGCCAGTTTAAAGACGATGGTGTTGATGGTGATGATGAAGGCAGTGAGATGATGATGGGTAAATGGATTCTTCAGGCAGATCACTGCGGGTTATAGAGGAGGAAGAGTAGGAGGATGAAGGCTAGCAGGCGATCAGTAGATATCGGGCAGGTCTTTGTAGTTCCTATTGAAGTAGCCACCGGTGTAGAGCCAGGCCTGGGAGCCGGTGTACGGGTTGGTGCCCATCTGGAACCACCTGAGAGACATGAACACGGACGAAATGTGAGAAGAACGACGGTCTGACTGCTTCACAAAATGTTCACAGTTATGTCATCTGTATGTTTAATTGCATTGAAACTTAGTATGTGTGTGTTTCCCACCTAGTAGACCACTCCTCGTCATTCTTGGCTCTCTCCTTTCTGGCGGCTCTCTGTTTCTCCTCCAGTCTCTCCTTCTCCCTGCTGGCCTCCTCTGCAGAGAAACAGCACACACACCATGTATAACGTCTGTACTATTTAGCTCATGGATCAAATAAAAAAAGACTTGAGTTAGAATAGATTTATAATTTCAAGGTAATCAAAGGATGTTTCCATCGTTCTTTGTTTAACCTCTCACTGAGATCAACAAAGGCGACAGTGACACGCACGTCCAGCAGGTGGCAGCACCATGTTACTGTCTACTCTTCATACTGTAAGCGTGACATGTCATTTAAAACATCTCTCTTTCATGTGTTCAAGTCCTGTCAGCATCACAGGAAAGCGTTCCAGTTATTGAGAGAGTAATCTAAATATTTTATTTTATTTTGAAAATCACAAACAACTTACCCATGTTGCCGTTCTCCATGGCTCTGATGTCAGGCCTGAAGCGACAGTCTGAGGGGGCCAAGGTGGCCTCCATGCCGGGCTCCAGCTCATTGAGAGACATTGCAAAGTTGGTGAAGTTGTACATCTGGAGAAGGAAGAGAAGGAATCAGGGACGTTAGGAGTGTGTGTTTGTAAATGTAGTCTCGAGACATTTTCATCTATTTATGCTCGACAGCCATCAACCCTGTTTAGCCAGAAGATCAGTTCATTAAAGCGGCTCATTAACTGCCTTTTTCTTGTCTGTCTCTGAGTCCATCACAGCTTCTTGTAGGAAAGGATAACATCAACTAAGCAAAATAAAAGATTCACCGGTAAGACTTTTATTTCTTGTTGCTGAGTGACTTGTGTGGGGTTTGTGTGTGTTCTTATACCGAGGCCGAGTGTGCCGGTCTGGAGTCTATCCTCCACAGCAGAGTGCTTCCTGGTACAACAGAAACCGTCTCCTGGACGTCGGGCATGTCATCTGCGTCATCGTTCTCTGCTCCATCCAGCTCCTCCTGGAAAGAATACTGTTCATTGTAACTGCTGTTGTGCTGAAAAGATCCAATCAAAATGTCCAGGGCTAATCACATTAGAAATAACTATACTGTATCAACCATCTACACTCACCAGCCACTTTATTAGGCATTATTAGGCTGTCCAACTGTTCGTTAACGCAAATTTCTAATCAGCCAATCACATGGCACCAACTCAACGCATTTAGGCAAGTAGACATGGTCAAGACAATCTGCTGCAGTTCAAACCAAGTATCAGAATGTCGAAGAAAGGTAATTTAAGTGACTTTGAACGTGGCATGGTTGTTAGTGCCAGATGGGCTGGTCTGAGTATTTCAGAAAGTGCTGATCTACTGGGATTTCCTGCACAACCATCTCCAGGGTTTACAGAGAATGGTCCGAAAAAGAGAAAATATCCAGTGAGTGGCAGTTCTGTGGGCGAAAATGCCCTGTTGACGCCAGAGGTCAGAGGAGAATGGCCAGACTGGTTCAAGCTGATAGAAAGGCAACAGAAGGGGCAGTGTTGAGCTCAGTTGGTAGAGCAGCCTGCGAAAGCTCGCCGTGGGGGCCCAGGTTCGAATCCCGACCTGTGTGGCCCTTTCCCGCATGTCATCCCCCATCTCTCTCTCCCCACATTTCCAGTCACTCTTTAGCTGTCTCTATCATGAATAAAGCCAAAAAAAATAATTGAGGCAGATGGGCTACAGCAGCAGAAGACCACACCGGGTGCCACTCCTGTCAGCTAAGAACAGGAAACTGAGGCTAGAGTTCACACAGGCTCACCAAAACTGGACAATAGAAGATTGGAAAAATGTTGCCTGGTCTGATGAGTCTCGATTTCTGCTGCGACATTCAGATGCTAGGGTCAGAATTTGGCATCAACAACATGAAAGCATGGATCCATCCTGCCTTGTATCACCGGTTCAGGGTGGTGGTGGATGGTGTGGGGGATATTTTCTTGGCACACTTTGGGCCCCTTAGTACCAATTGAGCATCGTTGCAACGCCACAGCCTACCTGCTGACCATGTCCATCCCTGTATGACCACAGTGTACCCATCCTCTGATGGCTACTTCCAGCAGGATCACGCACCACGTCATAAAGCTCGACTCATCTCAGACTGGTTTCTCGAACATGACAATGAGTTCACTGCACTCAAATGGCCTCCACAGTCACCAGATCTCAATCCAATACAGCACCTTTGGGATGTGGTGCAACGGGAGATTTGCATCATGGATGTGCAGCCAATAAATCTGCAGCAACTGCGTGATGCTATCACGTCAATATGGACCAAACTCTCTGAGGAATGTTTCCAGTATCTCGTTGAATCTATGCCACGAAGGATTAAGGCAGTTCTGAAGGCAAAAGGGGGTCTAACCTGGTACAGCAAGGTGTATCTAATAAAGTGGCCGGTGAGCGTATATCACAGCCTCTGTCTCGCTTTAAAGCAGCTCTTTCTACACATATTCTACAGCTACTATGCTTCACTACACATAACCAAGCAGACTAAAGCTGAACAGCTCAACACCAACCTAAACAAGCCTGCTGGTTTACCTGGATAAGACCAAACAGAATGCTGTAAACACCAACGAAAGAAAACAAATAAATGGGACCCCCACCAAAATCATAAAAGAACAACTGCAGTTTAATAATAACCAGAATCTGGATGAAATAAAGGTGATGACATACTGTCTTTATGCTTTTCATATTCTTTTAACATTCTCACATTTTTGTGCTTCTTGTTGTCTCCTTTCCTCTCCGACTTCTTGTGGGCCTCGTAGGCCTGAGGGTCGACACTCCACATGCACTCGGTCCACTTCCCATAGATGACGCAGTGCTTCTTTTTACTGGACGCGGTGAGAGACAGATCACAGGAGGGAGGAGAGGAAGGGGATGCAGAAGAAGAATGGGAGGAAGAGGGGCAAGAAGAGGAGAAAGGCAGGAGAAGACAGAAAAAGCAGAGAAGAAAGAAAAAGGGGAAGAAGGAAAAGAGAATAAACGCGAGTGGAGAACAAGAAGAGGAGGAGGTGGGCAGAAGAAGAAGAGACCAGATTAGTAAAACCAACTTTCTGAGAGTCAAATACAAGAAAATAAAAGAACATGCACACTGTAGGTGACGTAGCAATCCAAGGGTAAACTCTAACCTCTTATCCTGGATGTAACCCTCCACCTTGTGCAGCTCTTTGCCAAACATCCCACAGGGCTTGAAATTCAACACACACTTGTCTCCAGTGCTGCAGGGGGAAAGAGGGATGAAGAAGAACCAGTGAGCGTCTCCTTATCAGCTGCTTTTTTTTAGAGTTATGGTCAACTGAACATAAGAACGACTTCATTTAAAGCCTCCACAGAGGTGTGGCGTGACACAAAAGGCTGCCGGCCTGAAAATAAGTGCAGAAAAAATGTCAATAAAGCATTCCCTGTTTTCTGTGTTACTTGTCCAATCAGAGCAACAGTGCCTGCGAACTGTGCAGGAGCGAGATTTGACTGCTCCACGGCTCCTATTGTGAGTCTGTGCCGAACTGTGTGAACGTGACGCAGAGCATGAAAGAAAATAAGGACAGTACAAGCTTTGCAGAGCTTCACCAGATAAATAAATGTTTAAAAGAGGTTCAGGGATTGTTCGCTTGAGAAGACACACACAGAGTAAACAGTCTGAACAGCGTGACAAAGTAAATGAAGGTGCCGGGCAGGAATTCTGAACTGCTGCTCTGTGAGCAACAGATATCACTGTGTCGCTTTATTTGATCTTGGCTGCGGTTCAAATATGGGAGAGTCATCTCCCATCTATAGTTTACCTGTGGTTGACTATTTCCACTGTGCCGTACTGCTCTATCCATAGTTTGCCCAGGATGATGTTGTGTACGCAGCAGTAAGGGTTACTCCATGTGTACGCCTCGTTGTGCCTGAAGGAGAGGAGAGGAACACGACGTGAAGGAGTGACAGAGGGGATAAAAGACAGGAGAAGAGGAGGAACTGATTGTGTGTCCGTGTTTATGTGTGTGTGTGTGTTCATGTCGATTATATGGACTCACTTGAGTAGTTCTAGTGTGATGATCCCTTTAGGCTCAGCCTCGACGCTCTTACCCCAGAACTTGAGTTTGGGGTAGATGGAGCCATGGAAGACGAAGTCCCCGGCCAGGCTCTCTGCATGGAAGGCACTGACTGGGGGATGATGGGATACCTGCTCCGATACCAGCCGGAAACCATGCTCCTCTCTGCAGACGACAATCAAGAAGACAACCATTAGCCCTTAAAAGTGGGTATCCTTAAAAAGAGCAGTGTGTGTGTGTGTGTGTGTGTGTGTGTGTGTGTGTGTGTGTGTGTACCTGGTGAGTTCATAAGTCTCTCCCAGCAGAGGGTTAAAAGGTTTTCCAGTTCTGTCCCACTGAGACGCAACTGCTGACACAGCAAAAGCAGCTACTGCCTAAAAACAAACAATTACAGATCATCATTAGTGAGCGTGTGACATGAAAACGTGCGTGTGTGTGTGTGTGTTTCTACTGCATGTTCACACATTGATTTTCTGGAGCTAAGTCAATGAGAGTATGTGTATGTGTGTGTATGTTCTTTGATCAGTGGATGTAGGGCAGTGTGTACATTCTGTATGTGTTGTGTGTCTGTCATGTGAAAACCGTGCGTGTGTTTGTGTGTCGGACCTGCATGCGCTCTATGGAGTCAGACAGCAAGCAGGCTCTGTTGATGAGGTAAGTGTGTTCCATGTATTCTGTGATTCTCTGCAGGAAGCTCAGAGGCTCGTTGAGGACGATGGGCATCGTGATCTTTGACAGTTCCTGTGAAAAGCACACGGCCGAGATCAGAGTGTGTTAGAGAGTTCATGTTACAGAATGTGTGTTATATATGTGAAATCATTTCTTAGATACTCTCCATCTTGGCCCCACTGAATTCAACCAATGCAAGACTGATGTTGAAACAGTTTATTTACTGGGGAAGAAAAGGCTGTACCACCCAGTCAAATTTAAAATTACTAAGTGTGTCCGGTCATCTAAACTGTCCACTAAATATGTTTCCATCTGTACCGAGTAATAATCATCAGGATATTGATGCTGTCATTTACTGAATGTGTAGAAAAGTAGTATTTGATTTAACCTCTTTCACTCCACTCCTCTTTATCCTTCGTGATAAAGAAGGATATCGAGTGGATGTCTTCACACAGGGACGAGGGGATCTCAGATCAACAGTATGTGCCACATAGGTGTAGTATAAATCATCTGAATGCTGGGCCAGAGTTAAATATTGTGCTTTGTTTACACACCTTCTCAAATGTAGACAGTTCAGTGTAAAACAGAACTTGGTGTGTTACTGTGGCAGTTTGTTACACAAATTTGATGCAAAAAGTTTGATGAGGTTTTGATTATCCCAGAGGTCACAACAGATCATTTTATACAGTGAGGTCAATTTTAAAAGGGAGCAATAAGGAAATCTGTGTGGTTACCAGTCCGATGCATTTCTTCAGGATACTCCAGATACTGACAGAGTTTCTGGAAAACATGGGCGCAGGTAAGGACGTCCTGAAATGAAAGATATGAAGCAATGACTGGAGGATCAATAGAAAACACACACACACTAACATTTAACACTCATTGTCTAACAATGTTCTTTAAGTTTGTTTAACATAGTTTTGGTTCCACCATCCGTAAGGTACTTCAGGCTTCAGCAGGGCTCAGTTGTGTTGTCTGTGTTTCTTTAGCATCCCAACAAAAAGATTACCAGAGACGACAAAGATACTTAAACACAAGAGAAACCCTTTTGTCATGTGCATCAGGAGCTACAGTATCAGATCTAACAGGGTCAGAATGTAAACCAACGTTGCAGATAAACTGAGCATGTGGTATGTCAGGTCTGTTTGCTTGCCTGAACATGCAGAGACAATAGATTAGAAAGAAATGGCCAATGAGGACAGAGAGAGAGCAGAACAGAGTTGTTCATGTGAACTAGAGCTGCAGAGTGAATGTGTTAGGTTTTCTCCCGTGTGTGTGTGTGTGTGTCTGTCTGATCGCTGCGGTCAAATAAAAGCATTTGACTTGTGCTGCAAAATTACTTTTATGTTGTGAGTCAACAAAATCAATCCCCTATTGACGACCATAAAATCAGCTCAATCTTTCTCTTTTTTTTTATGCCAACATTTGTACAGACATAATCATATTCCACATCTAGAACATTGCGCACACACACAATAAGTGACACAGCACTTAGGTGATGGCCTGGAGATAAAGGTCCTGGTATTTAGCATGATTTCTTGCCAACATTCACTCCCTTTCACTGAGAACTCTGGACTTGCAGCGTCATTGTGTCTTTCTTTGCGCACAGTATGTACTGTACAAAGAAATCTCTTCCAAATCGCATTCAACGTCACATGACACACCTTCAACTCTTGTTAAGATAATGAAAGTGGCACAACTTTTTCGGCAAGCAGCTAATTAGTTTTCGTGTCAGACTGGCAGCTTACAGTGTAGACAGCCTAAAGAAATCTACAAACAAATCATACAAAGAAATTAGAGGGGGTCATACTGTAAAGGGGAATCATCACCAAAGAGAAAAAGCTTTCGACCATGAGAGTAATGACAGTAAGACTTTTGACTCAACACATTAAACTGGTTTCCAGAGGAGACGTCAAATAGTTCGTGGACAGCATCTAACATACAAATACACGCTGCAGGTGGAAGGCAGCGCAGGAATGCAGCAGTACCTGTGTTTCTTGATGCCGTTCTCCTGCCGCACCGATCCGTTGTTCTTCTGAGTGCTGCCGTCGAACACCAGTGCATCTTTGAAACTGGCCTCCGACACCCCTTCGTACGACTCGTCCGAATCCAGGCCTGTGGGAAAGGCAATGTGACAGGTGTTACAGCTGATCTGTGCACAACATACACTCACTGACCAGCGTACTAAAAAATAGAAAAAAAGAAAGAAAAATAAAAGCCAAAATGCAGCCTTTCTATTAAACAGAGACACACTGGACTTGTTGATTTTGGAACAAATATGAATATTTTGTTTGCTTACAGACAATGCAGTGAATTTGCATGCTGTTTTATATCAGGAACTTCTGCCTGTGTTTGCCTGGCAAATTTTATTGATTGACCTAACCTTTTCACTGACACAGCAGTGGGCCACCTTAAAAACTTTCTTAATAAATTTATGCTCATGGCTCCGAAGTTGAGGCTACGTAATGGTAAAATATGAAACACAGATTCTTGTTGTTGCGCGGACCTCATCATGCAGCGTGGGAAAATAAATATCCTGAATTCAAAGCGACATTAAGGGTTAAAGGCGAGAGTATGAACGAGAGTTAAGAGATGAAACAGGAAAAACACAAAAAGCTACGTAACATCAAATTAGAGCAAAGTTATTTTGTCACACTGCAAGACTGACCAGATTTTTCTCATTGCAGAACTACACCTGTCATGAAAAGACACACCTACGATATGAACTGGCAGAGTTTCACACACTGTGGTGTTTAAGTGTCTGTTTCTGTTGTCAGTTTACGGTAAATGTCTGTTGTAAATAAAGCTGCATTGCTCGGCCTGACGCTGACAGAAAAACCTAATTGTAACTGAATAGGAATACTGTGGTTGAGTTACGCCTGGCAGGCCACAGCTTCAACATGTTATGTGAGTGTGTAGTGCTGCGGGGTTAAGGTGGAGTGAACTCAAGGTGGGGCCTGAACAATAGCCTAAAATAGACCAAATGTTTCATTATCATTTAGCAAACACATGACTCAGCCGATGGTAGTACGTCAAAAGGTGTGTAGGCCATATTACGTAAGTTTATTTTAGATATAAAAGACCTCTCACATGAATATATGATATGAAAAGAGGAGCAGAATTTTACTGAGCCTGAGAAGATTAGAAACAGGCTTCATCAGGTGTTGATGAGGAAGATGATAGCTGCCATAAAGTCACCTCAGAGCAGACGTCTGTGCTGGACTGATCAAATGTATGGATACATGTTGACTCAATCATTAAGAAAAGTTTTGACATTTTTATTAAATCTGGTTAACACCTATTATCTAAAACTGAAGATCCAATGAGGGGAAAAAAAAGGTAATGAGGCCGAGCTGGAAGCCACCCGATGCTGATCACAGCTAACCCTGTGCACATGTCCTGATGAATAATACATCAGCTCTGGTCTGCATCTGTCTCAGATTAGTAAGATGATCATAATAATAACACAAAGGCACACGTGCGCACACACACACACACAAGCTGCAAGGACATAATAATACACCACACCACAATGACTGTACGTCAACGTGGATGCCTAGCAATACCGCACAACAAGGGCACAGCTGGCAGTAAAGGTACAAACACAAACGTGCTAATAATTGTTGAGAACACCCTGCCTTGCCCTGCCCTTCAACCTGTCAACCCTGCACCAAACATGAACACGCACACGATCAAATGGACACAAGAGGTTTGTGACTATAATGTTTCTACTGCGGTAAAAACCACCAGCAAAGCCCAAGCTGACTAGTCTGTACTTCACATTCAGAGAAAGATGAAATACTCTCCACAGAGTTCATCTCTCCACAGTCGGTCGAGTCAGAGTCCTGGAATGTTGAATGAAATCAACCTACGTCTCTAGATAAATAATGGGTAACGCTGGGTGGGACACAAAACTCCCACACAACGTCCTTGTGGGTCAAAGCAACTCTGTAAAGATTCACTCTCATCAAATGTATTTTGTAATTAGTTAATGCGTGGATATCAGACCCTTCACGGCAACTGTAACAGTAGCATGCATGACATCCCGTGGTGGCTGCTCTTACCTTAAAATCTGAAACCATTTAAGATAAATCAGAAATAAAAGCTGGAGTCCAAGATGGGATATCAAATAAATAATCGTTGCTGTCACTACCCAACTGACACCCGATCTCTCCTCAGTCTCTGCTGGACAACATAAATTTCACTCTGTAATTAACTGAAATGATTTATTTCTTATCGCAAATGCAGTATAGACTTGAACACAACCGTAAGCTCTCTCAGAATCCAGGGTATTGTTGACATTACTGATCATGATCATCATCGGTGCGAGCCAGCAGACCTCTGAATTATTGAACTAATCATCAGACTAAGGCAGGTTAGGTTCCATTAGATGGTATTGTGCTGCTATGATGAAGACAAAAACAGACCATCTAATTAGGCCTGACAGCCTCTTGATGCAAAAACGGTATCACTGAAAGACAAAATAAGATCCTAATAAATATAACTGATGTGAAATTACAACATTCTGTTAAAACACCAAGAATCCTCAACATATCCAGTATCAGTCTTTTTTTCATTTTTCATTTTTTCAACCACATAAAACACCAAATCTGCAATATCAGGTACTGTGATTGCTTAAATGCAAACTGCAACATTTTCTTTTTTCTTCGAGAAAGACTATTTGCAAACACACACACACACCCACCTGTGACGGCGTCGTAGAACTCATCCTCATTGCTCATCTTCTAGCGTCAAAGCTGACCAGTCGTTCAGGACAGACGTACAACTCCTAGCACATGTTCCTTCTGGTGGCGGCCCCTCAGAGTTCCTCTGGAGGGAGATTGGTCTATTGTGGTCCCTCTGGAGTGTCACCACGGAAACTAGACAATGTTCATTCAATATCCAGGTGAGGAATGTCCCAAATTTGGTTTGACAACAGAAGAATGACAACAGGAGATGTCAAACAGAGCAGATCTGCTGTCAGATTAACAGGCTTCAGAGGTGACTTTGTGCTGATAGAAGCAGATAAATAACCTGTAGAGACAAAAAATCAACGGGTCTTGAGTTTCTGAGATATTTAAGCTCAATGAATATAAACAGTCATTTTTAACTATGAAAACTCTTGATAAGAACCAAAGCAAGGACTGACAATAAGACTAAGATTTGAATGTGTCTCAGAAGCTTAGAAATAGATAGTGCAAGGTAAAATATTTAGTCTTTTCAGCAGCATCGTGATGAACTATATATGTCTTCACACCAAAGCTGTGATTTTTCACAAAACTTCCGAGCACATTAAGAGCTAAACACAGCCTGCCTTATCCGTGTCCAGGATGGCTTTTATTTTGTTGGAAAGACGCTCACCTCACAGCTACATCTACCAATCATGAGAGGGGGTCACGAAAACCTAGCATAGAGAGCACTGCAGTAGTCCACACGCATACATACATGGGTATCATTCTATCAAGGCTACCAGCTAAAAAAAAAAAAAAAAAAAAATGCTTAGTCTGGCTGAGCAACAAGCTTGTCTATCATGGCCCACTGAGTGCAAACAGAGAGTTTTCTAGTCCAGTGGTTACATAATCAGGACACCACTGTCACAGGCATTCTGGGTCTTTGTTACCTTCTGTTTGGTACATTGGCTCTCCGACGACTTAAATTCGAGACCCTGAATGGCCTTTTATTTTTTAGATGAAAATCAGGGCAGTAATAGCACGCTGACAATTACCGCTGAGCAACAAGTGCTGGAACAATTTGTTTTGTTATCAGCAAAAAAACTTTTGCTTTTAGTCTTGAATGTCTTTGATGATGGTTGACACGCATCTCCGTTGGACGCCGTACAATCTCGCTCTCTACATGTGCACTGATCACTTCATGGCCGTGTATCAAAAAGATTTCTGATTGGCTGCTTGTTTAGTTTGCTCTGAGTTATAAAAATCAATCTGGATCAGAGCGTTTGTTTCAACTTGTTGGAGGTTAAAACTTCTAGGCAGGCTTTTCTTTTTATTTTATCAGAAATTGGCAACCGAGCAAGTGACACATTTATCAACAAGCATTTGGCTAAATTATCTTTAAAAACATAAAAAGCAAACCAGGCCTTAACAATGTATATCGTGCTATAGATGTGATGCGTAATACAAGCGACAGGCTCTAATCCCTCAAGATATTATGCAGAGTGATGCCAACAGGTTTATAAGTATGTCAACTGGTCACCCTTAAAAGTCGGATAGCTTTTGGCAGCAAACGCTTCACTGTGCTGACAGCAGATCACATTATTCAGCCGTATAAGAAGGTAGTATATCATTTTTAAAACATACTCAGTGTCTCGGCGTCTCTGCTCATTTCACAGTGACACAGAGTATGATCCATGTTGACACATCATTTATCCACTTGTTTCTCTCACCCACTGAAACATGTCTGACCTTAGTAACGCTACGAGGAAAAGCAAACTGGCACGAAACTTTTCATCACAATGAAACAGCCCACATGGCAAATACCACAAAAGTTGACTTACACACTGACTAAGCATTTGTAGCAGAAGCTCAGCAGCAGGCCAGACAACCGTCGCACAGCAGGGGTGTCCTTTCTAACACACAGCAGAGCTAAACACAGTTCCTCATCTACTTTATCTTAAGTTATACATGGCTATAAACATTAAGACTAAAGTTGGATATTGAAAACTTTGAGTATTGACCAAAATGTGGCATCGAATATTAAAAAAGTTTCAAGCGTCAATAGAATAAGCGATGATGATCGGCCATATTCAGGGTTCAAAATATTTTTGGTATTGCTCGTTTTTAGCTTATCTGGCAGGCGGTGGAGGCCGGACAGCCTGAGCCATCACACACTTCACGAGCTTCAACACCGGCTCTTTAGAAACCTGTGGGCGACGTCACGGATACAGCGTCCATTCTTTATACTGTCAGAGATTGGCAGCATCATAGAAGATGCTCAGTGAAAAACAGTGGTGTATTTGTGGGAAATTATTTTTTATATATTATCCTAAGTTCACATTCTTAAACTTCTTAAACTGTAGTCAGACAATACATTTTTCAACAAAGTTAGCAATGTGTGGTTTGTGAGTTCAGAAGCTGCGAGAGAGGGAAGAAAATATTGAAACTTGTGCAGCAGACGTATGCACCTAGACCTATGCTAAGCTGCTGTTTACATTTTAGGCAGTGATATGACATACTTTGCATGCATATTTTTGCATCCCTGGAAAAACCTCAAGAAAGAGGAGGAAACAAACACAAACGATAAGAGTCAAAAGCATCATTATTTATTACATTTTCTATTCTGTATTATTATATTACTTCAGACTATTTTTATTGACTTCACGCATGCTGACACGTCAGAGCAGGAAACCTACAGGTGAATCAGTGGCCACTGCATTCCACTCAGGGGAGGTCCTGCTATTGTGTGTGCTGGTTCGCCGTTACCGGGACACTTAATGGTGCTGTTGTTACTGTAATTAAGTCAACCTGTGTTTTTATGGTTTTGGGAAGTCAGAATGTATGCTGTGTAACACTCTGGGAGCTTACAGAAAGACATGTCCCTGTGATTGTACCTGTATGATGATACGTGACAATTAAACTTATCCAGCTGGACTTAACTTGAGCTTAGCTTTCAGGCCCTCAGTTGTTTCTGAATGAGAAAAATTTAGAATTTTTTACACAAGTTGATCGTTCCTAATTTAGACAACATCACTGAATGTCATGTGTCACTTGCTCTTCTATTAATACACTGACTTTGGGTAACAAAGAAATTGAAGATTATTGGTTAAGATTAGTGTTATTATTATTAAGACTGCATTGTTAAGGTTGTCAGAATTGCATAATCTTTACATACCTGTAGTGCATTAAAATCCCAGATGAGACTTATTATTATTATTATTATTATCATTTCTGAATCTGAGAGAAAATAGCGCTCGTTCACGTTTTCTCTTCTTCCCACTGTGCCGTTTTCTACACAGTGGAAGGGTTTTTATCTCAGTAAAGGTAACGCCTCTGGCACACAAATGAACTTCGGCCTCAGTGTTCAGAATCGATGAGGTGACAAACTGGTATTCGATTGTTTCTTTTTTTTTTCTCTCTCTCTCTTCTTTGGTGAGACTCCTGTTAGATCTATAGTGGCATGCTTTAATTAAGCCAGATAAAATAAGAGAAGACAAACCTGTGTTTCTTTCACATGGATATAGTAACCTGTGTAAACTACAATCAAACAGAATAAAGACCATTTAAAAAAGAACTCACAGAACTCTCCCAAAACTTTGAAAAGTTCAGTGACATATTTTAAAGTCCCGATTGGTGGAAATTCTTCCATCCATGGTTTGTGAACATCTTAAGGATCCACATAACACCAGGTCAACAAAACAAATATTACTTTATACCACTTACAAATGAACATGAAACAAGTAGCCCAGTTTTTTTCCCTCCACATAGCAGATATATTTTACTAGTTTGCTCATAGTTTGACATTTATACAGTTACAGTGAAAACATCGCTATGAACACTATTTGACAAAAAGCAAATGATGCCTACCTGTATGTCTGTCAAACAAGGGAGCAAGTCTGAATATCTGTTTTGCATGAGTTATTACAGACTCAGCGCTTGGGCTGCACTTTACAGCCCTACTGCTGCTCAACTGTAGGATCCTTTCATAAAAAATGAATGATGCTTTACTGACCCTCCCTAGTCATTTTATAAGATATGAAATAGGCAACATGAACATCTGCCCAGGGAGTAAAAAGATGGGACATAATAACACAGTGAGTTATGCTGTTAACATAGCATATTCTGACAAATATGCATAACTAAATTAACTGCAGCAGGAATGTATCCAACATTTCCTTGTGTGGTAGCCTCCTCCTGGTTATTTACTGGCTATAATTCACCAGTTCTCTAAATGGGAATCCCTCAGTATCCAGCCAGTAATTGATTTGACTGAATTAAAGCTAGTTTAAACCTAATCTCATAACACACGGCTTCCAGCTATCAGCTAAAATCACGCACGGGAGTCACTACACAACTTTTATTTTGTATTAGGTAAGAGGAAGCATCATATTGCTGACAAACTCCTTGCAGTCAAGACTCTCCAGACTCCTGTTTAAGTTTGTTCTTAGTTTACAAGCCATTAAAAAGCAGACACCGTTAATGAAGATGTGCACAGAAGCTATGCAGATCGTCAGAAGAAGAAAAGAGGCAGTATGACGAGCACTAGTTGTACAATCCTCAGGCGATGCTTGGCCTTTCTAATGTTAAAGATGGTAAACACATTCAGTTCCTTCAAGTGTTTCTGAAGTACTGTTGAGGAGACACACTCGACATGGAGACCTTAATAATGAGGTTTGAATGTTTGAAAAAGAACAAGAACTGGGAGTCAATATCTGGTAATGAACCTTGGTTGAGATTAACATCTCAACCAAGGCAACACCATGGCATTCATGAGAGTAGTTAAATTTAATCATTTCGCTTTTATGATCTGTAGCACAAACGTTTCTTTTCATCTCACACCAGCAAAGACAATTAAATACAGCAGTATTCCACATAAGCCAGTATCATACTATTTATTATTTGTACACACTAAAAACAGTTTTACAATCTATATTTTCTATTGGCTTAGGCATATAGTCAGACAGAAAGCTTTCTGATTGGCTATAACAGGCTCAGATTATGTCACTTGCTCTGTCACGCCCGTGAGATGTTACATAACCATCACTGATATGGCACCATACATACACCACAAATGCACTCCTCCTGTCTTGGGAAATAGCCTATCACAAGTAACCTCAGTCTATGGCTCTCTTACTCCATTGGTTTCACACAAATACAGAGAAACGCATGTCTGGCATGTACAGCTGTAAAAACTTGAACACAGTCCCACCGTGGTGATTTTTTTCTCAGAGTTTCCTGCACATATTTCATTGCTGACTGTAACCTTAACAGAATATTTTTTCTGCTGGTGCAGCTTGTTTTTTTTTCCTCCTAGAAATATCAAGTACAAATGAAATGATGTGACTCATCACCTGACAGTGGTTATAAAACTTTTTTTTTTAACCCAAGAACAAAAATGATGCTGTGGTGCTCGCTGCAGAGTCAGATGTGCGGAGATTGACGTAGTCCAGCTCCACATCACTGGACCTGCTATAGCAAGGCATGATCAGCCCTACCCAGCCTCTGAATGGTTAGTATTTACTTCCTTCGTTGGATGGACTGGTTAGGTTAGGTTAAGGCATTAGGAGTGACACTGGTTAGAGTTAGGGCCAGTCCTGCAATCCTAGGCGTAAAAGAAGACTTTGTGGGTGAGCCTCATTGATCACTGCAAACAACAAGTTTATTCACTGGTTTGGATGAATATTTTGATCCGCTGGTTGCTCAGCTTCAACTCTTGTGTGATTTACATAATTTCCTTATGAACAGATGGCAATGCAGCCAGGCTCAGCAGCCTCCCAGTGAACATGGACAGACTGGGAGGTAATATATGGAGTTCAACTGCTGATTGTAGTGTACTGCCATTAGCTGAGTCAGCTAGCTTCATGGCTAACCAGGTTAATTGGCCATGGGCTAAACAAAGTGGTTTGCTACAATAGTAATAAAAGTATCTGTAAGATAAAAGACCTCTGTGCTGCAGTCTCTGTTGTCAAACTGGCCTTCGCCTGTCTTGGCTGGACAAGGTCAAGTTACACCCATTGGTTAATGACTAATGGATCATTAGAAATAAAGAGACCGAGTATCATAGTTTCAATCCAAAATATCATTCATAATTTAAGTTAGGACGTATGTCCTAGACACAGCTATTATGAATGATAGATGAAGACGTTCTTCTTCCTTTGAAGATACGGACAGAAATCTAAATCTCACAGGATAACTTGCAGTCGATAAGACAATAAGACTAATCGTAAAATGTGCCAATCTATTCTTGAGATTAGACCAAAAAATAAATAAGCATGTCTACTAAAGAAACAGTTTAACTTCCACATATGTAGAAAAAAGATTGTCCATCCAACTGATGCAGAAGAGATTAGTGTAACAATACTAGTGTCTAATAAACTACAGTCAAAACAGTCTAATTTACCATGCTAATCATGAACAATTATTATTAAGGCCTTCGATCTAACAGATCTGACCTCTCACCTTTTCATTTTGCTCTCTTAAAACGAGTGACACCAAAGCTGTTGTAGCACCCGCATTGTCAAATGTTCCATTAGAAAATAACCTCATTACAAGTCATCTGAAAGCTTGAAAGACAAACCTACCGATGTGGCTCTTCCATTCATAAGTCCAATGTACATATACTATCCTAGCAACGTCTCTCTGCGCTGTCCTCAGAGGGCTGACAAAAACATCCAAAGCTACAGGGACAAAGAGAGGGAGAGCGAGAGAGAGAGAGAGGACCAGACACGACGAGAGAGAGACAGACAGGGAGAAAAAGACGAGAGCTGTTGCCATGTGAGACGGAGTGCAGTACTGAGTGATGATACAGCATACGCAAACACACACACACACACACACACACACACACACACACACACACACACACACACACACCTACCTACCTCAATAGGTGACACACCTCTGCAGACAGTGAAACAAATAATACAAGTGACACACACACACACACTCTGAAACACACGATAAGATGAACGCTGAGAGATCATATCAAGTTTTAACGTAACCAACGACAAACAAGAACTTTTGAGTAGATCGGGAGTTTATCATATAAACATATGAAAGGGAAATATAATATAATATAATATAATATAATATAATATAATATAATATAATATAATATAATGTGTGATTCCTACCACAGGTCTCAGATTCCTACCACCGTTATCCCCCTGTCTTTTCTTTCGTTGGCATTATGGTTGTTTGCCATCTTGTTAGTTTCTTTTTTGGAGCCAGAAGTGACCATAATTAGACAAGAGCGTGGAGCCGGTGGGTGACGTATTGCAAGCTGTGCTTCGTTTCGGTTTTCAAGCAGGAAAAAGATATCAGCCTGCCAAGTCTCCAACCTTCTCATATTACAGCTAAACAGTAACTGAAATAAGTTTCTGAAACCATTTGACGTGAGAAATCAGCAATGCAGCCACAGAATCTTCATTTCATATTTAATCAGCACTGCCTGACATTTTGATCTGAGCTGAGTGTGTTGGGACCAAATGGGACCATTTTTCACTAAATAAACATCACGGAGGAAAGCTCGAAACCAGAAACTTATTAGGAAGTTGTTTACTGAGGTAATAAATCAAGTGAGAAGTAGAGTCATTTTCTCATATGTCTCAATATATTGGAGCTTCTTTTTGCAGCGGATGGAGACGCCGCCTACTGGCCAGTGGTCACAGGCTGTCATACATGGCAGGGTAAAGGGAAAAGATTGGCAGCGAAGCTGTCAATCCAGCAGTACATGCACAGTGTAGGTTACAGTTTGTCAGTTAATAAATACTGCAGCTTCTTAAGACCAACTTAATTCTTAAAGTGAAGGCAGTCGACTTCAGGCCTGGAGGAAAACAAACATCTCCCCTGTGCTTCCCGACGGTCTGGAAGCACAGCAGGAAAGGCTAACAATGCAAGGTACACTGTACATTTACTTTTTTTTATTTGTTTTACTGTGGTTACATAAAAGAGAAACGTAAGCGGAAAATTTGAGACAGGTATCTTGCCTTTCTGTCATTTTCAGTCGCCCATTTCACCTCTGCGTCTCTTTTTCAGCATTCAAACATCATACAGTCAATCAACTGTAAATTGCAAATGCAAAAATGTAAATGCAAAAAAAAAAAAAAAAAAAAAAAAAAACACAAAGCTAAAAACTAAAAAAATGATTTAATTTGTCAAATATTCACAGCTAAAAACACAAATAGCATGGCATAAAGAGGCCATTATATCCTGATTTAGTTCCACTCAGGCTGCTTAGTTTCTGGCCTTCATAGATCACAGTCTGCAAAACTCAATATAGTGGTCAAAATCCTGAAACGTCATACTGCTCTTTGTTGACTAATAGCTTTGCACAAAGCTAAACAGCAAAATGAGGAAAAAAATTGAGGGTACCTTCACTGTACTCCAAACCGGCACAAGACCTTCTGCCATTTGATTGAAAGCTTTAAAAAGGCCAAAGCGAGAAGTTTAAAGTTATGATGAATGGAATGGTCAATGGTTTGAACTGCCTATCCCAGACAAGGAGGTGGGATGTGAATGCAGCCTGAGAGGCAACGGAGGGAACAAGAAGCACAGACAGGCCACTGTCTCAGAGGGAGTCCAGCACAGAGCAGCATTTTACTGTGGCGGCTGTCTGCATTAATTTGCGCAGAACAGAAAACGAGGAACAGGAGTTGACTTTGGACAGAATCGCTGAGGATGGGAGTGTTATGGTCTTCTGTGGTGTTGTGTGCTCTGCGTAGACAGCTGTAGGTAAACGAAAGCTAAAAACAGCTGGAGTGAAAAATGATCGAATTAGAAAGTATTCAAAGAAAAAAAGACTCCCTGTTTTCATCTCAACAACTCGACTGTGGGGGAAAAAATGAAAAAGCAGAGGACCAAACAAGTGATTAAACTGGCTCACAGCAAGATAAGGAATAAATTCTTGAGCTGCAACGATTAGTTGATTAATAGCCAACTATTTTGATGATTTTTAAGAAGTCCAAATTCTCTGATTTCAGCTTCTCAAATGTAAACATTTCATTAAACGTTTCTTTAGTCCTGAAAATGAACAGAGTATCTTTGGGTTGTGGACATTTGAGGACGTCACTTTGGGCTTTAAAATGGTGAAAAACATTGATCTCAACAGACAAATCATTGAAAATAATCGTTTCTAACTGCTCCAATCATCTACTGTATATCGTCAGTAGTAGGACAGTCATCAGTGCTGCCGGAGGGATGGGAAATGGCAGCACGGATCACAAGACCCTTACCATGGGAGAGTTTAAATGTCAACAACTGACAAACATCTTTTTATTAGAGTACGACCACGCGTATGAAATCAAATTGAGTCGACCTCAATCACAAGACTAACCTTGTCGGAGTACGAGCACTGACAGGAGCGATTTGGAAAAAGTAAGTGCAAACGTCACCAACATCTATCCTGGCCTGCAGAGAGAGGACTTGCACCGCTGGCTACATTACTGGCTGCTCAGCAGAATGGAAATGAAACTCAGAGGGTACAGGAGCAACGCAATGTACTTAATCAGCTTAAATCAGACACTGGTGTAGCTGAAAGAAAAAAAAAAAAAAGATGTGTGAGCTAACTACAAAACCTGTGAGAAGCAAGCGAGGGCTTGGACACCTCAACAAAGGCTGAAACTGCACCACAGTTAATTGGTTAATTGGGGGGAAATCTCGTCTTTTCCCGTCCTTTCATTTCACCCGTTTGCATCTCGTTTCTCTTCACACTAAAGAAACAAACAGAGGGACATAGCGACAAGACTGTAAACATTATTCTGCCTCATAATCTCTCTCATAATAAAACATGTCCATCAAAAACAACAAGGGAGAGAGAGAGAGAGACATTTCTAGATAATCAGTTATCCGGCCTTGGATGAGGATAGGCCAGGAAGAAAAATCACAAAAGAGATAAACATTGTCCCACCCAAACACACACTCCCACATTTCAGCCATTGAACTGGCATTCCAGAATAAATTAAACATAATTACAAGGATATTAAAAGTAATGACTTTTTGATTTGAGCCGCTGTGCCCTGAAACCAGACAAAGCCTTTCTAATGTATTTATGAATTCATCAGGACGTATTAGCCAGGAAGGAAACATAAATGATGCCCACACATCATCTACAGGAGTCAAAATAACTGCTATGAGATGTTCATATGAGATGTTTTTTTATCACCGTAACTACAAGGTTCACCTGAAAACAGCACACACATACAGATTGTATGACCGGGCCTGATTTCAGACGGACTGGTCATTTTGTTACTATCCATTTTCCATCCTCAGTTTGGCCTCCACATTCCCTTATGTCCCAGTTTTTACAGACCAACGTTTCCGCCTGAATCTAACATTGTTTTAAGTCGACACTGATGCGTAGCCATGCCAACATACTGGTTTTGCTAAGGCTGCGAAGAGTGGGGCAAATCAAGCACGGCTACAGACGGTATAAAACATGGACGTAGTTTCCGTGACTTCATGGTTTCTAAAGAGCGACTGTGAATCTCAGTGTGGTGGCTCCAGCTGTCGCAGTGCCTGTGGCAGCGCCTGAATCCATCTACTTCCAGTCTAATCCAAAAACAGGCAACGAGGTGGATCATGGGTGGAGCTGAGGTGGGTCGAAGGGAGCCACCTGTGAAGCAGTTACATAGTTTTTTTTTTTTTTTTTTTTTTTTAAATCATGCATGAATCTGGTTATTTTACCGTAGGGCTTTATAGGGACTAATTCCCTTTTGGAGCCAGCCTTAAGTGACCATGCAAGGAACTGTTTTTGGCACTTCCATGTTGCCTTAATTCTTCAACCCAGGAGGTTGCCGCTTGGTGACAACACTTAAAAAACAACATCAATCCTGCCTGTGGCACTGATACTAATTAATACTTACTCTGTAGCACTATTGGATTATGGCCTTTTCAACTCAGAAACCACTGTTTGATGTCATGATGGCAGACCAGACTCAGTCGACTCGATGGATTAACATTTCTAGAAACAGGCAACATAAGACCTGGTTTTCCAAGCAGACTAAAGTTAGTCCTAGACTATGTGTTTTCTGCAATTAATATCTCCACTTAGTTGGAGTTGGGCTTCTTTGTCAGGCAGAGGTCAATCTTAAAGTGTTGACCGAGTTCCACCGTGTCTTAATTAATAAGTCCTCTTCATGTTTCTCCTGTCAGAATATGGCGCAAACCTTCTGGGAGCACAACACTCGTCTTCGTCTGAGCAGGATGCTGACCACATAGATTCTCCTCACACACACCTCCATTCATTGTTGTGTGACTCAGCACGTTCCAGAAATACCTGCCAGGAAGTAAAACCTGCTAGGATAAGTCATACTTCCACACAGGGTTTATAGATAGAAAGCCTGCTCAGCATCTTGCCTTGAAACTCCTTAAATGTGTCCACCCTTAAATACAAACAGCGTGGCACTCCTAATTGAGTGCAAATAAAACACTGGCACAAAAGCAACTTTTGTGATTGATATTGCTGTCACGACTGTACAGGTGTGTGACTGTTTGGTCTGGAAAAATCTAGTTTAGTGGCATTTTTGCTTCTGTGTCGAGCTCATCGGGATGAGAAACAGTTTAATTTCATGTGGTTAATAACAAATTGTGCTCCGGTCCATCTGAGCGGCGGTGCGACTTTGCCAGATCACAAAATATGGTTGTGTACAGTTGAGCTTGCTGTTAGTGTTTGTTGACGCTGTGTTCACTGTTAGCAAATGCTATCAGTAAACAAGGACAGGTGAAGAGAAAACAAAAAGCACCTCCACAACCATCGAGAGCTGCAGGCAGACAGAAATGATACTATAATTGGGATTAAAATTTAAAATCGATTATATATTAATGCTGGTCTAATGGCAGATCTGTAGAAACTTGTTCTCACAGTTTGTCCCTGATGACCAACATGCATGACCACAAGCCAATCAAAGCAGAGCAAAACAATATAAAGGTTGCATATCAGACGGCCCACGGTCTACCTGTTACTCTGCTCTTTCATTAATAATATATACAGAATTGTTTCTCTGTTGCCTGGATGGTTGCCTAGACTAGCATTAGCTCAAACTACTGCCTTATCCCCACGCGGCAACTCGCTTCAGTTATTAGACACACAAAAAGAAAATGTTATCAAGATCAAGTGTACAATTGCTGAAGTTAGTGTGTAACATGTTAGTGCTTCTATATTAAACGCTTTATACGGCAGCTGGCTGCACAGGCAAAATAAGTTTGACCAGGTAGCAGGGCATCAAATTCTTCCTGAAAAGCCACAAAATAAAGAAAAAAAAAACTACAGCTTGGGTTCCAAACTAATTACTGATGTCACGTCTGCTTTAGCATGCGTTGGTACTGCCATCATCAGCGCAACATTCCTCTCAGCTGTGTTGAAAGCTGGCTTTGAGGACCTTTCATAATCTCTTTCCTGTTCCCTTAAATTTCCTCACAGAGCTCAACGACTGATATTGCGTAACCTAAATTATTTCTTAAGGTCTTTGAAGATTTAACACTTAACGGGGCGATCACTAAATCAACAAGCACAGAAAAATCTCTCCTGGCTCGGCTTTTCGGCGGGGCGGGAAGGCTCCCCTCTCAAATGGAGACCATCGCCATAGCAACTAACTAAGGGGGTAATTAAGGCACCTTAGGGAGGAAGACGCATAACAAAATGACAACAGCAGTAATTCCAGGGAGGACGGGTTGCTGTGTTGTGTAATGTAGCAATAAAATCAGCAGGTGTGTGCCTTCCTGTTAAATCCATCATCAGAGCTTTACATTTTATTTTTGTATTATGTTAAAAATTATCACTAATATTTTTTCTTCTCTTCATGTAGAACGCCTCCACATTTTCAGTGAAATGTTGACAGCTGACAAATTTCTCATGTTTTCAGTGAATCAATGATTCATGTAGACCACAAGATACAAAGACAAGGACAACATAATAACGATACAAAACCAAAAGTTACCAAAACTTTGTCTTCCCTGCAATGTTGCTCCAGAGGCTACCACACAAAAATGTCAGCTGTGCTGTTTCAGTCGAGGATAATTTGTTTGAACGACTAAGTCTGCACAAAAGCACTCAACAACGCTTACTGATTTACCTACAGACGTGTTAGCGATAAGGTCAAAGACATCTTATGAGTGTATCCAAGACGTGTCTGCATTTTTGCCCGTTATTGTAATGCAATGTTCCCGACTGGTAGTCAAAACATTTTCAATATACCAAACAGGGTATCCGTATCTCAGAGTAAACATCTTCACCACCACAGGTCAGCTGATGCAGCAGTGCAATCTGCGAGGGATGTGTCGATCAGGGGGAGCAGACAAGACAGCCTGCTGCTGTGTGTCAGTGTGTGAACCTCGGTGCCATTGACCTACCGTCCACCAACGTTAAAAAGACAAAGCTCTGTTTAGTGTGTCCTGTGAGTCAGATCTGGAGGGTGATGGAGGGAGGCAAACAGGCAGGGGAACATTCCCACTGTTTGCTGAGACAGTAAAACACGATAGGAGGGGACTTTACCCTGCGTCTTGTCTGAGATAAGTGCTGCTGGTGACCCAGATGTTTCTTTACCAATCCGTCTTACACAACAGAGTCTGAGGAATTTCAAACAGTACTCTGACTACTTACACCTCCTTTTCTCGGGCTCTACAGTATGTGTCGCCCTCCCCACATCTGTCGTACCAATATCAAACCAGTTAACTTACTAGCACTGCAGGCTAATGCATCAGAAAGTGCCAGATGACTAACAGTAGCTAGGAATGAGTATTTCAGTCCAGTCAAGCTGTGTGTGTGTGCTGTGAATGAAATCTTCACTCAAAACTTAACAGCTCGCTGCACAAGTCCCGAGGAGCACCCATCCCAAATGCTAGGCTAACGTTACCGTGGACTGCCTGCAAGGCTAACGTTAGCAATAGATCTAGCTTGCCATATTAAAACTTAATTCACCTCAACCGCCAGTTTAAAATGAAAACAATGTAATTAAACAAGCACACTGGGTACTTCTTGTCCCTAAGAACACACGCAGAGGTAACAGCTGTAACTCTGACAGCACGTCAGGGAGCTTTTTGACAGCTAGTACAACATTAGCGGGTGGGCTAAAAAAAAAAGAAAAAAGAAAGAAAGGTGGCTAACTAGCGTAGATAGCAACCGTTCTTGTACACAAACAGGGAAAGCTAAATTTGCAGCTTTGAAAACGCAACAAGGGAACAAAGACAGGGTAGTAAGATGTCTGTGGTCTTACCTCGGTGGCAGGAGCAGGGTGAGTATTTTGAATGATCTAGATGAACAGGAATTTGACAGTTTAGCCTAGTATTGACACAGAAGCGGAAGCCGCTGGCGGCGGGGGTGTGGCTAGATGAGTTACAGGCATGGTCCGCAGCCAATCAGGTGTAACGCATGGACCGCTTGGCCAATGCTGAGTGGCCGGTAGAAAATAATGGACAATATGAACCACCACGCAATACTATCCATGTTGTTTGAAATGTTCTGGTCGTCTTATTTTGTTTCAGAGCTTTGGAACCTGAGCTGTACTATGATAACCACCATAGTTTCATATATCATATCTTATTAGTTGTTCATATGCTTTATGATTAATAATCACTGAATCAAAAATACAGTTTTAATGAAGTAAATATGAAGACAAACTTGGATTCATGGCACCCTATCGCATCAGTTAGTAGTAGTAATAGTTTAAGCTCACTACTATATTGTCAGGTGGCTTATATAACATAGGTGGCCTACCACACCCAGATAGTTTCATATTTCAGACATCCCTCATTATGTCTTAAGGCAGATTAACTAAACATTATAAGAATGACTGGAATTTAAGTCTCTGCTCTGGTTTTGTGGATGTTTCATGTCAGCAGCTGACAGTGGTGAAAGGTCAGTGATCCGTAGATTGCTTTCTGTTAAAAAGGCTGGAAGCTTTTCACATTTTAAATCGTTATAACCTAATCTGATCTTTTTCTGGGTGACTGGACACATTAAACATTTGATTATGTTTTATTTTATTTTTTTTAAATAAAGCTTTGGTTGAGCAAAGGTTGAACTTTTAATTTGTTTTTTGTTTTTTTAAACCCATGACTCTTTTCTAAGTGTGCACAGTTGTTAACACAAAACGTTTCTTCAGCGCCATTGTTCTCGCTGTATAACATTTGGCCTTTGGAAAGCTGGTGTTCATTTCAAGCCCTGTTTATGAGACATCAGATTGGCGGTATCTCTGCCATAAATAATGCAGCCTGTCAGTCACTGATATGTTTGATACACCTGGCTGGTTAGAGGATAACACAGACATGACAAAGAATTAGGCGTATAGCCCTCATTGACAGTATCTCTGATACATTCTTTCTGAGTAGAGATGTACAAGTGTGCTGAACACTAAGAGTGGACACAGCATTTGAATAAATCTTGCAGTTTTTCCTCCTACTGAAACTCCACACATGACTGCACAAGTGGAATCATCAGTAATGATTTTCTGATGATATCAGACGGACAAGCGGTGTGTGTGTGTGTGTGTGTGTGTGAGTTTGTTTTTCACCACTGTTACATAACAACAATGATGGTGCGATGAGAAGAAAAGAGAACAGAGAATAGGATGAGAGCAAGTATGAGAGGAGGAGGGAACAGGCAGAGAACAGTGGAGCGGTGGAGAAAATGGTCTCCATTCAGGCTCACAGTGGGACACAGAGTCCTGCTTACAACCACACACACAAAGACACAGTCAAGTACTGTACTGTACGTACAGCCGCTCACACAAGCATTCATAATACACACACACAGGCTAGGAATGTGTTAATAATGGTGCTGTATATTTGAAACAGTATTCTGACAGCTCATAATCTGAGTCAACATTACTGCCAATGTCTACATGCATGAGTAAAAAAAAAAAAGGGACACGCAAAGGTTTGCAACTTTTGTAACTTTTTAAAGCTTGAATGATTACGAAACAGATTCATTCCTGAAGAGAAAAAAACTTTCCCTACCTTCGTGATGACAGACAGGAAATGCCATGCATCATTGGGGAAAAGCAGCTGGTTACCAACAGTGTATCTGCCTTTTAACATCAATCTCTGCACCAGGATAATCATTTGAACAGTTTACTTCCTGTTTCTTACTTTGTTTGTTTTCTGTGATTGCCTCGTAACATAAATTCTGGCCAAGTGAATGCTTTCATCTTTGTCACACAAACTCACCACAAACAGGCATTTGTTTCCTCGTGGGTCGTTGTTGTTCCTCTTCTACAGTTTCAGTTTGTTACTGCAGATGCTTCTGCTCACCACTAGATGGAAGTAGAACATAGATAAACTTTGCACATAAAGTGGAACTGTAAGGGAAATTCAATTCATAGTACACAAATAAGTAAATTATGAGGAAAACATTACATGACTTTCCAACATTATATGACGTGCAAATGTACATTTACATGAATAACTCTACAGGTGGCCAAACATGCATAAAATATTTGACATTGTACCAAAATATAGTCAGACAAAAATGCATGGCACAAAAGGGCATCAAAAGTAATAGTTTCAAATTGATTTTTAATGTATTGGTACAACTAGAAATACTGTACATGTACCCCTATCAACCCAACCTATTGGTAATGTTGTACGACATAACATCATTATTTTACTTTACTATTTGTTTGTTTGAGTGTTCCTTTCAAGGCATCACCTGGTGCTCATAAGTATTGAGTACCTTGCTCAAGGACACTTCAACAGAGCAGCAGCTTTGATCATTCTCTGAATACAAGATGACATTTCTAATAGTTGTAATGAGGCCTGGAACCAGGATACAGATACTGCTAAATGCAAACTTATAATCCAATAATGATGCCTTTAAGGTGAACATAATGATGGTATTCACAATCTACAGTCTTAAACAATGATGAGAGTACAGGATCACTCATGCACACACAAACATGCGCAGCACACTTTTGAAGAGCCTGTAGGCAAGATCTAGCAGTGGGAGGTCTGTGATTTGATATCATTATATATAGGCCATCTACTGTACCCAGCAGGGAGACAGCGCTGAGGAGAAACTTGTTATTCCAGATAAAGCAGAGACTCAGGGGGGGAAAGAGGGGAAAAAATCCTGACTCTTGCAGAGGGATTCACAATAATTGATTGGGGCTGACAATACTGCTGCAGAACCACAAGTTTCAGCAGCAAAACCCACTGGGGGTTAGTCAACTTCAATACCATAGTGATGAAACAGATTAAAATATGCAGTAATAATGGAAGCAGCAGAGATTGTAATTATGAGACAAAACTAACACTGTGGCACTGGATTGGTAGATTTTCTATCTGTCAAAGAGGCCTTTCTCTGTAATGCTTGGAGATGCATATTCCCTTGTGCTTCTCTATTCTGTGGGGTCCCTCAAAGATCTATTTTGGGCCCCCTCGCGTTTACTATACTAGTATACTATACATGCTGTCTCTGGCACAAATACCACATAGACATAACATTGATTTCCATTGCTACATGGATGAAACTCAATTGTAAGTCCAGTTAAAGCCTGAAGCCACATCTGATACATAATGTCCTGTCCTGTCTCTCTGAAATGTAAAATATTTTACTTTTTTTAAATTTTAAAGCTGTAAATGGTTTGACCTTTTATTTAGATCTGTGATTTGTTAACTCCCTATGAGCCTGATTGCTGCTTGACACTTGCTGGCAGGTCTGTAATGGCCCCTTTGTTTTTGCAAAGCGCTATTGCTGGTGTTATTATTATTATTATTTCTGTGAGTTGACACTTTAACTCACAATTGATACTCCTCTCATGTCATGCCACAAATATAAATAAAGTTTAACTTGTATAAATGTGTATACTAGCATAGAGACTGGAAAAACTGTGAAACAGATAGGTTAGCTCTGTAACAAACTAGGGCTAGGAGTATTAACTAATCTGACAAATAAATCCAATTTCAGAAAATAATTACACACCGTGGTGGTGCAAAACAACATAAACCAACAAGCAAATAAAAGGAGAACAGATATAGAAGCAATGTATCTGTCTCCTCATGTCAGCAAGCAGAACGTAGCAGTGGCACTGCTGATGCAGCTCGTCTTCATAACTACCAACACACACAGGCTGCTTTCCAATTACTGGACTGAAGATAACTTGCAAGGACAGCAAGTTTCTGTTATCTTCTTTTTTTTCCTCTTAGCAAAGCAAACTGGAAATCATGCACTCTAATACCCAGATTGGACGGTAATGAAAGGCTTATTGGGTTTTGTTTTTCCACAGATAATTAGTAAAATATGCTCATTGTTAATGAGCATATGCTGGTTGGTTGGCTGGGTTTCCTCCCTCCGGTTCTCAGTTGAGGCCTAAATGATGGCGTAAATGGTGGGGTGCTTTGAAGCTTGATGGTGCCAGTATGGTGTCCATCACCTCATTTACACTAACATTCTTGATGAGAGGTCAGATGACTGTGTCTTTCAATGACTGGCATCAAAGACACAAGCAGTTAACGGAACGGAAGATCGATACTGAAAACACTCTTGTTCCAAAACTATGCTAGTCAGGTTAGATTAATACATGAGAAATAATCTGCTTGAATAACCCAGCAGATTCAACCATTGCGTTGAAGCAAAATGAAAATGAGGGTGTGTAAAGTTTGCCACCTTTAAAGAACATGTGTGTGAAAAAGTAGGTCTTGAGACACAGGTAAGGAGGAAAAGTGTTGTTGTACCCTCTTTACTTCATCTTGTCTCATGTACTTTAGTTTGTCATTTAAGAGTCCCCAGAGAACAGGCTTAAACTGGTGGCATTTATCTGTGGTTTGACAATTACATTGTATACTTGTATACACAAATTTCATGATGAAAAAACATCTCCATCAACTTTAGATGTACATACACTGAAAAAGCCAACCAGAAATGATTTTACTAGTAAGCTAATGTGAGGTTACCATATTCAAAGCACATTATGCACTCTCAGCTAATGCTAGTGTACTGTGGGCAACTTCACGAAAATGAGGGAACTTTGCACTGATTTCTGCCTAGCTACACATATACGGTAACAACTCTATTCTGCTGACAGGATGGAATAAAATACAAAAAAAAAATCCAGGTAATAAGGTAGAGGTGTCTTCAATACATGGGGCTTAATTAATTTCACTTAAGAAAGAGCTACCAGCAAGGAACAAACCATACTAACACTGCAGGGATGGTTGTAATACTACTGATAGTTTTATGTCACTTTATAATGAATTGGCCAAACCCCACCTGTATTTTGTATCAGGAGGGGGCTTGATGCAGGGCTTTGTGAGGGCCAACATGTGTGCTGCTTGTGTAGTGCTTTCTGCTTAATTATTCAATGAATGCCTTTTATCACCTCTTCATATGCAGCAAAGGATGGTCTGTTCATTAAAGATTCAAAGATGCATTCTACTATTCCAAATTGCAATTTCCACATTGGATTGGATCCTTAATAAGGGTGTAATCTGAGTATAGAATGACAATGCAGGAGAGCAACAAAGTATAGTATGCAATGGACCTCTCATGCAAATAGCTTCTGGTCCGGACTATGTAAAAGATTTTGCCAAAGGAGAAGATGATTTGGCGCGGCACAGCAGGAAGTGATAAAATTAATGATGGCTGAAGATGCCACACAGTCATAACTTATTGAGACACTTTAATAAAAACAGAGCCATCGTTAATGTTATTAATAACACCTGTGGTTTGCCTGATTTGCTGAGAAATTGGCCCATCATCATGAAACATACACATGAATAATTGTTCCACTACAACATGTCTTTGCACAACAATAATTGTATTTTTCAGTTTTATGTTTTTTTTTCTGGATATCAAACAGTGCAGACAGTGCTGTGACATCTTTTACTTAGATTTTCCTACCATGTGTGTCTGATTCTGTCACCGTTGAGCCAAGCTGCTTGTACGCTAACTACACAAAGCCTCTTATGTTTTATTCTTATCTGCAAAACAAACCAGAAATATAGAATGCATCACTTCCTCTGCATAAGAGGATTTTCCTCATGAAAGGAGGAAAGTGTTAAAAACAACAGATGTAAAAATCTTTCCATCTGCTTATGGGCGACAGTGAGTTAGTGCAACGAATCAGTTTCCACTGACATTGCGAGCCTTTTATTGGCATCTATTCGGAATTTCTGGTATGAATGAAGATGTACAGTCTAAGAGATGTATTTCTGTGGCTGCCACTGCAGGATCATTGGCCATGAATGATTAAAAGACTGCATGATTTCAAATTCTCCCCTCGTGCTCCTAGCTGTATCTCTCCGATTACTGATTTAAAAATGTCACAAGACTAAGACAAGATGAAGGGAATGGAAATGTTCTTTTTCTTCTTTAATGAACAATTTAGTCTGGAATGACAACAAAGGCTGTATAAGGATAAGGCTAAGGCTATATATAAAGAATGATTATCCATTATATTAATTGACTGGCTTGATGATGAGTAGTGGTACATGCAATTTCTCCTCTTCATGTAGAACCATGTGAAACCACACAGTCATACATGATTTCAAATAACATCATGGGACCATAATCAGTTTTGTCTTCATGAGATTTGCATTACTATCATTGTTGTTACAGCACAATCGCATTATTTGTGTGTCAGTATTAAACAAGAGCCTCTCTACTGAGTGCTACCAGTGCTGATCCCCGAGTGGTAAGATCTATTCTAACTGCTGTAATTCTGTGTTTGCCCGTCTACAGTTCCTGCTCATAAATCATTCACAGAGCGTGATTCTGCCACCGCAGACTGTATCGACATCTTGCACTGGGCTATAAGACTTTAATCTGATGATGGTCAAAGTTTCGCAAACAGCCACTGTCGAGAAAAAAAGATCAAGTTCAGAGAATTGAATTAGCCGTGGGAGTTATAATGGACTGTGGTTGTGTGCTAGATAAGCCTTGCAGTCAAACTATTGAAGAATAACATGTGGGGGGAAACATGAATATGGTTATTATTAGAAATAGGGAATAGGTGGGAACAGGGGCGGAGGTTCCACTCTGCTTCTTAGCTTTAATAATGAAACGAACCATCTGTTAATAGCCGGAGATGACATAACGTCCCTGTCACTTGTACCGCAGAAACACATTTTTACCCATCAACTTCATGCATGTACTAAGAAACATGCTGTATAAGGGATTGTAGTTACATAACATTTTGGGACAGTATGATCCAGTGATCAAGTATGTGCAGAGAGGTAATGTGTGATAATAAAATTATAATCATGTGTCATGTTTTAAAAAGTTTTGCCTTTTATTGGAATATCTCAATAACTATTGAATATGTTACTGTGAAATTTGATACATTCATGGTCCCCAGATGATGAATCCCAATCCTAATATAATTTGACTTTGCTGGTTGCTAACTAGCAAATGTTAGCATGCTAACGCACTACAATAGTGCACAGGGTAAAGACTTAACTTGCTAAACATCAGCATGTCAGCATTGCCATTGGGGACATTGTTAGCATACAGGCTGATAAAGCTACTAAAAAAGCTAGTGAGGATGTAGCAGACTTCAACTTTCCAATTGAAATTGAATTACCATCCCAGTTTGTCAAATACTGATGCTTTGTCATGATAATCTTGCATTTAGAAGGCGGTTGGGCTCAGTGCAGCCTTTTAGCACTTAATTTCTGCTTATTTTTACACAGATATGTCAAAATAGTAGAAGAAATCTCAGCTCCAGCCCATTTTTGCATTACTAAATATGTCTCATGTAAAACATAATTCAAGGATATGAATAGCTACTTCAGGTTTACCTGCTTCTTAGGTGTGAACTGACAGAAGAGAACAAGAGGCGTAGGAGAATAATATAATCTGAGATGTAACAGAAGAACAAATAGAGGTTTAAACAATTAAAGAGACTTTTACAGATTTTAGAAATTGATGTGATGAAATAAACAAAATGATTCACATATCTCAGTATTAGTCTGTCTTTCGTTTCAGCACACACACTTCAGCACACATTGTTGGGTGATAGCAGGTAACTGACAAATTAAACTAAATGAAAATAATGAAATGAAATAATGAATTAGATTGGAAGTATCATGATGGGAAGGAATTACTATCATGAAATTATTGTAATCATTATAAAACCATCAACGGATCCATTATTTCACTGAAGGCAGTAGGTGATGAGAGACTGATATTGCCACGTCTTACACCTTTAGTAAGTCCGGTTAATTTAAAATCAGGCTGTGTTAACTGCATCAGTGAATATGATGTGTGTGGATTCCTGGACTTTTTTTTTTATAGCTGATATCTGACACTGAGAGAGAGAGGCAGGTAACCAGAAACTAACTGTACCTTGTTATCATGTGCACACTGCACATGGAGTCAGGTGATGCTCGGACTCCCACAACAGAAAGGAGATGAATTAATCACGATGGGAACGGCTGTGTTCACGTCCTGCATACAGACGTACCACAAGGATAACTTCATTCAAGAACTGAGTTGATTAAGTTGGATATTTGATTCAAACATAATCATGAGTAATTACCATTAAGATATAATTAGCAATAATGAAACTCATTAGATTTTTATTTGTGGTACAATTCCACATTTTTGCCAACCCATTAGTCAATAAAATGCGTTTCAGATGCTACAGACTCAACTTTGAACAATAAAACAAGATTATTGTAATTTGATCATGAGAGAGAGAGAGAGACTTCTACCAGACCAAATGAATGTTTCATGTTGACTGTGATGGTTTATCGTATTCTGTGGTAAGTGTATAGAGTTTTATTTGTTTGTTTGTGTGGTTGTGTTTTTAATGCGTGCATTTATCGATCCCCATTTCCACATAGTTTCTAAATACGTAGCCTTCGATTGTTTCATCAGCTTCATTATTAGCCCTGTTTTTTCCTCTTGCCTGTATATACAGTGTTGTGCATCTGTTGATGTGTTTGGCAAGTTATATTGACTTGAATTTGATTGAATCTCATTCTGTGAAAATTCTGGCAACAAAACCTCAAAACTTCTATCTTTCCATAAAAATAAACATATGGTGAAGAGACATTTCAGGTGGGTGCTTACTGATATGGATGATTATATATATGAATCAACTAACCAACCTAATCAACTTAATTTGGTTTTTGGCTGCAAAGACGCCCAGATCATCCAGATATCTTTAGGCTGAATTAAGCATATCTTAAATGCATCTCATTATCTTAAATATGTTTGGCAATGCATAAGGAGCCATGGTGAATGCTGGTCTGAATGCATCTCTCAGATCATCTAGTGTTTTCTCTCGCCTGCTCCTTCTGGTGTCCTGCAGTGGTGGCGGCAGAGAGCTGCAGAAAGGAGACTCTCTCTCTCTCTCCCTCTCCTCCAGGGCTACATCCCGTTATCTGGGCGGAGAGAGAGGGAGGGAGAATAGACGATATCCAGCACAGTGCCTCTCTGTTTCTCACCCACTACCCCTCTGAGCAGGAGCCGGCCAGTGAATCGAGACAGATATCCTGAGGAGAGGAGGGGAGGATCTATCAGAACAAAGCGGAATCATTTGCACATTTACTCCACACTCAGTGGAAACAGGATTATATTGTGTTTTTTTCTCTTTTGGGACTCTGCTTCCTGCTTCTTCGTCTTGTTGCACTACAGGAGCTTCATTGTGGCAGGAGTGAGGATCCCCTCCTTTTGTGTCGCTCTGCAGTTGTTTAATTCACACTCCAACTTCTGCCTCCTGTTTCCCCCAAATAGGAGGTTTCATTTCTGTTTTTCTTGTTTCGGCCTAAACGGAATGAATGACAAAAACAAAGGAGGTTGATGTCCATAACTCTCCGACTCACCTCTTCTTCGCCTCGCCCAAGGAACGGAGACTCCATCTCCGGCAGAAGATGGAAAGCGGAGGCGGGACGGAGGGCTCGGACAGCGGGCAGGCGCAGCACGCGGTGGCCGGGCAGCAACAGCAAAACCCCCGACCCGAAACCGCAGAGCTCTCTGTGACGCTGCCCGCTCAGCCTCCGGGTGAGAAGAAGAAGATAAACCGGGCACCATCCCCGGCCAGACCGAAGGATGTCCCCGGGTGGTCGCTCACGAAGATCCGCGGAGGGATTGGGACCCCGACCCTGAGCGTCAAGCCGGGAGCCATTCACCTGGGCAGCCGCATTTCTAGGCGCAGCCCTGTGGGTAGTCTTGCTGCTAAAGACGGGAAAGCAGAGAAGAGCGGTGGTGGCAAACCGGCCGGCAAATCCTCCTTCTCCGCCGCCGCCTTGTCCAAGACCTCAGCGACGAAGGTGGCCAAGAGCACCGGAGGGCGGAGGAAGGTGTCGGACGCCAGCATCGGATCCGACGATTTATCCAAGGATTCCGGCTGCGCCACCGGGAAACTCTCTCCGACCGACAGCAGCTCCGAGCTATCGGACTGCGCCTCTGAGGAAAACAAGCTCTCCACGGACGCCGTGAGCAGCGACGCGGAGTCGAGGAGCAGCCGGGGCGGAGGGCCGGACGGAGACAAGCCGGCCAGGGATGGCGCGTTGGCGGACAGAGCTAGCCAGCAAGCCACCGCAAAGACCACCTGCTCCTCCGCAGAGAAGGACTACAAGGACCGGCTCTCCTTGGGCGTGGAGACCGGGGAAGGGAGCATATCCCCCGGCGAGGAACGCTCGGTCACCTCGTTTGACAGCAGGGTGCCAGCCAGCACATCCCTGGCTTTCTCAGACCTCACTGAAGAGTTTATGGATGGCATGCAGGAGGAGTTTGTCCGGGAGATAGAAGAGCTGAGATCTGAGAATGATTACCTCAAAGTAAGTCTAGAATATTCATCAGAGTGTCATTTAAATGCGTTAGAAGTTGTTTACCTTCATGTTTGTGTTTGTGTTGTTTTCATCAATTTGCCTCAAATAGACAAACTCTGCATCAGGGATCAAATAGGAGAAGTTTTAATTACATACAGCATCTAAAATATATATATTTTATAACAGCAAAGATCATCTTTAATTGCCATTTTGCTTGAGACAAAGAAAAACAAACCCTCTCTGTGTCAGACTCATGTGTTTTGGTCTCAGGTCTGTTTGGTTTGTTTACTAGTTCACTCTGACTTGTTTCCTGGTGTGTAGAGATGCTTTTGGACGCCATCCAAGGCTACCCACTACAAGGATGATGATGTTATAAATAGAGAGTCTGCACCCCCAGTAGCTCACACAAGCAAAACACGCATTCCCGTAGCCTCAGGATGTGACATTTGAAATACTGCTCGGCAAAATGTGGATGTAGTATTTTGGACAGATGGTGTCTCTTCAATTTGCCAATCTGCGTTGTCAGCTGTGTTTCCTCCAGCTCACATGATGGAGGTGAGGATGTGATTGTATTCAACAGCTTGCGGGGGTTGTCGGCCTCTAAAGCCTGCCGTGAAATGCTGCTAATTTACCAAGGTGTTTGATTAGCATTGGTCTAACAGGGAGTTTAAGCATTCTGATGATTGTCCAGATGCTGTCTTCTCCATCCCGAGGAGTAATGCAGTCAACCAAACATGTTGTCTGTTGTATGTTGTCAGTATTGAGACCACTGGCAACACCAGTGCCACAGTTCTTAACTGTCACACAAAGCGCCTTAAACAATAAGTAACACTAGTACCTGGACTCACGGTGGGATTGTGTGTCATCCTGTTTTGATACTGAAGGAATCTCTCAGCTCTCACAGGTGTGCAGGCCGTGAAATGTAATATACATGGATCCATGCTGCCTTGAGAGTGATTGATTAGAAGACGGATCAATTACATTAGCATGTCCCTAAGCACTAAACTGGCAGTTACCAGACAAGCCAATAATTGTCAGATATTGATTGGGGAAGGTGATTGATCAGCAGAACTTGCCCAAAAAGGAGGGACCACCCCGTCCTCTGCGACACTGTTTTGATTCTTGGTGGATCTTTACCTTGTAGATCATAGCTTCACGCAGCTGAGGGATATTTTAATTCACATTTGCAGCACACCTGCCGCTGATCAGTGTAAATTGAAAAGCTTCGATTTTGGACTGTGCGTTGGGGAAAAAACATGCGATTTACTGACGTTGTATACACAGAAATAATCATCAGTTGTCGTCCTAACCTGCTGTCTGTCTAAAATCTTGTCGGACTGGCGATGAGTGTTGGTCAGCCATCACTGAACAAAACATGTATGAGATAAGATATAGATGCATGTCATTCTAGTAGGTGCACATTTGCAGCCGTGTCTACCTTTGTGTGTCTGCGGGGAAGTCCAGAGCTGCTGTCTGAATATATAGGACAGCTTGTAACAGAGCTACCTTATTGGACCACCCCGAAGCCTCGCGGGAGGGTGTGGGGTGGTTGTGTCTGTTGTTGTAGCTGCGAGGAACACCTGGTTAGTAATCTGAAGATCAAAACAACGTGCTGAAGTATCAGTCTCCTCCTTCAGTCTGTCGCTCTGTGTCTGATTAATGCAGGATTCAGATTCTGTGAATCATACTCTATTTCTGCCCCTAATGTTCAGCCATATGCTTCAGCCCCTCTGTATTCGACTATAGCTTCATGTGGTGCATAATGATGTGCTGGCTCTCTATTGGTGCAGCTACTGTTTCACATTTGATAATTAGGAGCTCAAGACAACTAACAGATGGTGGAATCTTTCTAATTCCGAATTTACATCACAGTTTATGTGTTTATGTCCGTACCTATTCATCTTCTTACTTTGCTACAGCCAGAACATAGCCTATTTATCATTAGGTGACATGCTAACAACAGTTTGATTGATTGTCTGTTTTATGCTACTATCCACACACACTCTGTTGAATCAGCTCTCCCACAGCAGGAACCCCAACAATTAATTAAATTATCATCCGGGTCCTCATGCTGCACTTAGACACGATAAACAGCATGTAGGTCTATATTTCTGGCCTCATGTAACAGCTGAATCTGACAGAGGCACAAAGGTAGCACTTTCTGGGCTTAACTTTTAGGAATGTCTGTCCTGTGACAACAATTTAAGTTAATAGTTGAGCGTCTGTGCAGGCTAAGCTTGTATAGATGACTCCTATTTAGTCTCTCAAATTGTATATTTGCCAGTTCTGTGGCATTAAATCCTTACAACGCTGGCACCATGTTATTCTCCTGTATTGGCAGTTCTGAATCTTACAGCGAAAATACCCATTTGATGAGCTTATATTCAATGGTTTATAATCACGCTGATGATGATTGATGATGAGGATGATTTCCTTCTGTGATATCACAAGTTTTTCAAGATGTAGTTCCTGTGCCAGACAGACACATGATGACAGCTTTAATGTTTCTTGTCTCATGCTCAGAAATCTCGTGGCACTGCCTGGTTAAATAATCATGAAACACAATCATGAATCTGCTGGCCCATTTTTGATACAGCAGCCAGTTGGTAGTGCTGTGTCTTCAAAGGAATAGTTTGACATTTTGGGAAATACATGTATTAGCTTTCTTGCCAAGAGTTAGATGAGAAGATTGATACAACTTTCACATCTGTGTGATAAAGCTGCAGGCAGTAGCCGGGTTAGCTTAACTTAGCATAAAGACTGGAAACAGGGGGAAACAGCTAGCCTGGCTCTGTCCAAGGGTAATCAAATGAGCTGCAGCATATTAACATTAATCACTGAGCCGTAGAGGCATGTTACTTTTGGACAGAGCTGCGCTAGCTGTTTCCCCCCGTTTCCAGTCTTTGTGCTAAGCAAAGCTAATCGGCTACTGAGTATAGCTTCATATTTATCATACAGACACGAGAGTGGTATCAATCTTCTCATTTAACTCTTGGGAAAAAAGTGTATTTCTATCATTAAATAGAATTTAACAACTTAAATTTTGAGTAAAAATAATTAAATTCTGTCTAAACACTGCAACATACTGTACTACAAATGTCGGACAACTACCGCTGGTCTGGTTAATGTCTTGAAGCACACAGGCATGACTGTGTATGTATTACAGGATCTAATTCGATAGTATATGCTCTATTTTAGTTCATAGCTGCAGAAACATGATGTAAAGGTACACAGATACTGATATGTCACCCAGTCCCATCACAGCAGATGTGCACGAGCTCTAATTTCTAACATCGACCAGTCTCGCTCTCTGAAATCTGACATCTGATTGGTTGATTCAGTCTCCTGACTGGCTGGTTGCTGGCATGACAGAAACCATCTTCTTCTTTAGTTAGCTGTCAAAAGCAGGTCAATGGACCACCTCTTTCTCTCCGTCTCTCGCCACATTAACTTGTGATTCCCCTGTTTCGTGTCCTCACATTCTCACACTCTGCTGACATGTTTTATCTCCCTCCCTGTCTACATTTCTTTCATGCTGTTTTTCCCATCCCTGTTTTTTTCTGTCTTCCCCTTTCCCTTTGCTGCTTTCTTTCTTTACCTTTCCTTTCCTTCTGTTTTTTCCATCTTTGTGTGTCTTTTCCTCTCTTTCTTTTCTTTACTTTACTTCCGTGTCTTTCCTTTCCTTTCCTTCTCTTTAGGTTAGGTCCTTTTCTTTGCCTTACCCTCTCTTTCTTCCTCTTTTTCTTTTTATTTCTTTCATTTCCTTCAATCATCCTCTCTCCTCTCTATTCTAGTCGTCAGTGCTGTGCAGACAGCTTCTAGCTGCAGTCTATTTTAGCTTGATCAACAAATCTCCTTCATTACACACACACACATACACATACACACACACACATCAGTTTGCTGAGTGACACACATTACCTTAATCGTTAATATGCTTACGATACATACTTTCAGATAAATTGTTTATACTGCAGGTAGTCACAGTGTAGACACACTCATCCACACACACACACACACACACACACACACACACACACACACACACACACACACACACATCCCCAGAGCTCATTGTTGCTACACTGAGCTCTGCAGATGCTGACCCACATTCTCCACTATAGTAAATTATGACAGGAATACTACTACTACAGCTGCTTGTATTCCTTGTACTTATTATGCTTACACATCATACTGTACACACATATACACACACACCCACACACAGATGTTTGCCAACACCCACATTACACACCGTTGGAAGCGCACCGTTGTGTAACACCCCGTTTGCTGTCCCATAAAGCTCACAGTGACCCAGACTTCTAATGGGGTGTGGTTCTTTTGAGTGCACACACGCTCACTCACAATTCACAGGGATGATGGGATGATGCAACTCATGCAGTCAAGCTGAAATGAATAATTCTGCTCTAATAAGTCAGCGAGGAGGATAACATCCCTGCTGTAAATTAGCACATGTACAGGCTTTTTTAGGGTTATTTAAATGTTTTGAAAACCTTTGTTTAGATATTTCTACTTGATATTTTTTAGAGTGTAGGAATTTCCTTTCCTAGTGCTCTCAGTTTCCCTGCAGGGACCGTTAAGAGTCTCCTCCAAGGTAATCTAATAACCCGACCCTGATCTTTGACCTCCCGTGTACTACCTCCTGGTTGGGAGAGAGCGAGAAAGGAGAATCAATGCAGTGTCACATGACATTTCTGCTCCTTACAACATGTAGATCTCTGTTCTGACCCCTTTTCATCTGACCTAACAGTTCACTTTCTGAAGAGACTCATTGTTGTAATGGTGATCCTCATAATGAGGATAATGGAGACAAAGATTTGGTGGCCGAGTAGTGATTGATGCGATGGATTACGATCATAACACAGCTGATAGAAGATTATTTTTTTGATGATGATGATGATGAGGATGAGGATTGTTTTGGAATTATGACAAAGATGCTGAAAGCTATAATGGCTCCTATTAAACATTAAAGGATTCCCTTTATGACCCACTTATGTGCCCATAATGTTCTTTGTACTGCTACTAGAAGTCTCCCGCCTCAAAATAACTCTCTCTTCTTCACTGTGTCCAGGATGAGATGGAGGAGCTGAGGTCTGAGATGCTGGAGATGAGGGACATGTACATGGAGGAAGATGTCTACCAGCTGCAGGAACTACGGCAACAGCTGGAGCAGGTACGACTGTGGGTGGACAGACCGACTCAATGAAGTTAATTTTCTGTGATTTCTTGGTTTTGGAACTTTAAATGCATAAAACAGTCAGGGGCTGCAAAATGTTTTAAACAGGCATGTAAGATAGTGGAAAATTAAATATCCAAATGTGCATTATAAAACCAAGTGCATCATGGTCACTGAAATGCCTTGCCCTTCTGTTTTACGTGTTTGTCTAGTGCATGTTTTCTCTCGTGTTTTAATGGCTGCCGAGGGCACAGTAAAAGGAGGTTAAGTAGCAAAGATGCCTTAGGCAGTTGACATACTCACACGGCTTCTGTTTCTCAGGCAAATAAGACCTGCCGCATCCTGCAGTACCGACTGAGGAAGGCAGAGCGGCGCTCTCTCCGCGTAGCCCAAACGGGACAGGTGGATGGAGAACTGATACGAACGCTGGAGCAAGACGTCAAAGTAAGTGCTTGTGTGCTCGAGCAAGGCTTTCTGAGAGAGCTCTGTGTGGAATATGAGGAGGTGTGGAGCTTCAGATTATCGCTGTTCATGCAATACATATAGTATAATATATGAAAAATTGGATGGAGGAAGTGACATATCTGAAATAAGATGTCACAGTGTGGATGCATGCTAGTTTATTGATGTTAAGACGAGCTCTTAGGTAACAACATACACAAGCATACATTAGCAAGCTAATTTAGCTTCTGCTAAAACTTCAACCATGCATTTACATTTTTATTCTTCTGTTTAGTTTTGTGAAAATAAAATTAATTTGACTAGTTCTCCAAAACCTGTGGGTCCTTCAGCAATAGACTGCTACTCACACCATCTTATCCAACATTTCATACCTCACCTTTTCACAGAACATTATTCCTGACTGTGAGCCTGCTGTGCTCCTAGTTAGCAAGCTAGAAGAAATAATTGGTCTGTTTGAGCATACATGACCAGACTTAAATCTGGCTTGTTGTTGATCCACATTGTGTTTTGATTGATGGTGTTTATGTATTTTGAGGCAGTTCTTATGACCCATTTTCTTCTGTTGAAGTCACGAGACCGTGGTGAGGTCAGGCTTCCTCTAATGTGTTTTAAAGGAATTTCCCTGTTTAAAATATCTACAGCATGGGCTGATTGTCACACTCAACGCCACTTTAGGCCAACACTCATACACAGGCCAGTTAATCCAATTTCACACACATGCACAGAACACATACAATATAGATCTCTTTTACAAGCGTCCTTCACTGTATGCACGCACACCAGTCATCCCAGTCACTTCAGGAATCTCTGATGAAGGCCAGTTGTACACAAACACACTGAGGGTAAATCCTCTGTGTCTGCTTTTTGTCACGCTGACCCTGCTCTATGGATGCACTTTGTCAAATTCACAGCGTTCCTCCAACATTTTCCATGTGATAGAGGATACAATGAGGCCTTTATACCCTGAGAGAGAGAGAGTGTGAGAGTGAGACTGTGATGTCACTCTCCAAGGGCTTTCTGCCGGCTGTTGCTGTCTGTCTCTCAGCTCCTGTCTCACCATCTGGTTGTTTTGGAAGAAGGAAGGAAGGAAGGAAGGAGGGAAAAAAAGGATGAGCGTACGTCCTGTGTCTCTGAGGGTGTGGGAGTTCGAAAGGGAAAAAAAGGGGGATGGGTCAGAGTTTGAAAATTCAAATCAGCCAATCGGAGAGGGAGGATGAGGTGGAGAGGCCGAAGATGTAGGAAAAAAAAATCGGGAGAGAAATGCAAAAAAGACAGAAACAAAAATAGTGGAGGGGAAAATAAGGGATCCAAGTAGGATTAGTTGATTTGAATGGACTGGCTTGAATTTCAATCTTTAGTAGTCAGTGGTACCGCTGGGAGAGTGAGGTCAGAAATGATGGAGAAAATAGAAAGGCAACACTTAAGAAAAAAGTGATGTCCACATCTGTTGGCTGAATTAGTGACAAGGGATCATAAACACAAGATACTGAACAAATAAACACATTGCAGTGAGACAAACCTGACCTCTCTCACAACACATGGCTGACTGTGTCCTGTGTCTTGCCGCCAGGGCCAAAGACTCAGACGGCAGGTCAAGTTACACCATGCTGTGTGTGCTGTGCTCTGTGTGTGTGTGTGTTTGTGTGTGTGCGTGTGTGTCTGTGTGTGTCTGTGTGTGTCTGTGCATGTATTAAGCCTATGTTAAGCTTCTCTTTTGCCAGCAGCTCACTCCTCTGTTTATTCTGGTAGCTTTATCATTAGCTTATAAAAACACCCCCTCCTGCCTCTGTGACTCAACACACTGATTCAGCTCTACTGGAAAATTACTAACAAAATAAAAAAAGACAGCGTCAGTGACAATGGGTATAGGTAATTGAGTCTGAATTTCCTTAGTATTAATACTAAAAACAGTGGATTTCTGATTTGAGGGAAACTTTTTAGCTTGGCTTTTAAATGATTAAAAACATGCCAATGTGCTACTTATTGTGGTGCTAAATGGTAGTGTGAGTCATTTGAGTTGAGCCCACTGTTGGGAAGGCTCAATTCAGTTTTGTCTACAAAACAAACAGCTGCCATCATCAGCTAACTGCATGCTAGCCAGTAACAACTAGCTACCAATATTTAAAGCTAATTAGCATGTTGCTATCACTGCCAGGATGCTGCTACAACCACCAAATCCACCATGAACCAACAAAAATCATTCTCAGCTAGCAAGCAACAAAGTGTTCACTCCTGTCTAAACTAAACTAAACTTAACTGTTTATCTAGGTGTACTTGCATAATTCAGTTTTGAGTTTTACCCATGTGGTTGAATGCACTTTGGTTAAAAGTGTCAGCCAAATAATGTATAATAATGATAATAATGTAATGTCTACAACATCACGTCAAGCTACCAAGACGTCAGCTACATGCTAAGCTGCTACGTTAGCTACCAAAACACCAGCTAATTAGCTTGCTAAAGCATAAGCTTTAAACATTAATCCATAGGTACAGACTGAAAAGAGAACACTGTTTAGCAGTTATTTACATTATCAGGTAGTCCTCCCTAGATAGTTAGAAGAAGATAGTTAAGCCAGTGGTGTCCAACCTGGGAACAAGGCTTCTTAGGAGGAATCTAAAGGGTCATAAAGTGATTATATGAGGGGAGAGATAATTGTGTGAGTTGGTGATTATTCTGATTACTCAAGAGTCCTTCCCAGGAAGTGAAAAACAAAGAGCGTTCTTATATTAGACAAATGTTATAGATGTTTTTGTACAATTATATAATGTTGCACTGTAGTGTTGCACTTGCATGGCTCAACTTGACCTTGACTTGTTGAGCTGCTCTACACTGAGCTGCTTTACAAAAGAAATTGGCTTAACAACTGTTGATGCTTTAAAGCCCTGATTTGATGACTCACTCACTCACATGCAAATGCAAACACACGCAGACTTAAACTGGAATACACATGCCAACTCTCTCACACCCTGTTTTCTCTCACTCTCTCACTTGACTGTCTGTCTCTCTGTTCACGTGGCCTTTAGATCTCCTCCAGGGAGAATCTGAGAGTCGTAAACAGAAGGAGGAAAATAGAAACAGAAAAAATATGTGTTTGCATAAACACGTTTGTCACATAAATATCTTGTGATAGCATCTTCCTTATGTGTGTCACATGCTCATCTTTGTGCTGTTTTAGATAGCGCGTGTGTGCCGGCTTGAATGAAACTTTTGCAGGCATTCAGCAGGGTTACAGCCATCAGAATCTCCATGAGAATATCTGACATCATTTCCTGTCCTACTCACACACTGCTCTCATTCCCACCGGCTACAGACATCTGGACACGCACACACACACACACACAGAGGAAATAGTTGTTAGGATTCTCATGATGTCAACACAGCAGTTGTCACCATATTTCCAGAGAGAATCAGTTCTGCATTTGTCTTTAAAGGCCGACTAAACTCTAACACTAATGATCTCAGCCACGAAAGACAGGCTTTTTATGTCCAGGTGTTAGATGAGAAGCTCGACATCAGTTTCATCTCTGTGGCTTCAGTATAAAGAGTGATCCAGGATGTGTTGAGCTTTGCTAGTTGGTGGATGCCCAAATAAGGAGAGACCTCAGACCAGTACAACAGTGACTGTAAACTAGGACTACACGTGGCACCAGTGTAGAGCCTGTGCCATTGGTAATGTAAACACTATATATACACAGTAAATCTAATTATTTGACATTGTTACAAGAACATGTCTCTTCACATTGTTCTCTCTGTTTTCTTCACCCACACCCATTTATATTTGTCACATCTTCCTTCCCTCTCTCACTCCTCTTTGTCATTCATTCAGGTTTTCCACAGTACTACTTCCTCTAGATACATTAACTGTTGCTACTGCAAAGTGTAGATGATATTATGGACTTCATGACTCAAGAGTCACCATCCCTCTCTTAATCCCTCACATATAATATATACCGCCATAGTTGTGAGGACCCTAATTGAGATAATACATTCACAGCCTTAAACCTAACCTTCACAGCTATATGTATAGAAGTCTTAACATTCAAAGGAGCCAAGGCACTTTGAAGAAGTGCTCAGTGTCCAAAAAAATGTCCTCACTGTCAAGGTCTTGAACTTGAACTGGTCCTCACAAAGACAGAAGCACGAGAGCAGACATGCACACACTCATTAGATTAGAGCTGGAAAGCAGCAGCAGTATCCGGTACATTTATCTGAACAGGGCCAGCTCCCAGCCTCATCTCCATATGTTGTGTGCGTGTGTGTGTGTGTGTGTGTGTGTGTGTGTGTGTGGAGGGGGAGGCCGAGCTAAAATTGGATTCAGTTTAGTTGTTGTACTTTGTGAGCTTCAGTGAAATGTTCCTCTTGCATCTCTCACACACATCCCAACCCCCGCTCTTGAACCATGTGTCATGCACAGACTGTGGGAGCAAATTATTATCATTTCTTCTGCTGCATTTATTGATTTTATTTATTTATTTATTTATTAGTGCACCACCAAACTTAGTTAGTGCTCAAAGCCCCAGTATTATAGTTAGTTACGTAGTTAGTTTAGTACTGTATCATAAATAAAAATGTGCCTTTGTTTTTTTGGGTTTGACACCACCCACTTGAGACGATCCTGACTACTGATAACTGTCCCAATATGAACTCAATGGATGGGTGTCAGCTCAAATAAAACAAAGAAAACTGGATTTTTTAGTGCTGATCGATTTGTCCATCCACAGAAAATTGACAGTTTGACAATCAATGAATTATTTAAGTCTTTAGAAGTACAAAACATTGACTAGCTCCAGCTTTTTGCTGCTTTACTCTGTTTAACTGAATATTAAATATCGTTTTGTTTTGCAACAAATCAAGAAAATGAAGCCGTCACCACATTACCTCAAGTGCTGCTGCTGTGACACCAAGTTCGCACCTACACTACTGGATAGATGCTTGTATGCATGGACGGGATGATGGTTGGTGATCCTGGAAATGAGATCACTCTTTCTCAGCTGCCAAATGACATGCAAAGGATTGTGGGAATTCATCACATTCCATCACCCTCTGTCACTTCGCTCGCTCTCTCTCTCTCTCGTCTCTCTTTATCCAAAGATAGATGAAGAGAAACACAGTCTGTACTGGAACAGCTGTCTCAGCTGGCTCTCTCTCTCTCTCTCGTTCACACATAATGGTTTTATATATAGACGTGAAGCAGATTACTCGTGATGTAACGCCGTCTAAATGGGTGCTGAGAGGCCAGAATGTTGGACGAATGTCAACAAGGTCAACCGCATCAACACTAAACCTCAACAGCAGGGCTTCTTCACAGCCTCCTGCAATTCCCTGGAGCAGACTTGAATAAAATATGTAAATAACTATGAATATCGAAAGTCATAACCTGTGAACTACATATGTGATATGAAAATTTAGGTTGTACCTGCCTATGCTGGACATACCATAAATATCATGGCTTGATATGAAATGATGACCGCACTCCCAGCAGTGATGGACTGATGCAACATGAGGCCTTTGCAGAAAATCCATAGTGTAGGCGCACATTGAGAGGGTTAACAAGTAGAGACCTAAAAAGGTTTGTCATTTGTTATTTTCTCAACAGAAACTTGTCAGGGTATCTCTTTAGTTACCCTCTATCAAGCACACTGTAATCAGAAGCTGTAACTCATCATTCTCAGATATAGAACAATGGAGGAGGTTACAGAAGCTGATGTGCAAAGTAGCTATATTGATTTACTCCATTACAGTCAAGAGATATTTGAGTTTGGGTAATGATATACGAGTGAAAACATAATTTTACATTTTATAATCCATTTCTGCCTATTCTGTTACTAAGAGACCTCTAAATCTTACACACTGAATCTTTAAGTGAAATATATGAATATTTTACATTTTGCTGATTTCTGATTTGTTCACTTATAATTGATTGAGCTGAATGTGTTGCAACCGCTGGCAGTGTAAAGAATGGACGGTGTATCCGTGATATCACTCATAGGCTCCTGAACTGCCGTGTTGGCAGTCCTGCCTCTGCTAACTCCCAGCTAATCTAAAAATTGGCAAAGATGTGGATCATTGGTGAACCTGTGGTGTAACTGCAGTTTTTAGCACTTCCACACTGGCTTCACTTCACAGACATGGAGGAAACAGAAAGTGCATGTCTGAAACCAAATGGAGACGGTGCAGCAGTTTATTTTAGTTCTGTAGTCACTGAAGAACCATTGGTGGTGATGTTATGAAAGCTTTAGTCTGCAGCTACGAGCTGATGACTGAGCAGTAGGCAGTCAATAATTCTACAAGGAGACACACTCTGTTTCTTAGTTCATTATAAAAACAATAAAGTCACCTTCAAGGTTTGGCTGCAAGACCTCTGATGCTTTTAAGTTTCAGCGGAGTCCCATTAACGCCACAGTCTGTAATTTGATAAACAACATGCAGGACTGAGACACTGTAGAGTGCTGAGGTAAATAAAACTACAGATGGAAAGAGTGTTTCTGTCAGATTTACATCAGTATAAATGGTTATACTCACGTTTTTATTGACAACAGAATGGCTGCACGAAGCTAAAACACTAAAACACACACACAAAAAAAACAAAGTGGAAGAGCGTCCATAAGTAAAATTGTGGTTCTTGGTATATTTGAAAAAAACAATATCGTGGTGAACTGACTCAATGCTTTCAGTCACAAATTAAATTTTAAAACAACAAAGGACTCGGCTGCTGAGCTTGTTTTTTGAAGTGGGCAAAGCCAAGGCGGTGTAATAAATTAATTTAACACAGTGTGGCTCTGTGTTTGTTACTGTCCCCTCATAGCATGAAGGTCTGATTTCAAAAGGCTGACTGATGCCTTTCTCTGGTTTTCATGTTTCCTCCCACACCAGAAGACATGAATGTTTTAGTAGGTGTTAGGAGGTCTTCTGTCATCGCCCTGGGGCAAGACTGCAGTTGTCCTCAGGTTTTGTACTGTTGCCACCCACTGCTTCTAAACAGAACAGGTTGAATATAGAAGGAAACTTCCTTTACAGGAAGACATAAAGTGTACTTTATGTTACAGGAATGCTCTGACATTTTAGGAAATATGCTTGTTCATTAGCTTACCAGCTGCTGCAATCATTTTCACCTATGTACGATCATTAGAGACATTAGTTGAAGTAGCCTAGCCTAGCTTATCTCGAGCAGGAAGAAGGAAAAACTGCTAGCCTCTGTCAAAGAGAAAAAAAATAAACCTTAGAAGACCTCCACATTGCTGTTCAGTACAAGATGTTTCTTGTTAACTAGTTAACTATATTAAGTGTGTGGTGTTTCTTGCTAGCTAGTAAACTAGCGATCAAAATGTTAAGAATGAGCTTTGCTAACAATTTCCCTCTGCTTCCAGTGTTTGTTCTAAGCTAAGCTAAACACGGCACATCGCTACCTCTGGACTTTGTAAAGATGCTTTCAGACTTGGAACTTTTGCAACCAGCATTGTTTAAAATATAAACATGAAATAAAAAAGGGAGCAAGATCAACTTCTCTCACAACTCAATAAACAATGTCTATTAGTATTAGTAAGCTAAGCTTTCTATCTTGCTAACCTGCCCATTCAAAATAGAGAACTTTGAAATTATCGGACACCATACTTAGCAGATTTTTATAACACATCATCTTCCCCAAGATACATGCATACGTTTGCACTTCTGTCTTCTTGTGAGGACCTTTTGACTGAGCCACTAACCGTAAATCTAAATCTAAACTTGATTATAAAATGGCTTTTTGAGGAAGTGGCTCAGATGAAATGTCCTCTTTTTTAAGTTCAGAGTTGAGCCTTTAAAAGACAAATACAAGCACACAGCTGTTGTGTTTCCATAACGGTCGTCAACGGACTTCCCTCCCTATAGATTTTATCAGAGAGGTTTTGCATACAGCCAAGTGTGTGTGTGTGTGTGTGTGTGTGTAGTCAAAGTACAGGCTGGATAACAGCAGGAACAAGAATCTGGTTGTTGAACGCAATGAAACACACAACCACACACAGTATACACGAAAGTGATCCATTTGATGACTAACTGCCACTTGTTGAATGATATTACTGTTTGCCCTGTGGCCAGTGTGTGTCTTTGTGTGTACAGTGTGTGAGCAAAGGAACATAAGAAACTCTCGTTCTCCCTGCCTTTTTCCTACTCCCTCGAGTCCTTACGCTCTCTGTCGCACACACACACACACACACATTCACACACAATCACACATGCTCTTTTCCCCAGCTCGACAGCACTCTGACTGAATGCTAATTACATCCTATAGCTCTGTTGCTGGGTAAAACCACAGCTTCAATGGCGTTAAATTCCTTCACGTTTCCCTTTAACATGGAAGAACAATAGATCATTTATTAGGAGTCAAACTGACAAAGGAGTGTTGAAGAGGAGGACGTTATAGAGTTTAGGAGAGGAGGAGGAAAAGGGAGAGGAGGAGAAGATAAAGATCCATAAACCCACAGTGGCGAAAACATCCCATTACTTTAAGACGTTTTTCTTTTTCAAATATTGATGCAGCAATCAAAATTTGGCACACTGTGTTAATCAATCATCTTTTCTGTCCAATGCAATCCACATAAAGCCCCACGAGCTTTCAGCCAATACACATTAAGAGCTCCTCTTTTGATTTCATACACAAACGCTGATGTTGAAGTCTGCTTGAAAGAGACCGAGACAGAGGGAGCAAACTGATACATAAAGATGTCCTTTTGCTTAAAGAGGTAATATGCCAGATCCAGCTATCTTCATATAACAGTTCTCATTGTTTCCGCATGGGGACTTTGAACATCTTCGTTTGATTTTATGTTGATGAAATCTATGTCTACATCTACTTAAAGCCCCAAGGAGCTTGTACCATCACAAAACAAGTGGCTGTAATTAACAAAGAACATCTTATCGAGTTGTTGTTCAGTCGATATGGAAGCGGAAGTTATTGCAATCATGTTATTCATAAAGATTAAAGAAGCATGCTGATCAAAGTCGTTTTCATAAGTGGATTTTAATTAAATGGCTAAATGCATCATGGTAATTGTTTCCGACTAGAACAACACAAACATCCTCTGATTTGACGCCACAGTCGGCCAGACAACATTTGTCCGTGCTTTCCAAAACCATTACAAACCACTGTTCCAAAGAGAATTAATCTGTTCTACACATACTGCCAAAATACTGCACTGTCAACATTTATATTTACTACAGAGTTAGCATTATGGAGGTGCAGCAAAAAATTGAAGCATAAAAACAGAAAGAGACCAAATTTCAATACATGAAGGAACTATTAGGAACTGATTAAAACCAAAAAGAATCTAAGAGGTGTATAGAGAGAATAAATACACTGTCTACACACTCACTTTAGAAACTTGAATTGGAGCATGGTGGAGCTCAGGGAGCCGTTGGGTAGAGTGAGAGTGGGCAGTACAGAGGGGCATTGTGGGACTCAGCTGCTCACTGGCGCTGGTTCAAACACACACACATGCGCAGCATTGATAAAAAAAAATACACATGCAGACAGCCAATCACATATAATTACAAATTGTACAAGTATTAATTATGCTGCTGTACAATTCGATCTCGCACCAGTGCTGCAGTTGTTCAGATTTTCCTCGACACAACAACAAGATACGCTGTACAATATATATTAAAAGTAACACTTCAATGTAATAACCAAGATTTTAGATGACAGCTTTTCAGTTGTGTTAGTTAAATTCAGTAAATTAGTGGATTACTAAGTCATATCCCCCGGTTTTGTGGTGCTTTGAATGGACTGGGCTTTCACCTTGTTTCCATATATTCAAATGAAAGCAGCTGGCAGACCACTTGTGCAGAGGTTTACTACAACTACAGGATAATGTGGTTCTGTACTGTCACTGCTTTGTTTGAGATCCTTACGTCGAATCAAAGTTCATTTTTATTGAATAAAGATCCTAAATGATAAATGAATTAGGCCTACACTCACTAACTGTTAACAAGAAGAAGAAGAAGTAAAATCTGTGACCACAAAACTATTTAATCATCAAATACTAAAGACCATGTCCCACTAGATTAAATCAGTATTGAGGTTAATGGGGTCTAAGTACATTTATGAGCTACTGAGTGATTGATTTAAAGCAGCCATTTTCTCTAAAACTGGATATGTCCATTCACTCAGCTCCCGATGGGAATCATTAAAGTTTCATTTTATCAAACCCAGTTCAGCCTTTTAGATAAAAGCTCTCATATTTAGTTTCAGTGGAGCCAAAGCAATGCTTTTGAAGTCAAATGGACTTTCATTAAACCAATTGACCCCTTTTATCTACATTTTGTGTCATTTTTAGTTCATCTTTTTCATTAACAATAACGCACTGATTGAGTGAATACAGTGAAACAGTAATGGGTGTTGTGTTGTCAGTGTGGGACTGCCTTCTGTGCGTTCTGTTGCACATTAACAGTGTTTTTGTCTTCGACATGTTTATTGTTATCTGAGAATTACAACAGACCAGATCACTTAAATCAGCGTATTCTGTCATAAATTAGTTGAACAAAGGGTTAGTTAGGAAATAATCTTATCAAGATTTCTTGTCGAGAGTAAGATGAGTAGATTTATGTAAAAGTAAATTTGTGTGATTCTGTCAGAGTGAATTAGTAGTTACACAATGTCTAATTAAATTTGCACTGAACATTATTAACAAATTGTTGCTGTGGAAAAAATCTAATTATACTCAGTTTAAATGACCACCATCATGGCTCTGAACATGAAGTTTTATGTCTTTTTTATTACTGTCCATCTCCAAAAAAGTCTACAGGCATTAAGTCTAAAATAAAAAGCCCATCCGTGCTTTGTTTCTCCTAAACGCACTAGAGAACAGGTTTGACTTCATCTGTGTTGTCATCAAGACATTAAACCTGGATCCATTAACACAACCAGTTACTTCATGTACCACTATAATACCAGTATGATACTGTATGCAACAAACAAAACACTCCTTTAATCTTTAATTATGTTTTATTGCTAAGGGACTCCAAGAATCCAAACCAGTAATAACTAATGCAAAGAGTGTTGTTAATATGTTTCTGTGTAAGATGACTTCTCACAGTACTTCCCTTGTAATAAAGTCATTTTATTTTGAATATTATAACTTTATAATTCACCAAACCATAAGGCAGTTGTCTGCATAATGTAGTTTTCCTTCATGTGTTGTGTTGTGCTGTTTTCATTTCAGACATCAGCGAGTTGACTTTGTCCTAGTTTGACTCTTTGACATTAGAAACTTTTAATGAATAATTCCCCTCGGGGGGGAAACAATCCGACTTTCATAAGATCACATTATGTATGAGAGATCAGTTCCTGCCAGAGTGGTATTAATTATCTTTATTAGATGAAAAGCAAAAGTTCCTGCTGATAGAGATGAGACATTTAAAATACGCAGCGTTGAACTGATCCTGCTTGCACTGGCAGCATTCCTAGAACACATCTGACGCTTGGAAATTAAATAAAATGCAGCCAAGGTTGTGCCTGCTTTACCTGAGCGGAGATTAGCAGTATGAAAAGTAATCTCCTGAGAAATATCCCATGATGACAGTTTAGAGGTTATTGTAGTCAGCACTGGAAAATAAAGATATGTTTACTGCAAGTTACTCATGAATCATGCACGCGCATCATCTTATACTCAGTGCTTGGATGTAGAGATTCACTGCTGACATTTTAATGCATATGACAGCACATTTCTTGAATCCTTGAATTAGTTTATCTACTTCATTAATTAATTTGCTAACACACGTCCCTGCTCACAGGTGAAGGTTGGGGTTGCACTCATTTAATTCATATTTGCTCGCATGTAATATAAAGTGTTTTGCTGGAGATTAATGTTGGATAGATTGTTACTCTAAAAGGGGTTTTAAACCTCTTTTTCTTCAGGTGCATCACAATGGGAAAATCTGATATGAGAGGATCTGTCTCCTCATCGTCTGAAGATGGCCTCTTTCAGTTTATTAAGCTGATTTTATGCCCAAGAGACAGTGATTGATATAATGATGTTATCAGTACAGTGTTCTTGGAAGCCCGTACAAGATGTGTGTTTAATCTCCGTCTCTCTCTCTCTGCATGTTTCATCTTGTGCTGCTGCAGCCTTTAAATCAATCTGATGGCATTCGGTTTAGACTTGTAGCTTGAAAACGATGCAGAAATGCGGCTAGACCCGATCTATAAGATTGCCACTGTGACTTTTTGTAACAGTGACTCAGGCGATATGAATCTGACGTGTTGCAATTCTGTTTGGTTAATGTAAGGGGATGCGTGTCTAAAAGGGGCTTTTGCTGAATATTATGGAGGAGGTTATCGAGAAAAATGCGTTCCTTTTTCATAATGAAAAGGAAGGAAAAATGATACCTGATGTTTTGGAGAGCATAAACACAAGCATGCCATCCCTGGTGGCAAACTGGCTGTAAGATGCACCAAGCTAAACTCTTCCGCCATCCCTCTGTCTTCACTCTCTCAGGTGGCGAAAGATGTGTCCATCCGTCTCCACAGCCAGCTGGACACTGTGGAAAAGAAGAGGAGTCGTCTGGAGCAGGAGAATGAGGAGCTCAGGGTCCGCCTGCAGGACCTGGAGGTCGCCAAACAGGTCCTGCAGCAGGAGATTGACAAGGTGGGATCACTATATCATTACAGTGCTGTATGGAGCCGGGTCAGGAGGGGCCATGCTGGGATAATTGTCTGTTTTGTTTTAGCATGGCTGTTGTGTTATTTTTATTTTTGGTTGTAGCTGGCAGGCTAGTTATTTCAATGCAGAGGTGGTACAGTTTCTAGTTTATGGGTTATGTGATATTCCTCACAGCACACAGCATATAATTGGGCTGTCTTAGCAGCAGTAGCCATTCAAATTCACCATTGAATTTGGATGGCTACTGCTATTGTGGTCTTTAGTAAACTCTTTCTTTGTTGAAGAAGATTACTATAGTCTAAGTTCAGGTTAAAGTGTCTATTTGTGTTTCGGACCAAACTGGAAATCTCAGCTAAACAGTGAGGTTCAGGCAGGTCCTTATTTAGCTTATTTAGTCGTTCTTTTGGCCCTTTGAAGAAAACAATGTTTACTGTGCTCAGTTTGCCTGGGAGCCTCAGGAGAGCCCATCTCTGTTCTCATCTAGTGCTGCCTTCACTTCTGCCACTCTGCTGCCACTCCAGGGACTCTTTTGTTTTACCAAGTGCAGCCAATAAAGGAAGGAAGGAATAAAATTTGATGTCAGGGTCAGCTGAAGTGAAAATAAACAAAACATAGTTGGCGTTTCTCTTCTTTAAAAAAAAGGAAATAAACACAAATAAATAGATATCGGACCCAGATTCCCTCTACGAGCAAAATTGACCTCTCCGGTGTCTCCCGATGGCCTCATTCCAAGCAGTCTAAGTGAGTGAAAAGCATAAAATGAGGCGCTATCTTTCCACCCGTTTCGTTCTGTCTCTCTTGCTTCTGCTCGTTGTCTCTTTTTCCTTGCTGTCGGATGGACTGATGGTCATGGCCTTGGCTCAGGACCAGGCCCCTGATGTCGGTCAGGGTTGGATGGATGGCTGGGTCGCTGGCAGAGGATCTGGGTCTGTCTGCTCCCATCTGGCTGAACTGTGTGTTCTCTCGATACAATTGCCAGTTTGCTGTTTGCGGATGGCTGGGAAGATGCCTGGGAGGGACACTCAATGTTCCCGATGTTGACCTTATGGCAGTAGCATTTTATTTGCTTAAGCTAACTGGATGAGTAAAGCAGTGAAAGCAATTTTCATCTATGGTCATAAAGATTGGGTGGTGACCCAAAAAAATAGATATTGTAGATCTATCTCATGCTAATAGCAAAAGATCTTCTTTTCATGAGTGTTAGATAATTGCATTAACCTTTTTAATCCTCAACTAATTGAATGCATTGCATTGCATGCATTGCTAGTTTCAGAAGTGTACCCACATGAAATTCCCCATGTTCTTCAATAAAGAACCACTGGAATCTCCTAAATAATTTAAAAAATACTAGATTTATGTTACTATGTTACTCAGTGTTGATTTTTTTCAGCTCTGTTTCTGGGGAATCATGTTTTTCCCATTAGTTTGGTGTGGTGGATCACCCTAAATACTACGATGAACATCAGCCACCAGTGCAATGGAGAAGAAGCCGGTCGATATCCCACAAAGCGTAATCGCAAACTTTTGCTTGCTGTTGGCTGTGGATGGTGCTTTGATTTTTTTTTGAGTTGCTCAACAAAATGCTCCTTGGGAGTTGTAGCTGACTTTCGCCCATTAGGTTTCTATTGATTTGAACTTTTAATCAAAGATATTTTCAACACTTTTGCTTTAACACCTAATGTCTATAAAATGAACCCTGAATGCTCAAAGTCCCACTTTGCATCTCTGTTCTCCAAAGTAGGAATCAAGACATCAGTTACATTGAAATAAAAAGTGTTAGTGTCAGAAATATACAAAAGTGCTCATACTTTATGTGTACAGTAGGAGTTGGTGTATTGAGGTATTTTCCATCCTGTATTATCAGCTTGTTGACTCACCATGCTGATGGGCTCTCTGGTTATTTGCTGTCTGACTAACACGGTTTCATAAGCTGTGTTTTGGTTTTGTTATGCTGAGATATGCTAACCCTTCAGTGAAGGGAATTCTTCACATAGCTGATATGATTCAGGGAACTATGTTTGTGTGTGTTCATCGACACAGGAATGTCTCACTCATCTCTGTCAAGTACACCCCAGAAAAAGAAAAAAATCAACGAAGGATAAGAGAAACTGACCTTTAGCGAGGGACACCGGGCTACAAAGCAATATATACACAATAAAGAAATGTGTATAAAAAGGTTAAACAAAGTGGACAAAAAGGCATTTAACCAGAGAGAAAGAGCACACAGACAATGAAGGCTTTGGTGATTCACAGGTGTAAAGGAGGTTTGTGAATTATTGATTGTGCTCCGATGGCGGCTGGAGGCGCCAGTCTATATCGATATTCTTTTCAAAGCAGAGCTATGCGGAACACCGGCCAGACCTTTTATTGTGCTGCTGCAGGCCGTCGATTTTTCACAGCAAACTGGAGAGGCATTGGTTTCTGAGAACCAAACAGTGTTAACGAGTAACACACAAAAACAGAAACCGTTCCAATATTTTCAATTAACACAAACAAACACAACACGAACAAAAGCAGCTTTTCATCCAAAAATGTAGCCCTTTGTCGTTGCTAATGTTGTTAGCTATTAGTCAGTGCTTTGCTAACAATGCCTGTGTTGCGTGTTGTTATGAAATTATTAGCGAATCAGCTGTCAAAAACAATCTGCCTATGTTCGTGAATTGCTAGCTAAGCTTTCCATTAGCGCTGTCGCCTCAGTTGTAGCTAAACTGTAGCTGTTGTTGCAGGCTGCGTCTTAGCATTATTAGCACTGTGTTACCCTCCTCCATTTTGGACTCATTACACTTATTATGAACCTTCATTGTGAAGACAGTTTGAATTAATGTAGCATTTTTTTAAAACATTTGTTATATTTCATAAATGCAGCTATTAGCTATCGGTGATGCTACAGGCTCATATATCTGTTATCTTAACACACTGTCTGTATCTGTATGCACACTGACCAACACACACACACACACACTTTTATTATTTAGCACCCTGTGGGTAAAGAAAACGCAATTAAGTCGAACAAGGATAAAGGAGATGTTTCCTCACTCCTTAATTTTTTGTCCTATTCTCCCTCACAGGCCTACTCATGCTCCACCTCCTCCTCCTCCTCCTCTCTCCCTCGCTCACCTTCCATTCTTTCTCCCTCCCGTCCTCCTCTCCTGCTGCTCCCATAGAGACCCAGAGGAATGCTGATGCAGGGATTTCTCCCTCCTCTTTTAACAAAATCTCTCCCACTCCTGCCCTCTATCTCCATACAGAAGACAGAGCCTCCCCTCTTGCACTCATACTTCTCCATTTTTGTCCGCCACCTCTCCTCTCCTCTCTTCTCCTCTCCTCTCCTCTCCTCTCCTCTCCTCCTGTACTGCAGTCTTCTCTTCCATCTCCAAAACCATTGATCCATTCCAGCTGTTCGACCTATGAAGGAGGAGCAAGGTCGGACTTGAGAGACGGTGGTGGATGGGGGGTGCAGGTTAAGGAGGCTGTCTCTGTGGGTTTATGAGAAATAGAGGACATGATGAATGGATAGGTGCATCTTCTTCAGGTGTTTTGTGATGAGGGGAAGGATGCATTGACAAAGGGATGGATGACTTTCAGTCTGCATCTCCTCTCCTCTACCTTTGTTTACATTTTTTTTTCAAAAGCCGAAATGGTAAACTGTCTTTGAATCTGTATTTCTTTTACTGCTTCACTGCCCTTCTGCTCTCTCTTGGTTGTGTTTGTGTGAGTCGCAGTGTGCAGTGAAACAGACAAACAACACAAGCCTCAAATGGAGATATTTTGCTGGATTTTTATGTTTATTTGACTGTTGCACGTGTCCCTTTGCCTCATGACTGAATATGTGATGGATAGGCAGGAATGGTAGAGTCATGTGACACGTATGATCATCAGCAGAATGAATGAAAGACTTTGACCTTGCAAGGAGTGATAGACGGATGGAATTACACTCAATGTGCCCCAGCTGCCATTAACCAGTGCCCTATGTCATGTGCTCCCTGCAGATGTCTGCATGTTGACAGATAAAATCATAACCCACTTTTTGTTGTTGAATATTTGTCTTAATTTGATGTTTTACACGATACATCGCCACCGCCTCATTCACCACCCCAGGCTTCCTCTTTCGCATATTACTCGGTACTATGATTTCTTAAACCGCAAAGGTTTAACATTTGTGAAACTATTTCAGTTCAATGTTTTATCTTAAAAAAATGAATGAGTGTGTGGAACTCATTCATTTAAATGCATAATTTCAGCTGAAATGTGCAATATTAGTATTAGTATTAGTACACAGTGTACACAGTGTACAAGTACATTAGTCTAACATAACTTAGCGCAACTTATTTTAACATAACTTGTGTGTAACTGTGTGTGTAACTACCATAACTTCACTTAACCTAGCTTAGTTTAACATAATTTAACACAACATAAGTTAGTGTAGCAGCATAACTTGACAGTAGTGATTTCATTTCACATTAGATATTTCTATGTAGGAATGAAGAAACAACACTGTCACTCAAATCTGATCAAACCCACACACTTCTGATGCAGAGAAGCTGCATTTTTTTATTCTTACCCTTAATGAAACATTATCATGATATAATGCTGACTGAATTAACTGGCATTACTTATCCCTCTTTGTGCAACAATACAAAATATGTCATAATATTAGAAGAATATTAATATTTGATTATTAAACAAGATATTTAATCTGATGTCTGTGCTCAGAAGTTCTTATGCTCTTTATGCCGCCTAATATTTATCGGTACAGCATGCTCTGGTTTGAGCCTCTTACTACATTAGTAAACATCAGTAATTTGTGTTTTTGTTAGCCAGCTAATATTAAATGTCACCCTACATTAACCTCCATCAGTACTCTTCACATCACTGTCTTCTTGCAGGCAGAACATATCACACCATCATTTCACAAGGCTCACACTCTGTGGTGAACAAAACATCCATTGTATGTTCCTGCTGTGTTAGTAGCTCAAGTGCTCATGGTCCTTTGTTCGTAGACTGCAGTAGAAGTTGGCCAAAAAAGCTTTTATTCCAGCTGTGGCCAGACTGCCTCAAGGTGCCTAAACACAAAGGAGTAATGGGAGAATGGAGAGGTGAAAAGGAGTGGTAGATGGATGGGTGGATGTGAAATGAAGGGATACATGGCAGGATGGCTGGTTGAATTTGAAGTATTCCACTTATGGGGAGGAAAACAAAGGAATTAAGCAAAGGGGAATGAAAGAGGGGGGCGAAAATTAGAGAAAAGAGAGAGATAGTGGAGAGGAGGACTGTACCATGTGGGGTCTTGGTAGGAGGGCTTGCAGTCAAAGAGATAAGAGCCTTAATTGGAAAAAAAATCCTCAGTGGCTGGAGGGTGAAGGGGAAAAATGCAGCACGTCACTCACTGACTCTGTCTCTCTTTTTCTTTCATCGTCTGTTTTCTTCTCTTTATTTCTCTGATTTTGGTTTACAGCCTCTTGTTCTTTGTTTCTCTCACATGTAGAGATATATTCTCCCTGTCTCTCCTCTCTGCATGTGCTAAATTCCCATGTTCCCCTGAAGGTCATTTTTCTCTTTTTCAGTGTGTGTGTGTGTTTGAGAGCATGGTGATTTAGAGTTAGTCCATTGAGCGTGATAAGGTCACTCTGTCAACCTGGGCACATATACATGCAGAAAATGGGCATTTTAATGTTCTCTCTCTCTCTCGTTCACACATATCTTTTCTTAAACACAACCGTCAGGAACAAACTCGACTCTGTGGTTTTCTCAGAAATGTCCATCCATCCTCGCTTATCCTTATCAGGGTCGTGGGCAACTGAAGCCAGTACCGGCTGGCATTGAGCGAGAGGCGGGGTACACCCTGGACAAGCTGGCAGTTTATCACAGGGCTGACACATAGAGACAGCCATTCACACTCACATTCGCACCTATGGGTTATTTTAGTCACCAATTAGCTGATTAAGTGCATGTCTTTAGATTGTGGGAAGAAACTGGAGCACCTGGAGAGAACCCCAGCTGAGGTTCATCTCAACATGAATATCTTAAAAGAGTCAGGCGCCAGAACAAAAGGCTGATAGTGGGCAATCCCACCCGTTCACAATCCCCACTCACCTCTTTCTCTTTTTTTAGAAGATTTAACATTTGGGAAGCTTCCCTCTTTTATGTGTGTGACCTCACCTCAGTGCATCTCAAGCCATTGGACAGGATAACAGACACTAATGGTTTACATGTCAGCACTGTCCAAAGAAAACAGTGTATGTCTAGTTCTGGCATTTTGTCTTTTTAGATAATCTGAAGGGTAAAGTCTCACTTCCTGGGGTGAGAAAATTCTCCTTGTTATTGAGCTAAATAAAGAATTGAAACAGCTGTTGGGTCCGCAGATAACATTTTTTTATTTGCTCAAGAAAAGTTGAAGTTTTGGACATAGTACATAGTTTCCTCTGGACAGCATTGTGGTGCAACATTCAAGTTAACCACGTTAAGCAAATATCACATGGCACTTGTTTTCATTGCACATTTGACTTTTTTCAATACACAGACTCTTCCACCCAAACCAAGTGTAAAACCATTTTGCCAATATTTTGCCTCCAGCATTTCCAATCCGTTTTTTTTTATGTATGATTCTTTTTGTGTGGCATTCGTGTTCCCAGAAAATGCAGTTTCAGGAGTATGTGCTACCTTTGGCTAAAAAACCCCACACAATTTGAAAAGTGCTGATTCACAAGTGTCCTAATTTTCAATGTACATCTCACTACAGAGTTTATGTTTGAGTATTCTCTCTCTCTCTCTCTCTCTCTCTCTCTCTCTCTCTCTCTCTCTCTCTCTCTCTCTCTCTCTCTCTGTTGAAGGAAACTGTTCCCTGTTATTTCTGACTTTCAGGAAGTGCTGCCTATTGTTTGGAGCAAGTTGAGGGATGTGGGGCAAGGGTAGCCGGAGACTTTGCAGTGTGCACTTGGCAGCGTGTGTATTGTGTGTGTGTTTGTGTGTATTGTGTGTGTGTGTGTGTGTGTGTGTGTGTGTGTGTGTGTGTGTATTAGGACTATCTGAAAGCGAAGACAGGGCGTTCACTCACATGCAGGTTAGCCTGCAGTGTGTGTTGCCATTGTAGCCAATGTTCATGGCTACAATGAGCTTTTATGTTTATCCCTGCATGCATGTGTGCATTGCTTGTGTATTACGGGTGTATTTTATGCACATGCCAGTGTGACGTCCTTCAGCACAGCGCAGAGGAGAGAGAGAGCGAGAGAAGGAGATTCAGGGTTAATGGAAGGTCGGTAAGCTGTAAAGTTATTGTGACAAATTGAGGGTGTTTATATTTAAGGCCTCAATTAACCCATTCAACCTGTGGGTGGCTGTTTTTATGTACAAGCTTAGCATTGCATGTCTTGACATGCCATAGAGTGTTATTTTCAGGATAGGTTAGGCTACCCAAAATACATTGTTATAATTCAGTGTAGTTAAATCAGATTAAAATGCTAGAAAATAAAGAAAAAGTCCACTATGATGGCTTCAAGATGTTTATTTTGTCTGACCAAAAGTCTGAAACCCTAAGATACTCGATTTACTCTCACATTTGACTGAGTCCCTCTCATCTGACAGGCTGAAATGACTGAAAGGATTGATTACTTTCCTGTCAACAAATCGCTGCCTCTCTCACCTGCTTTATACACAGCAGATGGACTTCAGGTGTCCTGGTGAAACACAGGTGTTGTGTAAATGTTAGACTCTCTTACAAGGAAGACGCTTCAAAACCAAAATCTTCAAGTGATGTTTTTATCTACTTCTCTGCAGTGTGACACCCGTGTTATTTCCCCTTGGGGCATCTCAAGCCGAGGGGACACAATGAAAGCAGCAGTGATGTTGTCTGCAGGGACACGAGTATTGTTAAATGGGTCAGAGCATCAAAGCAGCCAGGGTTTAAACTTAGCTTTATCTGGGTCAGAGTGATTGATTAGAGTGAAGATGGTCTTAGAAGAACAGAGAAGGAAATCAGCCACATAACACCCACACTACACACCGGAGACAGGGTGACGTGCGTGTTGGAGAAGAAGACATTCGGCTTTGGGGTTTGAGAGGTGGAAGAGTCGGGAGGAAAAGAGGAATGACAGATGATGAAAGCCTTCTTTATGGCAAGAGAACTCGCTTTTTAGAGGTTTCATTACAGCTGCAATGATCAGAAAACTGCATGGTGTAATTGAAACAAACAGACGGAGAGAGATGGGGGAGCAAAGAGAGAGGGGAAACAAACAAGATACTTTGCAGAAGAAAAGGCGAAGGAGATGGGAGGTGATAGAGTGAGAAACAATAAAAGAAAAGAGATTTGGCAGGAGGATGGATAAAGAGAGTTTGAGAGTAAAAGGGGTGCGATATGGAGAGAGAAAACAATAGATACAGGGAAGGATAAGATGAGTGACAGATAAGGAAATGAGGAAGAAGGGGAATAGATTTGGAGTGACAGGTGGGCTGCTTTTGTTTGGAAATGCGAATGAGGTGGTATAATATAAGAAAAAAAAAGAGATGCAGGGGAAAGAAAATGAAAAGATGAGACTGAAAGAAGTTTGTGAGCACACATGAAAGGAGAGAAATACCAAAAAGGAAGAGGGCACACGAGGATGGGTGTGGAAAAGACAAAGGGAATCTTGCCAGAAGTGTTTCTGGGTCGACAGGAGCTTTACCGGTACCAGTGGGACGGACACAGAGGTCGCACACACAAATACACAGAGCTGTGCGCTCGTACTTCATATGATGGGTGCACACATTGTAGGACACACAAACTCATACCCACACACACACACACACACACACACACACACACACATACACACACACACACAGATGCTTTAATGTATAGGAGTGCAGAGAATCCTCTGGGGAAGTCAAGGTATTGTCCGCACACACACAGAAAGAGAGAGAGGGAGGAAGGGAGATCTTCACAAAGGCAAGCTGAAGAATAAAACTTCATCTCACACAATGTACACATACATCTGCAGCTGCTGCTCTGTACATTTAAAAGTGTAAAAGCAATAACAAGAAGCACAATTATTGTTCTGTACGGTCTAGACCTGCTCCATATGGAAAGTGTCATGAGATAACTTTGATTTGGTTACTAACAATTAAATTGTTCCTTTTAGCTTTTATAAAAGAAATAAAAAGATGCATTTTGCCTTTACATAGACACTCTGAGACGTGATTTATAGACATTACAAGAAGCTCTCAGTATAAAACAGTAAATGGTAAATGGACTGTACTTATTGTGCCTTTCTAGTCTTCCAACCACTCAAAGCGCTATCACCCATTCGTACACTGATGCTTTTGGCTGCCATGCGAGGTCAACAGTTCAGGAGCTCATCACATTCACACACCGATGGCACAGCCTTCGGGAACAATTTGAAGCTCAGTATCTTGCCCAAGGATACTTCGACATGCAGACTGGCTGAGCCACAAATTGAACCAGTGATCTTCCGATTAGTCCCGAGCCACAGCCGCCCCACAGAACAGTGCAGCTCAACACAAACCACAACCTTCAAAATGACTATAAAGTTGAAAAAACAAAAGCTGAACATTCAGACCTTGAATGCAGTCAGGCAACAAACTCCCCAGCACCTCATGTTTGGATGAATAAATTAATGTAGAACTTCAACATACTTATATTTAAATGTAGCTTTAAACATCTTGCATTATGTCCACGGAAATATATAATATATCTGTGATAGACCAATATCTACCTCTTTAAATTCAGAAACAAAACCCACACAGTCGTCTGAGTTACACACATTTTAACGGCGCAGCCTTTCGTCTCACTTCCTCACTATCAAATATATTTGCAATTCATTTTCAACAGTCCCTCCTGAGTCCTGAGGAAGAACAGAGCTAATATAACACTTGGTTGTGTTGATGCTTTTATAAACAGATGATTAGCGTTGTGTTTGCCTCCATCTCGTGTTCTCTCTCTCCAGACTGTCAATATTTGTGTTAAGTTTTTCTACAGCAGAGCATCTTTTAGGCGCTCGAGGGGCTGGGGTGCAGAGGTAATTTCATGCCTCAGTAGCTGGAACGCAAGTGTGTCTGAGACGCCCCACGTGCTGAAGGGCCCTGAACTGTTCAAGTCACTGATGGAGACACTGGGAGGTGGCTGTAATAACACTGTAAAAACATGAGAAGGGAAGGGAAAAAAGAGAGGGTCAGGGAAGGAGCGAGGGAAGATGGATAAATGATGAATGTGAAGATACTGTTTAGTTGTAGAAACCATGGAGTGATAGAAGAGGAAAACACAAAGAGCATTTTTTCTTTGGTCCACTGACTGTGTCTGACGCTTAAATTGGTGTTATTCAGACACAGCGCTTAAGATGATGATTAAAACATTCACAGTCATATAAAACTCAGAAAATGAGTAAAGCTTCTCCTTTAAAAAGTTTGACCTTGACAGTGTTTTGGTCAGTAAATGACTTGAATGAATGAATGAGTTGTCATAATTGGTGTCATGAGCACAAAAGAAAAGAGTCAGACATAAAAGGCCTTTAAAAGTCGTTGTAAAATGCCAGATAAACGTTCACCTTTTGACTGCAGGACACTTTATTTAAGTGCTAATGCATTAACGGAAAATGACTCCTAACAGCTGCCGCGTCGCTCTTGTGAGGTGTAAACCTCGTCTCTCCAAATGTCACCTCGAGCAGTGCTGCTCGTAGGTCATACCTCTGTGGATTTTTGGAACTAGTTTTGAAAAGATCTGCAAAAAACAAGGATGTGCAGAATTTCCCCTCGACACACAGAGAAGCTTTTCGTTGAGAGATCGCTGCCGTCATCTGTTGATTCGACTGGATTTTCATTATCATGTTGTCGCTCAAGGACACAAGCACAAAACCAGTGCAACTCAAATGTTGGAAAATGTCAAACATAATGGTTCCTACATTTACCCCGCAGCAGGTGAAACACTGAAAGCTACTGTGTGAGATGCTGACTGTTTGCCTTGAGTGGCAACACGTCTGTAAATATGAAAATGTGGGAATTGCTTCAGTTGTCACTGAACTTTATACAAAAGCACAGAATAAGTCTGTATTAATGCAGTGACAATGGGCTATCACATTTATGTTGTCTGACTATATATATATGTGTGTGTGTGTGTGTGTATATGTACAGTATATATCCAATACTGATAAACTGACTGACATTGTATTATACACTTCAAAGTAGTATACTATGTTAATATGCCAGTAATATATGTGTGCACAGTCTGTTCTTAGTTTTTGGTTTACAAAAGACCCTTTTAGTTCAATTTGTCCAATTTGCCTTTTTCTCAGATTCCTGACTGACATTTTTAATAACCACACTTTGAAATGAAAAACAGGCGGTACTATAATCAAGATTTGATTAACCCGACCAGGAACGGTATTACCATGGCAACTTAACCGGATTACTGCTTCATTAGAGAACAGAAACAGCATTTCTATTACCTCTAACTCTATCTACATGTGATATTTCTATGTTGGCTCTGTATAATTGAAGAGCAGTTTGTGAAGAGATGGATTTCAAAGAGAGAAGGATGGAGGTTAGATAGAGAGTGGATACACTCAGTGATGGATCGGAAGCTTCAGGCGTCTATGTGTGTCCAAACAGGACAGGCTCAATGAAACTCAATGAAATGGACAGAGAAAAGACAAAGAAAAGAGCACAGCGAGTGGAGGACAATACTGTGAGAGCATATGGAAGAGGAGGGGTGCCTCTTTCTCTCTCTGTGTAAAAGGTCTACAGCTGTTAGAAGCCGGCTGAAGTGCAGATTATCTCACCTGTGGACAAATTGGGGCTCACTAAAGAGGTTCCACTCTGCTCTCCGTTGGGAACCATTGTCTGGAGATACAACACATACACGCAGCTGCACCTACACCTACACACACACACTTGCGTACACATACAGTGTGTGTCCTATTGTATGTGAGTGTGTGTTCTGAAAGTGTTATTGATTGTTTATACGGACCCATATAGAACCAGATAGATTTGCTCCCTGGAGATTACTTCATGTGCTCCGCTTGGGTGTGTGTGTGTTTTTGTGTGTGTTTCAAAGCACTTTCTTAAATTTCTGTAAGTAAAATTGTGTTAGTGTACTGAATGTGTGTTGCTGCGATGGTGAGCAGCTCTCATGAATTATACCTATTTTATACTGGTATCAGTGAAAATCTGCACAGCAGACCATTTTTTACCGCTACCGTTGTCAGGCTGTGCTGCCTGAAAACAGTCACAGTGCCACTGCAGTACATGTAATCTATTACTCTAGTGATCTATGTCTTACAGCTGTTACAGCTACAGTGTTTTAGGTCTTTCAACAAAGGTTTTCTTTACAAGTTTAGCGTTGATTCTGTACAAACTTGACAGAAAGTGAACCTCTGCCTTTCCAGTCATAACGTGTCAAATCATCTGCATATCATGTAACGCGGCTAATAATTCATAGCTATTCTAGCAGCGCACTCAGGCTGTGTTTGGTCACACATGCTAACAATGACGAGGCTATCATTTGTTTACCATGTCCACCATATTAGCTCAAAATGCTAGCATGCTAACTTTTGTTAATCACCAGTAAACACACTAAAGTGTAGCAGAATCCGATGGGAATGTCATTAGTATTTTGACCTCCCTGTGAAAATATGAGGTCATTTGATCGCTGCAGTCAGTATCTGCAGTATCTGGGGACGATGGATAGCTTTACCAAATTTCATTCCTATCCATCCAATAGTTGTTGGATGAAAAAAAAGAAATTACGTAGACCACAGCAGTCTGTTCTTTTCAAAATGATCACTCTGAAAAGTTCACTTCCTGGTGACTCATAATTGGTTGCATATCAAGCTTTATGTGTAAGACAATGAGAAACTTGAATTTGCTTCTGGCAGTCTGACGGCTTCACACACATGTTGCTACATCCTAAATACCCAGATTATTATTCTGATTGTTTAATTTCCTACTGTACAGTAATGGATTTGAGTGCAAACACCACTGTGTGTCATTTATGAATTTTCCTAGTGTCACATGAATCTGAGGATAATTGTTCATCTGCTCAGGACGGTGCAGCAGCTTCAGCCCGTCTGTGGTTTCTCACAGTGGAGCAGATAAACCAAGAAGGCTGAAGGCAGGCATGCTCTTCTGAAGCCGAATCAATATAAGCATTTAAATTTTTAAAAGGATCGAACGCCTTTGGATTTAATAGCCTCACATTTTGCTAAGTGAAATGGCCACACCACCTCCATTGAGCCCCCCTGGTATGGAGCTGTGGGTATGAAACTGAACAACAGTCAGGAGCTTTAAATCTGTTTTTGTGGTCCTGGCACTTTTTGTGTAACAGTAAAGATTCAGTACTATTTCATAATGTCACATCCCTTGTGCGCCTGTTTTGTATTTCTGTATTTAGATGTTAAAATCAATTAAATTCACAGCTCAAGTCAAACTTTACAGTGCGTTCCGTTCTCAGACAGGTCTATGACTCTCAGACTTAAATTCTCCATACTCAGCCAGTTTTTGGCGCTCTGGCTTTTATTTCCTTGTTCAAACACTGCAGTTCACCTTGTCTTTGCAATTAGATGAAACAAAAGACAGATCTTGCTATGTGGAGCCTGGATTCATTGATATTCCCTCACAGTAGTGGCAGCTTTAACTACATTACAGGTGTAAGGTATTAAGGTGTGTACATGAGCAATGTACAGAATCTTAATGCTTCCTCTCTGTCCGGTCTCATATCACTTTGCACTCTGAAAACCCTGAAAAGCCAATTGAGAAGATTTAACTTTTAACTTAAATTGAGAGAAATGCTGCACCTCCTGACTCCATTAAATCACCTTCAGAACCCACTGAGAGGAGTCTAAACTGCAAAACATATGAAATATAAAGTAGATTTGTCTTTTGATGTTGCAGGGAAATGGTTATAGCTGGAGGCCAAATATTCTACAAAGACTTAAATAACTGTCTGCTACTGAGTTGAAGAGTTGTTTCTTCTGAAGACCAGCAAATTTTTAGATTGATCTTTGTTGGAGCCTTTAAATAAAATTCTGTTATGATGACTTTCTGTGATCAAACAGAGGTGTGGTTCTGCCTTTGGTTAGTTGCTGTTCCTAACCTTTTGTTTATGGCAGCTCTTTCTGGGTAAAAAGTCCTCTGGCATGCAGATTTTTCACAGACTGCAGAGGAAAGCTCAGTTTTCATCACATAACCAAACCTGATGTTTGATGCAGATATTGGTGCAAAAATCAGAAAGAAAGGGAAAGTCAGGAAAGCAAACTCTTCCTCTCTTATATTCACAGATACCAATACATCTGCAGCGAGTTAATATCTGCAGATAAATGTCAGACTATAAACAGTCACATGATACCAGGTTATCATATTTAGCCATGACTCCTGTCTCGCTTCAAATATATTTTCCTGGCTTTATATAAAAATATAATATAAACGAGGAGCTATTTCCCCATGAGCGGACTCGACTGACCCGGTTAGTGTTTATTGCCAGTCTGTAAGAGGTTTATATGTTAACAGTGGATGATGGATGTGGAGGTTTGCCGCTGATGGATGATGAATGTGAGATCTACTGTGTATTGCCATCGCTCTGCTGCGGCGGCAGGTCATTTACCACACACCCGCACGTGTAGGTGTGCTCAAAGTGTGTATTTCCCCTTCCTCTATCCTCGTTCTCTGTCATATTCCCTCCTCTCTCCTCCTCCTGCTTCCTTCCCTCAATTCCCTTCTTCCTGGTCTCAACATGAGGCGGTGTGACATCATCACCGCGCTGCCGGCTCTTGTTGTGATGTGGAAGTGGAGACGTGGAAAATGAGTAGCTGGCACCTCCCGCTGATGCTAGTCTGGCTGCACCGCTGTTACTATGGCTACAGTGCCGGTGTGGTGTGTTGCTATGGTTACCCCACTGCTGTGATGTCCCACAGCAGCTGTAAGCCTGGCAGGGAAAGACAGACTGGAGCTGTGTGCTATAAACTGATGGGCTGTTTAATTGAGGAGAAAGATCACAGTCTGAAATCAGATTACAAAATTAAAACGTCTGACTTTTATACCCATAGATAATTTTTATTTGATATTTAGTTTACGTCATTAAACACGTGTTAGCGTTGAAGTAGTTCCACAACATGAAACTTGACAAGCAGTTTTACAACATACAGGAGCATGTTAATAGGTTTATTCCTCAGCTAGGGAACATACAGTACATTCATTGCAAACATTCATTAACCAGCTTTTTCTGAAGGTTTTTGGCCATATAATGGACAAATTATATAATGTGCCAAAGAAGGATGTGAAGAATGTAGTTGTTGTCTTTTTGTGGCATGGTTGTCTATTGAAGCTATTTGTGGCTCATATTTATCTATAAAGACTCAATAATGTAAAATTTGAATATTCAAACTCGTAGCATTAGAAGCACAGTGAGCCTTGAAAGAAATGTTTTTGTAGCTGTATTGTTATGAATCTATGAACCTAACTAAGGTCTTTTAGATCTTGGAAATCTACATTAGACATTCATCTTTTTGTGTGTTTTATAGTACATTTTCTGGAAACATCAGCGTCATTATTTATTAGGGACCACGTGCTGAAGGGGGTAAAAAAAGAAGCTGCCTGAAGAGATTCATTTCTGATCATCGGCACACATCGAGTGCTTCATCAAAACATTTTCTGTTACAAGATGAAAAGATCCTTATTGCTTTAAAGGCCAATCCTAACATGACTAAGTGCACGAGGACATTCACTTATACTGTATGTGAAACCTCATTTCTGACAGAAATGTAGAAGTAGAACATCCATAACATGCACATAGATGTGGAGTGTATCATATAATTAGGATGGAGTAGTTAGAGATTAGAACAGCCCCTCTAGTGCTTTTATTACTACTGTAATTCTGTCATAAAAGCTTGAGTTACATGATGACGATGATCTCCTCACATGTCTGTTCATGCCATTCAGTTGTAAGTCTGTGTTGCATAATTCACTGTCCCATACTGCCATTGTGTTGTTGCTCATTAGGATGGATCAGTGCTGCTGTGTCACTTCATTTTTCTCTTTCCATTTCTTTCTTCATTTTCCCATCTTTTCCCATCAACCCTCTTCCTGCTTCCCCTGACATCACGATCAGTATCCTCTCAGTAGTAGGAGGTAGGAAAGCAGGTTCAACTTCGGTTCAGGTCTGGTAAAAATATTCAGATCATGGTTCAGGTGGCAGCTACAGACAGACTCAGACAGAATATTGATTTTTAGTGTCTCTGTTCACGTATTTTTAGTGTTTTTGTTTGGATTTGTTGTGAAATATAAGAATCTGTGATGTTTTGCCTTCTTCTCTCTCTCTCTCTCTCTTGTCTGTTGCTTCTGTCTTTCACTAACATGCATGGACAACTGACCTCAAAATCGGATTTAGAAAAACATATTAAAGATTCCCGGACTGTCATGAGACATCTGTACTATTATACATTTTGATACAAGCAAAAAAAAAAAAAAAAAACGTGATGATCTCTTTGACGTAAAAAAATGATGCAAAACAAAATTAGTAAATGTTTCCAAAGATGTATTGAAATTGAACCAAGTTTCCATCAGTTCACCTAAAAATATTGTTTGTATTTGTTACCTTCACGTCACACGTGTTCTGGTAACTTAGACAGTAATACTGTGTTGAGTGGTTTGGTCATAACAAGCGAGGCACTTGATCACAGGGTGTCAAGTGTTCATGTAAAGAGTTTAACCTGAATGCAACCTTAACCACATGTACTCAACAATACATCTCATCTGCATGTCCTTTTCCTAACTGGTGATGTAACTGGGATGATGGACAGAAACCAAAGCACACTATCTCCTCTTTCCCTCTCCACACTGATGACCAGGTTATGTAAAAGATGTTGAGCAGTTGCAACGATCCTTTCTGTTTGAAACTGGAGAAAGAGCTGACGTCCATGTGAATGCGAACATTTTTATTCTGTTGGCCAGTCATTGTGTCATGTTTGGTTAGAAAAGTGAGTTTAAAGCTTAGCTGGACTTAAAGATCAATACTGATTTAAATGAGGACACATTTATCGCCATCTAAAGCCTCTTTATTGGCTTCAGATTGACTGTGGCAGCAAAATATCACCTGATGAATATTCTGAAGCTCTTTTGAGAAATTATTAAAAGTATTAAAAGTTAAAAATTATGCAGTGTCTTATTTCACTCTTGCTGGTGCTTTAGGCTAAATTTTCAGGATCTCGCTGTAATAATTGTAAAGACGTCTTACTGCTTAATTGGGACTAAATCTGAATTTTTACTTCAAAGCAAATTCAACTATTTTTGCTGAATATATACTATATACTATACTAACACATGCAGATAAGCTGTAAATCTTGCACAGTTATTTCATTTCATTTGTTTTGACTTCACTGCAGAACAAAGCGTATTACCTTGTCACCTTGTATAACATTGACATTTCTTTCCCAACAGATTAAAGAATAACATCGAATGCTTTTACTTATTACAGTTGGTCTCTACAGACTAAAAAAGCCACCCCAGATAATCCATCAATGTGCGGCCTCAAATAAAAAATGTGTTATCTTCAGTGTTTTTTTTTTTTTATCAGTGCTGCATTACATTACACTCTGCTTCCTGCCAATCATCTGACTCCCACAGGATCAAATAGAGGTTTCTTCTTCAGGCATGTTCCGACTCACAAACATTGTTATCGCAGCCTCGCAGTGTGTGTTTAGTGCACTTTTAACCTGCAAAGTCTATTTTTTATTTTCATTTTTTTAAATGATAAAGTAAATGAACAAAAATACACAGCGGGCACTGAAAAAATACTGAGGAAAATGTTCATGCCCGCAACAGGAGAATAAAATCCCAAATGAGATCAGTAATTTAAGATTCTTTCTTGGCCTTAGAAATACTAATACTAATCAAGCTCCACTTTGTTTCCTTTTCAGCTTCCACTCGACTTACACAGTTTTCACCAACAGATAGTTTGCTCAGTGAGCTCAGCAGCTGGTATGCGAAAACCATGTAAAGAGATAATTGTTGAATTTACATAACTGTCTACCTTAAAACCATAAAAGCGAGATGTAAGATAATTCTACTTAAGTAATGTGTGTTAACATTTAACATGCCCAATGTTATAATCATTGACTTATTTAACATTGTATTCATTTTCAAAATACCAAACAGCTCGCACCATTGTTTCATAATACTATCTCTCTGCTGCTGCTCTCTCTGTCAGAGGATGTGATAATTCACTTGTAGCATGGCAGTGAGTCTTAACCAGTCATCCAGCGCAGAAACAATCACTGGCTGGTTAATGGGGCAGAATGGAGCTGTGGGTATCTGGAGCTCGACTGAGCAGAGAAGAGAGGCTCTAATGTAATCACACACTGACTGACTGGTTTGGAATAGATAGAAATAGAGGGATTATTATGTGATGGCCCCGGCGGTGGCGGGGGGACTGATTATGCCTTAAGAGAAAAGTCTCTTCAACGGTTCCTGTATTAACAAGGAGAGGAGAGGAGAGGAGAGGAGAGGAGAGGCTAAAAGAGGGAGAAGAAAATAACTGCATGACATCACTGTGTGTCAGCATGTACATAAAGCAGGTGTTGGCCCTGAAAGGCGTACAGTTTCCTAATTCCCAACCAGAGGCTATACAGAAGTGAAGTAAAACTAAAACTCTTCGGAAAAGACTGTCTCTCCCTACACAATTATGAAACTGAATATCTCTTCATGTTGCAACTCTCAACATGTCCAAACTTGTAATAATTTTCATTTCTTTTGTCATTTTTTCCACATTCTGTAAGATTGAAGTGAAATGTGCTAAGGTGATAGACATGTCAGTGTTGGTGAAGTATATTGTGCAAGACGAGGGATTTGAGTTCACTGAGAGGTTTCACACAAACATTGACAGACATTATATGTATAATTGAAGAATGAATCACATATTATTTGTGTCTTGCCACTGACTGCCATACGCGTGGTCCCATGGGGGATCCCTGGGGCACACCAGAAGGAGAAGAACTTTGCTTCTGTATAATCTTCTAATCTTTCCTAGCACGACTCCTCAACCTCCTGAAATGGAGACGAACAGCACCTCTGTCACGCACACAATGAGTTAAAGATGTCATGTCTCACCTCAAGCTGACACATGTGGGTCCTCTCAGAAATTGTACAAGATTTGACAGCCATTTCTGAGTTACTCTGAGATACTCAAGAATTTGCCTCTATTAACCTATGGATCGCTCCAGTACAACATGCTGAAATGATGCCTTTAACATACAGTATACAAATGATTTCTACATTGATTTTCAGACATTAACACTGATTATGAACTAATGATCCCATTTTTCAGACTTTGGACTGTTTTGTACTTCTTTCATGAGTCACTTGGTGTGAAACATGCTAGCTTGCTTGATAGCACGCAGAAGTGTTTTCCCTCAGAAAACTGATGTGAACTTTTCAGCTTGTCAAAACAGACAAAAACCCACAAAACCACCACAAAACCCTTATTTTCTCGTTTAATGGTAAAATAGTGCCCCAACAATGATTCTACAAGCAGCACGTTTAATTCCCTCTCATTAATGTCTATGTTTATCAGGTGAAGAATTCAAATGGTTTTGCAGCATTGATTTCTTTGTTCTCATGCCGATATTTCAACTGAATTGAAACAAGATGAGAGACTGGGCGAGGCAGAGTGAAGATGTAGGGAGAACATAAAATGAGACATCTGGACAGAGAAAGTGAAAGTCAGTGGATTGCAAGAGAGAGAGAGAGGGAGGGAGAAGTGAAAACTGTGGAGACAGAACGAGGTTGAAGAACACCGGTACAAAGGCAGTATGAGTTTGGAAAGACAAGTAGGTGAGGTTGAAGGGTGGAGAATAAAATGAAAGGCAAAAATATGGTGATGGAAATGTATAACATGAAATATAAGGAAGAAGAAAGGGGTGTGAAGAGTGTGAGGTGTGGGGGACGGACATGCTCAGTAGACTGGATGACTCTGTAATCCTACAGTGAGATTTATCTCTGCCCTTTTGTATGATGGTAGAGGACACCCGTGGACCATTATAGAGGGCTCACATTACATCAGGAGACCACGGCCACACTGTGGGCTTTAGCTGATAGAAGGATCTATTAACAGGTAAAGAGACTGTGATGTTTTATAACTTAAAGATGCCTCCCATTTAGAATAATTAATAACATTTGAATGGAGGTTTGGTTTCTAGTACAAGGACAACGTATGCATATCTTAGTGGGAACAAATTGGCTGCTATATAACCTGTATATGAGATGATTTCTATAAACTGTGACTTTTAGTTGATTTGGTTATATTTAAAATGGACTAATTGACCTAGTTTGGGCTGAAACATGTAGAAACGTGTTTTGTAGGGGTACAACACAGACTTTATTTGAAACATAAGCGTGAAACCTGGACTCACGTTAGACTTTACTGACAACATCTTACAGGATTTGTGGACTTGACTATAGAAAAATGTTCAAACGGCTCCCTCTCAGAGCTGTGGTGCCTGCCAGGATGTGAAATTACCGCCTGCTACTTTAAATGTAAAGAGAACCCTTTGAATGTGTCCTGTTGTCAAGGTCAGTTTGCTGAAGGTTTATCCTCTGCAATTACAGTACATCTCCCCTTCGTAGACACCTGGATATACCTGCTTTCACTGAATGTTCTGTACCCTCCATGCAGTCGTCAGGGTTAGCCGTTAGGACAGATAATGGTGGGAATTATAACATTACTGCAGTGCACAAGGCCAGACCATCACTAGTTAAATGGTCAATATCCACTCTGTTACAGATCATTAACCCGTACATGTTCTGAAGCTGCTGCACTGAAGCACCATCTCAAAGGCTGTGATTGTACAGTATGAGAATAGTCTGAAGAGCTGTGTGCACATGCTGCTATTGAAATATGAAAAAACGAACTAAAGCATGGCGGAATGAATCACCCACTTATTAAATATCTCAGACTGATTATGGATGTCTTGACGTTCTACTTCCAGAATAGGCTCTGGATGTTCCCTTTTAAAGGATATCTCATAATTAGCACAAACATTGCCCACAGCAGCAGTGCAAGTCTGGACTTAAACCATGTGTGATTACAATTAGAAATAACTCTACTATTAAACACCCACTGCTGTAGTTACTACTGTGGACGACATAGCTAAGACACATACAAAATGCATTTGATTCTAATAAAAACTTATAGTTGTTGAACTTGAACACAGACTTCATTTGAAACATAAAAGGGGAAATGTTTGAAATAATTCCTTTAGAGGTTATTCTTTGTATTATCAGTATTTTCTTTTTTTAGCTGTCATTGTTGATGCTTCTGAAGTGACAAAGCCAACTTCATGGTCTGATCACAACAAGAAGTCTAAAATGGAGGAAGCTGTTATGTCACATTTGCCTCCTCTGTTGCAGGATTAACTGCTTTCACACCAGAGAAATGGTTTGCATGCATATGTGTGTTTTAGATGTGTGCAAACTTAGTTAGCTAACAAACCAACTGTTAGAGATGAGCTTCAAAGCGGTGCTTTGGAAACCTATAGGTGATTCACACACACGTCGTCCATTCTTTACTGTTGTTGGTCAGAGGTCAGTTAAGCAGCTGCAGCAGTACACCAGTCAGCCCTGTGAATAGTAAAAAACACAAGATTTTTATTTCTACATGCCTTGAGGAGGAACAAGATTAAGCCTGATGTTGACACCACATCACTGGACATCTGGGATAAAAAAGTCCCTATTCCTGGCTATCAACTGCCAGTGAAAATATTTGAAAATGATGATTATGATGTGGTTCAAGCATCATTATAGCAGGAAAGAAACTCTGTTGAGAGCTGCTGGTGAATCCCAACACTCACCTTTCAGATGCCTTCATATTTTTATGAGACATTTGAGTTTTATTGAACAGAATAGGGTGTCAGAATGAGAGTTGGCTGCCTGTCAAATTGGCTGTTAAGTGTGTACATGCCAGCTGGAGTCAAGATTGACGAGCATTTGGTGGTAATTTCCCTCCCTGAGTTATCTTTGGGTATTCTGTGCACTCTGGTGATTCCCTCCCCAGTTCTCAGAGGGCTCAGTAAAGCGAGTTCATGTTATTCTGTCAAACTAAGGTCAAAAATTAATGGCTACCTCCTAGTTGTCCCAGCACTGATTTGATCGGAGCAGCGGGGCAGAACGAAGTGGTCTGGTGTGAGCATGTGTGTGTGCACGTGTGTGTGCATGTGTGTGCATGTTTGTGTGTGTGTGTGCGTGAGTGTGTGTGTGTGTTGCTCTCTGGGGGCTGACTCTTTGCTAGAGGCTTCACCAGAGTAATTTATTGCAACATAGACAGAGAGAGACACACTGCCCTTTAAATGTAGCAACTTCTGGTGTTAAGACTATTACTGTGTGAAATTGAAGGTGTGTTTTCTAGTTTATTTAAAGGCAATAAACCTATTTTCTCTATCTGCTCCTCAGTGTAAAGGGGATGAATGGGATCTTTCATAGATATCCACCAAAGTTCAAACCATGCCAATCATATCGTTTGAGATATTCATGTATTTGTATTTAAGGTTTGCTCTTCTGTTGGGGTGAAGTGGGTGTGATTTGCCATTTTGTTTCACTTCACTAGTTCAGCCATCTATCAGTTTTTAAGAGTAGATCTAATGACTACAGTTTATGTTGCTTGTAGTGACAACCCAACAGAGATTTATCACTCTACAGTTCCCCTCAGCTCTTTCAAGCATTTTAGCTACTTTCAGCTCATTGTTTTGGTTCAGAGAAGTTTCATTAACCAGCTCTAGACTACCCGCCCAGCAACGAAAGTAGTAGCGGTGCATTTAGCAGCTAAAGTCCCAGACATTTTTGTCAGCAGTCGGTGGAGACCAAAAATAGAGCTAAAAGGAGAGTGAATACTGCCTTATATTCTTAAGGTGGACACAAACACGACTTCATTTGACTACTAATGTTGTTCCATGTCTCCATGGTCGATGTTTTAGTTGGCATTGTAATTGGCATTGACACATGTCAATGTTGTGTATACAGCTTGAATGGCTGTCTCCAAGTAGCCAAAAATCAGTTAAGGCTACCTTAAGGATGTTTTTTTTTCTTCTAATTTTAACTCTAATTGTTGCTATTTAATTACAAATATGTATACATTAATATTTAAAGTCACAGAAAATTATCAATTTTTCAAGATTTTAAAGGGATATTTATACCCTGATATTTAAACTTGTTAATGTTATAATCAATCAAACAGAATTCTCAGTTTATGTATTAATCAAAAACTTCCCTCAGTACTTTCACGCCTCTCTTGTTATTCTAAGAATAGGTTTATTTTACACACCTTCTTTGCTTTTGGTTTTGAATTTGATCATAATTTAAACCCGTACTTCCCATTGTTCCCCACTTTCTTTTCACTTTCCTTCCTTCTCCTCGTCTTTCATTTCCTCTCCTTTCATGTCTCCTTTCTCCTCCGCCTGTAATTCATGCAGCTCTAAACTTTATTGTCCCATGGGAAAAATCGCTAACAGCCACACAATAAAAACAGAACAGCACCACATGATCATCTTGTTCATTAGAGTTGTTTATCTGTGATCAGGGATGTTGTCTGTTCTCGGCATCTCCCACTTCCTTGTAATAACTTCAGCCGAGCAGGCAGTAGGTCGATAAGCTGGCCTGTTAAAAGCACATTAAGCTCACCCCTTAACTCAAAGCTAACACATTCATGCCTGCGTTAGTTTCTGTGCAGTCCTGTGACTGCATTAGCATGTGTGTGAGTCACTTTAGCCACAATACTCAGGGCTGTAACTCAGTCAGATCAGGTCAAACTCTGCCATGTGGAGAACATTTGTTTTACTGAGTTTCCACTCCTGTTCATGATGTAATTATCAACAGCATGTCAAAAATCAACACTGATTCACATTGATAAAAGCTTCCTGTCTGTGAGTCTGTCTGAAGTTGTGGAGGAGATGAGTAAAGTCAGTAAGTGCAGAATAAGGAAAGAGAAAAAAAGAAAGAAAGAAATTGGCAAGAAAGTAGCGTGCATCCGGTTTGTGTGAGCATGTGTGTCATAGATCGCATGTGTCGGAAAGAGTCAGAAAGGAAAGGGGGCTGAACCCCATTTTTAAAATTCAAATCTGTAATAGCCAATAAGTTTTGCTAGAGCACGGGGGAAAGGAGGGAGGGGTCAAAAAAGAAAGAGAAGAAAACAGCAAGACAAAGAAAAAAAAGCTAATGATCTAAAGCAGCAGAAAAATGTTCATTTCAACATATAAAACTAATAATTTCTTAATAAAATACTGGAATATGGCAAGTGAATGGTGCATGTGATGGTATTCATATAAGTATGAATAATAAAACATGGATCGGGACACCAAAAGTAATAAATATATGCAGTGGTAGGAAAAGCAGCATAACTCTTTGAATATATAATTTAAAATAAGACCTTTGACTTTGAATTAATTCACTCTGTGTATCACATGGGCATGAATATACAGACCGAGAATAGCAGTTTTATTATAAGCAGACTCATTATTTGGGACAAGACGAGGTCACAACATGTCTTTCTCCTCAGAGGGCGAGGTTAAGGCTTCAATCAGCATGTCATATCCTGTTTGATTTCCTGTCAGAGGGGCTGATTGCCAGGATTACAAGACCCTGAAGGAAGGAAGAAAGAAAGGAAGGATGGATGGGAACTGAACTGGAGGGAATAAACAGAGCCGGCTAAGAGCCCAACGGTGTGTTTAACGTCTGTCGACAAATGTGGGTAATCTCGGACAGTTTAGGGAGGATACGGCTCAGCTGGTATGACAGCATACACACATGCACAGTGTGTAAATTCATGAGGGGTAGACGATAATCAGGTACATACATTTGTCACATTATAATAGAAAAGAAATGTATTAAATGTTTGAGTCTTGACAGCTTGAAAGTAAACCAGCCACAAGCTAAATATGGCCCCTCCTCGTACATTAATTACAGTGTTACAGTACTATATTGTAATTAATGTTAGAAAAGGTGATTGGTCGCTTCTGTCTCACAGCACTGGTGTTGTTTGTAGCAATGTTTCTCATAATGAACACCATAATTTCCCATAAATGCCACTGTAATGAGGTTGTTGCCAGTTCTCCTCCCTCATTTGTCTTTACTAAGAAGGAAAAACATGTTGTTTTTCTCCTTTCGCCTTTCACAGCCTCCACCATCCTCAAAAAGATTCATCTCATCATCTCATACCACTTTACCGCATGATTGAACTTTTTTCACAACTTTTATATGTCACAAAATGCATGAAAACATTTTTAAGCTTGGACTGTGCGTTATTATTGTATTATTTATCAGAGAAATATGACTCAGACAAAATGAATCACAGCCCGATTAGTTAAAGTCTACAGATGACTTTTTTCTAAAAAAAGTCGATAAAGAAGGCAGGAACAAACACTTTTGGTTCTCGTTAAATCTTGTGGCATTAGCTGACTTCTAAAGAAGAATAGGCACTTTTCCTCATTCTGTGCTGTAAAGCAATGCATGCGTATTTACCACCAGATTTGACTTGCTTGGAGTGAAAAAGCATGTTCCTGAATTAAATATTTGCAGTACGTATTGTGAGTGTTAAAGAAACATTGGGGGAATGTGCTCCTGATCTCTCTAAAGCGTTGGGGACATTTTTGTTGCTGTTGTTTTATGCTTAGATGAAGCCAGGTTTGCTGTATACACTCTTTATACCAAGCTACTCGCCTGCTACATCACATGTAGTGTCAGAAATCAATCACAGTAGTATCGATGCTTTCGTCTAACATTCCCAAGATGTAAAACTGTTCCTCTCATGTAAGTCTAGAAGTCACCAAATGTTACCAATAATCTCAGCAGTGTAATCACGTCATGCCACAGACAGTTTCCTGAAGTGATTGACTTGTGTCAGACAGTAATTCATATCACCTTTATGTCTGCGTGTTTGATCTTTGTCTCGTGTTTGAACTGTCAGACACACCTAAAGGTCAGCAAAGCCCTGACATGTCCACGAGAGCCGGGCTTTGTTCTGCTGTCAGGGAGCTCAAACAGCCAGTTATTATACAAAACACAAAGGGCTTAATAGCACTTGTCTGCTTTTATGAAACACACAGTGGTTTCCTCTGGACGTGTACTGTGCCAGTGGAAATAAAGAATGAGGACTTACTGTCAAGTAGCTCTCATATAATCGCTGTGATTTCATTTGTGCAGTTACTTTAAATTCACATATACTGTACATGCTTTCACTATTTGATATTTTACATGACACTGAGCGTGCTCATCACTGAATTATTCTAAGAAATAATGATTGTTATTGTAATGAAATAATATCTATCCAGCAAACTGTTTTCACATGCATACGCACGCACTGTGACATAATTGATGCGCTTCACATTGCAAATTACTGGACAACCCAGTCAACCTGTCATGCACGCTCCACTTCTCTCTCTCACACACACACCCACACACACACACAGTAGACTCTGATGTGTGTTTGTGTGTGTGTGTCAGGTGTGAAATCACATATGACAAGACATCCGGACTAATTAAGTGTGAACCGCGTTTATCAAGAAGATACAGGCCATATGGAGGTCATGTGCTGTTTGTGTTTGTGTGAATGGAGAGGTCAAATATTCGCATAATAAAATGTCCACCTTAATTCAGTTAAGGTGGACGCCCTTGCATGTTAATCAGTTTGTTTTTTTCACAAAGAAAATCCCCTTAAAATTTCAACAACAATTCTAACACACTAATAAACAGAAAGTAGAAAATGTTTAATGGATGCAAAATGTTCTTTTGATGTGCGGGAAAGAACAATAATGTTTGATGAACCAGCTTTGCTTTAGGAGTAAATTAGTATTTGGTAATTGGAAAAATATTGTGTTTTGAGTTGTAATCATGTCACGGCACCATCTCTACCCTGTATCTACAAATACAAGCAGAGTAAATGTAATAATAATAAGTGCAATCCAAGAACAAAGTGTGTTTCAACATTATAATCCTATTGATGCAGAAAATGAGTTTTGGAATAACCAAAAAAAGACCAAACAAATTAATCTCAAGCTTTGACTTCACTTCGCTTCCTGCCTTCTCACTTCAGCACTGAGTTTCTGACCCCCCTCTAATCCCGTGGATTATGAACTGAAGGTTAATTTCAGGTTTCACCTCATTAGAAGCCACCTCTTGTCTAAAATGTAAAGTGTGCGGTGAGATGAAGGGAGTATCTGCGGGAGAGCAGGGAGGCGTTACTGCGGATGATGCTCTCTATTTATAGGTTGTAACAGGGGTGCAGTGTTGTGGTTTGGTGGGACACCCTGTGTCAAACACACACACACACCAGATGGATGCTCTCTGTGTTGGTGGAGAAGCTTGTGTTGTGTGTGTCTCTGTGTTCTCGTTCACATATGGTTTCTCTCTGTGACTCTGTGCTAACACTTGCTGGCAGCTCAGGTGCCTGCAAGTGAGAAAAGAGGGAGGGAGGGGATGATGAATTTAACCCTTGTTTAACCGCGCAATATGAGAAATTAACATTTTGTGGTTTGGGGGGGATTTCAACCAAAGTATTAAGTGCAACAACATGTGAATGATCTGACTCTGTTTGCATTGAAGAGAGGTGAGGCTGTCGCAGCTTTAATTACACTTCATTTACAAATCAAATCAACACACTGCTTCTTATGCATGTACACATTTAATTAAAAAATTAAAGAGCTATGCATGTTTTTTTAAAGTAGATAATTACTTCAGGCATGACTACAGGCAAGTAATGAAAACAGTATGAAGGGGAAATATTGAAAAGTGTACACACAGGAGCAAAAAAATACATTTAAACAAAAATTGATCATACATTGACAGATTTGGGTTGTTTTTCAGAACACAGCTACATCTTTGGGAAGTCTCTATCTAACAGCTAAATTAAAAATAAATAAATAAATAGACTGAAGGGCCAGAAACCTGAAATGATTCTGAAAAGGCGGTGTTTTTTTTATAGTAATAATAATAATAATAATGTTTACCTGAGGTAACAGCTCTTGGCTGTTTGAATTCAGTGTCGGGGCAGTTTTTTGGTGACTTGGTGGGAATCAGTTCAGTCACTGTAGAAGATTCTTATAGTCTGATATTATAGTCCATAGTCTGATATTAAAAAAAAATATCAGACTGTGGACCTATTAATCATCTTCATGTTTTGACAAACACAAAATACTCCATAGCGGTAACCAAGGCAACTACCTATTACACATTATAGCATCACCACATTATAACAAAGTAACACTCAAGCAGTGACACAAAACACCTTAACAAGCACCTAGTAACACCACACCATTCAATTTAACACACCCAAAAAAATCATAATTAATGAATTCACCTAGCAACCATACAGAGAACACCCCAGCAAATGCCTAGTAACAGCCAAGAAATGAATAACAGCACCAACCACCTTGTAATAATATATCATCTACTTTTATCATCTACTATTATTTCAAGCGACTACCTACAGCCAATGTAGCAATTACCCAGACAGCACCAACTAGGCAATACCCTAAAATAAATCCTCAACACCCCAACAACAGGCCTAGCAACCTGGCAACTACTTGCAGCCACTTAGTGAACTCTAAGCATTAACCTAGCCTTGGCACCATATGACATCACTAAACATATTCTTCACAAGTCGTAAGTTCACAAGTAATTTGAATTGTTTCCGGAAAACAGCTTCTGTTATCAAAAGATTTGCACCCTGTATTTTAGTTCAAATATTACAGGACTCACAAACATGAACCATATTTTAAGTCTTTTTGCTCTGCTCATATTTACAAAGATAATAACAAAAGAGCTTTTTCCATGTTTACAAAATATGCAGCGATATTAAACAATACATCATGTTCATGTTAGAGTCACATTACTTTGCATTACAATTACAATTTCCAAACAAAGGCTACGCAGAGGGATATTGTTTCTTCTTCTGCACAGAGAAAGCATGAAAGAAAAGAAAAATGGGCAAGACAAGAAAGAAGCAATACAGGAAACAAATTTACAGCCTGCAATAAGATTCCCACCATTTTATGTTATTTCCAGTGCACCCTTATTGCAGCTACAGAGCTACAGTTTAATGAGAAATGTCATCACATAGTCATTAAACCTGTAAATGTGCACGGAAGTGTTTTGTTGCAACAATTTTATAATTTTCATATAGTGTCTTGTCTCAGAGCCCAACCTCATCATGTCTCAGTTTTTATACCCACATATGAAATTCAGAGATACACAGAGATCTTTTGATGATGATGATGTGATTCTTCTTACAGGCATTCATTTTCTGTCGTCATTAACAAAGAGAATTTTAAACAAGGGTGAAAAAAGAGGACAGAGGAAGTCCATATATGTACTGTAATTATTTTACTATTAGTCCTGATTTGTGTTTTGAAGAGGAGAGGCCGCCTTGTGTCAAGAGTGTTTCAAGTGTCTGTGGTTCCTGTACTTTGTTTTTGATTTGTTTCTCACTCCATCCAAGCACCTTCCTTCCTTCCTGTCCTCTTCCTCCTCTCTCTCTCTTCTCCTTCCATCTTTTTATTCTCTCTCTCTCTTTCTCTCTACCTCTGACCCTCCTACCATTCATCCTCCCTTCTGCCCCCTGCTCATTTCTCCTCCCTCGTTTCCTTCTTTCCTTCCTCTTCTTCCTCTTTCTGTCTTCTCATTAATGCGTCGTCAACGAGGGTGCCTTGGCGACAGACTGCAAAAGCCGTCGCCACGGCAACATATCATGGTCTGTGGTTGTTGAGGCGTTTTGTTGGGCAGCGGGGGGATGTAAATGGATGCTACATCTGTGTTGCGTGCCGGAGGTGCTCCTCAGAGTGGAGGAGGTCAGAAAATCAAATATTAAATTCTCTCCAGACGCAGAGCTCCTCCTTTGTCTCTGTCTTCATCCACGTATTCTCCTCTTTCACATCCCCCCTCTCCTCACCTCACGTATACACACTGTCTTTAAATTGCTTCATTACACTGATGTCTCTGTCTTTGTATTCCCACATCAGGTCATTATGAAGTGATGCAAAACAAGGATTTATGTTTAAACATAACAACATGTAATCAAATGATGAAGTTCATCATTTGGCATCAGTGTATGCACACTTTAATCCTTGTGATACTGTAGAGAAGTGTAGCACCCAAATAGAGCCTGAAAACACTGTTTGGCTGGGAAAATAAGAAGTAGAAAGTAAACAAAGCAAGAAACCAAGAATGAACAGCACGAGCAGCATGACAGTGCATATGAGGTGTTAACTGTTGACTGTTGAGCCAAAACAATTAAACAAGCCAATGCAAAATATTCGATCGTTGTAATATGTTAAATTATCATATATTAAATAATGGATCGTTAATTGCTGCCGTACGCTACAGAATCCTGCAAACCAAACAGAAATGATCAGGTTTGTACATAACATGAAAAATGAATTAGCCCGTTAATGAATGTTTAGGGGCAATAGGACCCTGAGGAGGGATGGATGGGGGAAGATTTGGGGAGAAAGGGGTGGGGGGGGTGAGGTGAGAGAGGCATTTGGTGTTGAGGTTTGACGTCTGCCACACACACGCACGCACGCAGGCACACACACACACACACACACACACACACACACACACACACACACACACACATCTCAGTCCGTTCTCGCAGACGTAGCTTTGCTCAGCTTCCAACACCACCGGGCACACATAAACCACACAAATCATTACACACACACGCACACATAAATACAGTACATACTGCACACTTTTCTTCCTTGCACAAACAACAACATATGCACCACACAAATATGAACACAACACACGCCATACACACATGAATAATTCAGATCAATACGGGGCATTCAGGTTGGATGGTTGTTCATTTGCGCAAGGTCACCCACTAACACACTGCCTTAATAAGCAGAGTGTCTGGAGACACACACAAACACATTAGCAGACACACACTTGCTTCTAATGGAAGTGGCTGCAAGTGAGCGGCGGTCCTCCTAACAAAGAACTGCAAATCCTTCCTCCTCTGCCCCTCCCTCCTCTCCTCTCCTCTCCTCTCCTCTCCTCTCCTCATCCATCCGTCCCTTCCTTCATCTCCTTTGTTTGCATATTACCGATTGTGTGTGTGTGTGTGTGTGTGTGTGTGTGTGTGTGTGTGTGTGTGTATGATGGGCCAAAATAAGCAGAAGATGGGGAGGAAACAGTCAGTCTCAAATACAGCCTGTTGTTGTCATGATGACTTTTTGAAGGAGAGAAAGAGAAGGAAATATTTAGATGGAGAGTGGGAGGAGGGGAGGAAAAAGTCAAAGCAGGGCGACAGAAAGAGAGACAGACTGTTGATGCCCCTGCATGTGTCACATCCATCCCCGATCAGTCTAGTGGCGTTTTGTTGCTCTGCTAATGGTATGCTAATGCAATGCTAATTGACCATTCACTCCCTTGGCTTTAGCTGCACTGATACACTCAGGCGGATGTAAGCTGAATCACTGTTGCGTTACATCATGTCAGCGTTGGTCTGCACGACTGGAAATACAGACAACAGGCAACAGACATGGTGGGATCATTTAAATGATGGTGTGGTGTGATACTGCGGGAGTGTTGGAAACAAATCAGTTCAGCTTCGGGTGATTTATCAGAAAACGGCGCCTAATTCACGGTTGGGTTGGACCATTTATATCAGGCAGCGACAAATTTTTTGCTTAGCCGGCACCGGCACATTGATTAAAAGTAATTTTTGACGTGGGAATCCATCTGAGGAGAGGTGATGAAAAGGTGCAATCAGTTGTGGTGCAGCTACCGAAACAAACATTTTTGCTAATGATTTAAATGTATTCACAGAACACGTTTCTTTTTTTTCTTATTCTGGGGGTGATCGAAAAACTGGATGTTATGTTTTTTGGAGCCATTGGTTTGGTTTAGTAATTTTATTTAGTTCACTGACATCAGAATCAGTTTTATTACTCAGCCATTTGTCCACACACAAGGAGCTGGTTTCGCTCTGACTACACACATATGGACTTAAATCGACAAGTACAACAAGCTCAAGAAGTAAACCTAAACATTAAACTACTATGTACAGAAAATATATAAGTATAAATATAAATATACATAAATGTATAAATATGTATATAACCAACAATACTATTTGTAAACAGAATAAGACAATGGTGCTGAGTGCAAAGAATGCTGAAATAAATATGGTTTATGTACCAGGTTGGAGGATTTGACAGTATATACAGCATCAACAGCATGCATAGATTACAGGTATAGTATATATTTGAGACACAGGGATTGTCTTAACTGTATCTCACATTAATGTGCGCTAAGGATGATTCAAGATTCAACGTGTTTAAAACATGTTGCGGTAGCTCACCTGGTACAGCATGCACCTCATTTATCAAGGCTAAAAGTAGTTACCACTGCGACCCAGGTTTGATTCCAGCCTGGGGCCTTTGCTGCGAGTCATCCGCTCTCTCACACTCCTGACTTTTCTGTCCATGTCTCCAGCTATCACTGTCCGGTAGAGCAGAAAATGCCACAAAAAATGGCAGTGTTATCTTAATTTTATATTTACTGTTTATTTGTTACCCCACCTCTGGTCCTAAGTCAGGTAAGGTAGGGTCCAGCCCAACCATGACCCTGATGAGGATAAGTGGTTATGGATGGATGGATGGATGGATGTATTTTTGTTGGTTAGCATCCAGATCATTTAATCTTTAATCTTGAAGTATGAATCAAAACTTTAAGAATATCTGAAGCTCCAAATGCCTCGAGGCACTCATATAAGATTACACTGGAAAAACTGTAACCGAGTACAAGCCAGTATTGAACTAATCTGAACATAATCAATACTAACATGACAGGTTTTCCTCGTGAGTATCATAGTATGATACAATTTTCATTGTTCCAGTGCATGGCTCGTGGGCGCCGAGGGGGGAAAACAGTCAGTCGATTTGTATTATTCACTCTCTCTCAGTCTGCCGGGGTCATGACCTTATCTTCCTGACAACCTGAAGCACCAGCGGGTTGGATTAATATTTCTCAGTCATATCTGCTCCTGCTCAGTGTCTGTGCGTGATGAAGTCACGTGTTTATTCCTCCCTTGCTGTGATGCTACACTCTGCAGGGTTCCCTGCGATGTGGCCACGGGGAGATGATGTGTATAAGCAGAGAGGACACATAGTAACTGTGAGCGCATGTGTTTAAACCAGACAAAGGGGGATTTGTTTCATTTGATTCGAAAGAAGTCCAAGCTGACGTCAACGATTTGCTAGATTCAAGAATTAAAAAGCTGCAGCGATCCAGATGTTCCTTTCATGAGTTTTTCCTTGAACCTTTTTCTGAATGAGGACACGTTGTGAGATCATGAAGTGAAATGACAGTTTCAGTCATAGTGACACCTTTAATGAACAGCTTGCTGGCCTTCGATTGGACCGTTTGGAGCTCATTTGTCTTTTGGTGTTAATTAACCAGTTTGACTTTAGAAAGGTTGTTTGTCCCTTTTTTTTGCCCCTCCTTACAGTTTGTGTTATATTTTTTTATGTTGTTCTCTATGACTGTGAACATCACCTTACAGGGTGAGACACTGGGTTGGATGATGAATGGTTTGGGAGTACACGATCATCTGTTTTACTCAAGTTCAGTCTGGCTCTGCACTGTGCGTTAAAGCTTACCTAAACAGTTTCCTACTGTTGTCCTATATACACAAACAGTATATTAAAGTGACACCGTGTAACACGTTTGAAAGAGGACACACAGTCCTCCTTTTTTCAAAGGAAAAGTCAAATTTATCAGCTGCAGCAGCAGCAATTCAGTCAAACAAGGCATCGCTACAGACAGACATTTGCAGACTTTAACTTGGTCTGGTATGACCAGTAGCTAATGCGATTGCTAATGTTAGCTAACACTGATATTATTTTATAACATTACTGTGTAAGTTTGTTGACTTTATGACTCTTCTATATGAAGACAGAGGTTTCAGTACATTTAACACAAGTTAAAAACAGGAAGTAAACAAAAAGAGCATTGTTTGCATAACTGTTCAGACTGTGTAAAGATTGATTTCTAGTAAAAAGTCTAAAGCATGCGACACCACCACTATAATATGAACAACTGGAGGGCGAAAAGTCAGATTTCTATCATTTTTGACCCCAATTCAGGCTTTATTAACAGCATCGCAGCACACAAAGAGGCTTTATGCTTGAGGCGCTGACAGTGAATGGGCTGTTTATTTCCTAAATCAGCCCTAGCAGGGTGTTATAATGTTTTCACAAAATGTGTGTTAAAGTGGGAGAGACACTGCAGAGTGTGGAAACAGTGTGAGCGTGTAGTAATGAGTTGAGCAGACCGGGGATTTGGGAAACATTGGTGTTGCTTTCGTCTTATCTGCTCCGCTCCGTTGTGCTCTGAGCTGCTCTCCTCTGCAGCAGACAACCGGAGAGAGCCGCTTAATGCTGCATTTGCATGCTAGGAATTCAGTAAAAGCCGTTATCGAGTGTGACTGAGAATAAATATGATGTTAGAATGTGCACGCAACATTACAAGCATCCATTTGTAGTGTGATATGAACATAATTGGATTGTTGCTATGTCGTAAATAGCAGGATTGCTGCAGAAAAACGTCACCTTGTCACTTTTCTCTCTACTTGCATCCATTCTCATCTTACACACACACACCCTGGTTATGCAACCCATTGTGTGTTGCGTTGTGTAGACTCTTTGTTCCCATGTGTGTGGTGGTGATGATGTAGAGACGGGAGTGTCCTGTTCTTTCAGGGCGAGACTGGCCCTCTCGCCCGCCTGTGAAAGTGTGTGTGTGTGTATGCGTGTGTGTGTCTGTCTATTGCTGCATGCACTTCAAATAAATGACTTTTCTTTTGAGAAACACACTCTCTCATTATATGCACACACAGACATAAACACACACACACTTTCACTCAGTATTCTGATCTGTTTCTGCTCGCAGAGGAAAACATTGTCTGTAGTATTGTGTATAGCTTTTTAAAAATAATATAAAAGCCGGGTGACATGACCCCGCATTGTATTGAGTTGTTTTGCGAGATTAAGGGACTGAGCTTGTGGAAATGTGTCTAACTCGTAACTTTAGATGTCATTATAAGTTTGTCATATTAAATCTGGAGCCCATGAAGGAAACATCACTTTGTCTGCGGCAGCAAAAGGCCGCAGCTGCATCTGAAACAGTTTGATTCACCCGTCGAACACAAAGAAATTCAGATGTCATGGGAAAGTGCCAACTTGATAGGTTACCAGTAATGTCTGTTACGAAACAGGAGATATTATCTCCTTAAAAATCATTAGCCAATAAGGTGTTAGTCATATATAGATTGCATCATCATTACATCATATGCATGCCTTGGAAAAATACTCATAGAACACTTCCACACGAGAGCCTACCAACACCTTGTGGTTTTTTTAATCCATACACAAAGAGTGATTTTTATATTTCTGTTAATACAGATTAAAAGAATGAGACACAAAGTCAGCTTTAGAGGTGTCCATGGACAGAGGCAGGCTAGCTGTTTACCTCTGTTTCAAGTCTTTATGCTAAGCAAGTCTCTCAGCTCCAACGCACATCAGAGGGGCATCAATCCTTTCATTAAGCTAGTTTCAGCCCAGCACAGCAGCCATGCGTCCAAATGGGTTCATTCCTGTTCGGAAAGTCATCCTAAATCTAAATCTAAATCTAAATCACAGATGATTAAAACAGAAAATAAGGCCGATAAATAATACAAAAACAGGCTTCAGCTTAGGAAGGTAAACATGAAAAGACACGTTGGACACATCCTCTTCTCTTCTGCTGTGCAGCTCTCAGGATTTCATGCCTGCTCGCTTCACTCGACTCCACACAAAGAGCAAATCTGATTTCAGTGCAGCTCTCTCACTCTCTCCTATTCCCAGAGAGCAATCTCATCTGCTGTCAGTTAACCTGTGTGACGGGCCATAACCTGACTAGGCTGTTAAAACCATTCCCATTCAGGAAACCAGATCAGCACACTGTATAAACTTCTGCTATATTTTGCTCCGGTCTGTCACCCAGAAAGCAGCGGTAACATCTCAATCTAGTTTTGAATATTTCTGTCAGTGTGCTGCTGCCCGCTGAGGCGCTTTCAACATTGTTGTTAGTGCGTTCCATATCATTTCATCATTAGTTTGTCTTGTATCGTTATGTTTCGCACATATGCCTACTCTCGCCACATTTTTCACTCCCCTCTTTCAGACCATCCTGACTGTCCTGAGGGTGTTTCATCAGGTTTCTCTCTGTTTATTTGATCCCACCCTGCTCTGTAGCCCGAGTGTCACGGCTGGTTGAGCTGCAGATCAGATTGGATCGGAAGGAGGAGAGCTCGCTCTGCTGTGTTTCCTCATCCATGACGGAGGAATGACAACATCCCTTTCTTTCACTCCACTTTTTTTTTCCCCTTCCCTCCGCCATCACTTCTATCTGATCTTCTATCCTTTCCCTTTCCACCCACCAGATCAGGCCGGCAAAAGCGGGTGTTTATGTCTTTGAATATTCATCCACGTCTGTCTTGTGCAACCCTTCTGTACCTCTGTTATCCTTTTTTCCCAATATTTTCTCAAGCTCATCCACCTCTCCTTCCGACAGCTTTTGGGATTACGCTGAAAGGTTACCTGACAAAACCTTTGCTGCAGCTGCTGGAAAAGCAGAGGACACAGCCAGAAGCTGTTAAATATGTTAGCAGATAACATGGGACTCAACTCTGTTATCTTATCTGCAGTGTAACTGTAGACCTGCGGGCTCGGAAACATGAGAGCAGAGCTCTGGTCACGATGCGTGTGCATGTGCAGGTGTGTGTGTGTGTGTGTGTGTGTGTAAGTGTGTGTGTGTGTGTGTGTGTGTGTATGCGTGTGTGTGTGTGTGTGTGTGTGCTTTTAAGTATCTCCCAGCATACTTTTGTAAAAGTGAGAATAAGATGAGAACAGTAATTGGAAACAATAAATTAGCTTTCTAGAAATAGGACTCACAAGGAAAACAATACATTTCATGCTTTCATCATAACACCATCAGGAGCACAAAAAGAAGAAGGTCTCTATTGATCTGTAGAAAAATGCATTTACAGATCTAAAGTATTTATCTGTTTAGACTATGGCTTTAAGTTGTTGCCAAAGGAAATGATGATGGGGCACTCACATGTAGGAGCATGCACATTGCTGCAGCGTCCTGCAGCCTGTGGTCCTTTTCTGCACGTTGCATTTTGTCTCGTCTGTCTTGTCTGTGAATGCTCACAATGATAATTAAAATAAAAATAATAATAAAAGAAGATTGTAACAAAGTGTATATATCATTTTTTCCCCAGCCTCAGGCAGTGATTCCCCTATTTAGCTGTTACACTGACAGTACAGGCAGCTGTTTGCCGCTGATGCAACTTGTAATTGGAAGCAACTCGCACACACAATCAGTTTGACAAACTGACTCAGCATTTTTTGGATTCGGGCTGTTCGGGTAACTAATTGCCAGTTTATGCTGAGATTTGGTATTTTACTTCATGTGACGGTCAGAGGAGCTGATCGACAGTCCAGGTGACTCTTTGGCAGTTCAGGAAAGTTTAGCTGACTTAGCACATGGCTGACTTGTCAAAAGAGAAAGAGGGTTGTTATTGTTAATGATGACATTAACAATGGGTCCATTCAGCTATTCATGTGTAAGCCGTGACAGTAGTAAAGTTTCCATTCAATGAACTGCAAAAGAAAATGCAAATTTAAGAGTAAGACCATACTTTCTGTAATAGGGACAAAACCTTATCACTTTGAGTCCTAAAGTACCTGAATACATTTTATTGGTGACAAAAAAGAACTGCAAATTCAATAGTTCGGCTTTATCAGGAATCACTCCTGCAAATGAAACAAGCTGTGATATGCAGTGTCATGAGCACCCTCTTAAGAGTCACGCATAAATTTCCTTTTTTTTTTTTTTTTTCCATCAACACTGCACCTCGCCGAGCTATATCTGATAGTCCCAGCATCTGTTCAGCCTCCATCCAGAATCAATGGTTCCATTATCAGACGCTGATTGATCAGCTGAGTTTAGTGCCATTAATAGACTGTTTGCATCTCGATAAACTGATCTTAAAGTGGGTTAGTAGACTGAGAGAGGGAGGGGGGGATTTAGGGAGAGAGGGAAGGACAGCGGGAGATGAAAAATTAAAAGGTCAGGAAATAGCCCAAAGAGTGATCGAGGGGAGGAAGAAAGGGAGAGCAGAGAGGATGAAGGGATGTAAAGAGGGTAGCTGAAGGAGGGACGGAGGCAGGGGAAAGATTTGTGGGGGGAAGAAAATCAGACAAATACCCTTCATGCTGAGGCTGCACTGCAACTCCACCTGAACATTTGAAGAATTACTGTGAGTCTGCACTGGAAGGTTGCAACATTTTAACAGTTCACTTCACACATGTTGTGTTATTCTTCTGTCCTTTCTTTCCACCTTTTCCTTCCTTCCATCCCTCTGTTTCTTTCTTTTGTTGTCGGGGGTTGCAGAGAGAGTAGCTTGTTTCCATGGAAACGGACTGAGCCAGATGAGCTGAGCTACTTGCACTGCAGCGTCTGTCCTGACTGTGTGTGTGTGTGTGTGACTGGTCTTGGCTCTAAAGAGAAGGAAGGATGATGATTTGTGTCTAATGCACTGGGCAGACACTGGGTGAACCCAGTCTTCTTTTTCATGTGGTTATGTCTCTGCTTTAGTCTTTCTCCCTCTCTTCATCGCTCACTGTTCTTACAAGGGTACCTTCATATTCTTATCAGTGTCGCCGTGGTGATCAGAATCGCTACGGAGGTGACCAGCATCGCCATAGCAATTATACTTGCAGCTCAGCACAAGAGGCAGAGGAACTCTGTCGTATGATGTACATACCAAACAGACTAAAATAAACATAAACAGGCTTTGCCAGGCAACGAATGAGAACGCATACACCCTCACATTTACATTGTTCATATCCATTGAAACTAAGACTGGGAAATGGTAAGCTTAACTCTCTGGCAACCTCAAGAAACTTTTTGTTTTATCTTTTTTCACAGATTCTGTAAGGTTCACACAAACAAGATATATTAATTAATGAGTTGAAAAGGTGCTGGAAGGTAGATTTTCTGAAGTTTAGACAGAACCAGACTGGCTGTTTCTCATGCCTGTTTAGGAAAAACAGACATCGAAAGGGAATATGCAGATTAGTCAGATATTCCTCCAAAGAGGCAAAACTTAAGGTCATCTTGGGAAATAAACTGATTTGATCCCCATGCAGGTCTTTGGTGTTGTCTTGTTGATGAAAGAAAAGATCGCCTTAACTGTAGTGGAATGGTCTTTAAAGTTCAGCAATATGTTGAGCAGTTTGCCAAATTGATGTCATATGTGTGGACAGGCATCCAGATGTGTTATTGTGTGCGCAGCAGCTGGCGATTGAGATTATGACTTCAGAGATGAGGTAAAGATGAAATCATGTGGTGGTTAGAGGTTTGTTTTGGATCACTTTGAACTACTTGTAATAGTGAATGCTTGAGCGAGCATCTTGTTTTAGAAATTTAAAGTAAAATCAACTGAGACACTTTAATGGTAAACATCTGTGAAGTTTAACAACAGAAATCTCAGATTGTTTCTTTCCCCACTGCAGGCCAGCTCCTCACTGAACACATCCATCTTCATCTTCACAGCCAATGTGCTGTCGCATCTTACTAATGAGACTCTTTGTCTGTTACAGAACTCCCAGAAGAAACGAGGAGCACGACCCAATAACAAGCCTGACAAGAAGCTTGGTGCACAGGTAACACCCCTCACACACACATAGGCACACACACACACCACTCCTTTGCTATCAGAAACAAATAGCAGCGTGTGTTGAGTTGACACATCTGCAGTGCGTGATGGAGAGGAGAAAGGCAAAAGAAGTTTCTGAGTTTGACAGAGAGGAAGATTTTAAATGAAACAAAGACGTGATGAAGGAATCAACAGACAGACTGACAGCAATATTAGATTTGTCTCTGTCTCCCAAAGGTTGTTTAGATTCTAACATGCTTTATAAGACAGCAGACTAGTTCCTCCACAGATATAGAGTTATAGAGATTAAAGTCTTTCCAGATTTTCAGAGATTCCCGGGCAAGTCTGCTTTATATGATAGTATATCCATTATGCAATATATTCTTTATTATTAGATTGAGTAGAATTACAGATTTTCGGTCTTTCCAGGAATAGACCACATTATTAAAATTAATAATAAAATTTGAATTCTGCACACAGCAGTCCTGTCTGTGATGTCTGAACACCCTTACAGTTAAAAATATGAAATAAAGATATTAAATATCATCATGTTTTCTGTGTAACCTGTTTTTGGTGTCAGCATCGCCTGAGGCAGATATCATTTCCTTCGGGTTGCACGGACCGTGGGTGACACAGACAACAGGAACTGTTTCCACTGACATGTTTTCACATGTGATCAGTCAAACAGAGCCGTGCCGGTTCCAAAGTCTAATTAAACCACCAATCAATCCCTGCAGGGACAGTTTAGTGTCTGCATCAACATCGCCACACATAAATAAATAGTCTGTACAGTCATGATAGATTTAATTTATGATGAAATAGCTGTTTACAGCAGCCTGAATGTGCTGAAAATAAAAGTAGTTTAAGTGGAATCAGAATCAATATAATCTAAATCATGAGGGACGGAAAATCTATATGTTTCATTGTGGTCATTTATATGCAGTGGGCAGGAAAATGTAAACATTACAGACAAGGTAATTAACACTACAGCAAACCTGCTGCTTCTGGAGAGACACTCTAATTGAAGTATATACACGGTTAATTGTCACATTTATTGTGGATCGTGCCTCAAATGCACACTGAGTTCAACCCGGAGATGTTTAAGTCATCCGAGGCCACCAGTCACAACTGTCATGTCAGAAATCTAGCGTGTTTGAGCCTCCCAGTGTGTTCCTGCCTCACAGCTCATGATGGTGCTGCCTGTGTGTCTCTTTGTGACCCATTTCCTCTGGGGGAATCACACTCCATGTGTGCAAACAAGCCGTGCACTGTTTGAAGCAGTAGGCATAGATCAGCAGTTAGCGAAGTATTCCTTCTCTTCTCCATGTCAGCTCTGTGTTTTTTCTGCCCTCCATCTTGTCCTGCAGGTGTTTGTACTTTGTCATCCTTGCATACTTTTTTCGTTTTTTGTTTTGCGCTTGGATCAGGCACCAACGCCCCACTTTAAATCTTTACCTCCTCTTCATTGTGAGTCTCTTCTTCCAAAGACATCACAAAAGTGAACTACTTTTTCCTTAACTTCACTCTTCCAAAGTCTCCCTCCCTTCTGTGTTTTTCCACATAACAAAAATAGCTCAAAACTTTTTCCCCTGTTGTGAAAAAGACACTACAGGAGTTAGAGGTACACAAGCTCAGGTTTTTAACAATGACAGTACATAAAGATGCAAATCAAAAACCTAGAGGACAGAAGGTGTTTGTGGCGAATGTAATTCTCTCACCACCATCTCTCTCCGGCTGCTGGGCTACGCCGCCCAGGCTTCCTCTCCAAGCCACATACCATAAATGGCTGTAAATTCGCTGGCTCTCGCCTTGCTTAATGTGGTTGGAAATGCTCCACAGGCTGTAAAACAAATACAGCCACAGAGCTGCTTCTGAGGAATGGGTGCACGGGGTCACCTCAGGTCAGCAGTAGTTCCAACTGAGTTTGGGAAGCGAGAAAGGGAGATATACTGTACATAAATGAATAAGATCTGTCACAAACAAACAAAAACATGAATCAACAAAATCTGAATTAGGCTGTTATAGCTGAAGTCATATGTAGTTATGCTGTGAGCCTTGTATAACTCATAACTTTAAAAAAGGACGCTATCCTTGTGTGGCTTCTATGGTTTCAAGTTTAAAGCTGCATCAACTTTTGTTTTGCCACTAGGGGGCAGAAAATCACTGCAACACGCTGATGAAAACCCAATCCTGACATATTACCAATTCTTTTGCTAAAACAGTTGCCCACTTAGGGTGTGTTTCTGTCCACCTGATGAGTGTAAGTCCTGTATTCACTCCCCGTTTTTACCAATTTAGCAAAAATCGCTAAAAGATGCTAAAATGCTCCATAGAGCCACATGGTTGGTTCTTTTTAGCAATTTGACTGACCCGAATCATTAAACTATGAGTTTAATAGTAATAACATGCACACTTGTTCAATTTAGATTTACTTGGTCTGGTATGACCTGTAGCTTGTCATTGCTAATGTTAGCAAACATAAGACATACAGTATACATACTGCGGTGTAACTAACAGAACTGAGTCGCACTATGTTTTAGTATTTGCCAATATTCATTCACTGTTACGTGTGGCTAAAGAGGGTGCTGTCTTTCCAGAAATCCAAATATTGATTATCGCAGCTTTAAAATGCCACAGTGCTTTACTGTGCGCTTCAAAGTACTGCGGTCTGAAGTGCCAGAGTCCTTTGAATGAGTTAGTAAATATTCATTTCGGATTCTGGATGATGTCTGAGACAAACCGCTAATGAGTGTGTTTTTTGGAGTCTCTGTTTCCTGTGTTTTTCCTCTCACGGGAAACAAATGCAGCATGACTCTGACCTCACCATTTGGTAGCTGAAAGCCGCAAGTTAGTCAAATAGCTCTTTGTCATTATCTTTTAAGTTCAAGGAGATTTTAAATAGAATGAAAAGCCAATTCATCCTAGTTGAACTCCACTACTGTAATGGGATTTGGCTTGTGTTCAACTGACAGAAGGCACGCAGTTTAATGCATCCTATAATTGTCAGAGATGATGTTACTGTGGTTTGAAAAATGTTCAGCTTCACAGAACATCAGAACACAATTTATGACAAAATCGTCATGTGCTTCCCCCGTGACCTCTAACGTTGTCCAGTTGTCAGTCTGGATGGACCTAAAGCTTCAGTGATCTGACTGTGCGTGTCTGGACTGTTCACATGCATTCATCCATCTGTCTGCAGCTTTCACTCTGTGCACATTTCCATTTCTGTCAGGTTCTCTGTCGATCTCGGTAGAAACTCTTTCCCAGGTTGCACTGATTGAAATGTCCTCCTTTCAGATTTGACACATTGTGTCTACAAAGTCGCGTCTTTGTGTCTCAATGGCTCTGTTTAACATTTTTCCATCCTTATACTCTGAATTAAGGCAAGTGGAAATGAAACATTGTTTAATCATTCATTTTCCTTCATTTATTCATTTTTTTACTAGAGTTTAAAAATGCAAACAAATTCCTTGCTCGAGTAATGAAACTGACAGAAGCTGGAACCCACAAATGTTTGTCTTTTTTACTTGGTGAATTGCCTAAAAAGATAAATAAGTATTTTACTGACTAATTACTTAATTTAGTTACAGGCCTAAATGGCAACTTTGCATGATAACAAATCTGTGTGCATGTCTGCCTCTTTGTGATACAGCAGTTTTTTGGATCAATGTCACCTCAGAGCTCTCTTCTCTTTTTGTCCCGTCACTGCAGGAGGACAGTTCAGACCTGAAGTGTCAGCTCCACTTTGCCAAAGAGGAGTCAGCCCTGATGTGCAAGAAGCTGACCAAGCTGGTGAAGGACAGCGAGGCCATGAAGGAGGAGCTGGCCAAGTACAGGTCGATGTACGGAGACGTCAACGCCTCACTCACAGTGGAGGAGGTGAGGCTTAGGAGGACGGAAAGACCTCCATTTTCTCTTTACAGTCATTTGTTTGTCTGACTTCACTTTGACATTGTCAGATAGCGATTAATGAGCAAATAAGTACAGACAAATTAGTGGTTAGTGAACAAGGCCATGAAACTCTCAAAAACTCCCTTATAATGAAGGTCAGCGAAGAGTTTGACTTCGTACAGCCCAAGACTGTTTCCGAGACCGTTTCTGAAAGCACCCTAAAGAAAATCTGATCCCTGAATTATCATCTTTTCTCAGCATTTATCGCTGCATTTCTTAATGTTTGCCTCGGAGCTACAAAATGGTGTCCCTTGGCTATTGCGGTGGACATGATCTGTGAAGTATTCCCACACTTTGTACCCACATAAACTCTAAATGGTTCTTCTAAAACTCTGCAGAGCTGAATTGTTTTGGAAACAGCCAAAACACACACAAAGTTCATTAAATTAAATTAACTTATAAGCCGTTGCATTTTTTAATGCACTAAACATTGAAAGAACATTTCAATAAACAGGAGGGAGTCCGTTATTTTGCTACAATATGATTATGATGATGATGAGCATTTAAGGCAAGTAAAATTTATTTACTATAGCACATTTCATACCCAAAGGCAAAAAGCACAACAAAAAGGAAAACACGTGACAAATCATAAAAACGATAAAAGTAAGCTAAAGCACATTTAATAAAACCAAACATCCAGGACTGGCAATGGTGAAAATATTGTTATTACTACTGATGATAGTATCGATCTGTCAGCAGTTGATTAAAAATGTGTGAATAAACAGGTGGGAGGTGACTAATAAATTGGTTTCTCCTCTCCTTTCCTCTTCCTCCCACCTCCCCAGGTTGCTGACTCACCCCACACCCGCGAGGCGGAAATCAGGGTCCACTTGAAGCTGGTGGAGGAGGAAGCCAACCTGCTGAGTCGACGCATCGTGGAGCTGGAGGTGGAGAACAGGGGCCTCCGAGCTGAGATGGATGATATGAAAGGACCACAAGGTAGATATGAAATTCATCTCGTCGGCCAATCAGACATTCCTGTAATTAATTTCTCCGAGACGTGAGCTCTCTGGGGGTGGAAATAATCTTAAATTATCACGTAGCATTAGCTAATTGGATTACATAATAGATTAACTTTTTGTAGTCTTGCTGACACCGTGAGGTTGCCAAGCAACAAGTGGAGTCCAGGCTTTTGTGCTTAATAAACAAACAAGATACTTTATTGAGGCAGCTTTAGAGGCAGGTTTTGTTGCCAGGCTAGCTGTTTTCTCCTGTTCCGGGGCTTTGTGCTAAGCTAAGCTAACCGCCTCTTGGCTTCGTATTCAGTGTGCAGACATGCGAGTGGTATTAATCTTGTCTAACTGTTGGCAAAATACAAATGAGGAGATTTTCCAGAGTTGTTTAAGATCATATTTGACATGCTTTGTCTATTTATATTTGCATATAAATTCATACTTTCATTTTAATAAATGCTTGACCTCTCATTGTTTCTTTATCCCTAGATGGTCCTCAAGAACTTACTGGTGTTGCTGGTGGTCTGGGGGCAGGTCTTGGTCTAGGAGGAGGGGCCATGGTACTCGGGGGAGGAGCTTCCTCTGAAAACGTCATGGAGCTCCAGAGACACCTCCAGTTTGTGGAGGAGGAGGCGGAGCTACTGAGGAGGTCTCTAATCGAGATGGAGGAACAGAACAAACTCCTGATGAACGAGATCAACCGATACAAATCTGAACTCCCGCCACCGACGTCCACGCTGTCATCCAACTCATTAACGTCGCTGACTGACGGGCTGCTCAACGACAGCCCGGTGCACTCCATACAGGAAGGGGCGGTGCTTATCAGCACAGACGCCCCGACCCAGGAGGAGGAGCTCAGATTGGCGAGGCTTCAGATTGGAGAACTGAGCGGGAAGGTGAAGAAGTTGCAGTACGAGAACCGAGTGCTCTTATCCAACCTGCAACGCTGTGATCTGGCCTCCTACCATGCTCCTTCCTCCTCCTCCTCTTCCTCCTCTCTACGACTGGCTCTAGAAACCGATGCCGAGGCTGGAGACTCAGCCGAGTGTCTCCCCACCAGGTAATTTCATATTTTCAAGTGAAATTGTGATTCTCCACTGGAAATGCTTAAGTGCATACGCTTAAGAGCGTATGTGTATTAACTCAACCACTTGAATACACAAACAGACCTCATCACACTTCCACTTAAAGATGTATTCAACACTTGTTATTGACAACTGTTGTTTGTTATTTGGACATGAGACAATGGCTCTACCCCTCTCTCATGTAGCCAGCCCACTGTGTTGCCAGATCTGGAGGAAACCAACCAAGGAAGCCAGCTGTCATTATACTCCAATCTTACAACAAGACTGAGTCTCTGTGAGGCTGTATTCATAACGGTGCTAAATGCTAACATCAGCATAATAACATGAATTGTGACAATGCTACTGTTTAGCAGGTGTAATGTTTACTATATTCAGTCAGCACTAAACACAGTATACAGCTGTGGCCGATGAGAAAGTCAGCTTACAGAAGTGAACTACTTTGAGACTGAAAGTTAAACAGAGTTCAACAAAACCAAGCGAACACAAGGTCCATTTAATAGGTCTTCAGCGGATGGAGTTATCATGAAACTATAGATGTTCAACTTGAGCACTTTAAAGTCAGGAATGAGCTTCTGATCCAATCAATATTTTTTAACATGGATGAGAAGTTCTGAACGTGCTCTCTCTCTCTCTCTCTGTTTTTCCCCCAGCCCGCCCCACCGCAGAGAGCCAGTCGGAGGTGAGAACGACGCCCTGGAGATCAAAGAACGGAAAAAGAAGATCGAGGACAACGCTGACGCACCAGCCTCACTCCCTGGGTGCCTGGGGCAGAAGGACCATGATGCCTTGCTGGCCATGAGGGACCAGGCTCGCTTGGTTTCCACGGCGATACAGCTCCTGACCTCCCCCGAGTCTAACTGCCTTTCCTCATCCCCTTCCATCTATCACAAGGTCTGCAGCAACGAGGCAGCAGAGCCATGTGACCTGGAGAAACCTCAGCCTCACAGCCAGGTACATGTCCTCTGTTAGGGATGTTTTCATTTTCAAAGATATTCACTGGCCTGTTTTTCATCCTTTACATGAAATGTACTGGACAACTGGACGATATATAAAATCAGTGTTTATTTGAAATATTATTTTAAAAAATAATATTATAAATATCACCAGTATTAATACTCTTAATACTTAATACAGAAACATCCACTTGATAATTTGTTTTTTAATCCATTTTGATGATCCAAAATGATTTTTCAGTCTTTACCCAGTGCATTTTCATTATTTTTGCTAGAAACTGTTGATATTTGTTGTGTTTTTAATAATAAATAAAGTACAGTAAGTACAGTGTTACCTGTCAGCCCACTATGTCTTCCACTAAATCACCCCATAAATTTGATATTTAAAAAGCAACACTGAATCTTTTTTTTTATCTCTTGATTCAAAAAGAAGAGGAGAAACTCAAAGAGTGAAATACACAGCCTCGATGACAAATGTTTTATCTTCTGTTTTGGCACTTTTTCCTGCACTGATTGTTCAGCCACCTGCAGTATCAGGCCCAAAACTTGTCATTTATCATCCCGAGCCGTTCCCTCACACAGCCAATAATAACTGGCTGTGTGATAAACTATGTTATTTCTTTGTTCCCCAGATATCAGAGCTGTCTGACCTGGCGGATCGCCCTCTGGTTGGTGCTCTGACCAGCAGGCTACAGGCTCTACACACCCAGCTACAGGCCTTCGTAGAGCAGGTAGATAACCTGGGTAAACCTCCAGCAGGTGGGAGGGACCCTCAGGTGGAAGGAGCGTCTCCTCTGGCCTCACCCTGCACCTCCCTCCCCTGCTCTGGAGACGGCCAGGATGGAGTGAGCACTGCCGAGGAGAAGGTAAAAGACAAGAAACACACTCCTCCTTTTCACTCCTTGTTACTCTGTCTCTTCCATTTATTTATTCTCACTTTTTTTAAATGGATTTTTAGTTTCTGTTGTCACCAGTTTGTTTTTCTATTCTTCAGTTTTGTGTTTGTTCCAGCGCTTAACCATTAGTTTGGCTGAATTACACTCCCAGTCCCATCTAAACATGCTGCTTTAGTTTCTCTTCACAGTGGAGAATGTATTTACACCACACGCTCAAATCTGTTGTAGCACCAATAAACACAAGCATGAGATGAAGACAAAGATAAAAGCAATGTTTGTCAAAATGTCTATGCTTTCAATCGATTGGGAATGGAATGGAAGTGACAAACATCGAAATGAAATTATGGGAAAAACAGCCTTTGCTGTATTGGATGATTTCAGATTTGAGCTGCCGGTGTAAACATCTCCACACGATGCCATCCATGTCCTCTGCATGCTGTTAAACTGCCTCCTAACCTGTATTTAGGCGCTGCTTTAGGCCTCAAATGGAGCCTGTTTGTTGCATGGACGTGGTGGAGTTATTAAGATCACATCTATCTATTTTCATCAGCATATCATAAAATCAACTCAACGTACTGTCTAGTGTGGTTGAGCAATATCGCTCGTTTTTTCACGTAAAGTTACATTTGTATCCACAGATTTACCCACATTTATACTGTAGGTGGCATCAGGATTGTTTCTCATGGCCCCTAGCAACTAATACACTGTGAACACCTGAGAGCAAATTGGCTTCAATATTTTTGTTTGAAAACTTTGACTTGATTAAAAAGTTGTTTTTTTTTTTTATTAAAGTCTATATGTTTAGCTGCTTTTAAGTCATTCCTTATGCCCGGTACTGAGGATGACTGAATGGACTTGACAAGCCAACACTTTAAAAATGAAAATCTCTGGTATTTATAAGTAATGTAGACTTCAAAACCACTTAAAAGTTGCCTTAAGAATGGTGCAGAAGTCCACCTGGGATTCTGTTTGAAGGGGTTGTCCACACAGCTTTCTTGAAGCGGCAGAACAGACAGCGAGCTTGGTTTAAATAGATTTCCAATCATACTTCATGAATCATATTTTTGGTCTGAAATGCACCGCTGGGACATTCTTGGATTGCAGTTGACTGTCAGTGATTTATTATTTATCATTTTAGTCTGAGCATCTGCTGTATTTTTAACTATGTAGTGCTCCAAATAAAGTTCAGAATAAAGTATACTGGAAGAAGCAGAGGGTACATTTTTCCCTCAACTGTGACTATCAGGAACATGTTTAAGAACACCTGATGAGAATCCATACATTTTCTGGAGTAAATGAAGTTGTGTTGGAAACCACACTGGCACTTCTGTTATTCATTATTCATTTAAAAGGAGTTTCAAGACTAAAAAGTAAACTAAATTTGGTGTATTGCCTTTCTTATAAGATCTGTGTTTTCTATTCTAATTTGCCTGTCTGGAGGAGTCTGTGGTGAAATTATACAAACCTTTAAGAGAGTTAATTATATAATTAAAATGTTTAGACTCCATTAGAGGCCAATTCTGAGTCCCAACACCCCTCCGATCTCTCCTCCCTTTTCCTTTCTCTCTCTCCTTCCCTTCGTCCCTTCTTCCCTCCCTCTTTCCCTCTGCATGGGCACCATAACCGTCGGTTTCTGCACTTCACTCCCATGTCTCCTACCACCTTTCCCTTTCTCCTTACTCCTCCTCCTCTTCGTCACCTCCTTAACTGCCTCCCTGCTTCCCCCTTATTCCTCCTGGCTCGCCTTACATCCCTTTCCTTCCCTCCTTACCACTCTTCCTTCTTCTTCTCTTCAACCTTGTTGCTCCGTCGCCCCGCTCGCTCTGACCTTTCATTCTAACCGCCTTACTCCTTCTCTTGCCCTCCCATTCGTCTCCTCTTTCCTATTCCCTTCCCTCCTATATCTCCCATTGCTGTTCTCCCCCGCCTCTCCTTTCTTCCCACCCCCGTATGTCCTCTTTTTCCTTTTCCTGTCCTCAGCCGTTCATTCTACCCTCCATCCTCCTTTTCTTTCTTTTCTCCACTCTCTCCTTCTCCTCTCTGACCAAGCTCTTTTTCCTCTACATCCTTTTCTTCGTCTTGTGAGATCCATACTCAACTAGTTCTGTTTTGTTTTTTATTTTTCTCAATGTTGTCATATTGATGGACGCCATTTTGGTTGTATTGTTTTCTATTCTTATTGTTGTGTTTTGTTGTCTCCATTTCTATCACCCCCCTCCTTTTTATTCCACAACTTCTCCTCCTCCCCTGTCCCTCCCTCTCTCCTCTATGATTTTTGTTTGTTTGTTTGTTTTCTTTTCTTTTTTTTCCTTCATTAACTTGCCCATGCATGCATGCAGCAGCCTGATTATAGGGACCCATCAGAACCAGAGGTGAAAGGTCAGACTGAGGAGAACAGCCAATCAGACATCAATGAGACTCAAATGCAGGAAAACAACCAGCTGGAACAGCGAGAGAAGGAGGCAGATGATGCGCCGGTGAGTCGCTCAAAATCACAATCATTCACATCATGACAGCCACAAACACGCACATTAGAGAACTGCAGGGACCTGAAATTTCAGCCCTAGTCTGTCCCAGCGCTGACAGCTCGTAAATATTTTCAGCGGGAATCTGACTTGAGCCTGAAGCCAATGTTTTAATATCATATTTATCTTTCTGCTGTGTACACACAGACATATAAACACAGAGGGTTCAGCCTTCGAGGTAAAAAACGATCAGTAACTAAGTAAACTGTCAAACAAACAACTGCTTCCAGTCTTAATGCTAAGCTAAGCCAAACAGCTATCTGAGGGAGTTTGCTCAGTTGTGACTAACAATAAATGCTACCAATGCCACGAATGAACTCGGCATTGCTAGATTGATATGAACTTTAATTATGCCCCCCAAAAGTGGGCCTTTCTGCACATGCCTGCTGTGTGTACTCACATCACGTCTTCCCTAGCAAACACACAACGACAAGCAGCTCTGCAAAGGTTAATTAAGGGCTCATTTATGCACCCATTTTCATGTGCACACACACACACACAGACACATACACAGACACGTAGCTTAAAGCCACTGATGTGGTACAGCGGTGGCAACTCATGCTAGCAACACAGTGTTGTAAAGAAACACAAACAGTGACTTCACCATCAGATGTGGGACCGACAGGAAGAAAAGACCTTTGTTTGGTTGACCTTTTTGCTGGTGTGTCTCCATGGTAACCGGGGCCGTGTGTGTCTGCATCTTTATCCGAGCCTGAGAGTGTGAATGTGAGCGAGCGAGAGGAAGATAAGAAGAGAGACAGATATTATAAAGAGACAGTTGTGTTTGTGACACAGCGGCGCGCACACACACACACCCAGTGTTTATATACACTCAGTATTCAGCATAACACTGTAGCTCATACCCTGCAATATTCAATGGTCGAGTTTGTATTATAGTTCAACCAGCACTATTCCTGGACAAAACAACAGTCTATCCAGCGCGTCTTCGCAGCCTCTCCGGCTGCAGCACGAGTCTCTAAATACAGTCATCGACCGCAGGTTTTGATTTTGTCTCACAGGCACGATGGTAGCAAATCTGGCCACTTCAATGTGATGACAAGAAGAATCACTGCACCCAGTTGTTGTTCACCAAGTCAAAGTTACACCACGAAACTCCACCTAAAACCACAAATTTTATTTGTATACGGATTAAATAAACGAGATATAAAGTGTTAATTAGTCAGCTTTAGTAGTGTTGGCAGGGGTATGTTTTTTAACTTTGAACAGAGTCAGGCTAGTGGTTTCACCCTGCTTCCAGTCTGAATGCTAAGCTACTGTAGGCTATAGACATCCTGACTTGAATTTAGTCTGGCCCTGCTGTTCAATGGGCAGTAGAAGTTAAGGGCTTTGCTCAAGGGCATGTCAGTGGTTGAACTGCCAACCTTCCGTTCACATGCTTGCTTCTCTAACTTTTAGGCCACCACTGCACAAATAATGCCGGTGGAGATTTGTGTGCTGAAAAAATATTTCTCTCTGGGCCTTTCAGTGACTTCCTGGAATCTTGTCATCGCTGTGAGGTAGCACAACCAGCCTTAATTACACTGTAAAAAAATATTTTTTATTTATTATTTTATTTATTTTTTATTTTTCCATGACCAAAAGTCAAATTTAAGGAAATGTAATCTGGATCTTGTACTAACAGCCTTAATCCTTATTTTCATTTTCAAGAGAATAAAGTTATTCCAACACTGTATTATTCAAATATTTGCTCACAATTCATGTTCTCTCTGCTCCGCTCGGCTGCCACAGTTTCTAATGTAGTTGCACATTTTCCACGAGCAGCTGCCACTTTTTCGCAAGGGAGTCATTTTGGATGAGAGGTCAGGGTAGTTTTTTCTGGCTGACAGTGGAGGGTCTGAGCAGCCGGGTGGCGTTCTGGGTGCAGGGTGATGGAGGGCAGAGGCTGAGCCCAGTGGAGGGTGAAAGAGGACATTAACGGTACAGCGTTGGGTCGATGGATCGCACTCACTCAGCAGCCAAATGAGGCATGGGAGAGTGCGTGAGATGAGGATTGTGTGTGTGTGGACAACATACAGTTAGCGTGCCGCAGCTGAGGTGTGATTTAAAGGGTGTTGTAGCACAAAACTGCCATGTTATGTGCTTCTCACACTCTGCGCTTTCTCCCTTTTTCATTTCCTTTTAACTCCCTCTTTCCATCACTGCATCCATTCTTTTTCTTCTCTTTAATCTCTGCCTCCTTCCTTCCTTGTTTCCTACCTACCAATGTTTTCCAATCCACTGCTATTTTCCTTCTCTCATAAATTCTTATTATTTCTTTCACTCCACCAATACTCCTTCCTTATCTTCCCCCCCGTCTCATCCTGTCTTCATCTTCCTTGTTCTCTCCTCCAGCCTACCCAGTCCAATGACAACCAGGCTCAGCTATCCAATGCAGAGGAGTCGGCTCTCGGGCCTCAGGAGGAGCTGGAGAAGGAGAGGAGTGCTCAGAGAGAAACCACTCTTAAACTCACACAGGTCTGTTTGCAGCACTGAATACTGTCAAGACATGTCGTGTTTTGAGTAATTCATGTATATGAACACAGACGAATGAACTAAACTTGGAAACGATGCCCTCTTCAACTTACACAGACACACTGAAACACCACTTATACGAAGTTTAAGTCCTAGGATCTCTGGATAGTTGGGGCTTTAAGTCCTCTCTGACCGTCCTCTTTCCCTCTCAGCTCCAGGGGGAGCACCAGAAGGCTCTGCTCCGCCGGGACTTCCAGCTGCAGAGTCTGGGCCTCCAGGCTCGGCTTCAGCAGAAGCTGTGGAGTCAGGAGAGGACTCTGCTGGTCCAGGAGTCTCAGCACCTCAAACAGGCCCTGTTACTGCTCAGCCTCAAACTGCGCTGCTTCCTCAAACAGTGGAGGCTCGGCTGCAAGAAGGACACGGAGTGGAAAAACATCTTGGAGGTATGACGGGGGTGGAAAGGAAAATGACAGTGAGTGTGGCATATTATATGAGTGTCACATAATATCGGAGGCCAAGCTAAATGATTGACGGGTGATTCTGCTCCGTGATCGGATTTTTCAGATGAACAGCCTGAAGGACCTCTACCTGCTGTTGGAGGAGGAGAACCTGACGAGCCCCGCGCACCAGACTGACAAGAGGGCTGCTGCAGATGAACAGCCGCTCAGCCCCACTATCAAGGCAGGCTGACACACACACACACAAATACAAGTATACTGACATACACACACACACTGTTAACATTCGTTACCCGTCTTTCCCTGTAGTCTAGCGCCGTGAGCAGCACCTTGGCTGACCTGAAGGTGGCGCTGCAGGATCTGAGCGGAGAGTTGCGTCAGGAAAGACAAGGCTCCCAGGAACTCACCCAGCAGTTTGCAAAGGCCAAGGCATCATGGGAAGTAGAGAGGACCGAACTAAAGAGCCTCATCACGCAGGTAAGAACATGAGGATGAGCAAGGGGCTTCTGCTTTTGTGATGTTTTTGGGAACTCTGGGGAAAAAAAGGTGATGTCGCATATTTCTGTGCACCAATCAGGATTGACCTGGGTTTGGTTGGATTGTTTCACCATGCTGCCAGACCAGGTGACAGAATCAGGAGACAGATGTTGATATTTAAAAGCCATCAGATGCTCGAGCTGAGAAAGTAGAGCAGAGTTAAATGAATCGAGGGCAAAAAGAAAAATGAATGCGGTGGGAAGATTAGGGGAGAGGGCCTCTGCAGTAAATCAGAGCAGGAGCACATCGTCCATCAGCAGAAAAGTTTGCTGAAGTAACAACCATAAAGTCTGACAAGTCAAAACAAGCAAGCTTCTTATGAATCCAGGTGACTTCTGCTTGTAAGCCTGACAGACGAATGTGCTTCCGTTCTGAAGTGGCCAATATTTATCTTGAGTGCTTTTAAAAATCGATGACATCCCAGGTCTTCAATTTCTACTTTTCGATCTGCCAGGCAGCTGATTTGTCCAAATCTAGACTTTCATCCCCTCTCTGTTTGTCTGTCTTGTCTGCTGGCTGTGAGTAATGTTCTTAATGTTTTTTTCTTCCTCCTCTCCTCCCTCATTGTCTCTCTGTCTGTCTCATAACAGCAGCAGAGGCAGTTATTGTGTAAGTGTTAATTAACAGCCTCAGAGTTAGAACGCAGCCTGCGTGTTACCGTCCGGTAATTGAGACAGAGGGGCAGATAAAAAGAAGGGCGAGAGGGAGGAGAAGCTGGGCAATTAAAAAATCTCTTCATATCTCTTTTCCCGGGTGTATACGATTCTACTGTTGATCAGTCTTTATTTATATAGCACAAACAAATCGATTGACCGCAATGTAGGATGTTAAAAAGGGATTTAGAGACGAATGCTCACCATCAATAAAAGATGGATGGTTAAGATAATATCAATCAAATTAATACTACAATTGATTGTTGAAAACGTAAAATGGTAATAAATTTAAAAAAAAAAGATTAACAGTATGTTAAATATCAATATAAATCAATTCTCCAGTCTCTAGCCTCCTGTGAAGCCTATCCTAACAGACATTACATTCAGGGCCAAACAGAAAGATTCATTTAGCTACCCCACAGTACCAGGAAACTAAGACAAAGGTTTTCCTTTTTGAAAAAAGGCAGTCACTGAATGAAGTAGAAAGGAAGCAAATTACAACACCACACCATAAATATTTAACACCTCAGGTACACCAAGAGGATGAAATCTAATAAAAGAGGTTGCAGACACAAAAGCAGCTACATTTCAGTCAAGAGTGATGTTAAACAAATGATGTGTTAGGCAGCGTTTGCATATTGTAGCCACAGGCTACAATAGCGAGTCAGAATAGCAGACAAATATCAGGTCCGCCTGAAACGATGAACTCAGCCACATCTCCATCCATCCACCTGAGATGAGGAAAAACAGGAGACAGGAAACACTGAATAACAAGACTTAGACTAATGCTAATGCTAATGCTAATCTTAAATTTAAATTCGATGACTTTGTGAAGTAGCACATGTCCTCACCATGATGAAACCGAAACACAGACGCACACACACAGACACACACACACACACACTGACATGGTCATTCATCATCGCTATGATCAGAGAGATTCTGCCCTCACGGTGCAGCGTGATATCATTTGTCTTCTGATTGGCTTGGCAGCTCATCTGGCAGCCAATAGGAGACGAGAGAAGCGTTCCGAAGAGATAAGACGCAGCGCTTTTCCTAAACGCGACGTGGCTGCAGGTTTTTATGAGATTAAATTCACGGGCAAACCTCTGCGGCTTAATCAGAGATTGAGTCCCCCCTCTCTCCCCATTGATGATGAAACCAATTCATCATCTGGATGTAGACACACACACAAATATGTGTCTCTTATTTTTTCTCTAATGTTTGACTGTGTCGTAAGTTATCACAGATTTTGAAACACGCACATCTGTGCAACACTCTCTCTTCTGTAAATTGTTACCAAAGTGTGTGTGTGTGTGTGCGTGTTGCCCTGGTTTAGATGCCACAGCTGGAACCAATCTCTCGTCTGCCAACAGAGCACACTGTAAAGTATGCCATCAATTTGGCCTGGCGGTGGTGCGTGTGTTTTGCGTGTGCGTAGACCATTCAGCAGCCTGCTGAAACACACCCTGCCTCACTGGCAGCGTGCAGCGGTTCCTCCAGCTGTTGCTTTGTTGAACAAGTCAACTCGATTTCAAACACTGTCCCACCTGTCAAACGGCTTGACAGGAAATTATCTTCGCCATTCAGCCTGATAAACAAACACCGTCAGTGAAGTCGGAACGATATCCTGAACCCTGAAAACACACAGGACAGCACATGCCACATCCTTTTTTTAAAATTATTTATTTCAGGGCTTTAATCAGTCATCCATCCTAACTATAGGACATGTTACGAACACCTGCTGTCTCCGTGATGACACAGAGTGAGCAGCTGGAAGCTCTGATCGCTCATTCATTACATCTGTTGAATCCACTTTGCTCGTGAAGGGAGGATGAAGATAAAGAGGAGAAGGGGAGGGGAGATGATTTTTTGTCTTTTCAGACATCAGCGTCCAGCTCAAATACAGATGCAACCCGAGACAAACTGGGTTGTTTGTTTTTTCTAAAATGACACAAGACTGTTTTCTTCTGTTGCTGTAATTAATATCAGATCAGACCCTCTGAAAAGATTCAAATAAATCTGCGTCAACTCTTTAATAATGTTAGAAAACATTTATTATTAGTCACAGACAGAAAAAGACAAGATTTAGATTCCAAGCTTCAGCTTCAGCTCATTAACCTGCTATATTTAACATCTGTATCATCTGTATGCATTATATAATATCTAGGCTATGTTTTTATTTATAAACCTGGCACTAATCTCAGGAGTGTTGTGGTTGCTGTTTGCCCCAGAATTAACAGCCGACAGCTGGTATGCAGTACTGATAACACTGACAGCCTAGAGGGGCACATGGTGAGCACAGACCTCCGCCAAGTTCAACAGACCAGTGTTCCCTGGGTGGGGGTGGCAAGGTTCAAGCCCAGCATGGGCCGCAATATGGAGTATGGCTTGGTCGCCGCAGAGGTGCAACTTCACCTCAGCACTGCTGAGGTGCCCTTGAGCAAGGCACCAAACCCCTTCCTGCTCCCAGGGTGCTGCTATTTGTGGCTGCCCAACACTCCACCAACTCTCTCTACATTTGCATGTCCATAAGCCCTTTGTGTGTGTGCGTCACGTTGTAATTCAGGCCTATACTGTATATATAAAAACCTGAAAACATATTTCCCAATTAACAAAAAAATTCTATTAAATCAGCATTTAATTAACACAATAAAAAACATTGTATAGGATGATCACAGTGGCTGAAACAAGAATCTGCAATTGTAGTAACAATCACAATAACAACGGATCTAATGATAGTAGCATTAACTTATTCCTCCAGATCTCCCACTCACCATATTTATACCCCTGTGGGTTTGTTGTCACAGTGTTGTTAGCTCTCGGCTTCTGCGTCTGTGAAAAACTGCTTCTGTTAAAAAGCCACATGACAAATGTGAAAGAAAATATATCATCAGTGGCTGATTTCTAGGCGTTTTTTTATTGTAAGGAAGATTTTTCACTAACCAGGCCCTGAGGTCCTCTGTTGGGATTATTTTTGTAAAGCTTAATTAATAAGTCAAAATATTATATTCAGGGTTTTAGCTGAATAAATAGAAGTAAATGAACTTACTAAATGGTGAGTATCGAGTCGTGGAGCAGACGTCTCAATAAACGCCAGTCATGCAGTAAAAATTGCCTCCCTCTTAACGCCTCGGCAGTAAACCTCGTTAAGACGCGGGGATCGTTAAGCTGCGTTCATCATTAATGAGAAACACTGTGTTGCCATGGGAGATGGGAGTTGGGGCTACGTGTGCGTGTGTTGCACTGTGATTGGCTGCCAGACAGTTCCATTAGCACCATATACGGTGCCACAGAGTCAGACTGAGAGAGGATTGAGGGGTCTGGGGTGTGTGTGCATGTGTGTGTATGTCTGTTTGTCAAATTGATGGGCCCAGTGGTGGAAAGAGGAAAAGGGAAAACAGAGCTGCTCATGAAAGATTTCAAGTAATCCCACCTACAGGTTTGACAGATTGATGCAAAAAAAAAGGGGGTGGGTGGGTGAGAGAGCTTCAAATAGAGGGTGAGAAAGCAAGAGAGAGAGAAGGGGTGAGGATGATGTAGAGAGGGTTCGAAGTAGAAAGAGGGAGAGGATGGCAGACAGATGTTCAGAGTGGAAAGATTCTCTACATTGTGGCCTCTTTCCACAATGTGAGCAGCAGTGAGTCGAGATTTCTCTTGCCCCCCCCCCCCCCATCCCTCCTGTGAGGATGAAACACGTGGAGACGCTGGGACTTCCCATTACAAAACTCTGTGTGGTCAATTGAGTAATAGCTGTACACATGAAAACGGGTAATTATTTGAGTGGTCGTGTGTTTCTCTCTGTGTGTATTTAATCCTCTCAGAAGCAGAGGAACGTATTTGCTATATTTCCATGCTGTATTACATTAGTCAGCACATTTTGCTCCACCATCATAATCTGTGTCTCTCTACAGCTGACATTTTACTGACTTGCATATTTTAAATTTAGTGTAATTTACGACATTTTTTAGTTACACTCTTTACTGTCACATTTCATGATCTGATAAAAATGGTTAATAAATACTGACTAAATGACTCAGCAATATATAAAGTATTTTAGTGTACTGCCACCTGTTTCAACACTGAAACGCTAATTATACGTTTACACATAAATATTTTAACAGTGTTCAAATGATCTGCTTCATCAGGAGTACTTTTATTCTAATATTTGCTTGGACATTTGTACTTTTGCTTAAGTAAACATATGAATGCACAGTTTCTATAAGTCTGTTAGTATACAGTATTATATAACAGGATTTTAAATTTACAACTTGCTGTTTTATGAAAGATCTGAAATCTTCTATCTCTGGATTTAATGGATTAGAATAAAGTAAACAACAGAGCGGATGGTGAAACTGATGTTTGAGGCTTTGAGATGCAACATAAATATTAAAGTCAACCTCTTTCCTTTTTTTGTATCAATAATTGTCAATTTTGTTCCCGTCTTATCAGACAGCAGTGATTCATTGATTCAGTGACACAAGAAATACCTCAAAATTTGCTCACCATGATCTTTTTGCATTTCTTTTCAGCTTGAGACCAAAACAGGCAAAGCAGCAGCAGCAGCTCTGACTGCCACTGATGCGCTCGAACCTCCAGACCTGAAGGTGGCGCTGAAGAGGGAGCGTGAAGAACACCAGCACCTCCTGGCTGATTCTTATGCAGCTGTGATGGACCTAACTAAACAGGTAAATATGAGCATGGATCAAGTTTGGGTGGAAGGTAACAACAAACTGGTGTTGCCAGAAAAATGGTTTGAATAATTTGGAGAGAGAGGTTTTTAGGTGGTTGCTTTCAGTTTCAAGTCAGAAAAACTGCACTCCACATCCATCCTGTTCTCCCCATCCTCTGATGTTCTGCCTCTTTTTCGTCTCTCCACTGTGACCGACCTGTGGACCAATCAGCTTCAGATTGGAGAGAGGAACTGGGGCAGAGAGAAGCTGGAGCTGCTGGAGAGATTCAGCCAAGAGAGAGCTCAGTGGGAGCAGAGACTGAGAGAGGTCACTGCACAACAGGGGAAGGTATGATGAGCCGAGTGTGTGTGTGTGTGTGTGTGTGTGTGTGTGTGTGTGTGTGTGTGTGTGTGTGTGTTTGTGTGTGTGTGTGTGTGTGTGTGTGCGCATGTGAGAGAGACAAATGTCAAAGACGAACAATAGATATGGAGCGAGTGTATCTTGGCATGATTGGATCTGGGAGGATGAAGCTGCATGTCTGCGATAAGGAGAACGTCTATCGTGTATCATTTGCTCAGATGTGTGTTTCCTGGTACCCCGCTTCCAGTACATCCAGTCTCATCCAATGATTTCCCAGGTTTCTCTGAAGTTTAATTAAAAACGTAAAAAAAAGCCAAATTGCATTAAGTCTGCGTTCACACTGACATCGGTTTGATACTCATTCATTTCAATGAGACCACTGAAAATAAGCTGAACCTTACTCAACTTTCTTTCCAGATGCTTAACAAATCATCCAGCTGAGCATATTCAAATATGTGCAACGGCATATTCCTGGTTTGTTTTTCCCACTCTGACCTCTTACTCTTACTGTCTGACACAATTTGCTACAAACCACCAGAGTCATAACTCAAGGCGGGATGCATTTTTTCATGGACCTCCACTCACATGCCTCCAACCTCCATACAGTCCACTATACTTTAGACACTTCAAGCCAACATTATGTTCATCTGGGCCTCCTTCCATTATATAAACAGCCTCAATTTTTAAGAAAATCATGCAGTGTGTACAAATGCAACTCAGACTTTTCTCCTACTCTAAAAACCTCCTGGTCTTGCTTTTTCATTTGTTTGAAGGTGGGGTGTAATACAGTATGTCTGAAGTACAGACAAACTGCATTTGAATGCAGACTTTGTAGGCAGGGGCTCAGGATCTTGGCACTGGAAGTGTTCTGGCTTCTGTTTGTAGTCTGAGTAGTATTGACCAGTCATGTTTCACTTGGCTTTGGTTGCAACAGTCTGTGTGGACGCATTCACGGAATGCATTAACTATTGCTCGATTTAACTTGATTTAACTATTTATTACTTTATTTAGCAGTAATCTGCATTGATATGCAGATATTTGTTTATAGAGATTAGCAGAATGTGTCTTTGCTAGTTGCTAATTGGGTTGCAGAGGAAGTGTTGGCTTGGATATCTGTTTTGCAGATTTCCTGGGCTACACCAGAAGCAGACCATTGCCTCCACAGGCTAAATCATTGTCAGATGATAGACGATGGGTTCGGCGATTGCAATCATCTCACAATGTTAACAAAAGTGAAAAATAATTTGCATACCCAGCCTGTGATTTAGGTCCACTCCTCGGTTCATTCGACACCCCTGAAAAATTAGTACAGCAGTTTTTTTCTTTTTTCTGTCAAACACTGAGCTGGGCTGACAAACAAACAGCACCAAATACATAACCTCCATGGGAGAGGTAATAAACAGAGGTAGAAAACAGAATGGAAAAAGTTAGGAAGTCAAGCTCACCCTCATATAGTAGATATCTTTCCAGAGCTGTAAAATCCTGTCTCCTAGTTTCATAACCTGCTGTGCAGTGTTTTAGCCTTTGGACCCGTTGATCTAATACTACCCAATACACTGGATGATCATATTTCATCTTCTCATCAGTACCTGTAGCAACACACACTGAACACAGCCAAATAGAAAAACAGTTGAGAAAAAGGATCACATCCCTTTAAAAAAAATCTTTACAAACCATCTGGAAAATTGTTGGACATTTTAGAAAATAGCAGCTCTAGAAATATAAACCCAAATCTCACATTTAGTCTAGTCAAAACTTGTATCAACACTGGAAATGTCCACTGCTGTCTTTAGGGCCTTATTTTCCTCTCAGGATACTTTGTGGATGCCGACAGTAACCGTGCAGCTCTTGTTAACATAATGTGAGTAAGGAGTACGTCTCTCTGGTGTTATTGTCTGACTGAGGTCGAGCTGCAGTTTAATGTTAAGTTGAGCTCACCAGGAAAAACATGGTCAGTCCGATCTGCTGATTATACACCAGCGCAGACGCCGCCAAGCTGCTGCAGCATGTCAGGGAGGAGTGAGGAGGGATTGCGTCATTGTTTAAAGTGGTCATTAGATGAGTTTTTTTTTTTTTCCCCTCACAAAGACACACGGAAATAAAGAGCCAGTTAGTAGGTCAGTGCATCATCTCTCCACTGCCTGCTTCCTTTGAGCTTTTCAATCTGAGGGCCTCTTTGTCCTCTCCTTCTCACCCTCTTTCCTTTCCAGTCATTCCTTTCTTTCCCCTTCTCATCCGTCTCCCTCCTCCTCCTTCCTCACGTCTGTCTGTGGAGTGCGATCCCGTCTCACTCCTTCCGTTAAGTGGCTGTGTCCCCCTGTATTGGAAACTTGGCAGGAGACCGAAGCTTGTCATACTTTAATTCACTCTGTCTCGGTCTCCCTGAGTGTATCTGTGTCATGCTCTGTCACCCACAAATCTTATCTACTCTACTTACGGCTGGGCCTTTAAAAGACTTCTGACATTTGATTATAGTGCCCCCATCAGGCTAGTGAGTGTAAAGGTTGCTGAGTCCGAAAAACAAATCTCGCGTTTACTTACAAATGAAACGTATTTATGTGAGTTATTTTAAAAGTGTAGATTGAGCGGATGAAAGTTAAGTTGGGGGGAAAAAATAGAATTGATGGAGAGGAGAGGAGAGGAGAGGAGAGGAGAGGAGTACGTGGTGGCATCAGTGGTTGAAGTGAAAGTTTACCTTCCAGTGCAGATTTAATTGAATGTCACGTAACACTATTAATTATTAAGTGGATATTGTTACAATATTTATTAAATAACTGAATTATAAGTCTGTATACAATTTTGTGGTCCATTTCAACGTCACCAACCAACCCACTAAAGCATGGGTTGTAACCAACCCAGAGAGGATTGTTTTAGTTGACTTGCTTGTTTACGACTTTACACACCATGAACACATTGCGCTTACTCAATATGTGGATATATTTTAATTAAATCATCGTAAATAAAATGAATGTGTACTTGTGTAGCTTTCTGTCAGTATACCGCACACATCCAGACGGTCTGGTCTGCAGTTCAGTGAGCTGCAGCCATCAGTGTATCTGCACAGCTAACATTATCTGCAGATGTCCCTTTTTCCTTCTCTCTCTTTTCTCTGAGGAGAAATGGCTTCGGAGTGTGCGATCACCTCTGAGGTGTGAAACACACTGACTCAGCATTACCTGATGTGTGTGCGTATTTGTGTGTATGCGTGTTCGCACGCTGTCTGCCACAGATAAATTACACTAGGCAGTCTCCCCCCCCCCCCCCCCCCCCCCCCCCCCCCCTGTGAAAAAATAGCTTCTGAGGAAGTGGAAGGCAATGAAAGGAATGTGTCTGCAGCGTCTGCCTTCAAGGGGGTGAATAAAAAAAAACTGTTTGCAATTTGCCGAGATGATGCTGGTCATTTAAATGCTAATGAGTTGTCAAAATGTAGATTCAGTGGTTTCTTCTTCTCTGACAGTCTTCTTTGTCCTTACAGTCGAAGTCATTAGGCGGCGAGTCCTCTGCAGACACAGTCGTCACTAACGGCACAGGATCACCACGGTAATGATTAAATACATATCTTATAGTTATTTATTTACTTATAATAGAAAAAGGTCCAGTGTGTAAGATTTAGGGCGGTCTATTTACAGAATATGGCAGACATGGGATATCTTTATACATAACTGTGTAATACATAACTGTATTCATTAGTGAATAATCACCTGAAATTATGAATTGTTATGTTTTTTTACCGTCTACAGAAATAGGGGCTTCTTGAAATGGGTCCTTTTCTGTGGATGTTGTGTTAAACTGCCATGTTTCTATAGTAGCTCAGAATGGACAAGCTAAACAGATTTTCCATTTATTCTCCTTTACACTGGGAAGAAGAGGAAGAAATAATTTCAGTCAGCAACTACATCAGTAGATGCCACTAAATCTTACACACTGGTCCTTTAACATGTGTAGAAATCAGAAAATTTCCTAAACAAGATTTCAGGTCTTTTTATGCAAACTGTTTTACCGGAGTCTATCTTGAAAGCAGCACGTGATTTTGCTTCTCTCATCAACTCATCCTTCCTCGTCTCAATGAACAGAACCAAATCCACACCAGAGCTGGACAGCCCAGAGGTCAACGGAACAGCCAATCAGGAGGAGAAGATTCAGTCTGCAGTCCCGCCTCTTTTGATTTGCCCAGAGCTGGGCGACCTCACCAGGAAGAACTGGACCTACCTGACCAATGAGGTGAGTTGTGATTGTATACATTTACTGTTTCAAAATTTGCAGTTTATTGTGATTTTTTTTTACTGTTATATCTGGTGTTATCATTGGAAAGACGAATGAGACAAAGCCTGGATTTATTCCCTTATTCTAACATACTATTAATCAATAATCGTCATTTCTGGTTCTTTATCTCTTTCCAAACTTAAGACAATATGGTGATATGTTTACTGATAATCATTTATCCTGGTTTCCCTTTATCCTCTCATCTCCTCTCAGACACCAGACGTTGTGGACACTTGTAAAACCTGGGATGGTCCTAGCGGCTCCTGCAGCAGCTTAGTGGGATCAGAGCTTGATCTGGAGTCTGTCCAGAGGAGCTACACTGCTCCAGACCGCACTGGCATCCGAATCTACTACAGCCCTCCTGCTGTAAGAAGGAACCAGGAGGGCAAAGAGCTACAGCAGGCCCAGAACGGGAGCTCATCCCTGGGACTGAGTGGCTCGGATGTAGGCGTGGCTGCGGTGGAAACCCTGGAGGTTCAGCAGCCTCCATCCTCTTTCTCGTCCTCGTACGAGCAGTGGCTGAGCTCACTGTCCAAGCAGCACAGGGAGCTGCTGGAGAGCAGAAGTGGCTGTGTTACCGGTTCGATCCCCAGTGTCGTCAACAACGGAGTTGGAGGTTCGGCTAACAGTTTGGTTGATGGGATGACGCCCTCGTCGGCTTTCCACAGCCTCGAGATCGGGGAGATTTCAGCCAACTTAAGTGATGACATGAAGGAGATGACCAACTGTGTCCGCCAAGCCATACGCTCTTCCTCTCTAGAGAGGAAATCCACCAAGGAACCTGGGAGTCAGGTAGTTTTTCTTATCAGTTATCAACACTGATTTTATGACTCTTCATTACATCTTCTCGCTCTCTAAACATTCTCCATCACTACTCTATTTCTCTACCTAGGCGGTCAGCATGTCCACCAGGGCCACGCAGACTGCTTCACAGTACGTCAGCATTGGGCTTCAAACCGATAACCTTCCCGGCAGCAGGGGGGCTGGGCTACACTCCAAAGCCTGGTCTCCTCGCCCCTCCTCAACAACCACCTCATCTCTAGCATCGGCCCGAACCCGGCAGATATCAACATCACTGGATAAAGTTCATAGCCGCATTGAGAGGCCTTGTTGTTCACCCAAGTATGGATCACCGAAACTTCAACGCAGAGTCTCTTCTGGTAATTTGATTTTGTTTTTGTCTATCACTTGAGTGGAGTCTGAGTGGTTTTAATTACAAGACATATTTTATTATTATAGTTTTTTGCGACTGTCCATGTGTTTCACAGATCAATATAAGCACTCTTTTTTGGGTGAATAAACAAACTCTCAAATTGTCCCGTGTTTAGGTTCCACCTCCAGACTGGACGGGACTTCCTCCTCCAGGGACCGGAGCCTGTGGAGCCTCCAGCAAAGATCCATCGGTGGAGGAGGAGGCTCAGCTTGGGCTCGCTCTACCACCACCAGGGACAGCCCCGTTCTGAGTGGTCTCACCGACGGCCTCTCCAGCCTCTTCAGTGTGGTGGAACACGCTGGAAGCACAGAGTCTCTCTGGAGGGGTGACGGAGGTAAGACACTGTATGACAGATGGTTTATTGACAGTAAGAACTTTTTCATGGAAGACCTTTTGAACCCTAACCCTTGTTGATTCTTTAAACAACTGAAGACAGCACATTTTGCAAATGGTTCATCTCAACATCTGTTACTAAATCTTCTTTTACTGCCTCAACACTACAAATGTAATCTAAAGAAATTAACATATTGTAAATATGTGCTGAGCAGTTAAATGAAAAATATATAATGTTTTCCAATAATATGATGGTGGAGTTACTCCAAACAAGTATTCAAGTAGTTAATTATGTGTCAAACACAATTTCCGGAAATCATTATAATACCCATCTTGTGTTTAGGAGCCAGCCAGGGTGCCAGTCCAGCACGGCACCCTCCTGCTGCAGGGAAACCCTCTGGTGCAGCAGTCTGTGGATCTGAGCCCGGCGCTCAGCGGTACGGAGGCCTGGTCCAGGAGTTCTTCAGGAACGTCTGCAGCAGCCGTGGCCAGGGAGGACTCACCATGCCTGGGGAGAGAGCCCAAAGAGACTCCCTCGGAGGTCTGGGCGGCGTGGATGAGCCCAAGCCAGAGTGCGTGTCAGCAGGGATTGGAGGACACGGAGCGCTGGCTGGGTTGGGTGGAGGCAACGACAATGTGACCAGGATTGTCAACAAGAGGTTTATGAGACAGACAGCCGGGGAGGAGATGGTCAGTATCATGGGAGGAGGGAAAGAACCCATAAGCAACGGAGGAGCGGCAGCATCTGGAACTGAGGTGTGGACACTGGAAATGCATTTTTATTCTGACTTTGTCAGATTTTTTTCTGATTTTATTCTGGTTTTGCTAATTTTAGCCCATTTACATTAAATAAAATGTATCAATAAGATAATAATGTCCCAGCCGATTGCAAGCAATTAATCCAGGATTTAAAAAAAATGCTTATTATTATTATTATTATTATTATTATTATTACATAATCTGTTGTTAAGAACCTATATCTTGCACTGGTATGGTTTTTAATTTTATTTTTAAAGCTCATTTAAAAAAATCTAAGAAACGTTCATATCTGTTTTGGTAAATAAAACGTCTTTCCATTTCCCAGGATGCACCCTGTGACTGCGCTGCCCAGTCTTCCTCCTTCGCCCGACCATCGAGAACCGCAACTCGCCATTCGCTCGGCCAGTGCAAGCACCGCCCACACGAGTCTCCTGCAGCAACCGAGGAGAAGGGAGACACCTGCAACGAGTGACGACACTTAACACTGCCACATTCGACACACACACATACAAACAAAGCAACACTGATTCCTCACAAACACTGTACACCACTGCCATGAAAACACTTTCACACCTCTCTGATGTACATATACACCTACAACCTGCCACACAGGCGCACTGCCAAACATAACACACGCATGCACACACACACACACACACATACACACACTGCTAGCACACTGCAAAGACTGCCCCACAAACCCACTGCCACATGCACGCATTCATAAACACACACGCACACACACATACATACATACACAGAACACAGGCAATATTACACTTGTCTTGTCCCATTCTGATGCCAAGGACAAGGAGGACCGAAACTCCAACCAAGAAGCAGATCCCACCATCACAAAACTACCAGCAGGACATAAACCATGAAACACACACACGATGTTACACACTAAACTAGAAGAACAGCCACAAACTGAATCTAACAAGTAAAATTACGATGTCAGGACTGGCCCGACCCCAACCCTTCCCCCCACAATTTACAGAGTAGCAGGTACTACAAATGATCAGTTTGGTCCCAGTTTGAATACGCCTTGAATGTGCATGTGTTACTTTGTGAGCTACAGCTAACACCACAGAGGAGACATCTGTCACAGCTGGAAAGATCTTCTACATCGTGCTAGAAACTCTGAAACCATCTCACAGGAGTAATGTGGTGGAAAGCTCAGACGATTTCTCCCTGAGGCTTGTCATACACACACATGCCGTGCTGGGGAATGCAATCATGCCTTTTTGATGGATTAGCACAATAACGTTCTAGCGAGTGTTTCCAACATGGATGTGAAAAACGCGACATCTTGATGATGACACATCTGCATTTGCAGAACAGTCTTTTCTCCTATTGGCTAAGAATTCAAGGAATATTGGACTACATATCCCAGCATGACCAGACTTGGACTCCATTGATGGATGTTTGGACTTGTCAGCTCTTACGAGACCGTAAAACTGATCTGAGTGGACCTCCTACCATTGTTGTTTAGTAACAAACCTGAACAACAAAAAGCTCTTCGATCTTCAATGTAACTGTGCTCCCAGGACTTTGGCCACAAATACGGGGACGTTTTGTGGCATTGTAGCCATGACTTAAACCTTGTAGATGTAAGAAAAACCTACTTCAAAAGGTGTTACCCTCCAGAGTCGGATTAGGAAATGTAGTTTTGGTTTGAACCTGTTACAGCAGGCAGAAAGTGCCTGTTGGTTTCCTATTTAGGTGACATTTCTTCACTGATATCAGCGATTCATTCATAAAACTTTGATGAACGCTGATGATCCGGTGAAGAAATGTGGTGTACAGTCCTACAGCACACTGTCCTGAGGCTTTTCAGTTGGATACACTGATAGGGGACCATTTCTGATCGATTGCAAGGTTAACCTAAATGCCCATCTGCAGATTTTACTTGGCATTGGATAGACATGCACTGATACCCATTTTTCACTTGTTTTACCGGATTCTACCAGAGTGCCTCAACCCCTAGTTTGAGGTCATGCTACAGAAGCCTGAACCAACACATGAGACATATTCCAAGTAATGAAATTTAGACAATAATGATATTGATACCCATCAGCTTTATCAGTGCATCCCCACCCTCTACGCTTCATGGCATCAGATATCATGTGTCAAACATGCTCATCTACCCACGACCAGAAACGCTCGCTAACTCTAAACCATGTCCAAGGAGAGTTCAGTCAATGCATTCCTTTTTATTAGAGTTTTCTCCAGATGTGTACTGTATGTGCGCGTGAAGTGGATCCTTTTCAGATACTCGCCTGTTACTTCCTCCTTTCTTTCCACTCCTCATTCACGCACAACTGTCCTCGTGTTGTTCTACTACACCGACAGCATAGCTACTGTACGAACCTTATACGCATTTTGAAAATGTAGCATCGTGACGCGAACTTGGTAAACAACGAGCTAAGAGCTGTGACTGTCCACCTGCAGTCAGAGCAGTTAAAGCACTGACAGATTTTTACTTTTAAAGAAATACATTCACAACATTTTTTTTAATTACTTAATTGGATGTTTTCAAACTTTTACTAAATTAAAAATGTATATCCACTTTGAACTATGTGGCAGTTCATTTTGGTGACGTAAAATGCCTTTAAGTAGGATGTCTGCACACGGAAGAGAAGTGTTTGGGAAAGAAGTAGAAGACTGAATGCTGTCTTATTGTTAAATTGAAAAAATGGAAAAAAAATATTGTAAACTGAAAACAATCATATTTGGAGGGGGTTTATTCTGTTTGTTTCTCCTCTCCCTTTGTTTGCCATGTTGTTCTCTTTCTAATCAAACAGATATTCAAAGTGCCTGTCAGATTTCCTGTTAGTCAGCTCACACCAAAACTGGACTCATGTAAAAACACACAAGCAAACCCAGCAGGCCTTTTTTTTTAATGGGTAAGATTGTTTTTATGCACATAATTGTGATCAGGCTGTACTAAAGCTACAATAAAGTACTGTACCACAGTGGAGGAAGACAAAAAGGTTTACAGGTATAGTAGGATATAGTATATATTAACTTTTTTTATACCAAGGGTTATTGTATTTCTGGAAAGTAAATTATTTTTGTTTTGTTTATTTTATATGGATGTGTTTGCTGATATTTTAGCCTGTTTTTTCTATTCTTTCTATTTAGTTATCATGGTGCTACTTAGTGTAAAGTCTGCTGTGGGCCCACCTCCTTCAACAAGGCCTCTACCTATTTAAAAATGTCTCCTCCACTGTCTTTGTATGAACAATTGAGCGTTTCTCCATCTCTGCACACCATTTAATGACTCAGCAGTTTGAAATAGGGCATTACAGTAACAGTGCATGTATTTAAATAACACAGTGAGGAAAACCCACAGTCTAAATGCTGCTGTCTGTCTCCACTCCAGCCCTCACTGCTGGTAGAAAACCAACCGTCTGGAATTGGTCACCGCTTCAAAAGCTGCTGGCCTGATTGCCACAGGAATAGGCCGTCTTATTTTTTGACCACAAGTTTTAGCCCAGCTAGTCTGATTGGTGGTGACCACAGAAATCTTATAACCTTGTTTCCTAAAATGCACAGCTAATAAGGTTGAGTACACATCCATTCCTTGCTACATTCCATCATATTTCCATCTTTTTTTTTAGCTACATCACGCACTTACTGTCACTGATGAGAAGTAACCTGATATTAATACAGGTCATGTGCAGTATTTAACAATGATAGACAAGAGGAAATGCTGAAAAGAGAAACTGGTGCTGTTGGTATTGTACTAGTGCAGATAAGGACGTTTATTAAGGCAGTCAGCTCAGATAGCTTGCTAACAAGCTAACGGGTTCTCTTGGCATGTCAGAGCAAATTTTTCCTAACATGGAAAATGCTTTTAAGAAATACTCCACTGAAAATCATAAACTTGTCACCCAGAAAAGTGTCTGTGAAAATGAATCACAGCAATGACAAGCATAACCAACTACTTTGCTGCCCTCCATACGTTCAGTATGTTTCCATGTTTGACCGGTTGAAGCATGGTTAGCCGTTTGCATGTGTTGCACACAATTACGTATGCTAATACTGTTGCTGCACGGTGTGCTTAAAGGTTTTCGGTGGAGTATTCCTTATCAGGAGGTCTGGCACATTTTATCAAACCTAATTACAGATATACACCAATGACCACATCCAGTCTAAGCTGAGTGCACATTTTCAGAAACACGAAGAATGAATTCATGAATGACACCAACACAACAAAGTTGGTAAAAAATAAAAAACGTACAATTAGCCAAACCTGCCACTAATGGTAGCTTCTTATGTTAGTGCACATATCAGGCTAGCTGACTAACTTGCCAACATGTTATTATCTCTATTCAAAATAGCTCACACACATTATCAAATCATGGTAAGAGAGAAATAAAAAAAAAACAACAGCAGAAATTTTTCTGTTCATTGTGGCTCATAAGCTGGAGGACTCCATTATGGCTGCCGAATATCTCTGCCAAAACTCTCCGTATAAAAAGAGTTGGTCAACATTACAGAGTGTAACATAGACAGAGCTAACTGAATGCAGATTGGCAGAAGTCCTGTCTGCAGTAACCACAGTCCAATAATGACTCTGTCAGCCCGCAGTCTCTCCCACCACACGGCAGGATGAGTCTCACACTACAAAAGAACCTTTAACACCAATACCCTAATATTAGGTTTGGCATCGTTTCTGCAAAACTAAAATAAGCCATTCATTTTGGATTCACTCTTCAAATCTTTCTATCTCATTTAAAATTCAAACATGTAACATGAAACTACAAGAGACGCCACGAACGAGGTCAAAGCATGAAATGTGATTTTTAATTTAAAAACTGTAAAAATGTGACACCTTCAAAATAAAAGCACAAACGTGAAACCGATCTTTATCTTTACTTTTGGCGTAGTATACTAGAAAATATTAGGTGACTCAAAATTCAAAATTTCAATGCATATATTATTTAAACACTGAGACATATTTGTATTTTCAAAAAATTAAATGTTGCCCGACTCAACAATGTGGAAATTCTTCATAGTGAGAAAGTTTTCTAGATTCTGTTCTACCTCTTACACTTTCTACACCAATATACACTGAGACACGTCATCAAATAACACAGAACATATTAATGTATCTTGAATTTAATTGTGCATCAATATTTATATGGAACATATATATATATATATATATATTCCGATTGTCATGTAGTCTTGCTGTCAATGAGAAGGTCACTTTGTGCCTTTCCTCTACAAAGATGTCTTTAGGTTAAATAAAATTATTATTTTTCAGCAAACATTTGGCTCCAACTACATACAAACCGTATGATAATGCCAAAATCCAGATTAAATATATCTGGAGTTCATTTAAATGTAGTTCATAAATCTGGAGTTCAGTTAAATGTCTTTATTTGTCACCTTTCAGTAGGTGTAGGCTGATTTGTGTTTATATTAATCTTCACTTGTTTCTCTACTGCATACATTCTGACGGACAATACGTGTTACAAGCCAACAGGGGATCTCAGTGTCGAGGTTTCAAGAGTACAGTATGCCTTAGAAATGAGTTTTTTCTTCACTTTTGTGTGACCAGACCTCCAAATGGTTGAAAATTCGGACCAAGGTTACGTTTTTGGTTAAACACATTGTGTTGTTGAAAGTTAAAATATGATTTAACACATAAAATAATTGGTTTGTATGACTATTCATTTATGGCTCTTACCGGTATTTACTGCAACCTAGATGTTTTTGGTTTGTTTTTGTATATACTGTAAAAATCTGAAATGGCGCAGTCAACATAAGACTCAAATCTCTCTTTGATTCTGATGTCATCTGTCAGCTCTGTCTCCGCCTCTCCAGCCTTTCCACCTGCCTGACAGGTGTTACATTTGCTCCTCCCCCTCAGGTTATAAGTACTAGGCATTGCAGCCAATGGCAGACAGTTTTACAGGTCACACAGCATCACCAGCCAATGACTGATGAGTTCTTACAGGTTGCATGACACAAACCATGAGTCTCATTGTTCCCTGCGTGTCTGTAAACCTGTTATAGAAGCTACGTGAATCTTTCCAGCCTTTTTAACGTTTTTCCATACCATTCATATGATTATTACATCCTGGCAATATGTACATGAATTCTAAGCTGTTCATAATGTTAGCTAAAATATTACCTAGAGAATGCCTGTATATTCGCTTTATATAACCTACTCTTGTCTTTTTTAATAATGTTTGGTTCTTGAATAAAAGGAGAATGCAATGAAAGACAAATAAAATGAGTACACAGTAAGGAAATTTGTCCCCTTGTATTGCGACTTGAAAAGAAAGGAAAGGTTTGTACTCACTCTGTCCTTTTTGTTTCTTTGAGAAAAGCTGAATGTCAACAGCTGATCCGAACCAGGTCGCTGCGGAAGTATGTAGCTCTCTCCCTTTATAGACCATACTTGAGCATTTCTTCTGTACATAGGTGCATTTTGAAGCTGATGGAAAAAAAGGCAGCAAACATGAAATAAGTAAAATGAGAACATTTGATCCAAGCGGATTTTTAAAAGGTTGGGGATTTTTTTTGTTTTTCCGACCAATGTAGCTTGTAAAACAAGATATTATAACTGCCTCCTGTTTGTCATAGAATTCACAAATAAATGTTTGTTGGAATTTAGCAGCGTTTGTTCTCTCTCGTCATTTTGTACACATTGCACACAATGTGCAAACACATGGTCACTGTCGTCTTCCCCTTTCCTTCCAATCCCCTTCTGTGTTTCAACAAAAGATTACTTGCTAGTAGTCAATACACTGCACAGTTTGGCCGAAAAGTCGTACAACACCAAACATGACTGATGAGGAAAGGGGAGTAAGGAAGATATGATTAAATAAGGACAGCATATAGAGGAATAATACTGTAGTATACCAAAATCCTCATTCATAAACATTAAAAAACAAATTCATTTCAGGAAACTCACTTTCACACTTTCTGAACTGATAAAGTTTAGGCAGTTAAAACTATTTAGTTGATGTTAGGGAAAGATTTTTGAGATACTGTTGTTGGTAGATAGGATGTCAACTGTGGCCCAATCATCCATCTTCCTTCCTAAAGGCCTCGATACACTGTTTTTGTTTAAAAGCTGACAATCACAAGACAATCACTCTGACATCTTTGGTTGTTGTAGTCCTGCGTCGCACTGTGAAACATGTTAAAGTTCTGACGATGTCATAAAGTTAGTACCAGATTCTCACAATCTAACTGCTGCAACTCACTGTGGCATTAAATGATGCTTACAAAAGGCAGCACCAACATGTAGGCCAAAGCTTGTTTTTAAGGATGGATGATGCAAGTTGTCATCAGTGGATGGATTCTGCTGACAGTGGCTTACCATGGGGTTGACGTTTGTGCTTTTGAGAGATGTCTAACTTAGATGGATTGCAATGAAATGCTTCCCCTTCAGGATGAATTGTTTATTTTGTTGATCCCAACTTATAGTGCAATACATCATCAGCATGTTAGCATGGACATTAAAAGTATGCTAATTTGAAGATATTAGCATTCAGCTCAGCCTCACGGAGCTGCTACATGGCCGTAGTAGAATATTAACGTCACAGTGCTATAATCCACACATGTAATTACACACACCTATGTATCATGTACCCATGTAATCTGCTGGGGATAACTATTATCATGGAGTGTACAGGTGCCTTTTATGATGGAAAATTGTATGCATCTGAATCAAAGCTGTTGTTTTCTGGTGAGGACAGTCTTACCTAATGACTTGGTGATATTCTTCGGACAGTTAGACCCGTCTTTGTTTTGGTTACTTGTGAATGTTGGGTCAATTTTTTCTACCTTGTTTCTCCCTCATCATAAGGACCAAGAAACAAATGTGAATAAAATAATACATTTGTTAGGGAGAGCTCCTCGGGAAACTGGGACTGGAGTCACCTTCATATTCTGACCCAGAAATGTTGTGCGTGCAGTTTCATTCCCACATTTGGGAATAAAATGATGTTAACATGTCTCGGCTGTGAAAGTGCAAATAATCTCCTTGAATACAGGAGAGCTTAAAACAAGTCCTAACCCATTAGGTGGAATGGACAGATGGTGTTTTGTTGAGACAAGATCCTGAGAACACACACACTATGAAAGCTAGAATTACACAGAGAAAGTAATTAGGCAGCAGTTAACTCCCTGTTCCCTGTAAAGCAGCCAAACCTGAAGACTTTATTATTTTCTGTGAAGCTATATTAATTTTGTCTCCTTCCCCATATGGCTCCAAGTGACAAATCTGGTCTGTTTTGCAAATCTGTGTAGGTATGAAGGAAACAAGAAATAGAGTGAAATTTGATTGGGCTGAAAAAAAAAGGTTTAGAAGAAGAATAAAATAGCTTGAAGGAATGGACAAAACTGAAAGAACAAGAGGTCAACACTGAGTGTGAGACAACAACAAAGAAAAGTGGGGGAAAACTGGGTCTCAACCTGCTGCTGGCTTTGCAGGAGGGGATGGAGAGAATAAATGGGAGAAGAACGAGTGTTAACAAGAGTCTACAGCCATGGTAGCAGCTCTGTGGGGATGTACTTGAGCACAGCAGTGCTTTGAGCTAAATGCTAATGTCAGCATGCCAACTATGACGTGTTCACCTGAGTTTAGAAGCTTAGCATGTATTGCATGTATGTACTTGGACACAAAAAAGAGAGTGTGTGTGTGTGTATGAGTTCAAAATACAAAATCATAAATCATAGAAGTCACAAATGAACCTACTTTAATATTAACTGCATAACTGCAAATGTGCATATCACTGCATGAGTGAACAAAATAAAATCATATGTCATGAAATAGAATAATATAGTACATTAAAGCCATTGTAATGTACTGTTCAGTGTCTATCCAGGATTACTGTGGGTCCCACACATGCTAACATTAGCTAATTAGCTCAAAACACAAAGTCCAGTTGAGGTTGATGGGAATGCCGTTTTTTGCAGGTATTCCATCAAAAAGTATTAGACAAAATAAACCTGCAAGAATGTCGTGACATTTAACTAAGAACCACAAATGTCAACCTCATGGTGTCACAATGAGGTTGTTCCACAGCACTTTCAAAGTCATATTTGGTTACTGGTTTAAAAGCTGTATCATTTGCTTGTCGATGTTTTGTACACTATTTTGATGTCAACAAGGGAGCTCTTACCACTGCAGTCCAATTATTTTCAGACTAGTCTTGGGCAGGGTGCGCTTTGTCATCCATAATAAGCCTTCACTGCACTGCTCATCAATTAGGCTACATTTAAAAGTGAAAGTAGCGCTGCATCAAACAAAGGAGCTGCGATGGCTTGGGTGTGTTACAGCAGGTAGATGAAATACAAAACAGGAAGTTGAGTTTGAGTTTTAATGTTAATCAGACAAGAAACAATGGTGCGAGGTTAGAAATAATAGGATGATGTTGCACTTCACATGCTGGAATGTGAACTGGTGATTGTTGGACTGTACTACAACAAAATCTGAAGCCTGGATCCACTGTTTTGTTGACCAACTCTGCATTTTTGTGTCTGCCTTCTGCACCGACGCAGTGGTCTCATTGTAATGAATGAGAAGGCTGCATTTCTTTTTCCAGGTGTAATGGGGCACATTAGGTTCTGCTTCCTTCCTACAACGTCTGGGTATCTCATTAATTCAAGTATCTCTCTTCATTAAATCTGTTGCTGTGTTCCCTTACCTGTAATACTCTTACTCTCTTTCCTTCTCTCTCTCACGTTTTTTCTTTCATCTGTTGTCATCCTTTGTCTTGTCACCGTTTACAGCTTTGGTTCCATTTGCTCTCTCTGTCTGATTTACTCCCACTCTCTCTTTCTCCCGCTCCATGTCCTACTTATGGGTGTAAAAACAAGGTCGAGAAGGATGCCAGCAGCCCTCATGGACAGACAGGAAGTGACCTCACCATAGCAACATTCACAAACAAAGCAACCACTTCCTGTTTTGACTGAACTAACACATCACAGAAGAAATAGTATATTACTAGTCCCGACTTTAGCCTTGGAAAATTGTCACATTATAAGAGAGATTCTTTGGATTTGTAATGTTCTACTTTTTTCATTTTTCCACGGCATCCATGTTTGATATTAAAGTTTGTCCAAATATGCAACAGAATCACTGCTCCTCTGAATGTAAATAGTTCATCCTGCTTGTTTGGTTTGCATTGTTGTTTTTCACTGTAAATGATCCAATCCATATGTTTAAACTCAACCTGATCAATTCAGATCGAGATTTCTTTTTTTTTCTTTCACAGAACATTGAGTACTTACAGATGAGGGTGTTATCTAAAGATCAATGTTTCTAGCGTTTACTCATCAAACTGAAAAAAACTAGTCAATCAGGGCACATTAATATTTCAACAAGTATAGATTCACCTCGACTTACAGCTTCAGTTAATTCCATAGATTTTCTTCAGTGGGCAATTTAACTCAGCTCAAATCCCCCTGCAGGAGTTGAACTAAGCTGCAGATTTAACCACAGTCCTTGTTAATTCAACCATTTTAGGATGTGGGATTACAGGAGGTAGAAATACTAAAGAACACTGCGCAAACATACCTTTAACTTTTTGTCAAACTTTTGCGTGCTTTTATCTTTTCTTGACTTCTACCTTGAAACCTAACCCTGCTGATTTAAATCCCACAGAGAAGTCATTTTAACTGAAGTCTGGGAGCACAGGACGTCATGCTAACCGAAGAATCAGACTCAGGAGGCACTTAAGTTAAAGATATAGATCTGTGTGTGTGCGTGTGTGTGTAGCTAAACTAGGTCAGTACTAGAGGTTGCTTGACGAGCCTCTCACCCAGAGTGTATCTGTCCATTTATCTCTTGGAATGGGTTGGTGGAGCATAAATTGAGCGGAACACAAAAAAAAAAAGACAAGAGGTATCCATCATAGGTTTTTTTTTTCTTTCATTTCAGAAAGAATCTTGATTTAATGACAATAGATCCTTTGTCAAATATGTTTTGATCCAGTCACTAAAAATGTGCATCATGCCACTGAACCTTCATCTGAGTTTTATGAAAGAATTCAGCTCTGTATTATTGTTACCACTAGCAAATCCCATACAAAGCCCTAAAGCAACAGCAAATTATTTCAGATCAGTGTTGTCTGTGCAGATAAAATAACCTATAATCACCTATCCTGATCAGGGCTGGGGCGACTGCAGCCGATGTTAGTTTTGGCTTTATTTGTTGACAATATATGAAAACAGAATCACAAAGATGACTGAGACGTGATCTCACATGTTACATAAGAACAAACATATCCAGGGCCTGTAAGTTTACACTATGAATCGTTGTTATGGGAGGCTACTAAAACAAAAATAATGTGCTTTACTGGAGGCCTACAGAAACTGTACATACTTGGTCTAATACAATACCCAAATCGACCTTAAGTCATCCATAAACTGCTTGAAATTTAACAACAAGCAACAAATACCTATAAATTCATTAGACTATCAGTGAATCATAAAGGACAGGACACCAGATCAGCCTACACACACACACACACACACACACACACACAGGCAGACACACACAGGAATGCAGGTACAAACACAGGATACAGTCAATGAGGCTCCAGTAATTAAAACTGACTGCAGAGAGAGGAACTCAAGCTCTTCACTTCACTTCAGACCAAATGCACACACACACACATGCACACACATCCACTATGACTCTCACACACACAGTTAAATGTTTGCCAAGAAATTTGGTGAGGGCCAAATCTTCTCTGACAGGAAAGGAGGGACTTTCCTTTCACACAACACTCCCTGCGAATTGTCAAGTCACTCAAGTTACCTCAAATGAAAACACAAACACCGGACTGAATAATAAAAGACAGATCAAGTAGCCATGGATATCTGCAACAAAAAGCCAAAGATCCAATATTAACGATAAGAAGGGATTTGCTTCCACTCATATCTGACCAACTCCATTGTATGTCCCTGCGCCTTCTATTACAGATTATCAAACCATCATAGGAGCCTTTAAAGGCTGTACTGATAGCATGGGTTCAATGCAGAGGGGTCAGTGAGTGTAAAGAATAGAGAGATAGACAGACACCAGTACAAAGTGACTGTACACTGTTATTGTTACTGCCAGTCACTTTACAGCACATTTAATGCACATTTTCAATAAGTGCATAGAAATATGCATTGAGAGTGACAATGCAATGGAAACAGATATGAAGCATGTGATTTTAACATCCACTGAACCTTTGTAACCACTGAAGAGACTAAAAATAGCAGCAGAAGAAAACATCAGATGTGTGTGGAGCAATAAGAAAACTCCATCCATTTTCCGTAACAAAATCAGAGTCAGTTTGGAGATTGGAGCCGATCCCAGCTGGCATGGGGCAAGTGATGGGGAACACCCTGGACAGGTCGCCAGTTCATCACAGGGCTGACACATAGAGATAAACAACCATTCACACTCACATTCACAACTGCAGACAATTTAGAGTCACCAATTAACCTGTTAAAGCGTATGACTTGGACTGTGAGCACCCGGAGAGAAGCTGCGCAGACACGGGGAGAACTCCACATGACCCCAGCTGGCTGGGGTTTAAACCAAGAACCTTTTCTGCTGTGAGGCGTCAGCGCTACTCTCTCCCACCGAACATTCAAAGTTCATGAAACAAACATGAATGTCATGTTTCAGTTTCCAGCAGCTCTTTTTGTGTCTGTTAATTCACATCTTCCTTTGAATAAATTCTGGGTTCTGGGTTGAAGTCTGGCCAGTGACTGGAGTAGATCTCTATACGTCTTTCATCTCTCATATTTTTTTTATTTTTGATTTGATTTTTTCATCGATTAATTGTTGTTTCCGAAAACTGACAATTTCAGTTAGCGACTTCATCTCCAGGTACGGTATATTCTTAAACTTTTTGTCTGTCTCAAATATTGCATTTGCTCACCACATACAATACATGATGTCATGCTAAGTCAGCGCTGCGCAATGATGGAAAAATCTGTCAAGCACACTCACTATGAAACACGCTGAAGACATGGAAATAAAGACACATTGTGCTTTCATTTCAGGATTTCTGGTGAGCACTGGGATAGGGCCAAATGAAAGACAGACTAATGATGTATTTCATTTTTTTCTAACTAAAGCAGTTCAGGAAGAAAAATATATTTAAATAAAAAGAAATAAAATGTAGAAAGATTTGTGATAAATTTGAAAGAAAGCCTTGAGAATGAGGATTAATTAGCCAAACTCTGATAAACCACAACCCCAACTGGTTTCCACACAGTGGCTGTGTCGAGGTGTTTTTTTATATTCAATGAACACATCAACTCAGGTGACTATTGACTGCGGTTAGAGACCATTATTCAGAAATGAGAGGAGGTGGGGCTGAATGAATAAAAGGGAGGTGAAGAGAGATGGAGAAGAAATGCAGTGAAAGGTGGGAAATATATAAAACACTTGGCCACTCTTATACATTATTTTATGTATGTCTGTATATTTCATGTAACATATAATTTATACTGTGCCTACTGAGCCTCTCGGGCTTGAGCTTGGATGCATAGTTCATTCTGTTAGTATATTGACTTGGGTCATGGAAAAGGACACCCCTTAAAGCAGAGAATGAATTTTCTGCGTCAATAGCTGTGGTCTCAAATTCATATACACTAATCCAAACAGACTTAATGTGAAGACTCCCTCTAGTTTATCCGCGTTTCTGATATTCAGTGGAGTTTCCATGAAGGAGGACAGGACAGAGTGTTCATTATATTCTTATTTGCTACGGTTCTTTCAAGGTGGTGCTTGTTAACTGACACTGCTAAAGCAATTTACTCATAATGCAGTTATATATGCAGAATATATATAGAAAAGAAAAGTTTGCAGTAGAAACGTGCACTTAACGATGAGTAGACTAAGAAGAAGATGTTTATTCTACCTGAGAAAATCAGGAGAAGTTTTTGGACCTTTACTTGCTTAATCCAATTTTGACATTTAGCGAGTGGACCTCTCTGACTTCAGTAGCCCTTGAAAAGATCAACATAAAAGAAGCTGAATCATATCTGCGTGTGTATGTATGTAATGCAACAAAGGAGAACTTCAACATTACTTGAGAAGTCCATCACTGAGGGTAAGCTGCCATCTTGTGGCGGAACAACAATATTGTAAAAAAAATAATAATCATTATTATTATATATAAATAATATAATATTTAATATAATGTAGTTTATGAATTTATTATAATTTATTATAAATAATAAATAAAATTTAAAACAAAATTATAACATTATACAACACACTCACCTTAAAACTACAAAACTATCCATTAACACGGTGACAATGGTGTCTGTTGTTCTGTTAATATGATGTTAAATTGTTTCTTTATGGTAAATTGATATAGAAATGATTCATCCTGATAATGGACAAAACATTTCTCGAAATCTTTGATAAAACGATGTAATATTAAATATTTCTCTCATCATTTTTTATCAAGGAGAACAGATTAATATTACCTATACACATAGATGCTGTAAATTATAATATTCACACTGAATCCCGCATGTCATAAACTCATTCATGGGTGCTGATCATTGTCAGTCCAAAAACTAGCATATGGGCGCGTTACTGCCAGCAAATGGCCTGGTGTGGAGCAGCAGACTGTGGTGAATTGTGGGATATACTTAGGTCTGAATACTACTCTGAAGCTCTTTTAAGACTGAAGTACCGAAGTGCTCAAGACTGCACGTATTATACAGAGAGATGTTAATGAAGTGATTTCAGACACATTCAGCCTTGGTTTTCTTAGAACGTACCGGTATGTGATTCTTTTCATTAACTCAAGAATCTGATATTGACACTAAAGCGCTCCAGTGGAGGAAGCGCCGTCCTGTGAATGTGAATGAAGCAGCGAGTATATACACAGGACAAGGAACAGGAAAAATGAAAAAGAAAAGAGTTTTATGATAAGTCAGCCATTATTAAGTCTCCCCTGACCTACACCGTCACACACTGTATAGCAACGAGGCCACCTCGCCTACAGTCGTGCTCCCTCGCTCCTCTGTTGCCTTTTTTAAAAGTGCTGGGAGAGAAAGTTCCCATCTGTAGTAATTATGAGAGATGACTGCAGCCCGGGCAGCTTTACTGTTGTCACAGTGATAAACTCCAAGTGGCTCTTAGTGATGTAATTATATGCTCCAGCTGAGCAGCTTCTCCGGTGGCTCAGAGCGATGGGGTGGCAGGGTCAGACCTGAAAGCAGAAAATGATGACAGAGCTTTAAAGGTTAAACAGGTAGAAGTGCAGAGTCAGGTCCTTTTGGGTTCCTCTATAGGATTTGAGAGATATGAGGGAGCAGATAGAAAACTGGGGCCAAGCTTTGATTTAGAAAATGTCTGAGAGGTTAACAACACAGTTTACACTGTAGCTCTTTGTACTACTGTGTGTAAAGCCGTGACTATATGAACCAACCTGGTGTTTATGAGGCTAATGAGGTAATGAGGCTAGTCACATCACCACCACCAATAAATAATAATTAAATGGGAATATGCACTCTGAGAGCACAATTGAAACTAATTATGGCAGACAGGTTTGTCCCCACACCTGCTGCCTGTGAGCACAGTGAGAGGGACTGACCTGAGCACTGTTGGCAGAAAGACTGCGCATTGTGCCACATCACCTGCAGATCACACCACCTTTAATAATTCTGTTGTCTTAGCACATTTTGCAGGGACACCAGCCTCTTTCCATTTTGTAGTGCATCTTTTCTGCACCGCAAACTGCAGGGTTTCCCTTTCGCTCCAGATTTTGCCAGCTGTGAGGTGTTACTTTAAGTTTTAAGTTTTTCAATGGTCATTCCGCTCCTGACTGTCCTGCTAGCCTGTGGGTTTACTTATTCGTGATGATTTTCTCATTTCAACTAGGATGTTTGATGGAAATTAAACAGTACCATTAAACACTCAACTGGCGTTTGTTTAAAGTGTTTAATGTGTGCCAGCTGCATTAATTTCCCATCTATCCTGTATTATGAGAATCCTTACAAGACCTGCTTCATGAAGGTTCCTTAATAAACATCAAAGTCAAGGACTTTCCAGGCACAAGTCCCTCAAAATCAAGGCCCTATTCCTTACATTAAATTCACAAACTTACAAGGATTTCAAGGACCTGTGAAACCATGAGCAGTCTACTGAAAACAGCTTGTTGACCAACTTTGACTGTAACCTACAAGAAACATTTTCCTAGAAATATTTATTAATGAGAAAATAAGATATATATAGATATATAAATATAGATTTAGATATATAATAATATAAGAAATTATATATAAAAGACATTCATTTGGTGTTGGGTGTGTGTGTGTGGATTGATGGTTCAGAGTTTGTGTTCAATCACTGCGCAGGTGGACAGTTCAGCAACTCTGCACAAGAAGAACAGTGTTTGGAGATTATTAGTATTATTATTTTTTTTTACCTTTATCTGATTTAATTCATATATGTAGAACCAAGATTCTCTGAGGCTGCCATGGATGCAATCTAGTAGAGGTGTGTTCACCCAATGACACTGGTCATGATACTTGGTATGTTTTTTTTGTTTGTTTGTTTTTTTGTTTGCTAAATGCTAAATCTGTGCTGCTGAATAAGCTGGTAAGAAAGACAAATTCTGCAAAAAAAAAAATTTACATTTTCTGTTTTAATTAACAAACATAAAGCATTTTATTACAACCAACAAGAGGATAAATGCATTACTGAGGACCAACTGAAACATCTGACAGTAGCAGATCATTTTTTACACCAACTTGTTAAAGAAAATCTTAAGGAAAACTTAAAAAAAACATTTATTTTTTTTGATAATCCCATGTAAAACATTCAACAAATCTTTCAAGTTTCTCTTTCAAATCCAGGTCCTATAGATAACATGATTATGTACAATATTTACATCACATAGTACCGTCAAAATTACATTAATGACATTTTTACATTTAATGTTGACAAAACGAGTTAATAAACCAAGCAAGCACAGAGTAAGCTTGACTTTTACTTTTATGTCTACATAATTCAAGATGACATAATGATGATGTCAGTCAATCGCGGATATTTGGAAAAACATTCAGAGAATGAAATGGAAACAGCTTGTTCGTTATCTTTTGCTACATAAAGCTACTGGCTAACTGAGGTTGTTAAATAGACCTAAACAATTCTTGCTTGTAGTGAAGTACATTTTAAACCACAGCCTCAACAGTTTCCATGTAACATGACAAGTGTTTCCTTTGATGCAATCACATGTTTAGGAAGAACATGGAGAAACTCTTTGAGGTCCAAGGTAAAAGGCATTGTCATTACAGCAGTATGCTATATTGCACAAGCGAGCCAGCATTCAGGAGAAAACAAAAAAGAGCTGAGATGCATAAAAAGGACATTTAGAGTTATAGACATGCACCTCTATTCACAGTATTCATCAATGAAGACAAAGGTAGTTGTTCTGCCTCCTTCAGTGTGTGTGTGTGTGTGTGTATGACTGATGGTCATGAGAGCAGGAGGGTACAGAGGGCCACAGTGATTTTGTTTTCTGTTCACAAGGCTGTAGCAGCAGCATTTGCCTGAATAAAATATATTTAAAACAGCATGCGATGAGTGTAAGAGGGGTATACTAAAAGGACCTGTTCCACAGTAGTTGCACTAAAGCCAAGTTTGTAATATTGACCCAACTTTAAAAGATTTCTATAACTAGGAAATATCTCAAGTGCAAGAAAGGCAGTCCTAGCCTAACATGAGGAGAGTGTGACAGCAGATAAATACTAAGTCCTCCCTAACTTGCCTCTGTCTATTTACTGGGGGTGATTTTGTCTAGTCCTGGCCAGGCGGGGATGTAGTAGCGAGGCAAAGTGCCCTCCATGAGCCTTTCCATCCACAACCCCAGGCGGTCCAGTTTGTGATGGATCTGCAGGGTGGATATGCTGCGGGATCGGTTGGATTTGCGCGGTGGGTGGTCGTCGCGGGAACTGGACCTCGACCTACCGCCTGAAGTGCCCCCTTCATCTTCAGATGACTTACCCTCCAGGTCTTCCCCAGTGTAGACGGGCTTAAACAGGCAAAGATACTTCTTGTGGCCGTTAAGTGCCAGCACGTAGCCGGTGTAGTCCATCTTGTGGTTTCCCCCGTCATCCTCGTCCGCATCAATCTGCGTGGCATCCTGGGCGTATTCCAGCAGAGTGTTCATCCACTGGCTGTGCTTGTCAATATTCAGGAAGGAGAAATGCAGCGTCAGGCTCCTAAAAGAGAGTTGAAAGAACGAATGTGATGATGCATCTATAAACATGATTCAACCAACAGCCCACAACACTCAACCAAAGCTTATATAACAGAGTTTATTTGCTGCACACAAGGAGAATGTTTGGCTCACCCTGTGAAGGAGTAGACCTCTTTGGCAAACTTGCTAAGCAGGATGTTCTTGGAGGCGTCAGTGAGAACCAGCACTATGTTCATGTGCCCCGGCCTCAGCTTCACCAGGTTGCTCATGTAGGTGATATCCGTCAGCTCCGTCACCTCCACAAAATTCTTCTTGGGCGGCCGACTACCACAGCAACATACAACAAAAATAAAAACTTAAAAAACACAAATGTTGATAAATTATAGAATGTATAAAATATTTCAATTATAAATGTACTCTTGCCTTGAACTACTACCAGTCCCTGGTGACCCATTTTCTGCTTTTGTTCCATCTTTTGCTTTTGGCTTAGTCTGTTTATCATCACTTGAGTCACTGAAAAACACACACAGAAATGTTTTCGCCTTGAAGGGATGTACAGGCGTTGCAGAGAAAAATAAATAGTTATTACTTTGTTTTTCCAGCTTGCATTATGCTGTCTTACAGGAATCCCAGGAGGTGATGTTATTATAGCTTCTGATGGTCAAGTGAAATGTGTTTATGGTGAAACAACCAACCTGAAGGCCTGAATGACCACAGTCCCAAACAAGATGAACAACGCAGAGAAGATGAGGGACAGTAGAGGCATCATCTCACGCCTGCAAATCATCACAGATGTCTCATCATGTATTCTTTCATATATGTAGAACTACTTAACTGAATCTAAAATCATTTCTACCTACCAGTTGTTATGCAGAATATCGTCAATGACTTCAGAGAGGTAATCATAAGATGCATAGATCCATCGGATTACAAACATCTGTAGAGTGGCAGGAGTGATGGTCGATATTTAACAAACAGGACTTATAAGAATCATGGTTGTTCAAACCCACTATTTTTACTCAGAGGGAACATACAGAGGCAAACTCGTTGTTGAGCTCAGGCAGCATGGCATCATGGATGAGGATGGACGGGTCCTTCTGGAGTCGCTGCAGCTCCTCCAGTAGACGCTGCTTGTCTTCCTCGCTCCCGTTCCAGGCCGTCACCGGCTTGAACAAGGCCTTGCCTGCAGCGTTACGCCTCTCCAGGATCACCACCTGAGTGAAAAAAGCAAAGCAGTCCAATAATATCAGTCCCGAACGATACCCTTTTTATGAATTATGACGTCAAATGTCTATTCTGAAGATTACTTTAGAAAATAACATTAAACAAAAAGCCATTTGTCCTGTTTTAAGGTTTTAAGGTGCAATTGAGGGATAACCCTTTAAATCATCCACTTGTCTCAAATACAATATATTGTTCTACTTATTAAAAAAACAAATATGCTGAATTCATTTCGCACATTTGATTCCCATGTCCCCATATTGTATATCTTGTAGATTCACAGTGTAGCCAGCAGCTGGATGACTGTACCTGTGTTGGGGACTGTTCGCTGTCCTTGTTCTGCATGAGGATGTCACAAAGAGGTTGCTGTAGCCGTTGGTACACGTAAGCAAATCTCACAACCTCCCTGGCATTGGTGGAGGCAAATGAGAGAAATGCCTGGTTCCCAAAAGAAAAGGTCTCTTCGTCTCCTGTGATCAGCAGGACACAGTATCTGAGGGGAGGAAGGACATTAACCAGTAACTTAGCAAAGAATAATAAACAGCGTGAACAAATGTTAAAAAACGTGTTAGGTTCTCTTACTTCCTGCGTCTATGGAACTGTTTGACAGGACAGAGCTCATCAAAGAGCTTCTGATTGACCAGCCGTGGCACGAGAAGAAATTTGTTGTTTGACATGAACTCGTCGATAATTTGCTTTTTCATTCCTTTGGCCTGCAGAGAGCAAACATCAAAGAAGTGAGTGACATTTCAGAAATGAGCAGTAGTGCAGCTACTCCAGAGAAGATCAGATAAACGTGGAACTACTTTCCCCGCTTCTGTGATTTACCTGTATAATGTCAGCAGGGTTGTCAGTGTTCTCTTTGAAGACCAGCATGGTTGGAGCGTAGGTGTTAATGTTGAACTGTTTCTGCAGATTGGCGGTCTCTGAAAGACCCTGGTCCACGTAGCCAAACTGCAAGTAGTCCTTATAAGCAAAAGCTGTCAGCTATGGTGAAGCAAAGATGAATTAGTGACATGTTTGTGTTAGTGATGCAGTTACTGTCAGAGGTATCTGGAGTACATTACACATAAAATAAGCCTACTTTGTACAATAGAGGAACTACAGGCACTTGGTCGAACAGAAGCACATGTGGCTTGTTGAGCTCATGCCAGCTGTTCAGGAACTGCAGGTCATTCGTGTCAGTGACCTGAAATAGAGAAAATGTAGAATTAATTTTGAATTCACAAATCTGTTCACCTCTGTTACATTTTGCCAGTAAACGAACGCTTTGGTCATCCTTCCTATCACAAAACAGACAGACATTTACCCGCTCCACAAGTCTCTGAGGAAGAAGGTCCTCTACAAACTGCCTCAGGTGCTCCTTTGCTACAGCGTAATGGAAAAAAGTCACTTTGCCATTGATGACGCCGAGTATTGACGGGGTGCGATGTGCGCCGAGGTGATTGGCTAACCGTCTCTCATAGCCAACATCCACCACGCCTATTCCGACACCTGCAAAGACGGGATATTCACAAACAAACAACACGTCAACGTTTTTCAACTCGCTCATTCAATACACAACAGCTCTGCTGGATAAATTCGGACGATTTAAAGGTTCATTCCAAACCTAGGGTCTCCATCTCCTGCACCACCTCCTTCCACACAGGCTCGATGTGGATGCAGCTGAAGCACCAGTCAGAGGTGATCTTTATCAGGTACGGCCTCTTGTAGCTGTCGGGCACCACGTCGTTGACATACTGATTAAAGTGCAATATGTACTTGCTGTCAGCAAAGTCCCTGTGGTTCTTGCTGTTGAAGGGAAAGTTGAAGAAGGACTCGTCGAAGTAAAAGCTGTCGTGGCGATGACCGTAGCGGCTGCCGCCATATGGCTGGGTGTCATCGGTCTGTCCGTAACGGTCATAGTTGGCACGTTTGTCCTCATTAGACAGGATCTAGATTTGGGGTAGGACAAATATCAGCACAGCAGACATCTTCCTCTCATGTATGTTACTGGCTTTTATCACTAGCTAGATACTGAAGGCTACCAGCTGCACGACATATTGAAGAAATGATTAACCTCATAAGATTTGGTGATCTTGATGAACATGTCCTCAGCACCTGGATTCTTGTTTTTATCCGGATGCCTTGAGAAGAAGATGCTCATTAGTTAACATGAGGTTGAGGTTTAGAAAAAACAGCTCAGAGCCGTGTGTAAATACTTACCATTCTTTTGCAAGACGCTTATAGACCTTCTTGATCTCAGCTTGGCTTGCGGTCCTGGTTACTCCTAAGATTTTGTATGGGTCCATCTCAGGCCCGGCATGGGTTGCTCCTGTCAGCAGCACTGAGAGGACCACCACTACAGCCAGCTGCACAGACATCTTTTCCCCTGCCATCACTGTTACCTGTAACACATGAGAACAACCACCACCATCAAGAGGATTCATCCGGAGGATGTCTGCACCTGAAATCATGACACAGCCTTTAGCTGACATGCAAACACACTGACGTTAGCCTTGTAATGATGCATAATGATGAACACAAGCGGGTAGCTAAATATGGTGGCATTATAGCATGCTAACTACAGAAGCTATGCAAGCTTGGCAACATGTCAGCCACACCGACAGACGGTACAATATTTGAATCCTGCTGACAGGTCACTGGGCTGTAACGTTAACGTCATTCACCGAGAATAAAAACGTTCACGCAGTTTTATGCGTCGCTACAGTAGCTTAGCTGCCTCTCTCAACGCAACAGCTCTACGGTTTCCAGTCACCTCAAGCGGATGCGGTCAGCCGGCACTACGCCACATATTTGGTGAAGGTTCGGATATTCTTCAGCTTGTTGGTCAACGCTGATGTGAAAAGACAGCCAAGTGCAAAGGGTGTGTTCAGCAGCATCCAACAGTTCCTCCTCCCCCCCGAGGGCGAGCTGACAACCTGCTGCTACGAGGCTGGAGTAGAGAGACAGGGGGAGGCGCCCAGTGTCGAAAGTGATTTTGGGAGATTGAGTATTTGGTGACACCTTGCGCTTGGGTTGTTTGTGTGTGTTCGTTTTGTTGTCAGCCGCGTCGTGTTTTTTAGTGAAAAAGCATTGAGGCACGGTTACTGTATGTAAGCGGCGCGCGGTATAAATTAAATCAAACGCACCCTGTTTTTTTCTCGCCATGCTCTCTCAATTGGCCAATCACAGACAGCGGTGATGTAAACAAGGAAGGGGAGAACGCAACCGAGCACAAATACGAGCAATGAAAAGGAAACTTGTGATATTTGGACAGGAACAGGCGTCGTTTCTCGTTCGTAAACAAGTGGAAGCATTTTAGGATATCAACTGTAGTCGTAACAGCATTAATTAGTAACAGCGCTTACGATATTTCTCAGTCTCCCTCACTGGGGTCGTTGGTAGTGAATGGAGGAACGACACAAGAAGATTCTTCAGCGCAACAGGACAAATCTCGTGAGAGATTTGGACCCATCGAAACTCTACGATGGCCTTCTTGAAAAGGGTGTTTTCACCCAAGACATGATCGACGAGATAAAGGTGAGACAGTTGTGTGTTGGTCACGAGAGTTTTAGGTTATTTCTCTGTTGTTTTTAAGGTGGTTATGACGGGTTACAGGTGTTTCGGTTTAACGAGCGACCCTGTTAACTGGCGGCCGTTAGCCAAATGTATCTGTGGTTCTCTGTTGAAAACAGGAAGAGAATACGTAGCTGTTGAACTAGACACCAAAGACACTTTAGGTGTGTTAAAAATAATAATAAACAGGCATTCACAAGGACAGCTAAGTATCATCCTGTTGTCAACAGCTGTCGTAACTACGACAACCACCCTGTGAACTGGCTGACGGTCGCCAGTTAAACCGAAACACCGGTAAGACACCTGTTACTGTGTCTCCTTTCAGAGCGCTGGGATCAGGCGGGACCAGGCCAGGCAGTTAGTCATAGACTTAGAGACCCGTGGGAGCCGAGCCTTCCCTTTATTTCTGCAGTGCCTTCAGGAGACAGGTCAGCACAGTTTGGCAGAGCTGCTTCAGAATGGAGCTCCGCCGATTCAGCTACAACCTGCAACACCCACTCAGGTCGTTCGCCCTGTCCTCCAGCCTATCCCAGTTTGTAAGTGTGTGATACTATGGTATATTAAATTAGCACATGCCATAAGCATTTTGGTGACCATTGTTGCTCATACATGTGCTGTTTTGTTTTGTTTGCCTTTTTAACAGCCTCTCCAATGGATGTGGATAAGCGCATAAAAGATGAGGTCCCTCTCAATCCAGTACCCAGACCCACTACAACACCCAGCCCATGTGAGTCATGTGGTTACTTTACAAATTTGCAACAATGTGGGAACTTAAAAATGTTTAACACATGTTGATGCTCATGACACAGCACCTGAACGGGAGCTCATAAGACCAAGGCCAATAGGCAGACCTCGACGGGATAGCATTCAGGTGAGCACCATTTATTTATCATTCACTTTATAACCAAGGGAAAAACCAAGGCTGCTGTAGATTGCAGATCACTGTTGTTAAATCTCCTTCTGCGCTTTCTGTTTTTGTTGTGTACGTGTGTGTGTCAGTGCTATAAAATGGACGCCAGCCCATGCGGACGTTGCCTCATCATAAACAACATGGAGTTTGAACCTCAGAGTGAGCTGAGCAATCGTAAAGGGTCCAACATAGACTGTGACAAGCTGGAGAGCAGATTCAAAGCGCTCAACTTTATTGTGGAAGTAAAAACAAACCTGAAACAAAGAGTAAGAATCAATTCTTGTTTCTGTGTCCTGAAACCTCAGTGTAAACCTGTGTGTGTGTGTGTGTGTGTGTGTGTGTGTGTGTGTGTGTGTTGTTGTTGTTTTGAAACTAACAGTCATCTCCATATTTTAGCAAATCAAACATGAGATGTCAGCTTTATGTAAGATTGACCACTCACAATATGACTGCTGTGTGGTCATCATGCTGTCACATGGGACTGAGGTACGACATGACATTATTACATTGCATTAGTGGATGTATTCCATCCAGTGACTCATTAGATCTAATTTATGCTCACATTTCTTTTCATAGGTGAGTCACAGCCGCTTCCCTGGTGCCGTGTACGGTGTGGACGGACTTTATGTCCCGGTTCAGAACATCACAAACTACCTCAACGGCAAGAATTGTCCATCTCTACAGGGCAAACCCAAACTTTTCTTCATCCAGGCTTGTGGAGGAGGTAGCTAACACTGAATATACTGTCGAATAATGCCGTAAAAAACCCAGAATCCCACTTACATTACACATACACTTGAAGCAGCAACATAGGCACACATTTGTGCTTGTCCTTCAGGTGAAAAAGACACAGGCTTTGAGGTGTCCCCTGATGAGGTCCAACCATCCATCGGTGGAGCAGATGATCAGACAGATGCCATTCCGATGTCATCCAGCAGTGACTCTCTGAGCATGTCCGATGAACCGGATGCCAGAGCTACACTGCCCACCCCGAGTGACATTCTGGTGTCATACTCTACGTTTCCTGGTGTGTTTGTGTAGCATTTATGCATCTGTGTTTATTTTTTATTAATAAACCATCTTCCAGATGCTAGTCAGACCTATAGCTATAGATATATTTGTCATGTTGTTTTTGTCTTCCTAATCCCACTTTGACCATCTGACAAATGCAGGTTACGTTTCTTGGAGAGACACCCAGGCGGGCTCCTGGTACGTCGAGATACTAGACCGCATCCTTGAGGAAAATGCTGCTACCGATGATTTGGGCACGATGTTGATGATGGTGAGTTTCTCTTATAAAGCCAGAGAGTTTGTTGAACCTGAAGCTGAATCTCTGTGACAATTTAGACCTTTTCAATTTAAACATACACAAATGTGATTACTGACTGTTCTTATTTCCAGGTTAACAACGAAGTCTCCCAAAACTCTGCAAAAGGCATTTACAAGCAAATGCCTGGTTCCTTTAACTTCCTCCGCAAACTTCTCTACTTTCAAAGCCAAGCGTAGCGGCAAACTTCAGCTCCACATTTCACAGTTTCACTTTCAGGGAATTTTTTCACTGTTGAAAAGCATGTCATTTCTTAGGATTATGTCTCAGCAGAGTTGCAAGGTGCATGTTAGCCTTTCACTGGTACAATCATGTCTAATTTGTTTGTCATCTCCTGCTGTATGTTTAATAATAGTTGGAAACTTTTCTAAATGAACTTTTTGGGTGAAGGTGTTGGAAAATGTTAATATATAGTGAAAATGTGGTGCACGTTATTTTTTTTGTATTTCTTGTGTCTTATTGTCACTTATCAGCAGTTAATGTTCAAGAGTCGACAATCAACTTTGCTGATTTTTATATCATGTTTTTAATATACTGATTTTGTTACCAAAATGGGATTTTTGTGGAGTTATTTTGTAAATATGAAGGTGCATGCAAAGACCTTCCCTTGACTAAATGGTAGTCAAGTAGTGAACTCCAGCTATTAAACTCTGCACTCTGACATAAATCTCAACCGCACCAGTAGCATTAGTGTTTACATGTCTGTAAAAGACAGAGGAAAATTATACAGATGACTTGTGTATGTCATGTTGTTAGCATTAATATGGCATGCTAGTGTTGCTACCACTGAGTCTGTGAGGCTGATAGCAACTGCAAGTTAATTTGTAGTGTTTACTACTTTACCAGGCTCCATTAGGTGGTGTTTGTGAGTCACAGAAGTCTTGACAAACACCTTCTATGAGTCTTTCATTCCTCTTCACTGCCACCAGAGGGCCTCCATAAAATTTGAAATGGCATGGTTATAATTCAGTCAATCGCCTGAGAGGCACCGTTTCAAACAAAGGTTTATGTCGAATATCCTGAGCTGAACACACCCTGAAACAAGTCATGAGACAAACATAACCGTAATGATACCAAATGGGAGTCCATGATAGCCTTCATGTTAATAAGATGTAGTAATAATAATAATAATCTTAAGATAGCTTCTCAGGAATTCTTTAATCGATTCAGCCATTGTCTCACTTTATTATCATGTTTCTAGACCTACAGAAAAAGAGCTTTGGATATGGCAAATGTTTCTGTTTAGCCAGACAAGAAGAAGCCTAAAGCCTTTTTTAAAGCCACATTTCACAGGGTTAGAGATTACCCAGAAGTATCAAACCAATGTCATCATGGTCAGACAGCAGGCCGACACCCTTCAGCGTGAGCTTGACAAGGAAATCGAGGCTGAGGAGAAGCAGTGTGAGAAGAAGGAGACCATCAGTTCTGCACCGTTCCTCGAATCCTAGAAAGAGGCTGAGGAAAATGTTCCAGAGAGGACAGCAGAACCACCATCTGTCTTTCCCCCACACGTCCAAAAACACAGAAACAAACAAACAAACAACAACAAAAAAACTAGCAAATAAAAAAGAAATAATAATTGCTATATTGCTATATTTTGTAGTTTTAGTAGTAGTTGTTGGTTGTACAGTTCTTGTCTTATCTCAGTTTAAGATGACACTACAAAAACATGTCTCCTAAAAATATCATAGGATTTGATTTTAGCTGTTATATCCTAACTGAATCTAAAAATGAAATTTTCATTCAAATATTTAACTATTTATGCAATTAATTGTTTATGCTGACATGATTCATTTTTGTCCTTCACAGTCGTCACAGGCACCTACAAAGGTACAGGTGTGGTATTTTGAAGTGGGGTTGTATGAGATACTTCCAGCTACAGTAGAGAAGTAGAGCTATGCACTGCTGTGAACAGGGTCAGCAGAAAAATATATTTTTGTCACATAAAGGCTCATCTCAAATTTCCACCATATTATGAACATTTTCAATGTTTAACTGTATCAATAGATTTATTGCAATCTTAAAATCCATGTTACACTTTAACCACTAAACTCAAAAACTTCAGTAATGTAATGACAGTAATGTTAAAGCCAGATAATCCACCATCATTTTCAGGGAGTTAAAAGTAGGCCAAATAAACAAAGAACTGAGGAGGAGAATAATTCCAGTATTTAGATCATGGTGATCGATAAGCAGAGTCTTATTAGGATGAAACCTTTGTTTCTGTTTTTCATTTAATAATATGCTTCATTACAGACTAATTACAAATAACTCACTACAGACCGCCAAATTAGACGGTTTCTCCTCCTTCAATCATGTTAGTGCAGGGATGAAATCTTGGGATAATTGAGGACAGAGGATACAGCGGGACAGACGCAAAATCCCTCAGAAATCATTTAATTGGATGTCCTATTTTGGGTAAACAACAACAACAACAAAAATAGGAATAATAAAAAACGGTGACTATCTGGAGTTGCATTCCTATGTCAGCACTGCAAGAAGGGAATGTCCGGGTGTCCATTCAAGTTTTCTAATCTTGAAATTAGCAGCTCAGTTGGTGGAAGCCTCTGTTACTTTGCTCTCATCTTTGTTGCTTAATAGGGGCTGGAGCCATAGAGCATACACAGTATGCAGTCCTACTCCTCCTACTCCCTCCTCCCTTCCTGCTAGGTAGGCGGAGGTGGTTGTGATCAGCAACTAGATAATATTACAATCTACACACAGGAGGTTTACTCAACAACAGAGTACACTTTCATGTATAAAAGTTCTATTGGCCCTAAATTCCAAAACTAAGAGGAAAAAATTTGGCAACATGGTTAGACTGAAGTCTATTTGTATTATTTTGCCTCATTTATAAAAGGGCTTATATGTTATTGTGCACCTTACCTATAATGTATGTGATGGTTAAAACTGGTGAAGTGCTATGAGGTAAAACATTGAGCTGATGCATCACGTGCATGTCAGTGTTCGGTTGTCGTTCTGTTGAAGCAGATAGTAAAGTGGACCAAGTAACACTGAACACTGAGAAAGCTGAGAAAGCATGCTTTTGTTTTAGCCTCAGCAGGAGAGTAACCAGCGTTACAAAATCATCAATTTAATTTTTTTTTTTGTCTCCTCAGGAAGACAATTGTTTTTTCTGTTTAACCCAAGAAGCTGCACTCTGCTTACAGTTATCTGGCTTGGGTACATACTAGATTCCTATCAAATTTTACGACTGAGACAAGAACACTGTGTTTGTGGTAGAGGCCTCACATGAATCCTTTAACAATATAATAAATCTTTTATTGACTGCTTGATTACTTCAGGCTGTGCCCAGAAAAAAACATGTGGTTTCTACAAACTCTTAGTTGATATTTTCTGTGTGTAATTGTAATAATGCCAATATTTTATTGGCCTTTCTCAGCTCCGCTGTTTGTGCATTGACTTGGTTCACTTCAAACCGCTCTGGCCTCCTCTGTCTGTGGTCGGACTGGATGTCTGCCATCCCTTATTGGATCGTAATGTTATTTTCATTTCGTAAATTATAGCCAGCTGAATTGGAGCCACTCGAGTCAGAGTTTACACAACAGACACAAACTACCCTAAATCTGAAATGAATAAATACCGAGTTTCTCTGTTCCCACCATCAGTCTCACTTACAACTGGGACGTGTAAAACCATGCTCTGCTTCAGCATCACACTCGGTGAGTATACTCAAGAAGACCATGATAATAAAAACATAGGTTTTGTATTAATAAGGACATTTTGGATTGTGATTTTGTAAAATTTCAGTTCTTAAGAACCCCAAATGTCTTTTTATATGTCTTACTGCTTTTAGGAGCACAGCAAAAAAACATACTATCCATTTCAAACTGGAAAGGCATTTGTTCTGTCCCTTACAAAAATCTAACAAGCTCTTTCTTTTTCAGTGCTCTCAGCAACGTGCCTGCTTGTCAGTGCAGGTAAATATCACTGTGTAAGTGTGTGTAATACGAGGATGCATGTGCGCCTTAAACTAACACTTTCATGTCTGTTTTTTGGTGTCCCCAACAGAGACAGTTACGACCTGTGAAGGCGACAATGTCCATCGACTAAGCTGCGGTAAGACTCTGTGTAATCTAAAACCTTCTGTCCAGCAGTGCTCACATTTATTTTGGCAGCACTAAAGAACTAGTTTGGTTTGTTGTCGAGGTTTTCTATTTTCGGCATCTGACTCGACCAGTATTTTAAGGAATAAAGTGTTGATTTTTTTCCTGCACTATGAAGAGAACATGATGTGTATATTAGGGTTCCTAATTTCTCTCCCTTTGCTGAGTAACAGATAATGGAGTGATCAGTGTTGAGGCGGTACTGTACGGACGTGCAGACAATGTGATGTGCAGTGAGGGAAAAGCTCTGCAGGAGGTTTCTGAAAGCTGCTCTCTGTTGGGCACTGTGGATATCCTCAAGACAAGGTGCACACTTGTGCTATCATCGCACTAAACTGAAATATGAGTTTATCCATGCAGCTTAAGAGAAAAAAATTGATTTATGGCTCATACAGTAGGATGCCGTCATTGCACCTTACTTGGTTTGCACCATACACATTTATTATTTCCTATTCCTCAGATTTGCTATCAAATTCATCAAAGAATGATGACATATTTGATCTCTTACACTGGCCCAATTCGCACGGTGTATCTCAGTTTTGTTGTGATCGTGTTTAAATTGTGCTCTTTGTCTTCTCCCTGCAGGTGTAATGGCAAAAGGGTGTGTGAAGTGACCGGAAATGTCTTTGGAGCATCCGATTTCTGCAGTGGCACCTTTAAATATCTGCAGACCAAGTACACCTGCCTCCCAGCAAGTCAGTCACATATCATGAAATGTCATGCATGAAACTGAACTTTTCATGTTTTCCACTTCTGTTTTTCTGCCTGCATAGCCAAAGGTGTTGTGACACATGTTGAATATATGCATATGCATACCTTTTTACTCTGATGGGACGTTCTATATGATATTCCTGATTTTTCTTCTTAACCTATTTCTACTTGGGATAAATATGTTTTAAGCTTTTGGTCCTGCTTTCACTGATTCAGACAGGTCAGCAGTGGGCTACAATGGATTTTTTATTAATCCAATTTTAAGATCACACAAAGAGTTGTGATTTTTAACATAAAATGCACCCACGGGGTTAGTAACGCATGTTTAAGGTGATTCATGTCATTTTCACAGTTCACCTAGTGACATGTGAGCATTCCGTGGCACACCTGCACTGTGGTAAGATCACGTTTTTGTTTTTTCTATGCATGGTGCATTATTATCAAAAACATAAGCTTTTCATACGTTTTTCATTTTTATAGCATTTCAGCGTCAGCACTGTTTCTCTGCTATTCTGGCTCTTTTTCTCAGATGTTGGGCAGATTATTCATGTCTATGGAGCTGATTATGGACGCCGCGACCAGACTACATGCTCATACAAACGGCCTCCCTCTCAGATCCAAAATACTGACTGTTCAAACCCAACCAACATTGTTTCTGACAGGTACACCTGCCACTTTTTGTCAACTTATACCTCATGTTGTAGACTGTGGAAATCAAAATCATGGTGTATTTATTTATTATTATTTAAAACGCCCAGAATTCATGTGCTGTATCTCGCATCCAAATCTGTGTTCACACCTCATTTCGTCTCTACAGTTGTAATGGGAAAAACAGCTGTACTGTAAAAGTAAGCAACTCACTGTTTGAAGACAGCTGTTTTGGTACCCTCAAGTACCTGGAGGTGGCTTACGTATGTGAATGTAAGTAGAACCTGTTTCACCCTACTGCAGCTATTCTGTGGTCCAAATGTGAAATACAGTATTGCATGGGAAATAGCAATAATCAATAATCTTTACAATGATAAAAATTCAAAAATTTAGTCTCTATTAATCAAAAGAGTCCATTAATCAAAACAGTCTGTGCTCTTCACTGTCACCAAATATCTTAAGTAAATCTGTTTCTTTTTTGTCTGTTTGTTTGTAGATCCAGATCCCAAGCAAGAGGAGTCAACACGTATTAAATAAAATACATTGAATCATCAGAATGTGTCTTGTCAATTTGTGATTAGGTTTTTGTTTATTTTTCTTTGCTATTTTCTTTTGCTATTTGCTAATAATTATTAACCCAAAACCCCCCAAGTAATTGAATAATAACTGAACTGAATAATAATACACAGAACCTTCATGAATCCTATCAGATCAGAAATATCAGATTCTGGTTAAGCTACCTGCACCACCAGGGATTTTCAGTGTCAGGTGTTTTTTGGAAAGTCCAGAGACAATAAATAACAATAGGTGCTTTCTGAGGTTTCCAGGAAGTCAACAGACAAAAAATATGAGGTAAACAGTCACGAAAGGGCGCAACCTGACGCCACAAGACAAGAATCTGCAGTCTGTGTACATTTGACAGACAGGTAGCAGGGAATATGAGAGGCATGAAGTGAGTGAGACAGTATGAGTCTGTTTGTTGACAGGCTGGAAAAAAGCATACCTGAGCTGGAGGATGATCAAACAACCAAACACCTTTGTTGAATTTTGCAATGCTGTGTGTCATTCAGCTTTAAATCTCTTTTGTTGTTTGTAGACTTTTGGTCGTCTGACCTTGTGGTATTTCTGTAACTTGAGTGGGAGTATAGCGGCATCTTTTCACTTCTGCTCATCATCTTGGCCCACATCGAGTCATTGTCCCTGCTTTAATTGTTCCCACATTTACCACAGATAGATACCGATTGTAAAAGGTCAAGCCATTATTTTGTGTGTCAGACAGAGACAGTTCTTGCCGCAGCAGAATAAATACGAGCATGTCTGTCAGAGCCACCATCAGACTCAGTGTTCGGCTCAGATTGAATCCTCTAAAAACCATGCTGCACTTCAGACTCATCACCGCACTGTGTGAGTACAGCTAGAGCACTAGCTATGGGGGATTTATTTATGTATTTTGAAGTTTTAATATATCTGAAGCTTTGAGGTGCTGGTTGGAGTCATCTTTCAGACTGTGTTGATATCCTTGTTGTATAATACTGCACCAAAATGAAACCCTATAATTCTGGTAGTATCTAACTTCTGAAGTAAGGTAGAAGAAAGGGTTAGGTTAGGGTTACCTTCCACCTTTATTTGGCAAAAGTTGATACAGTAACAGTAGCAAATACGCCCTTGTCTGCCCAGTTTTTAAAGCTGACCTAAGGCATACTTTGCTATTCAATGATTTTATTCTTAGAAATGGCTGTAAAATTGTGAGTAATAGAATTTTATACCAATTAATACTTCACATAATCATTGGCAGGAAAATGTTTGAGACTGTGCAGTTTCTGTATTGGGTTACCCGAAGACTGTTCTGTTATATATTGTTAGAGTTGATATTTTGTTTGGATAAGTGGATCAACAACATGTTTTTCTGTCTCCTCATTTGTTTAGATGGACTTCAAGTCCATATATCCTATATCATAACTTGATTATTAGTAGTCAAGAATAATTTATCTGTATGAAACAAAAAAATAAAAAGGGACATTTAGAGGAGGGATCCAAAATGCTTGGGGAAAGAAAAACAAAAATTAACTATAACAATCTGTATATGTTGTGCCTGGAGTTCGACAACCATGTAGGAATGTAGTGTAGGAATGACATTAGATCCTTTAGCCAAGAGTTAGGGGAGGGAGGATTTTTATCCTTCCAACGAGATGCAAAAACAATAGAGTTGCTTTATCTGTTGGTATAATGTGTGAATTCTTCAAGCACACCAAAGATGGAGGTCAAAGGACTCCAAAACACCAGTTTGTTTAGAGATTCTGAAAAAGTATTGTAGAAAGAGGACCAGAATGAGCCTAATCTCAGACAGGAAAAAAACATGTGTATCACTGGCTACTGACAGAGCATCTGTTACATGTATCACTTAAAAAAAGTGTCAGTCTAGCTTTGGAAAAATGTATCCTGTGAAGGCAGACTGGCACAAGATGAGGTGGAGTTAACCCTGTCCCTGACCTGCCACCATTCGTCTGACAAGGATTTATGTGCTTTTTGAATGTACAATTAAATGTATTTGAGTACAGGTAATGAGACAAAGGCAGTGTACTACACTTACTTATGTGTCAGTGACACTTATTCAAACCTTTTTTTGAAATATATCTTCTAATCTTCTAATTTTATAGAACAATACAATAAAGAGGTTTAAAGTGACTTTGTAACACCTGAATATGTTTGACATGTTTTGTTTTTTTCAGTTCTGACAGCAACATGTTCACTCATGATAGCAGGTAAATAATTGATTAAATGTGGTATGAAAATTCTTCCATTCCTTTTCTACATACAGCATGTGGCATAAACACATTTCAACTTATATTTTCTTGTTTCTTCAGTGGTTTCCACAGAGAGGGTTGTCACCTGTGGCAACACCTACAACATCCAGCGCCTGACCTGTGGTATGACTGAACTTCAATCAATGCTTATCATTACACATTACACGTGAACATTTTTGGTGTATTTTAGGGGACGGGCAACATACTGTAGAGTCAACATCCTGCTAGTTTATATGACAATCACCTCAGGTAATGTCACTAAGTGCAAGTCAGTGGCTGGATTCCTTGGTTGGAATGAAAAACTGCCAATTTTGGGGCTCTCATGACATGAGGTTCAACAATCACAAACTTGTGGCATCAGAATAATTTGAAATATGCTAAAACATCAAAAATTCGACATTAAGGGCATTTTTAAAGTTGAGCATGGAAGAAAGCATTTCCATGTTTATGTTAGAGGTGGATATTTACAATTTCCTTTCAGGTAATAACTACATTTCCATCTATAATAATATTAATGTTTGGTTCCCAGAGCTGGACAAAACTTTTCCACTTGCCCTTTGTAATGTCAGTTTGTCTTTCCAGACCAATACAATCCAAAAGCTCCCTTATCCACATCTTCAATGGTGGTGCATCTATACTCTTCCAACATAGTGCAATAGCACTCCTTGCTTGTAGAAGTTTCAAAGTCCAGAAGTTAGTCTGTTTTGATGTGTGTATTAAGTCATTTAGATCGATTCCAAGCACACAGAATTTGGCATTTAAGAGGTTGGTTTTTATAACACCCACCCAGAAGTTTTGGATTTTTAGACACTCCCAAAAATGACAAACATACCAATATAATATGCCCTTACAAACAAATATTCCCTCTGGTCTCGTTTTTGAATCCCTCTATTGGTGTGTGACAGATATTGGAGTGATCAGTGTGCAGGCAGCACTCTATGGACGTGCAGACAACGTGACCTGCAGCGAGGGCAGACCTAAAGATCAGCTTGAGAATACACAGTGTTCTCACGATGGCACAATGGACATTCTCAAGAAACGGTACACATTACATGTGCAATAATATTCATGCATTTTACCAACCAGTAAATGAATGTTAAATCACCCACCAAAGAGAAGACGTATAGAGTTAAGATATAATTGCATACATGTATGAAGTTGAGAAGAGTAGGGGACCAGGCTCAGATCCCTGAAGTACTCCAGTACATAGAAAGTAATTTTTGTACTCTCGTCCTTGCCGTGCCATTTTTAACAATAATAGAAGTCTTAAACCATAGTAGTGCGGTACCAGCGATGCCTAATTCAGATTGAATGAAGGCAGATTTGGTGTTTGCTGTGTCAAAGAATGCCAACGGGTGTAGAAACACATGAGAGCTGACAACCTAGCATCTCTTCCCACTGATAGTAGTGCAATTTCAGTGGAATTACTTAAAATCAGACTGGTTTGGTTTACATTATTTTAAGAGGGGAAGTTTGGTATTTGGAGGAAAACTGCATAGTTTTAAGCATGCTAACTTGTTCATAGACTTACCATGGCAAAATTGAACTTAACTGTGTTTAGGTTTCGGATACACTAGCATGCTTTTTGGCTGATTTAGTGCATTTGTTTTTTAGGTAACCTATAATGAAGTGTGGTGGCAGTCAAGTCGATATTTTGACATTGAGTTGTTGATTCTGGACTAAATCTTGGAGCACTGATATTGCAATCCCTAGCTATCTACAATATTTTCTCAGGGTCATAGAACAAAACAGTATAGAAATCAACAATGACATTATACTACACATTAAAATGCCACGTCTATGCTACACACTATATAATGCACTTAAAATGTGGGAACTACACAGTAAGGTCTCTCTCACAAGCTTCTTAAGTATTTCATGCAAACTATTTTAGTTTTAGTGTGCTTTTACTTTGTGCTAAAAACATGCTCTTTATGGTTTCCCTCCAGCTGTGATGGCAGGAAGACGTGTGAACTAAACATAATGCTGGTCCGTACCTCTGATCCCTGCTTTGGTACCTACAAATACCTGGAAACCAACTACACATGCCTCCCAGCAAGTTAGTCACATGTCTGCATGAAACTACAGCACTACATACTGTCTGCACGAAACAAAGCTGTAGGTTTTATAGAGTGATTATCTAATGTGGTTTATTCATTTCACTTTGACAGTTCACGTCATTACATGCGACCAGTCTTTGGCACATTTGTATTGTGGTAAGATTACATTTCTCATGTTTTTCTGTTACATCAGCATAATCAAGTTTCTGTTGCAACAGAACTTCAAACTGAATATTTTAATACCTGCTCCCTGGTTTCCTGCCTCTTGACTACATTCCCACCTTATCTGCCTTGCCAATTTGTCCTCCTCTTTTTTAATCAGATGTAGGGCAGGTTATATTTGTCTTAGGTGCTTACTATGGACGTAGTGACCACACCACATGCTCTTACAAACGGGACGCTTCTCAGCTTGAGAACATCTACTGCTCACAATCCACCCAGAAGGTAGCTGACAGGTACAGTTGCACAATTTTGTTAATATAAATCAAGACTTCAAGAGACAAATTGCTGAAACAGATATTAAGAAATCTTCTTTACAATGCAGCTTTAAAAAAGGGGTTCATTGCAATACACTTTCCACTCCTTTAAATGAAATATTTCACATGGTCCAAGGTGCATTCAAACCTGTATTCACTTGCATAACTGTATCCACAGCTGTAATGGGAAAAACAGCTGTTCTCTCAGGGTGGGTAGCCCACTGTTTGAAGACCCCTGTATCGGTACTCACAAGTACCTGGAGCTGTCTTACGTATGTGAATGTAAGTATTTTTAAAAGCTGCTCTGTCTAAATTAAACTAAACAGAAAGTTGTTTGTCTGAACTGAATATTTTCTGTTCTTTCGCAGATCCCGTGCTCACTCCAGTGTAATCTGTTGTGCATACTGAAAGTTACAGTCATGTCATATCAATAAACATGCATTGAATGAAATGAATCTGTCACTTTGTCCTTTTCTACATCATATTATTTCAATGGAGAGTGACATTTTTCATCCCCATGTGTTCAACTCTCATCGTCTCAACCTTCTGTTTCTGTATGATCGTACTTGAAATACAATGAAAATATAAATACTTTAAGTCATACAAATCTTACAGTACTACAAATAAGTGACAGGTCCAAAGTTGTCAGTTGAACAAAATGAATTTGACCAACAGATGAGCTGTCTTCAGGTTGTAAATAATACAAAAAGAAGGATATTTTGACACACAGTTTTGTCATGTTGATCAAGCTTTCGGGAAGCAGGAAGATTTATTAAAGTATTACAACATGTGGTTCAAAAAGCTGTACATTAATCAGAAATGTCAACATTTGGCAACGGCCAAAACATATTATAAAAAAAACAAAGTGCTGCTCGATGTTTTAATCACAAAAAATAATTTTAGATTTTCTGCACTCCCTGAATTAAAGGGATGTAATTTTTTGTTACCTGCTGTCAAAACTTACCCTTAATGTCCCACAATGTTAATAATAAAGAATAAAAATCATGTAGCATGTGAGTGAGTGTGAATGTGAGTGTAAACATCAGAGCTTACTGGCAGCACAACTACCAAATGACGGTCAAGTTGCTGACGTCTTTAGAGAGGTCGGTCTTGGACGGGTAGACGACTTTCAGGTTCCCGTCTTGGTCGACTGTTCGGACCTGCTGGATGATCAACTCGCTGGAAGTCTCGCAGCTGGAAGCCGGCTCTTGCGGGACGTCCCCTTCCCCGTCTGATCCCACCTCTTCCTGATGCTCTGCTGTGAACTTGTTCAACTCTGCCATTTTCTGTGATAAAACAGGAAATGCCCTTTAAAAGCCTGTGTGTGATTTGTTGTTGCATTCTGTGTGTCAAAATAAATCTACCATCTATCGTGATCATAAAGTCAAATAAACCCACCCCCCCAAAAAACACAAAAAAAGACACACAAAATGTCTCCAAAATCCTTACTATATAATTTAATGCAGAATGGACCACAGGCTAATCATCATTAAAACATAATCTATAATCTAAATATCTTGTTTAAGGCGTTAGTACAGGGAAAAAAAACAGATTCCGAATTAAGAGACCTTAAAATGTTTTTCTTAAGAGTGCTTAAAGCTCTTCGAGGAGCAGTTTCAACCCAACGCAATTCCAGCTGTGAGAAGCTTCTCCTCTTCCTTTGTGTATTACATTGGGGGACAAGAATGTGCACCAAAAGCACACCCATGAATTGACTGTAATTAGTATTCACATACTCATGTTTCTGGTATGAACACAGTACAGACTCAGAACCTACTTAGAATAAGTGTGTGGTATAGATTTGGGATATTCTAAAGCAGAGCCTAAACTTTTAATTTGTCAGTTGTTAGAGAGCAAGATGTGAAATTAACTACTGGACATATTCTCATGAAGGTTGCTGTGGAACTGCATGATCAAAATGAGGATTCAGTTAAAGAAATATAATGATGGGAGTTAGAAAACGTGAAGCTTACTACAATCAGAGCGTCCATAACATCTTTACAGGTTTGCAGGCTGGTTGCACTTGTCACCTCCAAGAACAACTCTTTGGTCGTCTTCTTGATCTGCAATGTGATTATTTTGCTTACATCATGAAAAGACACAGAGACACGCTATGGGCTACAGCGAGACGAGCTCAGGCACAGAAGATAAGCAGATATTCTTATGTGTCAGATGTGTTGTTTTCCAGCGTTTAATGTGAAATGCTCTCTTATGGGAGGCCATAATTTAAAAAAAAAAAAAAAAAACATGAAGTAAATAGACATACAAACCTTGGTTTTCTCACTGTTGGTAATAGGTGGGAATGAAATGACATGTCCCTCTGCATCCACCAGGCAGGGATAGAGTGTTTTTCCTTGCAGAATCTGCAGATATCTGTTAAAAAATAAAGTTTTATTTAGACGAAAACTGGCAGAAAAACACTGAGGAATTTCCTGGAAGAAGATTGCGATGCATTAATCACAGATTGAAACACACCTATTGTATTCATGACTTTAAGTCAAACATGTCAAGCATCATAATCAGCTATTTAAATACGTCATTAAAACAGATTAATGAAACACTGAGGTTGGTATGAATCAGACTGAAGCTGTGCTCCAACATACTTATACTGCCCTCATGTGTTCAAACATAACAAGTTATCGTTATACAGATGTCTTGTGTCCTGCCTTGACTCCAGCCTGCAGTCAACCAGTGAGGATCTTTCAAAATACATTTCCAAAGCTCATGCTGTACAGAGAGTCATAAGTTATACTGACTTGTGGAGGCCGGTGACGTTCTGCCTCTTCTTCTGCTTCCTGAGCTCGTCAGCCTCCAGCTGAAGGTGTCGTATCAGCTCGACGGCTGTCATCTCCTTCCGAGCCAGCGGCACAATCTAACAAGTGAAATTCAGGTGTTTTTCACAATTGACCACACAGCAACTGAATGGCAAATAAAATCAACTGCAAATTCTGGCTGTCGTAAGAATACAATGAGCCAATCAATCAGTGTCAACATACCTTCAGCTGAGTAGGTGGTTTGACATCATAAATCAAGGGAGTTTTGAGAAGCTGCATGTCATGAGTTGCAATGGTTGCGATGGTCCTTTTACCACACAAGTCATCGTGAAGCTTGGTCTAGAAAAACAGATGAGTGTTTTTACTGTTGGTTATTTTATTAATCATTAATCATGCCACCTTGTTAGTGGTCTTAACTTACCTGAGCCACCAGGAACCGTTTAAGAGCATTCCCAGGCTTCAGGTTCATGCCTCTGACCACGCAGCACACCAAGTACGGTCGAACATCTTTCACCTCGGCGCTCACTTTGACTGTGAGTGCTGTAGGAGCATCCGAAACATGAAGAACCCTCACCACCATCTTGTTCAGTTCCTCCACCTCGTCCTGTTCGTCCGCCACCTTCTCTTTCTTCTTCCTCTGCTGCTGCCTCTTCCCCCTGTCTGCACTGCGACCCCCGTCCGCCTCACCTCCATCCTCTCCCTGTCTCCCTTTTCCTTTTCCTCTTAGGTAGTCGAGGATGGACTTGGTCTGGCAGCCGTTGACCATCTTCTCCAGACGTTTGTCGTTCAGCTTGTTGCCTTTGAAGTTGATCTCCTTGAGCTTGGGACAGTCGCTCAAATCGGAGGGGATCTCTCTTAGCTTGTTGTTGGAGAGGTCCAGCACCTGAAAAGAGAGGGACGAAGAGGATAAAGTGTGTGAGATGAGTCTAACACTTTGGAAAAGAGCACCAGCTTGGCCAAATATGAAATATCGTTAACTATAGTTTAATATAAGATTAACGCCAAAAATAGTGACAGCTTATCTTAAAGTCGGGGTACATTTGATCCACTCAGACACACTTTTCTCAAAAGGTTCAGTGCGTAGGATTTAGTGGCACCAAGGAGTGAAGTTACAGATGGCAACCAAAAGAACACAGTCTCCCACGTCTCACCCTCTCGTTCCAAGCATGTAGGAAAAACTCTGGCTGCTAAATTCATATCAATTCATAAAGGTCGTATCTAGATGAGATGTAGTTTGTCTGTTCTGAGCTACTGTACAAAAATGGCGGACTCCACGGAAGAGGACCCGGTTTTACTGTAGACATGAAGGGCTCATTATAAGACAACAAAAACACGACGATTACACGCATAACTTACAAATCTTAAACACTGGACCTTTAAATAAAATCGCCACGATTTAGTACGTACTTAAACATGACGTCGTATTGTTTATGTGTGTGTTTCAGTGATGGGGAGGAGGTCGGGGGGAGTGAGGTTTGGCACACCTTCAGAGCAGGGAGCTTGTGAATGTCTCCACTCAGCCGGTCGATGGAGTTGTCAGAGGCGATCAGCGAGCTGAGGAGGTCCAGCCGCTCGGAGTAGAAATCAGCGGGGAACTCGGCGATGTTATTCTTGGAGATGTTGATGGTGGAGAGCTTGGTGCACTGGCTCAGTCCCTCTGGCAGCACCTCCAGGCTGTTACAGCTCACGTTGAGAGTGTTTAGCTCCTTTAACTGAGTGATTCCCTCCGGTAAAACCCTCATGTTGTTGACCGAAAGGTCCAGGACCTTCAGGGACTTTAGGTTAGCGACCACATTCGGGATGGAGGCTAGCTTGTTCCTGCACAGGATGAGGCTTTGGAGGTTTGTCAGATGCTGGATGTCCTCGTGTAGCTCTGTCAAACTCGGACACTGACTGACCTCCAGATAATTGAGCAGTGTGAGGGAGTAGACAGCAGAGGCGAGCCCGCCATGAGAGGAGATCCTCTTGTCGACAGCTGGACCCTGTAAAACCAGTTCACGTCTCTTCCCTGTCGCTGCTTTCTCAATTTCTGGCCAGTTCTCCAAGTCATCCATGCTGCTACAGAGCAGAGGCAAAGCTAGCCGAGAACATTAAACACATGACATCCGTTTATGGATTTCAAAATTAATTATTATGTTATTGACATGTATGTTTGTGGATGATAAATATTAATGTATGACTCAATATAGCAGCGAATTGAAATTAAAACAAAACTTCAACAACTTTTAAGGATGACTATTATTTTAAAGACTTTAATTATTGCAGAATTGTGAACTCTGCTTTTATTTTGGAGCCGATGTTTAACTTCCTGTATAAACTGTGGCCATTTTGTTTTGCTGCATTTTTTTCGTCCAACTTTATTCAACAAACTGATAGTACATACCAGACGGCTTATACATCTTTATATAGAGCATCTTTGATATTACACGACAACAAATAAGAGATGACGACAACAAAAAAAATCATACATTTAATCACACTCTTGTGTTCAAGTGTCCCAGTAAAACAGTGAGACATGATTTATTGTGTTTTGAAGATGTTCTCCTCTGGATGAAGTTCATTGAATGACTGACAGAAAACCCTGTTAGTTTACTGAACGTGTGCTGTTTCATTGCCTGCTGTGACTGCTGCTCATTGCTCCTCTCCTCCAGGTGGAGGCGCTGTAGGACAAACAAACACAAGTGCTTTCTGGAGGTTTTTCATGGCAACAAGAAAATCCAAAGCAGTGATGAAGCTGTTGAACATAGAAGGAGCTCGTTGTTGACCGTGTGTGTTGTCCCAGCTGTTTGTTGAACAGTACACAGAGTGTAAAAAGACTGGGTCCCGCTGTATTACTCAGGCTGCACTACAGCGTCTATTCACAGGCGCGATCCCACTACTGAGCGGCACGGGGGCTTTGACCTGCTCCGTGTCCGACCTGGGCCGGTGCACCCCTCCTTAGGCGACCTGGTGGTCCCGGGCTCCCCCAGGAGCACCATATCGATACCGAACTTAGTGCGGACACCCGATCGACATAGTCCGCTGCAGCTCAGAGCTCCTGAGCTCAAACGATCCTCCAGCCTCAGCCTCCCGGGAGCTTGGATTACAGGCGCGCGCCACTGCACCCGGCGGCACCTGTCCTCGTGCATAGGGGGTTTGAGTTTTTAAACGTGACGTCATCAAGGTAGTTCAAGGTGGGATCATTCGTGAAACGTTTACACCAGAAATAATTCAACACATAACTACATTTGCGATTTTATTATCTCTTATCAGAGAATTCATTGACGAATTACAAATGACTCCATTACTTATGATGCTTCTTTTTCTTAGTTTGGATTTCCACCTCAGTGTATCTTCTGTGCCATGCTTGTTGAAGCAGACTTTTAAAAGCAGCGTTAACCCGAGCTTCAACTCTGCATTAGATTACTTTACTGTGTGGCATTTGTTTTGTGCTCTGGGCACAACATCAACAAACATGATGAAGGCCTCCACATGGCTCCTGTTTTACCTGCTCCTCAGTCTTATCAGGGTTCTTATGTTAAAAGTCCAGATTTAAACTGATATTGACAGTGTGCTCAGATGACTTATGTTAAAAATATATATTTGTGTTTAATCACATTATCACAGAGCAAACCTGAGGATGTATTCTAGCACAGGAATGTTGCACACACTGCACAGAGATAATGAGGAACAAGGCCTTGATAGGAGGCTCAGCAGCTAATTTCCACTTTACTTTGATTAAAGTATGATAGTAATACACAGATCATTATAATGAACAGTAGAGGACCCAAACTGCAAACACCAACCACAGAACAGAATACATTTATACACTTTATTCGAGTAAATTAATAGCACAGCTCAGGAGCAAGGTGACTGGATGAGGTCTTAAAGGTAGGAGATCCAGAACAGTGCAAGGCTGGTGGTGGCAGCAGACTTCAGGAGCAGGTGTTTAGATAAGACTGAGCTGGGTGGATGACTGGCAGGATTTCCTGAAGCACAGAGAAATCAAGGTTAAACAGGATTCAAAAAACAAATACACGACTTTCAAAAGGTTGGCTGCTGTGTAATTACCACAAAAGGACACCGAACCATGGTGAGATGACAGCCAGGTGAGAGGGAGACTGGAGGTCACACACAGCAACTCACAAAACAGAGAGACAGACATGTCAGATAAACAGAAGGTGAAGTTTGCTCAATTACATTTTTTATAAGTAAGAAATAACTACATACCAGTACAGGCTACAACCTGCAGGCTGCCTCCACCTGCAAGTTGTAGCCTGAGGTGGCAGGTGGAGGTGGCCATAAGACTGGTGGAAGAGGCTGGCAGGTGGTGGATCAAGGTGCAGTTGCTTGCCACAGTCTGCAGGTGGAGGCGGACTGCAGGCTGGTGGAAGAGACTTTCAGGTGGAGGGTCAGGGTATAGCTGCTTTCTACAGTCTACAGGTGGAGGCGGGCTGCAGGCCGGTAGAAGAGGCTGGCAGGTGGAGGGTCAGGCTAGAGTTGCTTGCTACAGTCTACAGGTGGAGACGGCCTGCAGGCTGGTGATCCTCCACCTACCTGTCACTGCCACCAGCGTGCAGGCCGCCCCCACCTGCAGACTGCTTTCTACAGTCTGCAGGTGGAGGTGGGCTGCACTCTACTGGAAGAGGCTTTCAGGTGGAGAGTAAGGGTATAGCTTGCTACAGTCTGCAGGTGGAGGCGGGCTACAGGCTGGTAGAAGAGGCTGGCAGGTGGAGGTTCAGATTATAGCTGCTTTCTACAGTCTGCAGGTGGAGGCGGGCTGCAGGCTGGTCGAAGAGGCTTGCAGGTGGAGGTTCAGGGCAGAGCTCCACCTGCAGTCTTTGGTGAGTAGCTCTGCCCTGAGCCTCCACCTACCTGTCACTGCCACCAGTGTGCAGGCTGCCCCCACCTGCAGACTGCTTTCTACCTCTGCAGGTGGAGGCGGGCTGCACACTGGTGGAAGAGGCTGGCAGGTGGAGGTTCAGAGTATAGCTACTTTCTACAGTCTGCAGGTGGAGGTGGGCTGCACACTGGTGGAAGAGGCTTGCAGGTGGAGGTTCAGAGTATAGCTGCGGAGACGGTGGAGACGGGCTGCAGGCTGGAGACAGAGGCTGCTAGGTGGAGGTTCAGGGCAGAGCTCCACCTGCAGTCTTTGGTGAGCAGCTCTGCCCTGATCCTCCACCTACCTGTCACTGCCGCCAGTGTGCGGGCTGCCCCCACCTGCAGACTGCTTTCTGCCTCTGCGGGTGGGGGCGGGCTGCACACTGGTGGAGGAGGCTGGCAGGTGGAGGTTCAGAGTATAGCTACTTTCTGCGGTCTGCGGGTGGGGGTGGGCTGCACGCTGGTGGAGGAGGCTTGCAGGTGGAGGTTCAGAGTGTGGATGCGGAGACGGTGGGGACGGGTTGCGGGCTGGGGACGGGGGCTGCTGGGTGGGGGTTCGGGGCAGGGCTCCACCTGCAGTCTTTGGTGAGCAGCTCTGCCCTGATCCTCCACCTACCTGTCACTGCCACCAGCGTGCAGGCCGCCCCCACCTGCAGACTGCTTTCTACAGTCTACAGGTGGAGGCGGGCTGCAGGCTGGTAAAAGAGGCTTGCAGGTGGAGATTCAGGGCAGAGCTCCACCTGCAGTCTTTGGTGAGTAGCTCTGCCCTGAGCCTCCACCTACTTGTCACTGCCACCAGTGTGCAGACTGCCCCCACCTGCAGACTGCTTTCTACCTCTGCAGGTGGAGGCGGGCTGCACACTGGTGGAAGAGGCTGGCAGGTGGAGCTTCAGAGTATAGCTGCTTTCTACAGTCTGCAGGTGGAGGCGGGCTGCAGGCTGGTCGAAGAGGCTTGCAGGTGGAGGTTCAGGGCAGAGCTCCACCTGCAGTCTTTGGTGAGTAGCTCTGCCCTGAGCCTCCACCTACCTGTCACTGCCACCAGTGTGCAGGCTGCCCCCACCTGCAGACTGCTTTCTGCCTCTGCAGGTGGAGGCGGGCTGCACACTGGTGGAAGAGGCTGGCAGGTGGAGGTTCAGAGTATAGCTACTTTCTACAGTCTGCAGGTGGAGGTGGGCTGCACACTGGTGGAAGAGGCTTGCAGGTGGAGGTTCAGAGTATAGCTGCGGAGACGGTGGAGACGGGCTGCAGGCTGGAGACAGAGGCTGCTAGGTGGAGGTTCAGGGCAGAGCTCCACCTGCAGTCTTTGGTGAGCAGCTCTGCCCTGATCCTCCACCTACCTGTCACTGCCGCCAGTGTGCGGGCTGCCCCCACCTGCAGGCTGCTTTCTGCCTCTGCGGGTGGGGGCGGGCTGCACACTGGTGGAGGAGGCTGGCAGGTGGAGGTTCAGAGTATAGCTACTTTCTGCGGTCTGCGGGTGGGGGTGGGCTGCACGCTGGTGGAGGAGGCTTGCAGGTGGAGGTTCAGAGTGTGGATGCGGAGACGGTGGGGACGGGTTGCGGGCTGGGGACGGGGGCTGCTGGGTGGGGGTTCGGGGCAGGGCTCCACCTGCAGTCTTTGGTGAGCAGCTCTGCCCTGATCCTCCACCTACCTGTCACTGCCACCAGCGTGCAGGCCGCCCCCACCTGCAGACTGCTTTCTACAGTCTACAGGTGGAGGCGGGCTGCAGGCTGGTAAAAGAGGCTTGCAGGTGGAGATTCAGGGCAGAGCTCCACCTGCAGTCTTTGGTGAGTAGCTCTGCCTTGAGCCTCCACCTACCTGTCACTGCCACCAGTGTGCAGACTGCCCCCACCTGCAGACTGCTTTCTACCTCTGCAGGTGGAGGCGGGCTGCACACTGGTGGAAGAGGCTGGCAGGTGGAGGTTCAGAGTATAGCTACTTTCTACAGTCTGCAGGTGGAGGTGGGCTGCACACTGGTGGAAGAGGCTTGCAGGTGGAGGTTCAGAGTATAGCTGCGGAGACGGTGGAGACGGGCTGCAAGCTGGAGACAGAGGCTGCTAGGTGGAGGTTCAGGGCAGAGCTCCACCTGCAGTCTTTGGTGAGCAGCTCTGCCCTGATCCTCCACCTACCTGTCACTGCCACCAGCGTGCAGGCCGCCCCCACCTGCAGACTGCTTTCTACAGTCTACAGGTGGAGGCGGGCTGCAGGCTGGTAAAAGAGGCTGACAGGTGGAGGGTCTTGGTATAGCTGCTTGCAACAGTCTGCAGGTGGAGGCGGGCTGCACTCTACTGGAAGAGGCTTTCAGGTGGAGAGTAAGGGTATAGCTTGCTACAGTCTGCAGGTGGAGGCGGGCTACAGGCTGGTAGAAGAGGCTGGCAGGTGGAGGTTCAGAGTATAGCTGCTTTCTACAGTCTGCAGGTGGAGGCGGGCTGCAGGCTGGTAAAAGAGGCTGGCAGGTGGAGGGTCAGGGTAGAGCTGCTTGCTACAGTCTGCAGGTGGAGGCGGGCTGCAGGCTGGTAAAAGAGGCTGACAGGTGGAGGGTCAGGGTAGAGCTGTTTTCTGCAGTCTGCAGGTGGAGGCGGCGTGGAGGTAGAGAAAGGCAGGTGGAGGGTCAGACTCGAGCTGCTTGCCACAGTTTGCAGGTGGAGGTGGGCTGCACTGTACTGGAAGAAGCTTTCAGGTGGAGAGTAAGGGTATAGCTTGCTACAGTCTGCAGGTGGAGGCGTGCTGCAGGCTGGTAGAATAGGCTGGCAGGTGGAGGGTCAGGGTAGAGCTGGTTTCTACAGTCTGCAGGTGGAGGCGGGCTACAGGCTTGTAGAAGAGGCTGGCAGGTGGATGGTCAGGGTATAGCTGCTTGCCACAGTCTGCAGGTGGAGACTGCCTGTAAGCTGGTGGCAGACACAGGAAGGTGGAGGTTCAGGGTAGAGCTGCTCACCACAGTCGGCAGGTGGTAGCGTCCAGACAGTTGGAGGCAGAGGCTTGCAGGTGGAGGATCAGGGTATAATCGCCTTCTGCAGTCTGCAGGTGGAGGCGGGCTGCAGACTGGAGGTAGAAGCTTGCAGGTGGAGGTTGAGTGTATAGCTACTTTCTGCAGTCTGTAGTTGGAGGCGGGCTGCAGGCTGGAGGCAGAGGCTTGCAGGTGGAGGGTCAGGGTTGAGCTGCTTGCCACAGTCTGCAGGTGGAGGCAGCCTGCAGGCTGGTGGCAGAGACAGGTAGTTGGAGGTTCAGGGCAGAGCTGCTTTCTACAGTCTGCAGGTGGAGGCAGGCTGGAGGCAGAGGCTTGCAGGTGGAGGTTGAGGGTATAGCTACTTTCTGCAGTCTGCGGGTGGAGGCGGGCTGCAGGCTGGTAGAGGAGGCTGGCAGGTGGAGGGTCAGACTCGAGCTGCTTTCCACAGTCTACAGGTGGAGACGGCCTGCATGCTGGTGGCAGAGACAAGTAGGTGGAGGCTCGGGGCAGAGCTGCTCACCAAAGACTGCAGGTGGAGGCGGGGTGCACTCTACTGGAAGAGGCTTGCAGGTGGAGGGTCAGGGTAGAGCTGCTTACTACAGTCTGCAGGTGGAGGCGGGCTGCAGGCTGGAGACAGAGGCTGGTAGGTGGAGGGTTAGGGTAGAGCTCCTTTCTATAGTCTGCAGGTGGAGACAGGGTGAATGCAGTTTTGCAGATGCTGGCAGGTGGAGGGTATAGCTTGCTGTGTGCAGATGGAGGTGGCCTGCAGGTCGTTGGTCAAAGCTGGCAGGCACAGCCTTGTGGTAGAGGTGATGTTCAGATTTTAATGGTGGAGGAGGCTTCAAAGTTGTAGTAGTAGGATGTAGCTGTTCAGTGGAGGGCTGGGAGTCAGCTGCTTGTCATTACATGCAGGTGGAGTTGTTCAGCAGGTCATTGATAGAGGTTGGTAGAGGCTTGTGCGACAGGTGTTGGTCAGAATCTGCAGGTGGAGGAGACCTGCATTGTGTTGTCTGGTGGGTGGAGGGTCAGGAATGAATGTCGTTGGCAGAGGCTGGTAGACAAACAGTGGAACAATTTGAAGGTGGTGGTGTTGTAGGTTGTAGGTTGAAGCTGGTTGGTGGACGGCTGAGAGTCAGCTGTTTTCCAGAATCTGCAGGTGGAGATGACGTGTAGCTTGTTGGACGAGGTTTGCAGTCAGAGGTTTGTGTTACAGGTGGTGTTCAAAGTCCACAGGTGGAGAAGGCGTGCAGGTAAAACTAAAGGAGGCTTCGGGTGGTGTTTGGATGTAGTTGTCTGAGATGGGTTAATCTTTTGGTTGTCTTTTGTCATTTTGAGTCTAAAGGTGGATGATAGGTTTGTCGGTGGATGAGGTCGGAGGTTGTAGGTGGAGAATGGAGTGGAGCGTTCAGCTCCTACTTCCTGGCTCTCTTCTGTGGCTTGCCAGGCTGTGGTTCTCCAGAAATGTCCACATCATAATGAGGAGGGTGGACTCCATCGACGCCAAAACGTTGCTCGATGGTCACCAGTCCATCTTCACTGAATGAGGTCGTGAAGCTCGGACGACCCAGCCGCTCCCACAGCTCGGTTTTGATCTGACGTCCCAGCTCTAAAGTGTACGGGGGCAGCCGTCCATTCTTGTACCTGTGAGGAGCAGAGAAACAAAATGAAGCAATTCTGATCCATTTCATGGAAAATGTTACGTGCTGTGTTGAAAAGACAGATTGTGTCTTAATCATACCTCAGCAAATCATGCTGGACCAACGAGCTGGTGGAAGCAGTGGAAAGTTGACTCAGCAGTTCTGGAGGCCCAGGAGACGGCTGGGAAGGACGGGCTAGAGAGGTCCGCTTCCTCTTCCGGGGCAGGCTGGTAGCAGAGTGCTGGTGATTTGGGGAATGAAGAAAGAGGATGTCAGGATCCAGTAAACTTACTTACTTAACAAGTTGAAAGTGAAAAGTGAAGATTTCACAGAGCAAAGTTTTAAACTTGTCAAAGATTAGATGCAAATGCACTGCTTCTTACACTCAGATCAATGTAAATGACTGTAACATGCAGTGCAATCTGCCTGTACCACGTCTCAAAACACTCAGTGTTGAAAATATATTCTGTCATGATTTCTACATTTTGTCAAGCAGTCTAATTCTCTCGTTCTGACATTTTGAACAATTTGGGACATGAAGCTTTAACAAATACATGTACTAAAATAAAACCCAGATTTCTAACCTGGTTGTCCCTGCAGCATGGACAGTCTCTGTGGGCTGCAGGCTTCTTTGTTCTTTCGGACAGGCGTGAGGACGTTTGTCTTCTTCGGCTGTAGTTATGGTCTTCGATTGCGACGTTACACTGAAACAATACACACACGTTAGAATGAGGCTTTACGAGTACAAAAGCAGCACCGAATAATGTCAACTTCACATTTCCTGCAAAAAATGAACTTCTCTTAGATAATTACATTTGAGCAACATAAATGTGTGAGCCCTTTCAGCTCATAGAGTTCTGTTCTTTCCTCATTAACACACACACATTTATCTACCAGGGAACAAGTGACAGGCTGTGCCCATCTAACCTCGAGTGCAGGCTTTCAAAGTCAGAGACTCTGGGCCTCCCCTCTGACAACGTTCAACATTTGTTTATTTAAATGTGTGACATAAATGATTTATTAGATAGTATAGTGTCGTCTGAGACTGCAGACTGAAACTGCTCAATTTAATGATTTTGGACTATTTTGCCTCCATAAAATGTCTTTTTCAGACAAGAGTAAAGACAATGCTAAAACACACTCATTTGTTATGAGAAAATAAATGTACGTAAATATTTTGTTTATTTGTGTCTGTAAATTTCCCCTGAATAAAGCTGATTTACATAATTTAATATAAAATGTCAGGAAGAATACCAAAAATAATTATCTTAATGTATCTAATCAACTGGGGACGTTTGATGGTGATATAAAGTTTTCTCTGTCTGTTGACAGTATTTACTGGTTGTTGGAGAGATATAAATAGATATAGAAAACCCCCTCTGAAAATCTTTGACTCGACTCTACGTCAACATGATTTTTATCCAGTGTCCACATTAATGTTCTGGTGATGTATGAAAATTAACGCATTTCTAATTAGATAATATTTCGTTTGCACATTTAAATCTTAATATTTGTCATAAAATCATTATTTTATTCCTGTTTTCAAACGAATAGATCGATCGATCCGGTACAGTCCGGTAAAATCGATATAAAACATTAAAAAAGTCATCAAATCTCACATTTTCCATGATGGAAGTTTCTTGGTCGGCTTCTTCACTGTCTGTGGGCTTTTAATGGTCGAGTGGATGTAAAAAATCCGCAGTTGAAGGGTTAATTTTCGGTTAGTAGCCGGTGAAACAGGAGACAAACTTTTTCGTGAGCGTCCGGTTTTGTTTATGTTCAAGTTATGATCTTTCTCTCGTTGTGATCTATTAAAATGATGCACCTGGATACAAAACATAGCAACCATAGAATGTTTGAATAATAATAATATATTGTCTGTTTTGTTTTAAAATGTGTCTTGAATGTCTGTAATAATTAATTAGACTTTTATTTTAACGTGTATCTGAATGAGCATGTAAAATATTTAAAAAGTAGTTATAATAATGTAATTATTTTAATAATAATAATAATAATAATAATAATAATAATAATAATAATAATAATAATTATTATTATTATTATTATTGCTATTATCATTCGTATTATTAATATTAATATTATTATTATTATCCACCTCCACCTATTATTATAATTTTTAAAGAGGCTGAGGAAAATGTTGCGTGAGGACAGCAGAACCACCTTCATTTCTGGAAGAGGACCCATCACTTTCTGGGGTTGATGAAGGAGGACTAAAATAATATCAAGTTTTGTGTGTTTTCTTCAGGTGCTCTGGTTTCCCACGCACGGCCAAAGACACAGTAAAAAAATTATATATATTCCCGAACATCAACCAAAACAAAAAAGGAGCAATTAAACAAATATACAATAATAGTTATACTCCCCTTTAACAACATCAACAAATACAAAAAAAAAAAAAAAAAAACAGGCAAAGAAAACTAAATTAAGCTGTTGTTGTGTTTTTGTAGTTTCTGTAGTTGTGCAGTTCTTCTTCTGTCTTTTAGCTGTTGATATCATTGGATTGGATTAGATTGGACTTTATTCATCCCACAACGGGGATACTTGTTACAGCAGCAGAGTGTAATATACATGACAGAATGAATAGTATCTTATATCCTACACAATAAAACAAAAGAACAAACAGCCTGCAAACAACAGTACTGAACGTAAGTGACCATGATATAAATAGTAGTGTAAGGTAAAATAACCATGATATAAAAATATTACAATGTAATCATGACTGTATCATGGCTAAAGATTAAAATGTAATATCCATTCAAATATTTTATTATTTCTAATTGTTTATGCTAAATTCCTTTTTTTTTTTTGTCCTTCTTTTGTCCAACTGAGAAATTCATGGAAGAGTTCATTTTATTGAGCTACAATACAACTGGTTCACCCGTTAACAATAAAACTGATTCAAATATGAAATGAATACATAGAATGCCTCAGAATCTTAATATGACACATATGTGATTCATTCAGAGGACTTCAAACTATTTACAGATGCCATCTTTTTCAAAGCTTCAGCGTCTTTTATTTCATTCCCATTTCCTGGCTCTTTTCCTTGGTGGTTTGCCAGGCTTCACCAGACATATCGACATCATAACATGCAGGATGGACTCCGATATTCACCAGTCCATCTTCACTGAATGATCAATGCAGTCTCGTGGCAATTCCTGAAACTGTCATGCATGAATCTTCTGATTCTTTCTCTCTGTAATTTATAGAAGCTAAGGACAAGTGTGTTGCGCTAAGAAACATTTCTGCTTTTTTCCCCGGAGAAATATCGTAATTTCATAGGTTTGTTGTGTCAATCTACACTACAGTTCCCATGAGCCTCATCGACCGTTGCTATAGTGACGATGCCAGCTTTTAGTATAACGTTTTATTGCAGATATGTGGCTATCGTCAGTTGCGAAATCCTGTTTTTATAAATTATTAATCAATATGTAGGTTGAAAGAAATATGAATGCAGTGATACCGTAACCTGTTCTTGTTCATGCACTATTTTACAGTCACATGTCCAGCTGAGTGCTCTCTCTCATCCAGTGTGGAGGTCCATGTACTGAACCCTCAGCACAACTTAATCCTCAAGTTTGGTAAGTTTGGTACGCAACTGGGATGAATTTAAGTTTAGATCTAAAATACATGTCTAATTACAGTTATCAATCAGAGAGCGTGCATGATTAAGCGTGCTCGCTAATGACGTCACGTTTGTGAACACCAAACTCTTTATGAATGAAGCCGCTTCTCGCCGGGTGCGGTGGCGCGCGCCTGTAATCCAAGCTCCCGGGAGGCTGAGGCTGGAGGATCGTTTGAGCTCAGGAGCTCTGAGCTGCAGCGGACTATGTCGATCGGGTGTCCGCACTAAGTTCGGTATCGATATGGTGCTCCTGGGGGAGCCCGGGACCACCAGGTCGTCTAAGGAGGGGTGCACCGGCCCAGGTCGGACACGGAGCAGGTCAAAGCCCCCGTGCCGCTCAGTAGTGGGATCGCGCCTGTGAATAGACGCTGTAGTGCAGCCTGAGTAATACAGCGGGACCCAGTCTTTTTACGCTCTGTGTACTGTTCAACAAACAGCTGGGACAACACACACGGTCAACAACGAGCTCCTTCTATGTTCAACAGCTTCATCACTGCTTTGGATTTCCTTGTTGCCATGAAAAACCTCCAGAAAGCACTTGTGTTTGTTTGTCCTACAGCGCCTCCACCTGGAGGAGAGGAGCAATGAGCAGCAGTCACATCAGGCAATGAAACAGCACACGTTCAGTAAACTAACAGGGTTTTCTGTCAGTCATTCAATGAACTTCATCCAGAGGAGAACATCTTCAAAACACAATAAATCATGTCTCACTGTTTTACTGGGACATTTCCTTTGTGCAGTGCTGATGCAGCGTCTGACAGTCGCCATTTCTCTTGATGTTTTTTGATTTGTTAACCCAGAACAGGTCATTTCACTGATTTTTCAGGGATTTTGTGTCTGTCCTGCTGTGTGACTTCTCCACGAGGTCTGTGACCCCTCAGTGATCGGTGTAATATTTGCTTTGCTGTCAGACAGCTGTTGGAAGTTCTAAAGTTAGCACCAAATTAAAAGTTTGTCTGACAGCAAGGTTAAACACTGAAACTATTCTTAATATGGTGGACACTTAAACAGATATTGATTTTTTGAGATGAGCCTTTATGTGACAAAAATATATTTTTCTGCTGACCCTGTTCACAGCAGTGCACAGCTCTACTTCTCTACTGTAGCTGGAAGTATATCATACAACCCCACTTCAAAATACCACACCTGTACCTTTGTAGGTGTCAAATTAAGATTCTGAGGCATTAGAACAGATTCTACATATTCATTTTAATCAGTTTTTATTGTTAACAGGTGAACTGGTTGTATTGTAGCTTAATAAAATGAACTCTTCCATGAATTTCTCAGTTGGAGAAAAGAAGAACAAAAAAAGGAATTTAGCATAAACAATTAGAAATGATGTCATTCCAGCATGACTGCTATGACATCTTGAAGGAGCACAGCTTCTCCAGATGGGGACCATACTTGTCAAAAGGGAAAATAAATAAATTGATAAATTGATTTCTATTGATTTTTATATTTTATAAAACACGTACAGTCAAGGTCAGATTAACTTGTTTAGAGTCATAAAACAAAAGTTTACTGCTGCCTCCAAGTTCATATGAAGCACACAGCAGACCTTACATAGCAGCTTCATTGTTTTCCCTCACACAAGAACCCAACAAGGACTCCTGGATGAAGACATCTGGCTCCAGGTTTTCAGTCTGTTAGTTTGATTGCGGTTGTTTCAGGAGGCAAACATCACCAGAAATGAAATAAAGATGATGATGGAACTAGATTTGACACAGGGCTGCTGCTGGCAACCCACCTGCAGACTCTCCACCTCCACCTACGAGCCTCATTCTACAACCTGGAGGCCGCCTCCACCTGCAGACTCTGGCAAACAGCTGTAACCACCAGTGTCAGCCAACAACCTGCAGATAACCACACCTACCAGTTTCTGTCAAGAACCACCTCCACCTGGACAAACTGGCAGAAGGTTGTAGTCCAAAACTCCACCTACCAATTCAGTTCAATTAAATATATTCAAGTCCTGAATGCTTAGCTCCTAAAACTGATGAGCAGTTGGCACTTTGCATGGCAGCCAATGCCATCTGTCTATGGATGTGTGTGAATGGTGTGATTAAACACAAAGATCATTTTTTAATATACATTATCTGAGAACACTGTCAGTGTCAGTTTAAAACTAGACTTTTCATAATTTACACAACTGTTGCTGTTTGTTATTGTTATTGTATCTGATGAGAGCGAAGATTCAACTGGAATAAAAACATATCTCACTGCTCTAAACTAGAGAGTTCTGCTTTACTGACACGTTATTGTACTTTTACAGTAAAGTATTGGCTTATACTTGCAGCAAATTCACAGTAACACACAGTAATAACAACAACAACAACAATAATAATAGTAATAGTTATAATAATGTCATTATTATTATTATTATTGTTATTATTTCTTTATTTATTTTAAAAAAATATTTTACATGATCATTCAGATACACGTTAAAATAAAAGTCTAATTAATTATTACAGACATTCAAGACACATTTTAGAACAAAACAGACAATATATTATTATTATTCAAACATTATATGGTTGCTATGTTTTGTATCCAGGTGCATCATTTTAATAGATCACAACTAGAGAAAGATCATAACTTGAACATAAACAAACATAAGACACTCACGAAAAAGTTTGTCTCCTGTTTCACCGGCTACAAACTGAAAAGTAACGCTTCAACTGCGGATTTTTTACATCCACTCGACCATTAAAAGCCCACACAATTACAATTAAACGTTACAACAACTTGGAATTTTTGTAAAGGACCATTACAACACAATATGGGCATTTTCACCTGCCAAAAATTGATTGAAGCCCAAATACAGTTAATGAAATGTGATTTCTGCCTAAATATGACTTGATTTGATTCTAGAGCTTCATAATGTAAAGATCTGAGCTCACAGGACAACTTGCAATTTTTGTAAAGGACCATTACAACACAAAATGGGCATTTTCACCTGCCAAAAATTGATTGAAGGCATTTTCACCTGCCATAAATTGATTGAAGCCCAAATGCAGTTAATGAAAGGTGATTTCTGCCTAAATATGACTTGATCTGATTCTAGAGCTTCATAATATAAGGATCTGAGCTCACAGGACAGCTTGGAATTTTTGTGAAGGACCATTACAACACAAAATGGGCATTTTCATGTGCCATAAATTGATTGAAGCCCAAATGCAATTAATGAAAGGTGATTTCTGCCTAAATATGTTGTCGTCTGATTGTAGAGCTTCATAATATGAAGATCTGAGCTCACAGGACAGCTTGGAATTTTTGTAAAGGACCATTACAACACAAAATGGGCATTTTCACGTGCCAAAAATTGATTGAAGGCCAAATGCAGTTAATGAAAGATGATTTCTGGCTAAATATGACTTGATCTGATTCTAGAGCTTCATAATATAAAGATCTGAGCTCACAGGACAGCTTGGATTTCTTGTAAAGGACCAATACAACAAAAAATGGGCATTTTCACCTGCCAAAAATTGATTGAAGGCATATTCCCCTGCCATAAATTGATTGAAGTCCAAATGCAGTTAATGAAAGGTGACTTCTGCCTAAATATGACTTGATCTGATTCTAGAGCTTCATAATATAAGGATCTGAGCTCACAGGACAGCTTGAAATTTTTGTAAAGGACCAGTACAACACAAAATGGGCATTTTCACCTGCCAAAAATTGATTGAAGGCATATTCCCCTGCCATAAATTGATTGAAGGCCAAATGCAGTTAATGAAATGTGATTTCTGCCTAAATATGACTTGATCTGATTCTAGAGCTTCATAATGTAAAGATCTGAGCTCACAGGACAACTTGGAATTCTTGTAAAGGACCATTACAACAAAAAATGGGCATTTTCACCTGCCAAAAATTGATTGAAGGCATATTCCCTTGCCATAAATTGATTGAAGCCCAAATGCAGTTAATGAAAGGTGATTTCTGCCTAAATATGACTTGATCTGATTCTAGAGCTTCATAATATAAGGATCTGAGCTCACAGGACAGCTTGAAATTTTTGTAAAGGACCAGTACAACACAAAATGGCCATTTTTTACCTGCCAAAAATTGATTGAAGGCATATCCCCCTGCCATAAATTGATTGAAGGCCAAATACAGTTAATGAAATGTGATTTCTGCCTAAATATGACTTGATCTGATTCTAGAGCTTCATAATGTAAAGATCTGAGCTCACAGGACAACTTGGAATTCTTTTAAAGGACCATTACAACAAAAAATGGGCATTTTCACCTGCCAAAAATTGATTGAAGGCATATTCCCCTGCCATAAATTGATTGAAGCCCAAATGCAGTTAATGAAAGGTGATTTCTGCCTAAATATGACTTGATCTGATTCTAGAGCTTCATAATATAAGGATCTGAGCTTACAGGACAGCTTGAAATTTTTGTAAAGGACCAGTACAACACAAAATGGCCATTTTTTACCTGCCAAAAATTGATTGAAGGCATATTCCCCTGCCATAAATTGATTGAAGGCCAAATGCAGTTAATGAAATGTGATTTCTGCCTAAATATGACTTGATCTGATTCTAGAGCTTCATAATGTAAAGATCTGAGCTCACAGGACAACTTGGAATTCTTTTAAAGGACCATTACAACAAAAAATGGGCATTTTCACCTGCCAAAAATTGATTGAAGGCATATTCCCCTGCCATAAATTGATTGAAGCCCAAATGCAGTTAATGAAAGGTGATTTCTGCCTAAATATGACTTGATCTGATTGTAGAGCTTCATAATATGAAGATCTGAGCTCACAGGACAGCTTGGAATTTTTGTAAAGGACCATTACAACACAAAATGGGCATTTTCACGTGCCAAAAATTGATTGAAGGCCAAATGCAGTTAATGAAAGATGATTTCTGGCTAAATATGACTTGATCTGATTCTAGAGCTTCATAATATAAAGATCTGACCTCACAGGACAGCTTGGATTTCTTGTAAAGGACCAATACAACAAAAAATGGGCATTTTCACCTGCCAAAAATTGATTGAAGGCATATTCCCCTGCCATAAATTGATTGAAGTCCAAATGCAGTTAATGAAAGGTGACTTCTGCCTAAATATGACTTGATCTGATTCTAGAGCTTCATAATATAAGGATCTGAGCTCACAGGACAGCTTGAAATTTTTGTAAAGGACCAGTACAACACAAAATGGGCATTTTCACCTGCCAAAAATTGATTGAAGGCATATTCCCCTGCCATAAATTGATTGAAGGCCAAATGCAGTTAATGAAATGTGATTTCTGACTAAATATGACTTGATCTGATTCTAGAGCTTCATAATGTAAAGATCTGAGCTCACAGGACAACTTGGAATTCTTGTAAAGGAGCATTACAACACAAAATGGGCATTTTCACGTGCCATACATTGATTGAAGCCCAAATGCAGTTAATGAAAGGTGATTTCTGCCTAAATATGTCGTCATCTAATTCTAGAGCTTCATAATATGAGAGATCTGAGCTCACAAGACAGCTTGGAATTTTTGTAAAGGACCATTACAACACAAAATGGGCATTTTCACCTGCCAAAAATTGATTGAAGGCATATTCCCCTACCATAAATTAATTGAAGGCCAAATGCAGTTAATGAAATGTGATTTCTGCCTAAATATGACTTGATCTGATTCTAGAGCTTCATAATGTAAAGATCTGAGCTCACAGGACAACTTGGAATTTTTGTAAAGGACCATTACAACGCAAAATGGGCATTTTCACCTGCCATAAATTGACTGAAGCCCAAATGCAGTTAATGAAAGGTGATTTCTGCCTAAATATGACTTGATCTGATTCTAGAGCTTCATAATATAAAGATCTGAGCTCACAGGACAGCTTGGAATTTTTGTAAAGGAGCATTACAACACAAAATGGGCACTTTCACCTGCTGATAATGGGCATTTTCACCTGCCATAAATTGATTGAAGGCCAAATGCACTTAATGAAAGGTGATTTCTGCCTAAATATGACTTGATCTGATTCTAGAGCTTCATAATATAAAGATCTGAGCTCACAGGACAGCTTGAGATTTTTGTAAAGGACCATTACAACACAAAATGGCCATTTTCACCTGCCAAAAATTGATTGAAGGCATATTCCCCTGCCATAAATTGATTGAAGGCCAAATGCACTTAATGAAAGGTGATTTGTGCCTAAATATGACTTGATCTGATTCTAGAGCTTCATAACATAAGGATCTGAGCTCACAGGACAGCTTGGAATTTTTGTAAATGAGCATTACAACACAAAATGGGCATTTTCACGTGCCATAAATTGACTGAAGCCGAAATGCAGTTAATGAAATGTGATTTCTGTCTAAATATGTCGTTGTCTGATTCTAGAGCTTCATAATATAAAGATCTGAGCTCACAGGACAGCTTGGAATTCTTGTAAAGGACCATTACAGCACAAAATGGGTATTTTCTCTTGCTGAAAATGGGCATTTTGACCTGCCATAAATTGATTTCTGTCTAAATATGACTGGATCTGATTCTAGAGCTTCATAATATGAAGATCTGAGCTCACAGGACAGCTTGGAATTTTTGTAAAGGAGCATTACAACACAAAATGGGCATTTTCACCTTCTGAAAATGGGCATTTTCACCTGCCATAAATTGATTGAAGGCCAAATGCACTTAATGAAAGGTGATTTCTGCCTAAATATGACTTGATCTGATTCTAGAGCTTCATAATATAAAGATCTGAGCTCACAGGACAGCTTGGAATTTTTGTAAAGGAGCATTACAACACAAAATGGGCACTTTCACCTGCTGAAAATGGGCATTTTCACCTGCCATAAATTGATTGAAGGCCAAATGCACTTAATGAAAGGTGATTTGTGCCTAAATATGACTTGATCTGATTCTAGAGCTTCATAACATAAGGATCTGAGCTCACAGGACAGCTTGGAATTTTTGTAAAGGAGCATTACAACACAAAATGGGCATTTTCACGTGCCATAAATTGACTGAAGCCGAAATGCAGTTAATGAAAGGTGATTTCTGCCTAAATATGACTTGATCTGATTCTAGAGCTTCATAATGTAAAGATCTGAGCTCACAGGACAACTTGGAATTTTTGTAAAGGACCATTACAACGCAAAATGGGCATTTTCACCTGCCATAAATTGACTGAAGCCCAAATGCAGTTAATGAAAGGTGATTTCTGCCTAAATATGACTTGATCTGATTCTAGAGCTTCATAATATAAAGATCTGAGCTCACAGGACAGCTTGGAATTTTTGTAAAGGAGCATTACAGCACAAAATGGGTATTTTCTCTTGCTGAAAATGGGCATTTTGACCTGCCATAAATTGATTTCTGTCTAAATATGACTGGATCTGATTCTAGAGCTTCATAATATGAAGATCTGAGCTCACAGGACAGCTTGGAATTTTTGTAAAGGAGCATTACAACACAAAATGGGCATTTTCACCTTCTGAAAATGGGCATTTTCACCTGCCATAAACTGATTGAAGGCCAAATGCAGTTAATGAAAGGTGATTTCTGCCTGAATATATCTTTGTCTGATTCTAGAGCTTCATAATATAAAGATCTGAGCTCACAGGACAGCTTGGATTTCTTGTAAAGGACCAATACAACACAAAATGGCCATTTTTTACCTGCCAAAAATTGATTGAAGGCATATTCCCCTGCCATAAATTGATTGAAGGCCAAATGCAGTTAATGAAATGTGATTTCTGCCTAAATATGACTTGATCTGATTCTAGAGCTTCATAATGTAAAGATCTGAGCTCACAGGACAACTTGGAATTCTTTTAAAGGACCATTACAACAAAAAATGGGCATTTTCACCTGCCAAAAATTGATTGAAGGCATATTCCCCTGTCATAAATTGATTGAAGCCCAAATGCAGTTAATGAAAGGTGATTTCTGCCTAAATATGACTTGATCTGATTCTAGAGCTTCATAATATAAGGATCTGATCTCACAGGACAGCTTGAAATTTTTGTAAAGGACCAGTACAACACAAAATGGGCATTTTCACCTGCCAAAAATTGATTGAAGGCATATTCCCCTGTCATAAATTGATTGAAGGCCAAATGCAGTTAATGAAATGTGATTTCTGCCTAAATATGACTTGATCTGATTCTAGAGCTTCATAATGTAAAGATCTGAGCTCACAGGACAACTTGGAATTTTTGTAAAGGAGCATTACAACACAAAATGGGCATTTTCACGTGCCATACATTGATTGAAGCCCAAATGCAGTTAATGAAAGGTGATTTCTGCCTAAATATGTCGTCATCTAATTCTAGAGCTTCATAATATGAAGATCTGAGCTCACAGGACAACTTGGAATTTTTGTAAAGGACCATTACAACACAAAATGGGCATTTTCACCTGCCAAAAATTGATTGAAGGCATATTCCCCTGCCATAAATTGACTGAAGGCCAAATGCAGTTAATGAAATGTGATTTCTGCCTAAATATGACTTGATCTGATTCTAGAGCTTCATAATGTAAAGATCTGAGCTCACAGGACAACTTGGAATTTTTGTAAAGGACCATTACAACGCAAAATGGGCATTTTGACCTGCCATAAATTGACTGAAGCCCAAATGCAGTTAATGAAAGGTGATTTCTGCCTAAATATGACTTGATCTGATTCTAGAGCTTCATAATATAAGGATCTGAGCTCACAGGACAGCTTGGAATTTTTGTAAAGGAGCATTACAACACAAAATGGGCACTTTCACCTGCTGAAAATGGGCATTTTCACCTGCCATAAATTGATTGAAGCCCAAATGCACTTAATGAAAGGTGATTTCTGCCTAAATATGACTTGATCTGATTCTAGAGCTTCATAATATAAAGATCTGAGCTCACAGGACAGCTTGAGATTTTTGTAAAGGACCATTACAACACAAAATGGGCATTTTCACCTGCCAAAAATTGATTGAAGGCATATTCCCCTGCCATAAATTGATTGAAGGTCAAATGCACTTAATGAAAGGTGATTTGTGCCTAAATATGACTTGATCTGATTCTAGAGCTTCATAACATAAGGATCTGAGCTCACAGGACAGCTTGGAATTTTTGTAAAGGACCATTACAACACAATATGGGCATTTTCACCTACCATAAATTGATTGAAGCCGAAATGCAGTTAATGAAATGTGATTTCTGTCTAAATATGTCGTTGTCTGATTCTAGAGCTTCATAATATAAAGATCTGAGCTCACAGGACAGCTTGGAATTCTTGTAAAGGACCATTACAGCACAAAATGGGTATTTTCTCTTGCTGAAAATGGGCATTTTAACCTGCCATAAATTGATTTCTGCCTAAATGACTGGATCTGATTCTAGAGCTTCATAATATGAAGATCTGAGCTCACAGGACAGCTTGGAATTTTTGTAAAGGAGCATTACAACACAAAATGGGCATTTTCACCTTTGAAAATGGGCATTTTCACCTGCCATAAACTGATTGAAGGCCAAATGCAGTTAATGAAAGGTGATTTCTGCCTGAATATATCTTTGTCTGATTCTAGAGCTTCATAATATAAAGATCTGAGCTCACAGGACAGCTTGGATTTCTTGTAAAGGACCAATACAACAAAAAATGGGCATTTTCACCTGCCAAAAATTGATTGAAGGCATATTCCCCTGCCATAAATTGATTGAAGGCCAAATGCAGTTAATGAAAGGTGATTTCAGCCTAAATATGTCAACGTCTAATTCTAGAGCTTCATAATATGAAGATCTGAGCTCACAGGACAGCTTGGAATTTTTGTGAAGGACCATTACAACACAATATGGGCATTTTCACCTGCCAAAAATTGATTGAAGCCCAAATGCAGTTAATGAAAGGTGATTTCTGCCTAAATATGACTGGATCTGATTCTAGAGCTTCATAATATGAAGATCTGAGCTCACAGGACAGCTTGGAATTTTTGTAAAGGAGCATTACAACACAAAATGGGCATTTTCACCTTCTGAAAATGGGCATTTTCACCTGCCATAAACTGATTGAAGGCCAAATGCAGTTAATGAAAGGTGATTTCTGCCTGAATATATGTTTGTCTGATTCTAGAGCTTCATAATATAAAGATCTGAGCTCACAGGACAGCTTGGATTTCTTGTAAAGGACCAATACAACAAAAAATGGGCATTTTCACCTGCCAAAAATTGATTGAAGGCATATTCCCCTGCCATAAATTGATTGAAGGCCAAATGCAGTTAATGAAAGGTGATTTCAGCCTAAATATGTCAACGTCTAATTCTAGAGCTTCATAATATGAAGATCTGAGCTCACAGGACAGCTTGGAATTTTTGTGAAGGACCATTACAACACAATATGGGCATTTTCACCTGCCAAAAATTGATTGAAGCCCAAATGCAGTTAATGAAAGGTGATTTCTGCCTAAATATGACTGGATCTGATTCTAGAGCTTCATAATATAAAGATCTGAGCTCACAGGACAGCTTGGAATTCTTGTAAAGGACCATTACAACACAAAATTGGTATTTTCTCCTGCTGAAAATGGGCATTTTCACCTGCCATAAATTGATTTCTGCCTAAATATGACTGGATCTGATTCTAGAGCTTCATAATATGAAGATCTGAGCTCACAGGACAGCTTGGATTTTTGTAAAGGAGCATTACAACACAAAATGGGCATTTTCACCTTCTGAAAATGGGCATTTTCACCTGCCCTACCCTGATTGAAGGCCAAATGCAGTTAATGAAAGGTGATTTCTGCCTGAATGTATCTTTGTCTGATTCTAGAGCTTCATAGTATAAAGATCTGAGCTCACAGGACAGCTTGGATTTCTTGTAAAGGACCAATACAACAAAAAATGAGCATTTTCACCTGCCAAAAATTGATTGAAGGCATATTCCCCTGCCATAAATTGATTGAAGCCCAAATGCAGTTAATGAAAGGTGATTTGTGCCTGAATATGTCGTCGTCTGATTCTAGAGCTTCATAATATGAAGATATGAGCTCACAGGACAGCTTGGAATTTTTGTAAAGGACCATTACAACACAAAATGGGTATTTTCACCTGCTGAAAATGGGCATTTTCACCTGCCATAAATTGATTTCTGCCTAAATATGACTGGATCTGATTCTAGAGCTTCATAATATAAAGATCTGAGCTCACAGGACAGCTTGGAATTCTTGTAAAGGACCATTACAACACAAAATAGACATTTCCACCTGCCATAAATTGATTGAAGGCAAAATGCAGTTAATGAAAGGTGATTTCTGCCTGAATATGTCGTCGTCTGATTCTAGAGCTTCATAATATGAAGATCTGAGCTCACAGGACAGCTTGGAATTTTTGTAAAGGACCATTACAACACAATATGGGCATTTTCACCTGCCAAAAATTGATTGAAGCCCAAATGCAGTTAATGAAAGGTGACTTCTGCCTAAATATGACTTGATCTGATTCTAGAGCTTCATAATATAAGGATCTGAGCTCACAGGACAGCTTGAAATTTTTGTAAAGGACCAGTACAACACAAAATGGGCATTTTCACCTGCCAAAAATTGATTGAAGGCATATTCCCCTGCCATAAATTGATTGAAGGCCAAATTCAGTTAATGAAATGTGATTTCTGCCTAAATAGGACTTGATCTGATTCTAGAGCTTCATAATGTAAAGATCTGAGCTCACAGGACAACTTGGAATTTTTGTAAAGGACCATTACAACACAAAATGGGCATTTTCACCTGCCATAAATTGACTGAAGCCCAAATGCACTTAATGAAAGGTGATTTCTGCCTAAATATGACTTGATCTGATTCTAGAGCTTCATAATATAAGGATCTGAGCTCACAGGACAGCTTGGAATTTTTGTAAAGGAGCATTACAACACAAAATGGGCACTTTCACCTGCTGAAAATGGGCATTTTCACCTGCCATAAATTGATTGAAGGCCAAATGCACTTAATGAAAGGTGATTTCTGCCTAAATATGACTTGATCTGATTCTAGAGCTTCATAATATAAAGATCTGAGCTCACAGGACAGCTTGAGATTTTTGTAAAGGACCATTACAACACAAAATGTCCATTTTCACCTGCCAAAAATTGATTGAAGGCATATTCCCCTGCCATAAATTGATTGAAGGCCAAATGCACTTAATGAAAGGTGATTTGTGCCTAAATATGACTTGATCTGATTCTAGAGCTTCATAACATAAGGATCTGAGCTCACAGGACAGCTTGGAATTTTTGTAAAGGACCATTACAACACAATATGGGCATTTTCACCTACCATAATTTGATTGAAGCCGAAATGCAGTTAATGAAATGTGATTTCTGTCTAAATATGTCGTTGTCTGATTCTAGAGCTTCATAATATAAAGATCTGAGCTCACAGGACAGCTTGGAATTCTTGTAAAGGACCATTACAGCACAAAATGGGTATTTTCTCTTGCTGAAAATGGGCATTTTGACCTGCCATAAATTGATTTCTGCCTAAATATGACTGGATCTGATTCTAGAGCTTCATAATATGAAGATCTGAGCTCACCGGACAGCTTGGAATTTTTGTAAAGGAGCATTACAACACAAAATGGGCATTTTCACCTTCTGAAAATGGGCATTTTCACCTGCCATAAACTGATTGAAGCCCAAATGCAGTTAATGAAAGGTGATTTCTGCCTGAATATGTCGTCGTCTGATTCTAGAGCTTCATAATATAAAGATCTGAGCTCACAGGACAGCTTGGATTTCTTGTAAAGGACCAATACAACAAAAAATGGGCATTTTCACGTGCCAAAAATTGATTGAAGGCATATTCCCCTGCCATAAATTGATTGAAGCCCAAATGCAGTTAATGAAAGGTGATTTCTGCCTGAATATGTCGTCGTCTGATTCTAGAGCTTCATAATATGAAGATATGAGCTCACAGGACAGCTTGGAATTTTTGTAAAGGACCATTACAACACAAAATGGGCATTTTCACCTGCCAAAAATTGATTGAAGCCCAAATGCAGTTAATGATAGGTGATTTCTGCCTAAATATGACTGGATCTGATTCTAGAGCTTCATAATATAAAGATCTGAGCTCACAGGACAGCTTGGAATTCTTGTAAAGGAGCATTACAACTCAAAATGGACATTTTCACCTTCTGAAAATGGGCATTTTCACCTGGCATAAACTGATTGAAGGCCAAATGCAGTTAATGAAAGGTGATTTCTGCCTGAATATATCTTTGTCTGATTCTAGAGCTTCATAATGTAAAGATCTGAGCTCACAGGACAACTTGGAATTCTTGTAAAGGACCATTAAAACAAAAAATGGGCATTTTCACCTGCCAAAAATTGATTGAAGGCATATTCCCCTGCCATAAATTGATTGAAGCCCAAATGCAGTTAATGAAAGGTGATTTCTGCCTAAATATGACTTGATCTGATTCTAGAGCTTCATAATATAAGGATCTGAGCTCACAGGACATCTTGAAATTTTTGTATAAGACCAGTACAACACAAAATGGGCATTTTCACCTGCCAAAAATTGATTGAAGGCATATTCCCCTGCCATAAATTGATTGAAGGCCAAATGCAGTTAATGAAATGTGATTTCTGCCTAAATATGACTTGATCTGATTCTAGAGCTTCATAATATAAGGATCTGAGCTCACAGGACAGCTTGAAATTTTTGTAAAGGACCAGTAAAACACAAAATGGGCATTTTCACCTGCCAAAAATTGATTGAAGCCCAAATGCAGTTAATGAAAGGTGATTTGTGCCTGAATATGTCGTCGTCTGATTCTAGAGCTTCATAATATGAACATATGAGCCCACAGGACAGCTTGGAATTTTTGTAAAGGACCATTACAACACAAAATGGCCATTTTCACCTGCCAAAAATTGATTGAAGGCATTTTCACCTGCCATTAATTGACTGAAGTCGAAATGCAGTTAATGAAATGTGATTTCTGTCTAAATATGTCGTTGTATGATTCTAGAGCTTCATAATATAAAGATCTGAGCTCACAGGACAGCTTGGAATTCTTGTAAAGGACCATTACAACACAAAATTGGTATTTTCTCCTGCTGAAAATGGGCATTTTCACCTGCCATAAATTGATTTCTGCCTAAATATGACTGGATCTGATTCTAGAGCTTCATAATATGAAGATCTGAGCTCATAGGACAGCTTGGAATTTTGTAAAGGAGCATTACAACACAAAATGGGCATTTTCACCTTCTGAAAATGGGCATTTTCACCTGCCATACACTGATTGAAGGCCAAATGCAGTTAATGAAAGGTGATTTCTGCCTGAATATATCTTTGTCTGATTCTAGAGCTTCATAGTATAAAGATCTGAGCTCACAGGACAGCTTGGATTTCTTGTAAAGGACGAATACAACAAAAAATGAGCATTTTCACCTGCCAAAAATTGATTGAAGGCATATTCCCCTGCCATAAATTGATTGAAGCCCAAATCCAGTTAATGAAAGGTGATTTCTGCCTGAATATGTCGTCATCTGATTCTAGAGCTTCATAATATAAAGATATGAGCTCACAGGACAGCTTGGAATTCTTGTAAAGGACCATTACAACACAAAATGGGTATTTTCTCCTGCTGAAAATGGGCATTTTCACCTGCCATAAATTGATTTCTGCCTAAATATGACTGGATCTGATTCTAGAGCTTCATAATATAAAGATCTGAGCTCACAGGACAGCTTGGAATTCTTGTAAAGGACCATTACAACACAAAATAGACATTTCCACCTGCCATAAATTGATTGAAGGCAAAATGCAGTTAATGAAAGGTGATTTCTGCCTGAATATGTCGTCGTCTGATTCTAGAGCTTCATAATATGAAGATCTGAGCTCACAGGACAGCTTGGAATTTTTGTAAAGGACCATTACAACACAATATGGGCATTTTCACCTGCCAAAAATTGATTGAAGCCCAAATGCAGTTAATGAAACGTGATTTCTGCCTGAATATGTTGTCGTCTGATTGTAGAGCTTCATAATATGAAGATCTGAGCTCACAGGACAGCTTGGAATTTTTGTAAGGGACCAGTACAACACAAAATGGGCATTTTCACCTGCCATAAATTGATTGAAGGCCAAATGCAGTTAATGAAACGTGATTTCTGCCTGAATATGTTGTCGTCTGATTGTAGAGCTTCATAATATGAAGATCTGAGCTCACAGGACAGCTTGGAATTTTTGTAAGGGACCAGTACAACACAAAATGGGCATTTTCACCTGCCAAAAATTGATTGAAGGCATATTCCCCTGCCATAAACTGATTGAAGGCCAAATGCAGTTAATGAAATGTGATTTCTGTCTAAATATGTCGTTGTCTGATTCTAGAGCTTCATAATATAAAGATCTGAGCTCACAGGACAGCTTGGAATTCTTGTAAAGGACCATTACAGCACAAAATGGGTATTTTCTCTTGCTGAAAATGGGCATTTTGACCTGCCATAAATTGATTTCTGCCTAAATATGACTGGATCTGATTCTAGAGCTTCATAATATGAAGATCTGAGCTCACAGGACAGCTTGGAATTTTTGTAAAGGAGCATTACAACACAAAATGGGCATTTTCACCTTCTGAAAATGGGCATTTTCACCTGCCATAAACTGATTGAAGGCCAAATGCAGTTAATGAAAGGTGATTTCTGCCTGAATATATCTTTGTCTGATTCTAGAGCTTCATAATATAAAGATCTGAGCTCACAGGACAGCTTGGATTTCTTGTAAAGGACCAATACAACAAAAAATGGGCATTTTCACCTGCCAAAAATTGATTGAAGGCATATTCCCCTGCCATAAATTGATTGAAGGCCAAATGCAGTTAATGAAGGTGATTTTAGCCTAAATATGTCAACGTCTAATTCTAGAGCTTCATAATATGAAGATCTGAGCTCACAGGACAGCTTGGAATTTTTGTGAAGGACCATTACAACACAATATGGGCATTTTCACCTGCCAAAAATTGATTGAAGCCCAAATGCAGTTAATGAAAGGTGATTTCTGCCTAAATATGACTGGATCTGATTCTAGAGCTTCATAATATAAAGATCTGAGCTCACAGGACAGCTTGGAATTCTTGTAAAGGACCATTACAGCACAAAATGGGTATTTTCTCTTGCTTAAAATGGGCATTTTGACCTGCCATAAATTGATTTCTGCCTAAATATGACTGGATCTGATTCTAGAGCTTCATAATATGAAGATCTGAGCTCACCGGACAGCTTGGAATTTTTGTAAAGGAGCATTACAACACAAAATGGGCATTTTCACCTTCTGAAAATGGGCATTTTCACCTGCCATAAACTGATTGAAGGCCAAATGCAGTTAATGAAAGGTGATTTCTGCCTGAATATGTCGTCGTCTGATTCTAGAGCTTCATAATATAAAGATCTGAGCTCACAGGACAGCTTGGATTTCTTGTAAAGGACCAATACAACAAAAAATGGGCATTTTCACGTGCCAAAAATTGATTGAAGGCATATTCCCCTGCCATAAATTGATTGAAGCCCAAATGCAGTTAATGAAAGGTGATTTCTGCCTGAATATGTCGTCGTCTGATTCTAGAGCTTCATAATATGAAGATATGAGCTCACAGGACAGCTTGGAATTTTTGTAAAGGACCATTACAACACAAAATGGGCATTTTTCACCTGCCAAAAATTGATTGAAGCCCAAATGCAGTTAATGATAGGTGATTTCTGCCTAAATATGACTGGATCTGATTCTAGAGCTTCATAATATAAAGATCTGAGCTCACAGGACAGCTTGGAATTCTTGTAAAGGAGCATTACAACTCAAAATGGACATTTTCACCTTCTGAAAATGGGCATTTTCACCTGGCATAAACTGATTGAAGGCCAAATGCAGTTAATGAAAGGTGATTTCTGCCTGAATATATCTTTGTCTGATTCTAGAGCTTCATAATGTAAAGATCTGAGCTCACAGGACAACTTGGAATTCTTGTAAAGGACCATTAAAACAAAAAATGGGCATTTTCACCTGCCAAAAATTGATTGAAGGCATATTCCCCTGCCATAAATTGATTGAAGCCCAAATGCAGTTAATGAAAGGTGATTTCTGCCTAAATATGACTTGATCTGATTCTAGAGCTTCATAATATAAGGATCTGAGCTCACAGGACATCTTGAAATTTTTGTATAAGACAAGTACAACACAAAATGGGCATTTTCACCTGCCAAAAATTGATTGAAGGCATATTCCCCTGCCATAAATTGATTGAAGGCCAAATGCAGTTAATGAAATGTGATTTCTGCCTAAATATGACTTGATCTGATTCTAGAGCTTCATAATATAAGGATCTGAGCTCACAGGACAGCTTGAAATTTTTGTAAAGGACCAGTAAAACACAAAATGGGCATTTTCACCTGCCAAAAATTGATTGAAGCCCAAATGCAGTTAATGAAAGGTGATTTGTGCCTGAATATGTCGTCGTCTGATTCTAGAGCTTCATAATATGAACATATGAGCCCACAGGACAGCTTGGAATTTTTGTAAAGGACCATTACAACACAAAATGGCCATTTTCACCTGCCAAAAATTGATTGAAGGCATTTTCACCTGCCATTAATTGACTGAAGTCGAAATGCAGTTAATGAAATGTGATTTCTGTCTAAATATGTCGTTGTATGATTCTAGAGCTTCATAATATAAAGATCTGAGCTCACAGGACAGCTTGGAATTCTTGTAAAGGACCATTACAACACAAAATTGGTATTTTCTCCTGCTGAAAATGGGCATTTTCACCTGCCATAAATTGATTTCTGCCTAAATATGACTGGATCTGATTCTAGAGCTTCATAATATGAAGATCTGAGCTCACAGGACAGCTTGGAATTTTTGTAAAGGAGCATTACAACACAAAATGGGCATTTTCACCTTCTGAAAATGGGCATTTTCACCTGCCATACACTGATTGAAGGCCAAATGCAGTTAATGAAAGGTGATTTCTGCCTGAATATATCTTTGTCTGATTCTAGAGCTTCATAGTATAAAGATCTGAGCTCACAGGACAGCTTGGATTTCTTGTAAAGGACCAATACAACAAAAAATGAGCATTTTCACCTGCCAAAAATTGATTGAAGGCATATTCCCCCTGCCATAAATTGATTGAAGCCCAAATCCAGTTAATGAAAGGTGATTTCTGCCTGAATATGTCGTCATCTGATTCTAGAGCTTCATAATATAAAGATATGAGCTCACAGGACAGCTTGGAATTCTTGTAAAGGACCATTACAACACAAAATGGGTATTTTCTCCTGCTGAAAATGGGCATTTTCACCTGCCATAAATTGATTTCTGCCTAAATATGACTGGATCTGATTCTAGAGCTTCATAATATAAAGATCTGAGCTCACAGGACAGCTTGGAATTCTTGTAAAGGACCATTACAACACAAAATAGACATTTCCACCTGCCATAAATTGATTGAAGGCAAAATGCAGTTAATGAAAGGTGATTTCTGCCTGAATATGTCGTCGTCTGATTCTAGAGCTTCATAATATGAAGATCTGAGCTCACAGGACAGCTTGGAATTTTTGTAAAGGACCATTACAACACAATATGGGCATTTTCACCTGCCAAAAATTGATTGAAGCCCAAATGCAGTTAATGAAACGTGATTTCTGCCTGAATATGTTGTCGTCTGATTGTAGAGCTTCATAATATGAAGATCTGAGCTCACAGGACAGCTTGGAATTTTTGTAAGGGACCAGTACAACACAAAATGGGCATTTTCACCTGCCATAAATTGATTGAAGGCCAAATGCAGTTAATGAAATGTGATTTCTGCCTAAATATGACTTGATCTGATTCTAGAGCTTCATAATGTAAAGATCTGAGCTCACAGGACAACTTGGAATTCTTTTAAAGGACCATTACAACAAAAAATGGGCATTTTCACCTGCCAAAAATTGATTGAAGGCATATTCCCCTGCCATAAATTGATTGAAGCCCAAATGCAGTTAATGAAATGTGATTTCTGCCTAAATATGACTTGATCTGATTCTAGAGCTTCATAATATAAGGATCTGAGCTCACAGGACAGCTTGAAATTTTTGTAAAGGACCATTACAACACAAAATGGGCATTTTCACCTGCCAAAAATTGATTGAAGGCATATCCCCCTGCCATAAATTGATTGAAGGCCAAATGCAGTTAATGAAATGTGATTTCTGCCTAAATATGACTTGATCTGATTCCAGAGCTTCATAATGTAAAGATCTGAGCTCACAGGACAACTTGGAATTCTTGTAAAGGACCATTACAACAAAAAATGGGCATTTTCACCTGCCAAAACTTGATTGAAGGCATATTCCCTTGCCATAAATTGATTGAAGCCCAAATGCAGTTAATGAAAGGTGATTTCTGCCTAAATATGACTTGATCTGATTTTAGAGCTTCATAATATAAGGATCTAAGCTCACAGGACAGCTTGAAATTTTTGTAAGGGACCAGTACAACACAAAATGGGCATTTTCACCTGCCAAAAATTGATTGAAGGCATATTCCCCTGCCATAAATTGATTGAAGGCCAAATGCAGTTAATGAAATGTGATTTCTGCCTAAATATGACTTGATCTGATTCTAGAGCTTCATAATGTAAAGATCGGAGCTCACAGGACAGCTTGGATTTCTTTTAAAGGACCATTACAACAAAAAATGGGCATTTTCACCTGCCAAAAATTGATTGAAGGCATATTCCCCTGCCATAAATTGATTGAAGGCCAAATGCAGTTAATGAAATGTGATTTCTGCCTAAATATGACTTGATCTGATTCTAGAGCTTCATATGTCGTCGTCTAATTCTAGAGCTTCATAATATGAAGATCTGAGCTCACAGGACAGCTTGGAATTTTTTGTAAAGGACCATTACAACACAATATGGGCATTTTCACCTGCCAAAAATTGATTGAAGGCATATTCCCCTGCCATAAAATGATTGAAGCCCAAATGCAGTTAATGAATGGTGATTTTTGTCAAAATATGACTTGATCTGATTCTAGAGCTTCATAATGTAAAGATCTGAGCTCACAGGACAGCTTGGATTTCTTGTAAAGGACCAATACAACAAAAAATGGGCATTTTCACCTGCCAAAAATTGATTGAAGGCATATTCCCCTGCCATAAAATGATTGAAGACCAAATGCAGTTAATGAATGGTGATTTTTGTCAAAATATGACTTGATCTGATTCTAGAGCTTCATAATATAAGGATCTGAGCTCACAGGACAGCTTGAAATTTTTGTAAAGGACCATTACAACACAAAATGGGCATTTTCACCTGCCAAATATTGATTGAAGGCATTTTCCCCTGCCATTAATTGATTGAAGCCGAAATGCAGTTAATGAAATGTGATTTCTGTCTAAATATGTCGTTGTCTGATTCTAGAGCTTCATAATATAAAGATCTGAGCTCACAGGACAGCTTGGAATTCTTGTAAAGGACCATTACAGCACAAAATGGGTATTTTCTCTTGCTGAAAATGGGCATTTTGACCTGCCATAAATTGATTTCTGCCTAAATATGACTGGATCTGATTCTAGAGCTTCATAATATGAAGATCTGAGCTCACAGGACAGCTTGGAATTTTTGTAAAGGAGCATTACAACACAAAATGGGCATTTTCACCTTCTGAAAATGGGCATTTTCACCTGCCATAAACTGATTGAAGGCCAAATGCAGTTAATGAAAGGTGATTTCTGCCTGAATATATCTTTGTCTGATTCTAGAGCTTCATAATATAAAGATCTGAGCTCACAGGACAGCTTGAAATTTTTGTAAAGGACCATTACAACACAAAATGGGCATTTTCACCTTCTGAAAATTGATTGAAGGCATTTTCACCTGCCATAAATTGATTGAAGCCCAAATGCAGTTAATGAAAGGTGATTTCTGCCTGAATATGACTTGATCTGATTCTAGAGCTTCATAATATAAGGATCTGAGCTCACAGGACAGCTTGGAATTTTTGTGAAGGACCATTACAACATAAAATGGGCATTTTCACGTGCCATAAATTGATTGAAGCCCAAATGCAGTTAATGAAAGGTGATTTCTGCCTGAATATGTCGTCGTCTGATTCTAGAGCTCCATAATATGAAGATATGAGCTCATAGGACAGCTTGGAATTTTTGTAAAGGACCATTATAACACAAAATGGGCATTTTCACCTGCCAAAAATTGATTGAAGGCCCAATGCAGTTAATGAAATGTGATTTCTGCCTAAATATGACTTGATCTGATTCTAGAGCTTCATAATGTAAAGATCTGAGCTCACAGCACAACTTGGAATTTTTGTAAAGGACCATTACAACACAAAATGGGCATTTTCACCTGCCAAAAATTGATTGAAGCCCAAATGCAGTTAATGAAAGGTGATTTCTGCCTGAATATGTTGTCGTCTGATTGTAGAGCTTCATAATATGAAGATCTGAGCTCACAGGACAGCTTGGAATTTTTGTAAAGGACCATTACAACACAAAATGGGCATTTTCACGTGCCAAAAATTGATTGAAGGCCAAATGCAGTTAATGAAAGATGATTTCTGGCTAAATATGACTTGATCTGATTCTAGATCTTCATAATATAAAGATCTGAGCTCACAGGACAGCTTGGATTTCTTGTAAAGGACCAATACAACAAAAAATGGGCATTTTCCCTTGCCATAAATTGATTGAAGCCCAAATGCAGTTAATGAAAGGTGATTTCTGCCTAAATGTGACTTGATCTGATTCTAGAGCTTCATAATATAAGGATCTGAGCTCACAGGACAGCTTGAAATTTTTGTAAGGGACAAGTACAACACAAAATGGGCATTTTCACCTTCTGAAAATTGATTGAAGGCATTTTCACCTGCCATAAATTGATTGAAGCCCAAATGCAGTTAATGAAAGGTGATTTCTGCCTGAATATGACTTGATCTGATTCTAGAGCTTCATAATATAAGGATCTGAGCTCACAGGACAGCTTGGAATTTTTGTGAAGGACCATTACAACATAAAATGGGCATTTTCACGTGCCATAAATTGATTGAAGCCCAAATGCAGTTAATGAAAGGTGATTTCTGCCTGAATATGTCGTCGTCTGATTCTAGAGCTCCATAATATGAAGATATGAGCTCATAGGACAGCTTGGAATTTTTGTAAAGGACCATTATAACACAAAATGGGCATTTTCACCTGCCAAAAATTGATTGAAGGCCCAATGCAGTTAATGAAATGTGATTTCTGCCTAAATATGACTTGATCTGATTCTAGAGCTTCATAATGTAAAGATCTGAGCTCACAGCACAACTTGGAATTTTTGTAAAGGACCATTACAACACAAAATGGGCATTTTCACCTGCCAAAAATTGATTGAAGCCCAAATGCAGTTAATGAAAGGTGATTTCTGCCTGAATATGTTGTCGTCTGATTGTAGAGCTTCATAATATGAAGATCTGAGCTCACAGGACAGCTTGGAATTTTTGTAAAGGACCATTACAACACAAAATGGGCATTTTCACGTGCCAAAAATTGATTGAAGGCCAAATGCAGTTAATGAAAGATGATTTCTGGCTAAATATGACTTGATCTGATTCTAGATCTTCATAATATAAAGATCTGAGCTCACAGGACAGCTTGGATTTCTTGTAAAGGACCAATACAACAAAAAATGGGCATTTTCCCCTGCCATAAATTGATTGAAGCCCAAATGCAGTTAATGAAAGGTGATTTCTGCCTAAATGTGACTTGATCTGATTCTAGAGCTTCATAATATAAGGATCTGAGCTCACAGGACAGCTTGAAATTTTTGTAAGGGACAAGTACAACACAAAATGGGCATTTTCACCTGCCAAAAAATGATTGAAGGCATATTCCCCTGCCATAAATTGATTGAAGGCCAAATGCAGTTAATGAAATGTGATTTCTGCCTAAATATGACTTGATCTGATTCTAGAGCTTCATAATGTAAAGATCTGAGCTCACAGGACAACTTGGAATTCTTTTAAAGGACCATTACAACAAAAAATGGGCATTTTCACCTGCCAAAAATTGATTGAAGGCATATTCCCCTGCCATAAATTGATTGAAGCCCAAATGCAGTTAATGAAAGTTGATTTCTGCCTAAATATGACTTGATCTGATTCTACAGCTTCATAATATAAGGATCTGAGCTCACAGGACAGCTTGAAATTTTTGTAAAGGACCATTACAACACAAAATGGGCATTTTCACCTGCCAAATATTGATTGAAGGCATTTTCACCTGCCATTAATTGATTGAAGCCGAAATGCAGTTAATGAAATGTGATTTCTGTCTAAATATGTCGTTGTCTGATTCTAGAGCTTCATAATATAAAGATCTGAGCTCACAGGACAGCTTGGAATTCTTGTAAAGGACCATTACAGCACAAAATGGGTATTTTCTCTTGCCGAAAATGGGCATTTTGACCTGCCATAAATTGATTTCTGCCTAAATATGACTGGATCTGATTCTAGAGCTTCATAATATGAAGATCTGAGCTCACAGGACAGCTTGGAATTTTTGTAAAGGAGCATTACAACACAAAATGGGCATTTTCACCTTCTGAAAATGGGCATTTTCACCTGCCATAAACTGATTGAAGGCCAAATGCAGTTAATGAAAGGTGATTTCTGCCTGAATATATCTTTGTCTGATTCTAGAGCTTCATAATATAAAGATCTGAGCTCACAGGACAGCTTGAAATTTTTGTAAAGGACCATTACAACACAAAATGGCCATTTTCACCTGCCAAAAATTGATTGAAGGCATTTTCACCTGCCATAAATTGATTGAAGCCCAAATGCAGTTAATGAAAGGTGATTTCTGCCTGAATATGACTTGATCTGATTCTAGAGCTTCATAATATAAGGATCTGAGCTCACAGGACAGCTTGGAATTTTTGTGAAGGACCATTACAACATAAAATGGGCATTTTCACGTGCCATAAATTGATTGAAGCCCAAATGCAGTTAATGAAAGGTGATTTCTGCCTGAATATGTCGTCGTCTGATTCTAGAGCTCCATAATATGAAGATATGAGCTCATAGGACAGCTTGGAATTTTTGTAAAGGACCATTATAACACAAAATGGGCATTTTCACCTGCCAAAAATTGATTGAAGGCCAAATGCAGTTAATGAAATGTGATTTCTGCCTAAATATGACTTGATCTGATTCTAGGGCTTCATAATGTAAAGATCTGAGCTCACAGCACAACTTGGAATTTTTGTAAAGGACCATTACAACACAAAATGGGCATTTTCACCTGCCAAAAATTGATTGAAGCCCAAATGCAGTTAATGAAAGGTGATTTCTGCCTGAATATGTTGTCGTCTGATTGTAGAGCTTCATAATATGAATATCTGAGCTCACAGGACAGCTTGGAATTTTTGTAAAGGACCATTACAACACAAAATGGGCATTTTCACATGCCAAAAATTGATTGAAGGCCAAATGCAGTTAATGAAAGATGATTTCTGGCTAAATATGACTTGATCTGATTCTAGAGCTTCATAATATAAAGATCTGAGCTCACAGGACAGCTTGGATTTCTTGTAAAGGACCAATACAACAAAAAATGGGCATTTTCCCCTGCCATAAATTGATTGAAGCCCAAATGCAGTTAATGAAAGGTGATTTCTGCCTAAACATGACTTGATCTGATTCTAGAGCTTCATAATATAAGGATCTGAGCTCACAGGACAGCTTGAAATTTTTGTAAAGGACCATTACAACACAAAATGGGCATTTTCACCTGCCAAAAATTGATTGAAGGCATATCCCCCTGCCATAAATTGATTGAAGGCCAAATGCAGTTAATGAAATGTGATTTCTGCCTAAATATGACTTGATCTGATTCCAGAGCTTCATAATGTAAAGATCTGAGCTCACAGGACAACTTGGAATTCTTGTAAAGGACCATTACAACAAAAAATGGGCATTTTCACCTGCCAAAAATTGATTGAAGGCATATTCCCTTGCCATAAATTGATTGAAGCCCAAATGCAGTTAATGAAAGGTGATTTCTGCCTAAATATGACTTGATCTGATTCTAGAGCTTCATAATATAAGGATCTAAGCTCACAGGACAGCTTGAAATTTTTGTAAGGGACCAGTACAACACAAAATGGGCATTTTCACCTGCCAAAAATTGATTGAAGGCATATTCCCCTGCCATAAATTGATTGAAGGCCAAATGCAGTTAATGAAATGTGATTTCTGCCTAAATATGACTTGATCTGATTCTAGAGCTTCATATGTCGTCGTCTAATTCTAGAGCTTCATAATATGAAGATCTGAGCTCACAGGACAGCTTGGAATTTTTGTAAAGGACCATTACAACACAATATGGGCATTTTCACCTGCCAAAAATTGATTGAAGCCCAAATGCAGTTAATGAAAGGTGATTTCTGCCTAAATATGACTTGATCTGATTCTAGAGCTTCATAATGTAAAGATCTGAGCTCACAGGACAGCTTGGATTTCTTGTAAAGGACCAATACAACAAAAAATGGGCATTTTCACCTGCCAAAAATTGATTGAAGGCATATTCCCCTGCCATAAAATGATTGAAGCCCAAATGCAGTTAATGAATGGTGATTTTTGTCAAAATATGACTTGATCTGATTCTAGAGCTTCATAATATAAGCATCTGAGCTCACAGGACAGCTTGAAAATTTTTGTAAAGGACCATTACAACACAAAATGGGCATTTTCACCTGCCAAATATTGATTGAAGGCATTTTCCCCTGCCATTAATTGATTGAAGCCGAAATGCAGTTAATGAAATGTGATTTCTGTCTAAATATGTCGTTGTCTGATTCTAGAGCTTCATAATATAAAGATCTGAGCTCACAGGACAGCTTGGAATTCTTGTAAAGGACCATTACAGCACAAAATGGGTAT